>OY757015.1:64047859-65247859 GCA_963580285.1 Lucinisca nassula
GTGTAAATTGTCGTAGTAATTGATACATCCTCTATATTTACATTTAAATTCACACATCAAAGCCTCTAAATATCTATATTGTATTACGTTACACATGTTCAAAGTCGCCTGGACATAATCCTTAGAGGGTATGATTCGCGTCACATTCCCTGATATGGGGCCAAATAGGGGGGACAATTATACAATTGACTAAAAAATGATAACAAATTTCGCATACCGTTAAAATATGAAGAAATTTCGGAACCGCAGCCTCTTAATACCATTCATTTATTATGTTTACCATATCGACTGATGCCAGAGCAAGATCGTTCTTTTGGTGAATTGGCGTCACATTCCCTAGTATGAAGCCTATAGATGGGAAATTCAGTGTAAGTGCTGAAAATCGTTACAATTGCAAGTTCAACACTTGGGTTCGAATTTCAGCCTCTCAGCCTCTAAATATCTGCAATTCGTTCTGTCAGCAATAAAGCTAAATGACTCGGCATACTACTCATAGGGATCAAGTGGCGTCACATTCCCTGTAAAAGGGACCAACGAGGGGAAATTCAATATAGGTGGTGTAAATTGTCGAAGTAATTAATACAGCCTCTACATTCACATTAAAATTCACATATCAAAGCCTCTAAATATCTATATTCTATTACAGTAAACTTGTTGCTAGTTGCCTGCATCTAATCCTTAGAGGGTATGCTTCGCGTCACATTTTCCTAATATGGGGCCAAATAGGGCCAACAATTATGAAATAGGGCCAACAAAATGATAGCATATTTTACATACCTTTCAAGTTTGAAAATATTTCGGAACCGCGACTTCTTAATATCTTTCATTTATTATGTTTAACATATAATCTGATGTCAGGGCACAATCTCACATTGTGTGAAGTAGCGTCAAATTCCCTAGTATGGGGCCCAAAAAGGGGAAATTCAATGTAAGTATTGAAAATCGTTATGAATGCAAGTTTAACAAGTGGGTTTAAATTTCAGCACCCCAGCCTCTAAATACCCGTAATCCATAATGTTTAACATGTTGCCTGATGCCTCTGCACACTTTTCATAGGGGTCAATTTGCGTCACATTCCCTTACATAGGGGCCCTACAGTGGGGAAAGCCATGTTTGGGTGTAAATGGCCAATAAATTCGCAAAGTATTGCATGTTTTGTTACATTTTAGACTCTCAGCCTCTAAATATCTGTAAATCGTTGTCTTAGCGATAAAGCTAGATGCCTCAACATACTACTCATATTGGTCAAGTGGCGTCACATTCCCTAATATGGGACCCATTAGGGGGACAATAATGCAAGTGGCTCAAAAATGATAACATATTTCACATACCGTTCAAGTTTGAAAATATTTTTGAAACGCTGCCTCCTAATATCTTTCATTTATTATGTTTAACATATAGACTGATGTCAGGGCGCAATCGTACATTGGGTGAAGTAGCGTCACAATCCCCAGTATGGGGCCGAAAGAGGGGAAATTCAATGTAAGTACTGAAAATCATTATGATGCAAGTTTGACAAGTGGGTTTGAATGTTAGCTACCCGGCTTCTAAATACCCATCATCCATCATGTTTAACATGTTGCCTGATGCCTCTGCACACTTTTCAAACAGGGCAATTTGGGTCACATTCCAATACAAAGGGGCCCTATAGTGGGAAAAGACATGTTAGGGGTGTAAATGGTCAATAAATTCGCAAAATCTTGCATGTTTTGTTGAATTTAGACTCTCAGCCTCTAAAAATCTGTAAATCGTTCTCTCAGCAATAAAGTTAGATACCTTAACATACTGCTCATATGGGTCGTGGGGCGTCATACTCCTTAATATGAGCCCAAATAGGGGGGGGGGGGGGCAATTATGCAAGTGACCAAAAAATGATAACATATTTCACATACCGTTCAAGTTTGAAACTATTACAGAACCGCGGCCTCTTAATAGCTTTCATATATTATGCTAAACATATAGACTGATGTCAGGACACAATCGTAAATTGGGTGAAGTAGTGTCACATGCCCTAGTATGGGGCCCAAAGAGGCGATATTCAAAGTAAGTACTGAAAATCGTTAAAAATGCAAGTTTAACAAGTGGGTTTGAATTTCAGCACCCCAGCCTCTAAATACCCGTCATCCATTATATTTAACATGTTGTCTGATGCCTCTGCACACTTTTCATACGGATCCATTTGCGTCACATTCCCTTACATAGGGGTCCTGTAGTGGGGAAAGCCATGTTAGGGGTGAAAATAGCAAAAGCATTCGCAAAGTCTTTCATGTTTTGTTACATTTTAGCCTCTCAGCCTCTAAATATCTGTAATTCGTTCTCTTAGCGATAAAGCTAGATGCCTCAACATACTACACACATGGGTCAAGTGGCGTCACATTCCCTAATATGGGGCCAAATAGGGGGGCAATTATGCAAGTGACTCAAAAATGATAACACATTTCACATACCGTTCAAGTTTGAAAATATTTCGGAACAGCGGCCTCTTAATATCTTTCATTTATTATGTTTAACATATACACTGATGTCAGGGCACAATCGTCCATTGGGTGAAGTAGCGTCACATTCCCGAGTATCGGGCCCAAAGAGGGGAAATTCAATGTACAATCTGAAAATCGTTATAAAATGCAAGTTTAACAAGTGGGATTGAATTTCAGCACCCCAGCCTCTAAATACCAGCCATCTATTATGTTTAAAAAGTTGTCTGATGCCCCTGCACACTTTTCATACGGGTCCATTTGCGTCACATTCCCTTACATAGGGGCCCTGCAGTGGGGAAAGCTATGTTAGGGGTGTAAATGGCCAATATATTTGCAAAGTCTTGCATGTTTTGTTACATTTTCGTCTCTCAGCCTCTAAATATCTGTAATTCGTTCTCTTAGCGATAAAGCTAAATGCCTCAGCATACTACTCATAGGGCTCAAATGGCGTCACATTCCCTGTTAAGGGGCCCAACGAGGTGAAATTCATTATAAGTGGTGCAAATGGTCGAAGTAATCAATACAGTTCAACAATTACATTAAAATTCACACACCAAAACCTCCAAATATCTATATTATATAAAGTTAAACATGCAGCTGATGGGATAGGCATAATCTTCAGAGGGTATGATTCGCGTCACATTCCCCATATATGGGGCCCAGTAGGGGACAATTATACAAGTGACACAAAGATGATAACAAATATCACATACCGTTAAAGATTGATTATATTTCGGAACCCCGACCTGTTAATATCTTTCATATAATATGTTTATCATTTAGAATGATGTCAGTGCATAATCATACAATAGGTCAAGAAGCGTCACATTCTTTTGTATGGGGCCCAAAGAAGGGAAATTCCATTTAACTAATTAAAATCGTTCAAAATGCCTCTAAATACCTGTCATCCATTATGTTCAACATGTTGCCTGATGCCTATGCACACTCTTAAAATGGGTACGATTGCGTCACATTCCCTTACACGAGGCCCTACAGTGGGGGAAAAGTCATATAAGGGATGTAAATGGCCAATAAATTCGCAAAGTCTTGAACGTTGTGTTAAATTTCATCATCTCATCCTCTGAATATCTGAAATTCGTTCCTTAGGCGATAAAGCTAGATGCCTCGGCATACTTCTCACGTGGCTCATGTGGCGTCACATTCACTGTCAATGGGACCAACGAGGGGAAATTCATTATAGGTGATATAAATGGTCGAAGGCATTAATACAGCTTTAAATTTACATTTAAATTCACACACCAAATATGTTCTAGAAATGTGTTATCCTTTGGGACAAGGAATACACCACAGAACTAAAAAATATGAAGTGTACATGTTTTCTGGGCCAGACTAGCTAGTTTCGGCCAATTAGGCCTCATCTGTGACCCTCAAATATTTTCAAGATTCCACATTGGAATCAATGATGCCGAAGGACAAGAAAATATAAACTACACTATAATGTAGTGCAGGGAGACTTTTTACGGCCGCCACACATTCCCAGACACCAGCTGTAGTGTCGTTAAATAGTGCTCTAAATAGGTTATGAAGCCTCTAATATCTGTATTGTATATAGGTCATTTTGGAGGCGTTGCTTCCAATTTTGTAGGACTTTTACCCGACATCGAGATGAAATGACATCTCAAGCCCTGTCGCCCAATGAAACCAATAGGGTTTGTAAGCATGGACGGGCCGATTCGCACCACTTTGCCTGGGCAGCCTTAGGTCCTCTAAGAGGTTTACCAGTACTCGTGTGCGGTCGGTTTCAGCTCTGCGTGGAAGCATCATGCAGCCCATCTATTTATTCAAGCCCCGATGGGCGGGGGCCGCGTGTAATTACAGTAGGGATCTTTAACCTGCACAGGGGATGGTTCTCTCGGGGGCGGGGGGTCTCCATTTGACGTCCCAATCCAAAGGACTGTGCACTTGTGGCATTCATCCCTACAAATGATGCCAATGGACCTTGTTCGGACACCGCAAGTTTATTACCGCTGCCGAAAATCGAACCGATTGCCTCTAGCAAGTACACTAACCACTGAGCTACCACACTCCACAGCGGTTGTGGTCCATGAAACAGAGACGTACGGATGCGGGCAAAAAATTAATACTGGTGATACATCAAAAGACAGTGATTCGTCACTTGTATATATGGCATTCAAATGAAAGGCTGATGGCGCGTAAACAAATAATAGAAGAAAATATATGGTCTGTGGTATTTGTTACGTCTCCCTCACGCCTAATTAGGTCATTTTGGTGACGCTGCTTCCAATTTTTATAAACTTTTACCGGATATTGAGATGAAATGGCATCTCAAATCCTGCCGCCCAATGAAATCAATACGCTTTATATGAATGAACGGTCCAATTAGCACCACTCTTTCTCGGCAGGCTTAGAAAATATTTGAGGGTCACTGATGAGGCCTATTTGGCCGAAATTATATATCTAGTCTGGCCCAGAAAACATGCATGCCCAGTCCTTGCTTATTTATAGAATGTATTAGATCTAGACCTTCTAAGCGGTTCACAAGTACTCGTGTGCGGTGGGTTACAGCACTACGTGGAAGCACCATGCAGACCAATTTTTTTCTCCAGGCACCGAAATGGGCTGCATGATGCTTCCACGCAGAGCTGAATCCGGCCGCACACGAGTACTGGTAAACCGCTTAGAGGATCTAAGCCTGCACAAGCAAAGCGGTGCGAGTTGGATCGTCCATGCTTATAAACCCTATTGGTTTTATTGGGCGACAAGGCTTGAGATGTCATTTCATCACATCGTCGAGTAAAAGTCCCACAAAACTGGAAGCAACGTCTCCAAAATGACATATAAAGTGCTGACGGGGACGTTAAAAAACAAATGAAACAAACAAATAAAAGATGGGCGGGGTCTGGCTATTTTACTTTCTGTTCCGTGATTTAGCACCGCACCTTGCATTATTTAACGTCGGTCCGTGCATAGATCTCACTCATACTCACGAAGACAAGTGCACAATTATTTTGTTGTTTATACAAAAGATTTTACATCTAAACACAAATGAAAGAGGAAAAAGTATCAATAAATGCTCGAAATACAGTCCTTTATTGTAATAACTATAGTCAAAATACGGGTAATTTATAATTCAAGGGAAGTAATTAAAGATTACATGTTTATTGTATGTGGTACCGGGTTTTAGTTAATTTGTCCGGTCTGTGCATGCGGTCTGTGCCTGCTGTCTTGATTTTAGCACATCGTGCTTGTAGTTGTACGGCTCACGTGCAGTGGTGACTAAATGCCAGTACCTTCTTTCCAACATTGGCATTTTTTTTTTTTTTTTTTTTTTTGGTTTAGGTTTTACGGCCCTTTCAAGATTATTTCACTCATATTGAGCCGATCGTTAATCAGAGAAAAACCACCTGACCTTCCGTTGCAGAACTTGGCGTCTCACATTTGACCCGAGCGAGGCTCGAACCACAGCGGTGGGAGACCTAATGATCAAGAGTCAGCACTCTTAACCACTAAGCCACGGAGGCCCACAGTGGTATACTATGGGAATGTATAATTTGAAGACTTTTTACTGGAGGTCCAGAGGACCACCAAGTCCTCTAGAGAACCAAGGGTATAATTTGAGGACCAAATACAGGAGGACCAGTGCTTTAATCAGCCATGTAAAGACTATGATAATTGAAGATAATTACTGTTTATTGAAAATGACAATTATGGTAACACCTCATGGGCATATATACAGAAAAAAGGGATAAAAGAACTATTAAAATAAGATAAAAAAAGGAAAAACATGTTATTACGCTCAAGAAGTTTTTCACCATAGAATTTTATGAAATATATTTTTGGCATCTTGTTACTCTGATAATAATGTTTAGTTGAAATTAGAATTTCTGTACTTTCTATATACTTGATATTATCTATATATCTGTTGTTTTTTCTTAGTTCACAAACTGCATGGTGAACAGTGAAGATCTTGATCAGATGGCATCTTGTTACTCTTTTAAAAATGTTCACTTGAAATTAAAATTTATTTACGGTAAGTACTTTCGATATACTTATATACTCTACCTGTTAAATTCCCAAATGCATGATGAACAGTGAAGATACTGATCAGATGGTTTATCTAGAGCTACACTGTTGTTATGCTCAGAAATTATTCACCATAGAATTATGTGAAATGTCATTAAGATAACATTTCCTTTTGTCATAGAACATTCTTTCACGTTTCCATAATAGTATTTTTCCTGATGAAAACTTGTGGTATTTTTCTTATTAATACTCCATACATAGGTTGTGCGTGCTTATTACCACCTAAATGAGGCGGTTCAAACGACTACTCACAACCTATGTTTTGGAGCAGAAATAAGAAAAATAATGAATACCTCTCTAAACCCCAGTTTTCTCTATATAAAGTGGGGTTAAGAGGGGTGTTCATTACACTGAGTTGTAAATATGATGATTTTTTTGGCATCTTGTTACTCTTTAAAAAATGTTTTGTTGCAATTAGAATTTCTCTACTTTCTATACACTTGATATAAAAAGTAGAAGTAAAACAAAGATCAGAAATCGATACAATTAACTTACTCCACCCATCAAAGACACCAAAGGGAAAGAAACACAAACATTAAGCGACCAGACCATAATGGAAACCTAAACAAAGGAAGGCCATAAGGACAGTTACTTTCCCACAAAATGGCCATATGGCCATCCAAAATAAAAAGACACAAGTGATACACACAGTAAGTAACAAACAGCACCATAAATAAACCACCACAGAAGAACCGCTTTGGAACGGTCAGTGGAAAGATTTCCAGTGGGGGGCCTTAATCGATTTTACGTGGCCACAATCCTCGCCCTTACTTCCGTCGCGATTTAGACAAATAATTTGTTCAGTCCGCATGAAGGCCTCCTAACTCATCAGTGCAACATCTCCGTGAACACAAAAAATCAAAGAACCACAGAGGTGAGACAACGGTGAGGACTCGACAGCAAGAAACCACTGAAATGCTGGAGCAAAAGAAAACCAACAGTTAGACTCCGATGGGCCCGACCAGAGACAGAGCATCAGGCACCTACCAACATTACCTTGAATTAGATCTCTCTAATTCTCAATAAGCCTTTACGTTGGAGCCGTCATAGAATCTTAGGCCTGACCCACCGGCGTGCAATTAAAGAGGGAAGCAAAGTTGCCAACCGTGATTGGGTTATCTACCATGCATGCAGTCTGTCGTATAACACCCATGTTGTACCCAATCTTTTTATATCGAAGAATGATTTTATGAAATTGGGTGCTGAAGTCATTGCGGTTATATATTTTTCTGAATTTATATACTAAGTCACCATAAAATTCGGGTTCCGATAGACCGTGTTGCAGAAGAGATTTAAGTCCAATATTGAATTTTGAAAAATAATCTATCAATTAAACTCACAAACTCCAATATGAACAGTGAAGTGCCTGGTCAGATGGCTAATCTGGGGCTACACTGTTTTATACTCAGAAATTTTTCACCATAGAATTATATGAAATAAATTTTATTTTAGGCATCTTGTTACACTTATTTAAAAAGTTTAGTCGAAAGTAGAGCTACATACTTGGTATAATCTATCTGTTAAGTTCACAAACGGCAAGATGAAATTTCTGCTTCATAAATTATGTAGTATCACTAGGACCACTTCACTAAAGCACTTGACTTGACTTGATAGATTTTGTAAGGTAGCCGGGCGCTAAAAGCACATAGGGGCTACCCTCATCTCGCTAAATGGGATAAGTTTATGAACTGCTCTTCCCAAGGCCTCCAATGTGCTGGCACTTGACAATTCGACAGGTGTCAGCTGACAAATGGGAATACACTGACCTCTTGCTCGGAGGAAGGCGCAAATCGTACTCAAGGAACAGCGTTTGTCCTAAGAAACGCAGTTCTCTAGCGATTTTAAAATTTTGAGTGCAGGAATCAGACCAAAGATGGGCTCTAATGTGTGATGACGTATTGCCAGTTTCGGCCACAGAAGCACACTTAACATATTTCCTTAAACTTGCTTTTCTAAGTTCATTACCCTTTTCGAGGCGAATGAATTCTACGATAGTTCTAACCAGTTACACGACGCTGCTCTTTTAACTAGAGGTTATTCTCAGAGCATGCTCTTCGTCCGCTCATCGATTCGGAAATTAATCAAAAATTACATCTAAATGTCCGTCATTAATAAGGGTTTGCCGAGTATCTTCCGGGACAGTTCGGTTATTTCATCCATTCCTGCTTATTTTCAAAACACTGAAACACCTATAATTTGCTATAAATACAATAAACCTGTTAGATCTATCATTTTTAATTTCAATAAACTCGTTTCTGATCTTGATATTGACACTAACACTCCTGATACATGTGGTTGTAAAAATTCAGCGTATTGCTCTCCTCCTGCTGGTCATATTATTACTGGCAATTTAAAAATTATTCCTGATTCTAGGATAGGTAATATAATTTCTAAAGGACCGAAAAATCGATTTCCTTCTAAAATTGATTTCAATAAATGTAGAGATGATATCGCTGCTGCCTTGAATGAATTTGGTAATCGATGGTGTAAACGAGAGTATGTTGAGCATTTAGATCTGAAAGAATGGGAACTTAGCATGCTGAAATTAGTGAACAAACGCCTTTCTTTTTATTCGCAAAATACGAACTTATTACCTCCTAAACCTTAGACGTCTTTATGTCTTTAGGTGTTCAAGAATTTCATAGGAATTTCATAGGAATTTTGTTTTGGCTCCAGCTGATAAGGTCGCTGACAATGTAGTCGTTGTGTGACGGCTTCATTATGTCAACACTCTTCAGCAAGAACTTGGTGGTACTTAGGCCTATGAACTTCAGCCTTTAGCTGTAGAAAGGGCTTTACTTGATGACCACATTTATCATTCACCCACCAAGTTTGCTGTCTGTGTTACAGAAGGCCTAGACAAGCTTCCTATGTTATATTGGTTACCTAAACTTCATAAAAGACCATACAAAACACGGTTTATTGCAAATTCAAGCTCTTGAACCACCACTTAACTCTCCAAATTATTAACTTCATGTTTTACTGCCATCGAAAACATGTGATAAAATATTGCGACAAAGTACTCGAAAGATCAGGTAGAAATCTGTTTTGGTCTATAAAAATTCTAATGAAGTTTAAATAAATCGAAATCCAGGCGTTTCCGTGCTTCTAATCTGTTTACTTATGATTATTCCACCCTTTACACTACACTTCCTCATAATCTTTTAAAAGAAAAACTTAATGATTTAATTAAATGGACATTTCATAGGGAAGACGCCTTCTATCTTGCATGTAATATAAGAAATGCGTATTTCACTTCTGAAAAGCATAAAAACTATACTTTATGGTCATGTCAGAAGGTGTGTGAAGCTCTCACTTTTCTACTTGACAATATTTACATAAGATTTGGTACTAAGTTATTTAGACAAGTTGTGGGTATTCCGATGGGTACTAATTGCGCACCACTTGTGGCTGATCTGATTTTGTTTATTATGAGAGAGACTTCATGATGTCCCTTTCTGCTGATAACCAGTCTGAAATCATTGAAGCTTTTAGCTCCACTTCTAGATGATATATCAAATATTGATAATACCTATTTCGATGGTTTGATCAGTCAAATTAACCCCACAGAACTTCAGTTAAATATAGCAAATTCGTCTGATACCGAGGCCCCGTTTTTGATTTACATCTATCTATTGTGGATGGGCTTGTTTCTAGCAAAATTTATGATAAACGCGATGATTTTGATTTTGAGATTGTAAACTTTCCTTTTTTGGATGGTGATGTTCCACGTGCGCCATCCTATGGCGTTTATATTTCACAATTAATTCGATTTGCCAGGGTGTGTAGTCATGTAACTGACTTCAACACTCGCAATAAATTGTTAACGGCTAAACTTCTTAATCAGGCTTATCGGTACCATAAACTACGCAAAGCCATTTCAAAATGTTATAGACGTAATTCTGATTTAATTTCGAAATTCAATACTGACCTTAAATCTCTTCTGCAACAAGGTCTATCGGAACCCGAATTTTATGGTGACTTAGTATATAAATTTAGCAAAATTTATAACCGCAAAGACTTCAGAACCCAATTACGTAAAATCATTTTTCGATATAAAAAGATTGGGTACAACATAAATGTTGTACGACAGACTGCATGCATGGTAGTAAACCCAATCACGGTTGATAACTTTGCTTCCCTCTTTAATTGCACACCGGTTGGTAAGGCCTCAGATTCTATGACGGTTCCAACGTAAAGACTTATTTTGGTTAGTACCTGATGCTCTGTCTCTGGTCAGGCCCATCGGAGTCTAACTGTTGGTTTTCTTTTGCTCTAGCGTTTCTGTTGTTTCTTGCTGTCGAGTCCTCACCGTTGTTTCATCTCTGTGTTTGTTTGATTTTTGTGTTCACGAAGATGTTGCACTGAGGCCTTCATGCGGACTGAACAAATTATTTGTCTTAATCGCAACGGAAGTAAGGGCGAGGATTTTTTGTGTCCCTTATTAATTAAATTTTATTTTATTTTGGATAGCCTTTTTGCCATTTTGTGGGGAAGTAACTGTCCTATTGGCTTTCCGCTCTTGGTGTTTCCGCTGGCGTCTGTTGCTTTAATATTTTCCTCTTCTTCCATCAGACCTGTTAAAAATGAATAAAGATTTCATAAGTGGAAATAAG
This sequence comes from Lucinisca nassula, assembly GCA_963580285.1. Taxonomy (NCBI): domain Eukaryota; kingdom Metazoa; phylum Mollusca; class Bivalvia; order Lucinida; family Lucinidae; genus Lucinisca; species Lucinisca nassula. The sequence goes on from OY757015.1 coordinate 64,059,018, forward strand.
TTTTACCTTGGAAAGTGGGCGAAACGATTAGGTGGGCGAAACGACCAGAGGGGCGAATTGACTAGGGGGAAACGACCAGGGAGAAACGAATCGTCTTGGGGGCGAAAGGACTACGGGAGGAAATGGTTTGGGGGCAAAACGACAGGGATTCTATCTGCCGACAGGCCGTCCGTCAATCCAGCCATCCATCTCAGTGAAAGGTCAAAGACTACAAGTGCTAGATAAATTAACCTACCTTGGGAGCACACTTTCAAGAGCCGTGCATATTGCTGGCAGTGTGTAATAGCTCAGTGGTTAGTGCACTTGCCTCTGATGCTAGTGACCCCCCCCCCCCCACCCAGTTCGATTCCCGGCGGCAGTGGCATCATTCGCAGGGATAAATGTCAAAAAAAATGCACCGTCCTTCGGATCGGGGCGTTACCTGGAGGCACCCCTGTGCACGGGGGGGGGGACCCCCCCCCCCCAGTTTGATTCCCGGCGGCAGTGGCATCATTCGCAGGGATAAATGTTAAAAAAATGCACCGTCCTTCGGATCGGGGCGTTACCTGGAGGCACCCATGTGCACGGGGGGGGGGGGGTCATCCCCAGGCTTGACACAAAGATGAAAGTCAACAGAGCTTTGGTGCTGCCAACACTATTATATGCATGTAAAACATGGACAGTTTACCAACAGCACGCCAAAAGACTGAACCAGTTCCATACAAGCTGTCCTAAAAACTCTTAAAGATTAAGTGGCAAGACAGGATTCCCGAAACAGAGCTCTTGAAAAGGACAGGGGTGCAAAATGTACATACACTTTTGAAACTGGCCCAGTTAAGATGGACAGGCCATGTTACCAGGATGCCTGATAGGAACGGTTGCCAAATAAAATCCTCTACGGAGAATGAGAATTAGGCAAATGCTCCCAAAGCGGTCAAAAGAAGCGTTACAATGACACACCCAAAGCCTCCCTTAAGGACTTCAACATACCAACAGTCGTAGGAACTAATTGCACTGGACCTAGCAAAGTGGCGATGCCTCATTAGAAGGGGTGCTGCTGAATATGAAGCAAAAAATAAAAAAAAAAGAATCAGCGAAGCCTAACAGAAAGGCCAGAGCTAAGGCATCACCAACAGAGCGGTATTCCTCTAACTTCTGTTGCTCAATCTGCCACAGACAATTCAGATCTAGAATTGGTCTCAGCAGGCATCTTAGATGACACAAACATTAACATTTCTTGCATGTGATTAAGACTGGTCATTGTCAGTAATGACAGAAGAACATTGTCTGTAAGGAAAGACGAACTAACATCTATGTATCTTCTTGTACTGCTTACGCTCTCGCGGGCATTTTTAGCAGGACCATACTCCCCAGCAGATGTGACTCCTCGGTCTTCATTGACCTTCGGTATACACCACTGCAGCATAATTGCAATTGTGTTGGCCCCTCGGTCTTCGTCGGACCTTCAGAATATTCGGAAGGTCATTGAAGACCCGAAGGGTCATAACTGCTGGGGAGTATAGGTATCTGTATGAAGACTTGCTGGCGGGTCAGCCCTCAGATTCTATGAAGGCTCCAGTGTAAATGCTTACTTAAATGTTAAGGTATTAAATGTCGGTTGGCACCTGATGCTCTGTCTTTGGACGGACTCACCGTAGTCTAACTTTTGTTTATTTTTGCTCCGGCATTTCAGTTGTTTCATGCTGTCGATTCCTTATCGTTGTTTTATCTCTGTAGTTGTTTGCTTTATATGTACTCGAAAATGTAGCACTGATGAGTTAGCAAGTCTTCATGCGGATTGAACAAATTATTTGTCTAGGCTGTGACTGAACCAAGGGCGAGGACTGTGTCACGTAAAAACCAATTTAAGACACCCCCCTTCACCCCCAGTGAAATACTTTTTACTGATGGTTCCAATGCGGTTCTTCTGTCACGGTTTAGTTTTGTATTCATCACGAAAACACACCTATATAATCATTACCCCCTTAAACCCCACTTTTACAAAGTAAAACTGGGGTTTCCGGGGGTATAACTTATCTTTTTTTATTTCTGCTCTAAAATATGGATTGTGGGCACTCGTTAGAACCGCCTCATCGAGGCGGTTCTAACGAGTGCCCACAATCTATATTTTGAGCAGAAATAAGAAAAACAATCACAATTTTTCATCTTAAAATTTTCATTTTTTCGGCGATAAAGGTGGTAATGTATTTGTATAGGCGTGTTTGCGTAATGTAGTTTGTCTTTGCGTGTATGTATTGCTTATATCGTTCTTTTAATTATTTTAGCCAGCTGTTTGGCCATTTTATGGGGAAGTAACTGTACTTTTGGCTTTCCGCTTGTGAAGTGTTTTTTTCTTGGCGAGACTGGGGTTCATTTTCATGTTTCGTTCCATTTGGTGACTCTGATGGGAGGTGTTTGGTAGTTGTATCGAGTCCATTGTCTTCACTATTTGACAAAGCAAAAGGTCTAGTCTTGTCGATTGTATATTCTTCCTTTTGTAGGAGCACCACGTGGCTGAAGCGTAGTTAATGAATGTTTTAAAGTAGGTGTTGTATTATGCACTGATCTTTTAAAGTAGTACCGATCCCGATAGCTCAGTTGGTAGAGTGTCCGCTCCGGGGAACGGGAGGTCACGGGTTCGATCCCGGGCCGCGACATACCAAAGTCGTTAAAAATGGTACTAGCTGCTCCTCGCTTGGCACTCAGATTTACGGGGTAGAGCTAGGACTGGTCAACCCAGTGTCAGGATAATGTGACTGGGTGTGGTATCATGTAATGTGTCTGGGACATAATACTTCAGTGAGGCAGCACTATAAAAGTGAGCATTGAGCTCCCTGTCGCAATCAGACGCCGTCGTGATATGACTGAAAAATTGTTGAAAGCGACGTTAAACCCGAATTCACACACACACACACACACATACACACACACACACACACACACACACACACACACACACACACACACACACACACACACACACACACACACACACACACACACACACTTTTAAAGTAGTTATTATATAACGCAGTGATAATACGTAACTTATTATTAATGAAGAATCACAATGTGTTCAAACTAGTATTTAATAAGGCGACTGACTCTAGCATATAATAAACAGTATAGTAGCTACATAGGCCGGGGTCCAACCATGTCAGACTATGGTCTCGTAGTACTCAGCATATAGCTGAAAAAATTTTTTTTTTCAGGTATGAGTCTGCTTGATACACTTCTCAAAACAGGGGTATTAGGACGCAAGGGTGATATTAAATAAGAAAAGTCCCCGATTCTGATCATTTAATGATTGTGATTCTATTTTGTTCGTCAAATTCGCAGCTCATAGGTAATAAAAATGAACAGTTTTTTTTGTTGTTTCCAGAGCGTATGGCATGTTGTCCGGTGGATGGCACGCGGTACGATTTCTTCTTTTCATTGTACAAATAGAATGTTGTATTTGTCTGTAGATATACCCATTTTAGATGCTGTAGGTGGTGTCTCTAATAGAAGGACTATAAGTCACATGATAAAGGTACCAGCAAAATACTTCATTAACATCGTGTGACTATGTTCATGAAGATATTTTCCATACGTAAAAACAAGTTCGTCTTCTACATTATTTCTCTAGAGAAATAAAATGTACATACTGGGCAGTGGTGGGATTCGAACTCACGCTGACAACGACGGCCGCGCCCAGCCATACAGGAACAACGGTCTAACCATTTACGCCGCGTAGTGGCGCGCAAATGGTTAGATCGTCGTTCCTGTATGGCTAGGCGCGACTGCCGTTGTCAGCGTGAGTTCGAATCCCACCACTGCCCAGTATGTACTTTCTTATTTCTCTCCCATACACTTTTTTCGGAAGTGCTAGTATCAGAAATGATCCAGGGCCGGATGTCTGTTGGAGTTTGATAAATCTTAAATTATAAAACATTATTTTTCTGGATTTATCAAAGAAAGTCGTTAAAAATATATTAAATTTTCTATTCAATTTTTCTTTGACTTCTTAAAGGAGTGTTGTTTGTTTGCAAGGGTTCACTTAAGGTTCTTATATTACTGTAAATAGTTTATTTAGTATATATTATGCGTGAAAGAACACCTCTACATGCAAACCTGAGTTGTATTACAGCAGGCTAGAGACAAGCTTGTCGAGTTTTATGCGTTATAATTAAAACATGTTAGTTTGTTCACTTTGTAATCTAGTCCCAAATTGAGAAGGACAGCTTATGGTACGTGAGTCTCCTGATTTTCTGGATATGGATCCGGTAATGGTCTGATGTGCTCGGAGCATGTGTGCGGCGTAAGGATTTTCATATCTTGTCTATCATGCCTTTCCATTCAATTTAAATAAATATTGTAGACTACTGTCGTAAACACATCGGAAGTTTCTACCGGGACGCTCACATAATACAACTAATTATTTTCTTAGGATACCCATAAAAGTGGGAGTGAAGGCAATGATCAGGATTTGAAACAATTACCCCAATAGCGGAAAGCCAAAATGACAGTTACCTTCCCACAAGATGGCAGAATGACTATCCAAAATAAAACTATATAAGCGATACACACATTCAAAGAGGGTGGGATGCACAATGCTCGCCCTTACTTCCTTCTATCGTGTTTCAGACAAATAATTTGTTCAGACCGTATGGAGGCTTCCTCACCCATCAGTGTTACGTCTCCGAAAACATGAGAATCACAAAGATAAAACAACAATGAGGACTCGACAGCATGAAATGAAATGCTCGAGCAAACGAAAACCAATGTTAGACTCCGGTGTGCCCGACATAAGACCAACCAACATCACCTAAAAATTTAAGTAAAATAGAAGTGAAGACATTGATCAGGAATCGATACAATTAACCCACAGTTCCCGTTAGAGCCACCAAGGGAACGACACAAACATGAAACAACTAAACCCTAATGGAAACACCACTAGCGGAAAGCCAAAAGGACATTTACTTTCCCACATAATTGCCAACTGGCTATCCAAAGCAAAATAATATAAGGGATACACACACTCAAAGACCAGCCATAACAAAAAATTAAACCACGACAGAAGAACCGTCTTGGAACGGTCAGTGAAACGAATTCCACTGGGGTGGGGGTGGGGGGGGGGCTTAAATCGATTTTACGTGGTCACAATCCTCGCCCCTACTTCCGTCGCGATGTAGACGAATAATTTGTTAAGTCCGCATGAGTGCAACATCTCCGTGAACACAAATATAAATCAACCGCAGAGAGATGAAACAACGGCGATGACTTGACAGCAAGAAACCACCGAAATGCTGGAGAAAAAGGAAACCAACAGTTAGACTCCGATGGGCCCAACCAGAGACAGAGCATCAGGCACCAACCAACATTACATAAAATTTGATTGCACGGCCCCCAGAAAAAGCGACCGACTGAAGTCGGTTGATTTTCTAAGAGTGCCCTAAAATCACCGTGTCATTCTGTCATTCTGTCAGTCTGTCCGTCCGTAACCCGTTTGTGAAAATTGGTGATAGTGACTTAACCGCTTGGAATATTTAAACAATTTTTGGCATACTGATAGATATCAATGAGATCTAACCAATGAACTTGCGAAATATTACATTCCATTTAGTATAGCCTCGCCGAGGCGAAAAATGTGAAAATTTTCGAACTGCTTCTCCTCGGAAACCGTTGGGCCGATTGAAGTCAAATTTCATATGGAGCCTCTATGGGGTGGGGGACACCAAAATTTGCTCATGGGGTCCAGGTCACATGACCAAAATGGCCGCCAAGCCATATATGGTCTGTCTGTCTGTCTGTCCGTCCGTAACCCGTTTGTGAAAATTGGTGATAGTGACTTAACCGCTCGGAATATTTAAACAATTTTTGGCATACTGATAGATATCAATGAGATCTAACCAATGAACTTGCGAAATATTATATTCCATTAAGAATAGCAGCGCCGAGGCGAAAAATGTGAAAATTTTTGAAATGCTTCTCCTCGGAAACCGTTGAGCCAATTGAAGTCAAATTTCATATGGAGCCTCTATGGAATGGGGGAAACCAAAATTTGCTCATGGAGTCCAAGTCACATGACCAAAATGGCCGCCAACCCATATATGGTCTGTCTGTCTGTCTGTCTGTCTGTCCGTCCGTAACCCGTTTGTGAAAATTGGTGATAGTGACTTAACCGCTTGGAATATTTAAACAATTTTTGGCATACTGATAGATATCAATGAGATCTAACCAATGAACTTGCGAAATATTACATTCGATTTAGAATAGCCTCGCCGAGGCGAAAAATGTTAAAATTTTTGAAATGCTTCTCCTCGGAAACCGTTGGGCCGATTGAAGTCAAATTTCATATGGAGCCTCTATGGGATGGGGGAAACCAAAATTTGCTCATGGGGTCCAAGTCACATGACCAAAATGGCCGCCAAGCCATATATGGTCTGTCTGTCTGTCCGTCCGTAACCCGTTTGTGAAAATTGGTGATAGTGACTTAACCTCTTGGAATATTTAAACAATTTGTGGCATACTGATAGATATCAATGAGATCTAACCAATGAACTTGCGAAATATTACATTCCATTTAGTATAGCCTCGCCGAGGCGAAAAATGTGAAAATTTACGAACTGCTTCTTCTCGGAAACCGTTGGGCCGATTGAAGTCAAATTTCATATGGAGCCTCTATGGGATGATAGAAACCAAAATTTGCTCATGAGATCCAGGTCACATGACCAAAATGGCCGCCAAGCCATATATGGTAAAAACCCTTCAACACATTTCCACGAAACTTGATAAATAGCATCTGGGACGTAGGCGCATCATAAATTGCTAAAATGGTGACCCTGGGTTGACCCTGACCTTGTTTGTGCCTAGGTCAAACTTTGATCAGAATTCAGAATTGTTACTGGTGACACGTCAAATGACATTCATACACCAGGATACATATGCTTTTGTATTGATAAAGTGAGAATGCATTTTATCCTGCAAACGATTCAGAATACAGTACTTAAGTATAAGATATATTTTTTGCTCCTTACGATAAGGCGCATTTATTGAGGGAACCGTTTTAGGTCCAGGTCACATGACCAAAATGGCCGCCATACCCATATATGGTAACACTCATAAAACTAAAAGCATCCGGCGGGTCGTGCACTTCAGCTGAAGCACTGGTTCTCTCTGATTCTCAGTAAGCCTTTACGATGGAACTATAATATAATCTGAGGCCTGACCCACCTGAGTGCAATTAAAGAGGGAAGCAAAGTTATCAACCGTGATTGGGTTAACTACCATGCAAGTCGCATTGATCTGAAACTTAATGGGAGACATTGATGCGACTTACTAAAACATTTATGTTCCAATATCTAAGGTTGAAAATCTTCAAGCTACATCTGCTTCCGAATGGTAAGTTAAATGTAGCAGAAAATAGGCAGGAGGCACTGGGTCGACATGAAATTCTGACTTGTATAAATCATTCAGTTCTGTTATCCAAGATGGCGGCCACATTGCGATCTTGAAAACCGTCAAACTACTCCCAAACTGTCTGTCGGATTCAGTGGAAATTTGTTGGGAGGCATTTTGGTGACATGGAGATTCAGAATTGCTAAAACCGGTGCATACCAATGTCCAAGATGTCCGCCAGAGGACATCAACTCCCTCCAACCTGCACGAGAATCATCTCCTCCTGATTTCTAGTCAAATAAAGATGTCAGCGGCATCAAGGCAACATGCAAAGTCAGCATTGCTGAAGGCAATCTGATCTGATAACCAAGACGGCCAGCATAGCACAGTGTAATATATATAGAGGATCTTACACTCGTGGTCATTTCATATGATATTTATGAAACGAGCCTTCGGCGAGTTTATAAATATCATATGAAATGACCACGAGTGTAAGATTCTGTTTATCATATGACCAATTTGAATTGTATTTTATCGCCTTTAAATTTGACAGTATGTACACAAAAATGCATGGTTGACAAGGACGTCGTCATGACGGTACTTAATCCCGCCAAAGCGTTATTACATGTGTGGTCATACGATTTTTTTACACGATGTTATCCACGACGTCATATGATAAATCATGATCACTCTCATCGAGGTGAGTGATTTCTGGCCCACTTTGGCATCTTGTCTAATTATGTGCAAGATATTCCCTAGAATTTCATAAACCTAATTTGGAGATTCGCTGGTACCATCGGCTGTTTTTGTCACTCTGCTACTGAAGTGCGTCATTTATTTCGTCTCAGGGAACCAAGTGTTCTGTTTGTCTTTGTGTGCATGTCGCTAATACACATGCATGCGTATTCCATTTCAAGTCGTTTGTGGTTGTCATTCCAAGTTTTTTTTAAAGTTAAATTCACATTTTAACCATTCTCACTAAAGAAAAAGGAATTTTAGTTTTACTAGTTCTCTTCCTAGTTAGTTATATTCAGTATCAAATGCACTTAAAAGGTGAAATCTAATGTCCCATTTTCTTTTCCTCTGTATCCTTCTAAAGTTTCACTTAATCCTCTGTACCTTTAATTTCAAAGAGAAAGGGAGAAAAGAGATAGAAGAGGCAGTAGAGGAGTCGAAAATGAGGGACAGCGGAGAAAGAGGAATGTAGAAACTGAAAAAAAAATAACAGCACCCCCTACCCGTCCCTTCAACAAGGACAGCAGGCCTTGTTCTACTATATGGCGCCTCAGTGACACAGGTTTCAGCTCTATCTGACTTACCCTTAGAGAGATGGTGTCATTTGAATTATTTCGAGGTCGACGTCATATCTGAAATGAAATGGTTTTAGCATTTTTGAGTCTCATGCCTCCCATCAAAATTCAGCTTAATCGTACTGTCGGTTTAAAGAATTTCAAGATGAACGACATGGTGGCCATCTTGGTTATCTGAACATAATTCTGAATTAACATGTTATTTCGATGCCTCCCATCAAGTTTCACCTTAATCTGACTTTCATGTTTGTGTTTCTTTCCCTTTGGTGTCTCTGATTGGCGGTGTGGGTTAATTGTATCGATTCCTGATCATTGCCCCCACTTCTATTTTTCAGTTCAGGAAGAGATGACGTTTGAAGAATTTCAATCTGGCCGCCATAGCTAGAATCTTGGATATCAGAACGGAACAGTTTTAGCAATTCTAAATCTCCATGTCACCTTGATGCCACCCATCAAGTTTCTGGAGGAGATGTCGTTTAAAGAATTACAAGAACAAGGGAACGATTTTAATTTTGAATCACTATAATTCCATGATGTCTCCTATCATGATATCAGAACAGAACTATTTAAGCAAATCTGAATTTACATGTTGATCGAATGCCTGCCACTAAGTATCAGTTCAATCCGACTAATGGTTCTGGAGCAGATGTCAAAAATGTGACAAATTGATGGCGGACGGTTGATGGACGCGGCATAAGCTCCAGGCGAGATAATAACACACCATCGCGAGATAAAGTTTTCGGTAATGTTTCTAGAAATGGCATTTTGCTTGTAGAAATTAATTATATCTTGCTTAACCGATATATGACAATGGAATATTCTACCGAATGAGTTTGGAGTTGTCCATTTCCAATAATAGGGGTGTCAGGTTTGTTTTTGTGTGCAGCAAGTTTAACAAAAATGAACGAACTTTAAGCAAACAGTGTAGATTCAGATCAGACGCCGCGTTCTGCGGCGTCTGATCTGTGTCTACACCGTTTTTCAATGTCCAAATAAAAGGCCGCTAGGCATACTAGTATATGGGTTATTTTTTTCGAATCAGAAAATGCGTCTCATTAGATAAAAAATCAAAAATGAGTTCCTTTAAGAGCAATGAAAACATTCATAAGAAAGAAGATGGGTCATACTACGTAGTTTCGGCTAATAAAGCCTCATCAGTGACCCTATAATGATCCGACAACGAAAGCCAGAGGAAACATACTGCAATTTTGCGAATTTCGAATAGGCAGTCGATTCAAAGACTGATAAATCAAAATGGGGTCCAAATAATTAAAAACCTGTCTAGAATATGAGTCTAAACCAATAATTTATTTCTGATTTCTCAGAATAGAGCCTTGTTTTCATTAGGATAATACACCCATATAAAAGTTGAAAAATCTTTCGTGAGTATGGATTCGAAATAGGTGTTTCCAATCGGTAGGACACTAGGGCCGATTGGAACAGACGCGAAGCCGAAGTTTCGATCAACCGCGCAATCCAAGGGTCGGAAACCAGTATATCGAATCCAAGCAATATGCTCTATAAAATGGTTATCATTTGGAAGCAAGGAATACACCACAGAACTGGAAAATGTGGAGTGTACATGTTTTCTAGGACAGACTAGCTAGTTTCGGCCAATCAGGCCTAATCTGTGACCCTCACCTATTTTCAAAATTTCTCAATGGAATCAATTATCCCAAAGGACAAGAAAATATAAACTGCACTATGATGTAGGGCATGGAGACTTTTAATGGCCGCCACAGATTCCAAGACATCAGCTGTAGTGACGTTAAATATGCACTATAAAAGGGTTATCCTTTGGAAGCAAGGAATACTGGAACTGGAAAATATGGAGTGTCAATGTTTTTTGGACCAGATTAACTGGTTTCGGCCTAATCAGTGACACTCACATATTTTGCCTAAAGTCTTGCCTGTCGCAGCTCTTCATTTCGATTTGTTTGTCATTTTTACGATTCTTTCCTTTGGTGATCCGGATCACCCCTTGCATGTTTCTGGCAATGTGTGTGAGTGTCGGACCGTCCATACTTATAAACCCTATTGGTTTCATTTGGCGACAGGGCTTGAGATGTTATTTCATCTCAATGTCGGGTAAAAGTCCCACACAATCGGAAGCAACGTCTCCAAAATGACCTTTACAGTGTTGACGGGGACGTTAAACATCAAATCAAACAAAATCAAATGTCATAACCTTAACTAGAAATGGTGCTTGGTGAAAAAAAAAAAAAAACGGATAAGGAGGATGGGATAAGAATTTATACCCCGATTTCTATATATACCTCGTGCAAATGTCAGATATTCTTATCTGGTATGCAAGACAGTTAATTCTTTCACGGCTCCAAAACTGACATTTATGATGCAAATAAGTGTTTTTTTTTTCGCTGCAAACATAATGTCAGACTGTGTGTTCTCGCCAAAACTGCCTCAATAATGTTGTTCTAACAAGCACACACACTTTCTGTTTTTCATCCTACAAAATAAGAAAAATAACATATACCCATGTAAACTACACTTTTCACCTTATAAAGTAGGGGTTTCGAGGGCCTTCGTTGCAAGGACTGGTTGACGTGATGTTGGGGCGCTTCCTACGGATTACGAAAACATGCCTATACAAATACATTGTCAACTTTATCGCCGATAAAACGTAAATTTTAAGATGAAAAATTGTGATATTTAGGCGGTTCTAATGAGTACACACAATCTATATTTTGGAACAGAAATAAGAAAAATAAGGTTTACCCTTGAAAACCACAGTTTTACTATATAAAAGTGAGGTTCGATGGGGTCAAAATTATATAAGCATGTTTTCGTGATGGAGAAGCCGCGAACTGCATGTATAGATTGGAGTAAACATACGAAAAATGTGTTTTACCCTTGAAAACAACACGTTTCCTAAATAACTTTTGATTTACAAGGATAATCATTTTATGGACACCTTGATGTGAAGTTAAAACGAATGACTATGGTAAGGTAAAAAATCAACAAATAAGAACTGACGCGCTTCCGCGGTATAACCGTAGATACTAACGGATGTCCAAATAAGGAAAAACAAGAGACCCATGGGCCACTATGTTCACCAGAGCTCCGGTGTGCACTGCGCACTGGCAGCCATGTACTTTAACGTGATATGATTTTAATCTACCGATTATAAAGTCTCCCAAATTAACCCCCCATACCCAAATGAGCCCAAATGTGGACTCTGTATCTGAATTATTGGGCCTTTTATGAAGTGGAGGGGATAGGACAGGGACCCAACGGAGCCCTGGTTGATATCACTGAATGCGTCTTATCATAAGGAACAAGGATATATATGGTTTAGGCCCAGGTGGACAAAGTTGTTGTCACTGAATGTGTCTTATGATAAGGACCAATATATATATGGTTTAGGGATGGGAATCTGAACTTTTTCTGAGATGTAAGACCCGTTTCTGAAATGGAGGGAAGAGGAATGACCCCAGCGGATCACACAAGTTGATGTTAATGATTTCTGAGATATATGACCTTTTATGAAGTGTGTGTGTGGGGGGGGGGGCGAGGCATGACCCCAGTACAAAGAGACCTCCAGGTTGGTGTGATTGAATGGATCTTACCATGAGGAAAAAGAATATTTATGGGTTAGGTGTGGGGATATGAACGGTTTCTAAGATATATGGCTTTTTATGAAGTGGAGGAGTGGGGCATGGCCCGGGGCACATCGGGTGACCCCCGAGTTGGTGTCTCAGAATGCGTCTTATTATAAGGAACATGATTATATATGGACTAGATTGGGGCTCTGAAGAGATTCTCAGATATATGGCCTTTTGTGAAGTGGAGGGGTGGGGGCAAGGCCCCGAAGCAACCCGGGAGACCCCTAGCTGGGCGTCACTGAATGTGTCCTAACATAAGGAACAAGAATATATACGGTTTAAAGGTGGGGTACTGAAAGGTTTCTGCGATATTGGGCCTTTTACGAAGGGAAAGGGTAGGGCATGGCCCCAACATATCCCGGGGGACCCCAAATTTGTGTCACCAAAAGCATCTTATCATAAGGAACACTAGGATGTATCGTTTTAGGGTAGAGATCTGAATGGTTTCTGAGATATATGGCCTTTTATGAAGTGGAGGGATGGGGCATGGCCCCGCCATACCAGGTGGGACCCAACAGTGTCATAACAGCATATAGCTGAGAGATGTTTATTCAAGGAACAGTTCTATAAAAAAGTTTTATCAAAATAGCTGCAATGACTTGGCAGTAAATGCCAATTTTCAATTTCCCCAATTATAAGTCTATGCCACTATGTTTTGCCATTGCAACTAAACTTTAGAGTCGTTTTTTCATAAAGAAAGAAAAAAAAAATCAATCTCCCAACCCAAGGATGCTACAGATGTAATTCGAGCCCAATAGGCCCAGTGGCTTTAGAGATGTCCTTTGAAAGTGTTGACGCAAGACGACAGACGACATGCGACAGATGCGACGACGAAGGACAACTTTTTTATGGTTTTGGATTTACGGCCCTTTCAAGTTTTGTTCACCTATCTCGAGCCGATCATTAATCAGAGGTGGACGAAAACCGGAGTACCCGGAGAAAAAACACCTGACCTTCCGTTGCAGAACTTGGCGTCTCACATGTGACCCGAGTCAGGCTCGACCCACAGCAGTTGAAGCCCTAATGATTAAGGGTCAATGCTCTTATCCACTAGGTCACAGAGGCCCGTTACGACGGACAACTGGCTATCCTATAAGCCCCGCAGGAGCCCTCGGCTCTGGTGAGCTAACAAAACACAAAACCTGTAAAGGCTAATATGGTGAATACTCCCATTAAGCCTCAGCCTCACAGAGCATATGGTTTCTAAGGAGATACTTTCAAGTCGTTTTTTCTATTTTATGGAATTTTGGTTCCGATCGCAACAATTGAAACGAGCATTGGGCCTAAAATCATATGACAGATAGAAAATTGCTTAAGGAACATTTCTAAAGTTTTGTCAAAATACCTGCAAAGGCTTGGCGGGTAAATGCCAGTTCCTTTTTGTGTTGTTCAATTTCCCCCATTATAAATCTATAGAAACTCCAGGTTGTCACGGCGACCAATTAAACTAAAGAACCAAATTTCATAAAAAAGCACAGAAGCTGTAAAGGCTAATATGGCGATTATTTTCATTAAGCCACAGACTCATGCAGCAAATAGTTTCTGAGGAAGAGATTTTTAACTATTTGTTTTTATTTTTATTTTATTTTTATTTTGGTTTCAATGGCAGCCAGTAAAATAAGCAGTAGGGCAGATAGGAGATTACTTTAGAAACATTTCTATGAAAGTTTTGTTAAAATATATGCGGAGGCTAGGCAATTAATGCCATTTTTCAATTGTCCCCGTTATAAGTCTATGGAAACTCTAAGTTGCCATAGCAATCAAACTCATGAGCCGTTTTTCATAAAAAACAAACAAAACCCCACAAACTTTCAATCCCCCAGCCCAAGGATTGAGAGTGTTGACGGACGGTGACGATGACGATGGACAACTGTCTATCCTATAACCCTGCTAGCATTCTACATAAATCTACAGCGGGCCGTTAGCGGCCCGTCAGCTACCCTGACGGGCCGCTAACGGCCCGCTGTAGATTTATATAGAATGCTTACTGGGAAGCTCCCTCGGAGGTATGGTGAGCTAAAACTGATCAAAATCAATCGAATATCTTGCATATTGTTTATAACAGGCTTAAAATCTATTCACTAATATGCACGCATCAATAACAGTTTTACGCAATTAATTGATGAGCAAACCACAAATAGACACGATTTAACGATACAAAAAAGGGTGTTTTAAAAACAGCTAATTTAAGTGACTATCCAAGATTGATGTTCTTGGTATACTTAAACTCAATGAGACGTTACAAGCTTGTTCAAAGACGCCAGTTTAAAGATCACAATAATTTTATGAATTTGATCCTCTTACGTTAAAATCGAAATGTGATTTGGATCTTTTATCGGTACACACATATTCGAAACAAAATTTCGGAAATTGTCACCATTTACTTATTAAAATAAAATTTTAATGATAGGGACGTCGCTATTCTAAGACATCAGTTTTTACTCTCATATTTTTGAACACTTTGGATACGTTGATTTGAAATCATCGCGTAGGCTGGTTGTCAGAAATTAAAGGTGTCTAGAAACATTTTAAGCACATTTTTTCGTGATTTCTGTATTATTTGGATTGAACTATTCGAGGCAGTTACAAAGGAATAACAAGCAATTCAAAATGAATATCAGCCAAACCAGTGCTACACTGGCGCGAACACTTTCGCTTGGTTAATATGGCGTCATTGACGCAAACGTTTTTATTTTTGACTAGTTAATCCAGTTTTCTGTTATCTTTTGGTAAGACAGTCGCCTGTTCGGAAACATTACAAGAAATATATATTAAATTTGGTAAGTGCTACATATGTACTTTCTGGTAATTATGGTGATATAACGACAAGGTCGTAATGGTAGAGTCCGTGACCATCGCGTTCAATGCGTAAACTGGGAGAAGTTGGGTTTCACAAGGGTATATGTATACATGTACTGGTCTTTATTAAACATAGATAGTTAGGCGTTAAACGTTAGAACCGCCTCACGATCTATACATATTTGGTGCAGAAATATGAACAATACAAGACATTTTCATTAGAATTAGCTAGCTTTGTGGCCATGAAAGAATAGCTACGTTGCCTTAATGACAAAGTACCACTGCAAAACATACATTCGGAAATGTAGTGATTTACAGGTACGAGTTGTGAGGGCTCGTTTGAAACGCTTATAAGGCAGCTAACAAATTATATCTAGTGTACATGTTTTCAACAAACCCTTGTTTTGCCGAATACATCAGTTTTGCCACAACCATTCTGACAATCAGTCAAATAATAATAATAATAATAATAATAATAATAATAATAATAACGACTTTATTTAAAGAGGGTAACAATTATACTAGAACTAATCTTCAACGTGGCCCTCTTGGGTCAGTACTAAGCAATGTGGACATAGTCTCTTGCCCATGAAAACAATTCGCGCTCGCGGGGATCGAGCCGCCTACCCCTTGGTATAATTTATCCCCATAAATTCACCAACTGAATGACAAACAGTGAAAATCTAGATAAGATTGTCTGATCTGGCTTTGCACTGTTAGCGAAGGTAGTACATTGAATGGTTTAGCAGGAAAAGGGTTTATTCCATAGACTTGCCAATATGGTGGAAAGCAGGGGTGTCCAGATGAGCGAACATTCAGTGACTGTTCACAAACATGACATTCTGTATTTGCGCCCCAGGCCATCGGGGCTTAGTTAAATAGATATTGCTGCATGATTCTTCCATGCAGAGTTGTAACTACTGGTAAACCAAGCTTGCCCAGACAAATTTGTGCAAGTAGGACCGTCCCTACATATAAATACGTTCTGAAGTTAGATCCTTTGGAAGCAAGGAATACACCAAATAAACGAAAATAGCAGACTCGGTTTAATTGAGTCTGTTCATGACCAGCACTGGAATGTGCAACACCGGCCACGGCCTATAGCACCGGCTTAAGCAGAACTCTATTTTCAAACTGATACCAAATGAACTCAATGATCCCAAAGGACCAGAAAATATAATCTGTACTATGATGATGTACGGGGAGACGTTTTACGGCCGCCACACGGCACAACACCAGCTACAGTGAAAATAAATAAGTTCTGAAGTTAGATCCTTTGGAAGCAAGGAATACACCAAATAAACGAAAATAGCAGACTCGATTTAATTGAGTCTGTTCATGACCAGTACTGGAATGTGCAACAACGGCCAAGCCCTCTAGCACCGGCTTAAGCAGAACTCTATTTTCAAACTGATACCAAATGAACTCAATGATCCCAAAGGACCAGAAATATAATGTGATGTGATATAAGCCCTTTTCGACAACAGGAACGGGGATGACGTGGGGAGGGTGCAGGGCTATTGCTAATGTATGTGGTGATTGGGAAGTATTAAGCGTCCCCCGACGCCATGGCGATGTTTGTTACGTATAATGAATTTTAAATCCTTTTGCAGTCGTTTTTTCTATTTCGGGTCGATTGTTGACCAATCGACTTCGGATCGATTGTTGACCAATCGACCTAAAGTTACTTTACGAGACATGATAAAAACAAACAAAAGAAAGAGAAAAAGTATAATAAATAGTACTTCTCGAAACCAGGACGACAACAGCATCAGAAAAACACTCCTATATAAGTTTGATCCCCTGAAACCCCACTTTCATACGCTAAAAGGGGGGTTTACTGGGATTATACATGTTCTTATTTCTCCGAAAACATTGATTGTGAGTACTCGTTAGAAGGGTTCTAACAAGTAACCGTAATGTATGTCCTGAGCAGACATATAAAAGAATATCAGATTTTTTTATCTGAAAATTTCCGTTTTCTTTGGTGGTAAAATTTTCAGTACATTTGTATAGACGTTTTTTTGTAATGGGAACATGCAGTTAATGTTCACGTGACTGTCACTGACCGCCTGAATTGCATACGTAACAATTACATGTATTTATAACGCGATATTTTTCCCTGTGACGTCAGAGTGCTTTGTAAAATGCTATGCACATTTTGAGGGATGTGATTGGTTATAATATTTTTTTTTTCTAGTTCGATAAACCATGAGCATGAATCTCAGAAATTCAGTTAGTAATAAAATGAAACGTTAAAGAGAACGTTTAGAACCTGTGCATTACGTCATTGTATATGAAGTGACGTCAACAGCATCAAATTAAAAGCTTGGAAACAATTGAAAACATAAATGTTTGAAGACAAATAAATTGAATTTAAAAACTTGAATATTTTTTTCGCTTGTGTTCCTTTCAAAGATGACAGCTTCTAATTGAATAATCATTCCGCCATGGCCGTTGGTAACTTCCTTTTTACGCTTTCGAAAGAATTTCTACAATTTACCATTTTGGTGGCATTTCTGAGGCGGTTCTAACGACTGCTGACAATCTATATCTTGAGCAGAAATAAGAAAACTATCACAATTTTTCATCTTGAAATGTTCGTGTTTTTTTTTTTCGCGGTAAACTTAACAATGTATTTGTATAGGCGTGTTTTCGTAATGATTTGTTTTGTTAAAAGAACTGTCCTACTTGCACAAAACGGTAGGCGCTACGAGCTACGCAAAGCCTCGCATTTTATCCCTTTTCCTCAACTCGTTTAATAAATTTAATAATACATGAGCACTTATGGAAGATCCTCTATTTGTTAACGCTCATCGAAGTATTAACCCTTATCTTGCTGTTTACGACAACCCAGGGCTATCTTTGCAAACAGTGTAGATCCAGATCAGATGGCTTCTTAAGAAGCCATTTGATCTGGATCTACACTGTTTGGCATTCATTTAATGAATTTGTAGCAATAAGTTACATCAAGTAATTTGATTGGTTGATAGTTTTTGTTTGATTTGAGGTTTAACGTCCCCGTCAACACTGTAAATGAATATTCAGCAAGATAAGTATGAACAACATCGAGTCACGAGTAAAGTACATGTAGGTGAACCCCGAACTTTGCACGTGCCCCCCATGTTGTTCATCATTTGATTAAGAAATAGATCAGCTCTAACTGTGATTTGTTGAGTAATAAATCACAGTTTGGAGGTCAGTTGTAAAGTAGATCAAATCACGAGCGCGTAGCGCACGTGATTTGTCTACTTACAACTAACCGACAGGTCAGTTGTAAAGTAGATCAAATCACGAGCGCGTAGCGCACGTGATTTGTCTACTTACAACTAACCGACAAACTGTGATTTATTATTCAACAAACCACAAAATAGAGCTAATCTACTTCGATTCTAACAGGCTAAAAATCGGCAATACTGCTGTTGTTTCCTTCAAAATCTCACAACTTTCCGCCATTGTTAGAAGAAATCCCGCTAAAATTATCGACTGAAACACATGTTTTTATATCCTTTTCTAACGTTTTCGATGCGAGAATATGGCGTTAACGTCAAGGAAATCGACTAGTGACGTCATAAATTGGCAGTTTTTAATGACGTCACTCGTCACGCTCTTCATTCCCGTGATTTTTTTTGTGGAATAAAACACGGTTATTTTCCATTGTCAATATAGGCGCGCTGTGTTAGAATGGACATTAGATAAATGAGTTACATTTATTACGTATATTTACATTATTTACCATTCATCATATGACGAAAAATATCTTGTAATGGCTAAAATGAAAGAAGAACGACTGCATGCAGTTTTTTCTATTAACAGCGGCGCCATATCGTCGCCATTGTCCAATCATACTGAAGAGAACTTTTTTGTAGCTCACCTAGGCCGAAGGCTCCAGAGGAGCTTTTAGTATAATGGGTGGTCCGTCGTCCGTCCGTCCGTCTCACTTTGACCAGTTATATCTGTGCAGCCTGTAGGCTGATTTCAATCATTTCTCCTCTGTAGCATGCCTCTCTCTGGTGGAACATTGATGACATGAGTTTTTTATGTCGAAATTGAATGAAAACTTTGGTTGCTATCATGGCAACCACAAGGTCCCATAGATTTATAATTGGAAAAGTGTGTCATCACCGTAGCGCTTATCTTTCTGAAAAGTATAAGTAAGGTGACATGGGGTAAAAACTCGGATGGGTTCGAAAACCGGCCTAGTGAGCCAATAAATAATAGTCACGGTTACGCCCGCTTGATTGCTGAAAACGCCTATTTTATTTTCTTTGTCACCATCGTAGCCCCTTCAGTTTTGATCGGCTCTTCCTGAAACTTACATACAAGTAAGTCAGGGTCACAATGTTGTCATAACTTGTGTCCAATCCCTTTGTATGTTTATGCAATAAAATATGTTTAATCTAATCAGGGTCACAAGCTCGGAAGAGATAGAACATTAGCGATGTTGGTCGATTGTCCCCTACTTGGCTGAAAATGCTTATTTATGACCTTGTCATCACCATAGCCCCTTCAGTTTTGACCGGAACTTCTTGAAACTTACATACAAGTACGTCAGGGTAAAAGCTAGGATGAGTTCGAAAACTGGCGGGGTCCGCCTATTTATCATTGAGTTGATTGCAGAAATGCCTATTTGTGACCTTCCCATTACCATAGCCCCTTCAGTTTTGATCGGATCTGCTTGTAATTTACATGTAAGTAAGTCAGGGATACAAGCTCGGATGAGTTTGAAAACTGGTGAGGTCGGCCTATCTATCATAGAGTTACATCCCTTTGGTTGCAGAAAATGCCTATTTTTGACCTTGTAATCACCGTAGCACCTTCAATTTTTATCGTATCTTCTTGAAACTTACATATAAGTAAGTCAGGAATAACAGCTGGGATGAGCTCGATAACTGGCGATGTTAGCCTTTTACACGTAGCGGTTTGCCCCTTTCTTTACTGAAAATGTCCATTTTGGATCCTGTCATTACCATAAGTCCTTCAACTTTAATCGGGTCTTCTTGAAACTGACACATGAGTAGATTGATGATAACCGCTTGGATTGGTTTGCAAACTTGCGAGGTGGGCGGCCAGTCTATCATAGAGTTATGTCCCTTCGAGTGCTAAATATGCCCATTTTTGACATAAGTCCCTTAGTATTGAACAACTCTTCCTGAAACTTACATGTGATTAATTTAATTATAAAAACTTGAATGAGTTTGAACACTAACACTGTTAGCATTGAGACAGAGTTATGTCTCCTTCCTTGCTGAAAATGCCTATTTTGGACCTTGTTATCACCGTAAGTCATTTAGTTTCGATAAGATCTTCCTGAAACAAACACTATAGGTTGGTGATGAAATTTCGGATGAGGTCGAAAACTGAATGTCGGCCTATACTGTGCTTTGTACCCTTGATTGCTGAAAATGCCTGAATTTGAATCTGTTAGCTCAGGTGAACGATATATTATCAGTTTAAGTCCTTCAGTATGAAACTTCCTGAAACTTTGAATCTGTTAGCTCAGGTGAGCGATATATCATAAGAAGTTTAAGTCATTCAGTAACTATTGGAACTTCCTGAAACTTTGAATCTGTTAGATCAGGCGAGCGATATATCATCAGTTTAAGTCCTTCAGCAACGATAGGAACTTCCTAAAACTTTGAATCTGTAAGATCAGGTGGGCGATATAGGATCACCATGGTCCTCTTGTTTATTTCGACGTCACTCACGTTGCGTGAGTCAATGATTTCACTGAAGCACGAACAAAATTGCTTCCAGGGGTTTTCTATAAATGAACTGGGAATGTAAATATTAAAGGAATAGGAACATCTTCAGGGGAGGCAACCCCTGCAAAAGTATTTTTGTCTCCCATATCAATAAGAATCCACTCTTAAAGGAAAAGATTTGCTCTTGAGGAGCAAATTCTATCCTTTAAGAGTAGACCCCTTTTTCAGTGGGACAGGGTTTGCAGAAAAGCGTACAGGAAGTACCGGAAGTTGTCACCCTTAGAAAAAATGGCGGAAAATCAGCCTGGTGTTCCTATTCCCCTTAAATGGCTCAAAAGCCTTCGGAACCACGAAAGAGTATGTTCGAAACTGGAGTAGTTCCAGCCACTGGGGGTTATTTTTTGAACAGGGCCTGATAGTACAGTAACTGGAATTATTTAGGTACATATTTTCGAAACCTTTATCAAATAATATAAAGGAATGTTATGTGTAGTCATTAGAACTGCCTCACAAACATATCTTTTGAAGATACAAGCAGAGAATCTCCCTAATAAATCCCTCACTATTTCTTATCCGAAACAGAATTCGTAAAAAAACTTAAAAACGAGTGCGACTCAGTTAGGTTAAACGAAGTATCGACGTTCGAGAAATGGAAGCTTCACTTTGCATTGTCCGAAGTATAAGTCGTAACGTTGAACAACGGCATGCAAAAGATCAAAATTTGGACGAAACTTCAGCAAGCTGACGGATTTACAAAGTGCGTTTTGAATTTTTTTCAACGCTTTCCTTGCAGAAACGCCTAATTTGCTAAAATGATGACTTATGTAAAACAAATGTAATCTATTGTTAATGATTGTTGTAATAAAATTTATTATGCCATTTACAATGAATCTGCAAAAAATACCAATGGATAAACTAATGGGAAACATGAAACTGTGGTTTTATGAGATTGAGATAGTTCTTTTTGTTTGATTTGAGACTTAACATCCCCGTCAACACTGTATTGGTCATTTTGGGGACGTTGCTTCCAATTCTGTTGGATTTTTCGCGTTATTGAGATGAAATGACAGCTCAAGCCCTGTCGCCCAATGAAACCAATAGGGCGACGGACGGTTTGACTCGCACAGCTTTGCATAGGCTAGCTTAGATCCTCTAAACGGTTTGGCAATACACGTGTGCGGTCGGTTTCAGCTTTGCGTGGAAGCATCATGCAACCCATCTATTCTAGCCCCGAGGGGCGGGGCCGTGAGAATAGAGAGAATCTGAGATTGCAGTCTACGAGCCTCAACCCCGACTACCATCGGGGCTTGAATAGATTGGGCTGCTTCGTGCTTCCGCAAAGAGCTGAGTTCGATCGAACTTTTGAGTACTGGTGAACTGCTTAGAAGGTCAAAGCCTGTCCAGGAAAAGTAATGCGACTCGGACCATCCCTTAAACCTAGCGGCGTTTCTTTGTCATTTCATGTCGACCAATGTCCGGTAAAAGTCCCAAAAGATCGAAAGCAACGTCTCTAAAATGACCGAAATACATGCTGCAGTGTTGACGTGGCTTAAAACCTCAACTCAAACAAAACAAAATTTAGCATATGTCACAGGGTATAGGTATATAGCACACTTGTACTGCCTTGCGGTACAAGCCGGCTTTTATAGCGACGTGGTAGAGTGTTTGCTTACCAATCCGGCGGCCCGGGTTCGATCCCCGGCCGGGTAAAGGCGATAGGATTGTTTTCACCTGTTACATTTGGCGCCCCACGTTGGGCGCCAGTTGTCACGGGAAGATTGTCACGGGATGTTTGTTACGGACGGGTGAATGGATTAAGGTGGTTGTGGCCACATGATGGTTGTTGATGTTAAAATGACGTAGATACTTCTCCCGCTTTCTCGAAGGGGTTCGGGGTTCAAAGAATGACAACTCTGTGTGATGATTTCATGTTTTTGGATCTATCACATGAACCTTCTCTCTCTCGACCTCGTCATCAGATAAATATATATATATAAACATCCTAAGTTATTAGGAAACTATATAAATGTGTCCGTCAGGTGGTCGTAAGACCTACCCTTGTCAGGGACAAAGAAAGACTGACTAGAGGTCGAGAGATCGAAATGGCAAGATATGAATATTCATGAAATAATGACAATTATGATAATTTACAAATGTTCAACATGATAATGAAATAAAGTAAACGCATACCTGATAAATATATATATATATATATATATATATAAACATCCTAAGTAATTAGGAAACTATATAAATGTGTCCGTCAGGTGGTCGTAAGACCTACCCTTGCCAGGGACAAAGAAAGACTGACTCGAGGTCGAGAGATCGAAATGGCAAGATATGAATATTCATGAAATAATGACAATTATGATAATTTACAAATGTTCAACATGATAATGAAATATAGTAAACGTATGCCTGATAAATATATATACATGTATATTTAAACACCCTAAGTAATTAGGAAACTATATAAATGTGTCCGTCAGGTGGTCGTAAGACCTACCCTTGCCAGGGACAAAGAAAGACTGACAAAGGCTGAGGTAAGAATGTGCGCATGCGGTGTTAATCAGTGAGGTGAAAAGCGCGCGAGACTTACATAAGTACACCGGAAATTGATATACGCTACTCAGGAATGCTTAATGAAAGATGAGTATATATATGAGTATATGAAGTATGAAAAGCGACGATCAATAGGGGAAAATAACTGGAAATGACAAGAAAGTCCTAAGCGCAAGCGCTCCTCCAGTTTCTACAATTTCACTCTGTGACATTCTCCCCCACTTCGGGAAATGTCGTCCCGACATTTAACTTACTCTAACTACACCTTATTCATATAAATTTACCAGATGTATATTTTATGAATAGATAACAATCTGATAATAAAAGAGGAGCCGAAGCTATTGCTTCCAATTTTTTTGTCGAGCTAGTGAAAGTTAATCATACCTAACACTTTGCCGCCAGGTAAACCCTTATCAAAATGCGCTGCCATAAACGCTGCACGGTATGCACAGCGCAAAAATATAAAACTTTATGTACAAAACTTAGAAGAAAAAACATTTATTGGTTGCGCGTACATATGAGACACTCCTTTTTGGTTTAGACTGAAACTGCTAAACATTGAAAACAGGCTAAAATTGCTTAATGCCCTTATACTAAAAACACGACTGAATTGTCATATATAACAAAAATTATTTACGCGCTGTACTGGAGAGAGAAGAATTAACAGAACTATTAAATTCTTAATGAAAACATTTCACCTCTTCACGAAAGCGCAGGCCAGAAGCACGAAGCGGTCACGGTCTGATTGGGATATTGTCCCCACCTAGGTTGTAACCAACCCCTAGCAAGCACGAAATCTTGACAAGGCGAAATTTTTAATTACTAGAACTTTCTTACTAGTTTGCAGTCAAGTGCACCACGTATCAACGGCACTCTAACAACACACCGGCTCTCTAGAGACGCCATGTCAAATCATGCACCGTCAACCAACTGCGACCCAGCAGAAGACGAAATTTTTAAAAACAATGGGTCACCAGAATTGCAGGCCAGCGCACCACCCGCAAACGGCACTCTGACAACCCACCGGTTCCCCAGAGACGCCATGACAAGCAATGCTTCGCCACTCGACTGCAACTCAGCTGCCCATTTAGCTGAATTAACATTTTATAAGCCTCTCTCCAGAATACATTTTAGCGTTACTGCCACACACTCCCCTCCCCTCTGTGAAAAAATGTCGTCTCGACATTTCAATTTAAAAAAATAAAATACACGCACAGGAAACCATGTCAGCTGTTAATTCAGTTCAATGTGGAGGGGGAGAATGTCACAGGGTATAGCTATATAGCACGTGTACTGCCTTGTGGTACAAGCCGGCTTTTATAGCGACGTGATAGAGTGTTGGCCTGTCACTCCGGCGGACCTGGTTCGATTCTCGGCCGGGCCAAAGGTGATGAGGATTTTTTCACCTGTTACATTTGGCGCCCACCGTAAATAAACCATTTATGTGCATTAAAACTCCTTGAGTATCATTTCACGTGATTCTCGGACTCCCAGAAATTCGAGGAGGAATTTCAATGTGGAAGGGGAGAATTTCACAGGGTATAGGTATATAGCACACTTGTACTGCCTTGCGGTACAAGCCGGCTTTTATAGCGACGTGGTAGAGTGTTTGCTTACCAATCCGGCGGCCCGGGTTCGATCCCCGGCCGGGTAAAGGCGATAGGATTGTTTTCACCTGTTACACATATATAACACGATATATTAGATTTGGAAATATACGGCCCCCGTCCATCGGGGCTTGAAGAAATAGATGGGCTGCATGATGCTTCCACGCAGAGCTGAAACCGACCCGCACACGAGTACTGGTAAAACGCTTAGAGGAGCTAAGCTTGCCCAGGCAAAGCGGTGCGAGTCGGTACGTCAATGCTTATAAACCCTAGTGGTTTCATAAGGCGATAGGGCTTGAAATGTCATTTCATCTCAATGTCAGGTAAAAGTCCAACAAAATTTGAAGCAATGCCTCCAAAATGACCTATACTGTGTTGACGGGGACGTTAAACATCAAATCAATAAAAAAAAAGAAATAAATAAATTTGGCAACCCGGTAGTGGATTAAATATGCAAATTAGTTAGATACGCACGTAAAGTTACACATACGACGTCCTTAACGTCGCGTTTACTAATGGCGGAATATTCACATTTTTATTAAAAAATGTGAATAAGTTGCGTTTTAAATGTCATATTATAAATAGAATCTTGCATTCGTGCTCATGTACCATTAAATTTATTAAACTCTTCGAGGAAAAGGGATAAAATGCGAGGCTTTTGCTCATGTATTATTAAATTTATTAAACTCTTCGCGGAAAAGGGATGAAATGCATTTTTTCTATTTTCCTCAACTTGTTTAATAAATTTAAAAAGACATGAACACTTTGCCTCTCATTTTATCCCTTTTCCCCAAAGAGTTTAATAATATATGAACACGCGTGCAAGATCCTCTTTGTAATAACGCATGGTGGCCGGTACGTAACTCACAACTCACATAACTCACATAACTGGAACACCGGAACAGGCTATCTAGCCTCTGAAGGTGCATTCTGGTAATAATCTCTGGGTTTTGGTCCGGGGTCGTAGCACCAGGGATTGAACTTGTATGGATGGAACTTCCAAAATGAGTTTAGTCTAGCCTTAAAACAGTTCAGGGAGGGTGCCATTATTACACTTTCTGGTAGTGAATTCAATGAGTCAATGACTCTGATACTAAAGCTATTTGCCCGAACTTTCAACCTATGTTGTCTCTTATTAAATTTCATTGAGTGGCCTCGTGTTGCATGGTAAGTGGATAGTTTGAAGAATTTGTCCTTTTCTATATTGTTAATGCCGTTCATTATCTTATACACTTCAACAAGGTCCGCTCGCTCCCTCCTATATTCAAGGGATGGGAGTCCAAGGCATTTTAGTCTTTCTTGGTAAGTTAGGTGGCTTATCGTTCGGACAAGCTTTGTGGCTCTCCTTTGCACATTTTCTATTACAACCATATCTTTCTTATATGTAACGTGTGATAACTGTATGTTTTATTTGGCCTAAAGTTGACCTGTTTAGCACGGGTGTGACCTTGAAAATAAGGTCAAGGTCACCAAAACCTAATCAGTTTTTCATCCTGTCCCAGTGTTATATCCATGCAACTTTGATTAAAATCCACCCATTAGGTCATGAGATACAGTCGGCCTTCAGTGGGTCGAACTCCTTGGGACCACGAAAATCTGTTCGAGACAGGGGTGGTTCGAGCCACTTATGGCTACTTCCAGGAGACAAAAAAGAGGATAATTTCGGGACTTCTTTTCGAAGTTATATGATATAAATGTTTGCTGTGTGTACTCATTAGAATCGCCTCATTGAGTCGATTCTAATGAGTACACACAGCACACATTGGCAAGCTTAAAGACGACAATATCCTTAATTTTTCATCACTAATTCATAGCATAGAGACATTCCCTAGGGACTCAAGAACTGGTTCGACTCAGCCATGGTAAACGAGCCATCGGTGTTCGAGCCATCGAAGTTCTACTGTATCTTGCACGGGATCCGCACCAAAAACAATATGATAAGAAGATGATTCTCATAAGCCTGTGGCTTGTTTTCTAATCCTGTCATGAAATTTGTATTTATGTTATTGAAACATGTTCTTACTTTATTGAAATAAATATTGTTTAAAGTCAAAACAATATGCCCCCCCACTCCCCTTCGGATGGGGCACATATTTGGCCCTGTAGTTTCAGAGAAAATGTATTTTTAAATGTCAATGGACCTGCAATCCATGTAACTTGGGCCAAGGTCACTGAATGACGTTGACCTTGTGCATTAATAGACATTCATTTTGTACCTATTCTTATGTCACAGGCCACAATATTTTCCGAAAAATGCATTGTTTTACCCTTTTCCCATTGAAAAGCCTAAGGAACCAAATTTGACCTTGGCGAAAAATCGGTCAAGGTCAAATTGGGGTAATCCTATTTCGTAGTACTCAGTCACACGGTGCTACATAAAGTTTCAAGACATTCGGCCCAGGGGTTCTGGAGAAGATGTTTAAGGTTTTTACAATATTTGGGCATGCCAGCCATCTTGGTCATGTAACCTTGACCATTCAAATAAATTTTCGTTCCCTCACTGCCCTAAGGCTGCATATAAAATTTAAATTAAACTGGCCAAATGGTTTCCGAGAAAATGTATTCTGAAATGTCAGTAAACCTAAACTCCAAGCGACATTGAGCCAAGGTCACATAATGACCATGACTTTTAGCATTCATAGACAATCATATTTTACCTATACTCATGCTATAGACCACAGTAGTTTCATAAAAAAAACATTGTTTTACCCTTTTTCCATTGAAAAGCCTAAGGAACCAACTTTTACCTCGGCGTAAAACAAGTCAAGGTCAAAGTAGAGTCATCATATTTGCAAACTTGGTAGTACTCAGTCACCCAATGCTACATATCAAATTTCAAGAGAATCGGCCCACTGGCTCTGGAGAAGAAGATTTGTAAAGGTTTTTACCACATTTGGGCAGTGGGGCCATCTTGGTAATTTAACCTAAACCATTCAAACAAATTTTTGTTCCCACAGTGTGCTTAGGCTGAATATGAAATTGACCCAGTGGCTTCAGGGCAAATGTATTTTGGAATGTCAATGGACCTGCAACACACGTGACCTTAAGCCAAGGTCACTAATTGACCTTGACCTTTAGCATTCATAGAAATTCATTTTGTACCCAGTCTCATATTATAGACCACACTGTTTTCCGAGAACTGCGTTGTTTCACTCTTTTCCCATTGAAAGACTAAGGAACCAAATTTAACCTTGAAAGAAAATAGGTCAAGGTCAACCTAAGATCACCATATCTGCAAATTTCATAGTACTCAGTCACCAGATGCAACATACTAAGTTTCAAGACAATCGGCTAAGTGGTTCTAGAGAAGAATTTTTATAAGTGTTTAACAATATTTGGGCATGCCGGCCATCTTGGTCATGTGACCTGGACCATTCAAACAAATTTTCGTTCCCTCACTGTCCTGAGGCTGCATATAAAATATAATTGAAATTGGCACAGTGATTTCAGAGAAAATGCATTCTGAAATGGCAGTGGACCTTTTATCCAAGCGACCTTGAGCCAAGCTCACTGAATGACCTTGACATTTAGCGTTCATAGACATTCATTTTAACCGATTCTCATGCAACAGACCACATTTTTTTTTGGAAAAAATGCATTGTTCTACCAATTTCCAATTGAAAAGCTTAAGAAATCAAATTTGACCTTGGCATTAAATAGGCCAAGGTCAGCATAGGGTCATCATATTTGCACATTTGGTAGTACTCAGTCATCCAATGATACACACCAAGTTTAAAGAAAATCACCTAAGTGGTTCTGGAGAAGAAGTTTTTCTATTTTTTTTCCATATTTGGGCTTGACGGTCACCTTGGTCATTCGAACTGGGCCATTCGAATAATTTTTCTTTCCTTTACTGTCCTAAGGCTGCATTTGAAATTTAAATGAAATTGGTCCAGTGGATCGTGAGAAAATGTTTTTTTGGAAATTTCAATGTACCTTCAATCCAAGTGACCTTGAGCCAAGGTCACTGAATGACTTTGACCTTGAGCATACATAGACATTCATTTTTTACCTATTCTCAAGTCACAGACCACATTATTGTCCGAAAAATGCATTGTTTTACCCTTTTCCCATTGAAAAGCCTAAGGAACCAAGTTTGACCTTGGCTTAAATTAAGGTCAACCTAGGCTCATCATATTTGCAAATTTGGTAGTACTCAGTCCCCTAATGCAACATACCAAGTTCCAAGACAATTGGCCAAGTGGTACTGGAGAAGAAGATTTTTTAAGATTTTTACCATATTTAGGCATGGCGGCCATCTGCCGGGGATATGGCAATAGCTTCCCCCGCCTTCTTTCGAAAGACGAAACTGAGGAAGCCATCCTTTTAAAAGGAAACTTTATTATCGGTAAGAATGCATTCAATTCCTAAAATTTGAGGAAAAAGGATAAAATGCGAGGCTTTACCGAGCATTTTATTCATTTTCCGCAACGAGTTTAATAAATTCAACACTACATGAGCACGAATGCAAGAATCGATTTATCATATGACTTTTAAAACGCATTTATTTCACGATTGCTTAACAAAAATGTCAATATTCCGCCAATAGTAAACGCGACGTCGTTAAGGACGTCGTACATGTAACGTTACGGGGCGTATCTAACTAATTTGCATATTTAATCCACTAGTGGATTGTCAAATTTATTACATGGCGTTATTACACTCTCAGACACGACGACATATGGTAATTAATAGAACACAATGTGGGCTGGCGATCATACATGTATGTAATGCCTATTTGTATTTTCTTTTCTTTTGCCAACACCGGTATTCATGATGAATTATTTGTTTGAACTAAACAATTAAGACGTATTGAGACACCGTACAGACAAATAGGTCATACCTTCATAAATCATTTTAATAAAGTACATACTGACATTAAAATTAGGTTATATTACATGTACTGTCTCTAAATAACTTTTTAATTACAGTATATGATGTACAAAAATCGATCATCCAGAATTCATATTTCATAATTAAAACTTTTACAATTTCCTGTTTGTCCATTATTCTCTAACCTTTGTGCCATCCACATATTTTTCCTACGATCAATCAATCAATCAATCAATCAATCAATCAGTCAGTCAGTCAGTCAGTCAGTCAGCCAGCCAATCAATCAATCGATTGATCAGTCAATCAATCAATTAATCAATCGATCGCATGGGTTTGGATATAGCACACTTTAATATCATCATGAAACACGCCAATATAATTCTGACCCCCTTGTACCCCACTTTATACAGTAAAACTGGGGTTTACAGGGGTAAACCTTATTTTTCTTATTTCTGCTCTAAATATAGGTATCTATATTTAAAGCAGAAAAAAAGAAAAATAACGATCACAGTTTTTCATCTTAAAATTTTCGACTTATCGGCGGTAAAACTTACATTGTATTTGAATAGGCGTATTTTTCGTAATATTTACATTCCCAGTGTAAAGTCTAATGTAAACCTATAGAAAACTATTGCGTTCATACTTCCATGAACGCATCGAATCACATGATTTTCAGTGACGTTAAGTGACGTCATTCTCAACCATTGTTCTCTACGGGCGTTGATGACGTCAGCGCTGCTCCGCTCTTTGTAGAAAAACAGCGTGTATATGTTTTTCAGCTTTACAAGTTTGCCCTACAGGCATTGTTCTTTCGCCCAGTGATGAGGGGCAAATGATGTAAATATAAAAAATAAACTTATTTTTTCTGCTTTTCATGAAAGTATGAACGACAGTGGGTCGCTAACAAAGTTTACATGAACCCTTACATGAACCCCTTCGGGGTTCATTTACTTTGCACGCGACCCACTGCGTTCATACTTCCATGAACTGCAGAAAAATAAATTTCATTTCTTAAATGTGGATCTAAAATGTATAGATTATACCGAAACATGACCGTACCATAAATGCACTTGTTAGGATATAAAACAATTGTTAAACTAACACGGTTTCTGCTTAAAACCCAAACAGTAGTCTTATGAACAGTTTGGGGCCATACTTTTACCACGAACTTGCTGGTGATAGGTTTTATCAAAATCACAAATGGACCGGAATCGAACTGAAAGTACAGAATGTTCAAATACGACCAACAAAGCCTAAGATCAGCCTGCGCTAATGTGTCCGTCTATCCGCCCGTCTATATACTTTTCGTTTCATCCTACAATTAACATCCAATCAAGATTTAATTTAATATATAGTTTGGCCATGGTGTGGAGCAGCGAATATTGTTTCGAGGTTACGGTCCACCAAATATTAACAGAATTACGCTCCTTTGGAAATATCTGTAAACATTTCGTTTCCGGTTAACTCCTGCACTTTGTATCCGATCGATCATAATTAGAACAGCATATTCTTTCGTGGTTTATGATTCACCAAATATATACAGAGTTTATGCGCCTTTGGAAACTTCTGTAAAGATTTTACATCCGATCAAGCTGAAACAAGATATATCTGGAGCAGCGCTTATTGTTTTGAGGTTACGGTCCACCAGATATTAACAGCGTTATGTCCCTTTGAAAGTTTCTGTAAATACAGTAAAATTCCGCTGTTAAGACCATCTAAAATTAAGAGATCTGATTTTAAAAAATTATTAAGAAGGTTTCAGTTATAATTAGGGCCCCGCACTGAAAGTGTGGGTGCCCTATAGTAATCACTCTGTCCGTCCGTCTGTCTGTCTGTCCGTCTGTCTGTCTGTCCGTCCACAAATTTTTTTATCCTCCATAACTTTTTATTATTCCTGGATGGATTTAAATATTACTTGGCATCACTCTGTCCGTCCGTCTGTCTGTCTGTCTGTCTGTCCGTCTGTCCGTCCACAAATTTTTTTATCCTCCATAACTTTCTTATTCCTGGATGGATTTAAATATTACTTGGCAGAAATGTTAACCATAATGTGATGGAGTGTTGCGCGCAAGACTCAGGTCCGTACCTCAAAGGTCAAGGTCATACTTAGAGGTTAAAGGTCAAAAAAGGGTCTTTCCTGTGTCCAATTAAAAACTTAGTTATTATTCCTGGATGGATTTAAATATTTCTTTGCAGAAATGTTAACCATAATGTGACGAAGTGTCACACGCAAGACCCACAGCCGTACCTCAAAGGTCAAGGTCATACTTAGAGATAAAAGGTCATAACTTTCTTATTCCTGGATGGATTTAAATATTACTTGGCAGAAATGTTAACCATAATGTGATGGAGTGTTGCGCGCAAGACTCAGGTCCGTACCTCAAAGGTCAAGGTCATACTTAGAGGTTAAAGGTCAAAAAAGGGTCTTTCCTGTGTCCAATTAATGTGATGGAGTGTTGCGCGCAAGACTCAGGTCCGTACCTCAAAGGTCAAGGTCATACTTAGAGGTTAAAGGTCAAAAAAGGGTCTTTCCTGTGTCCAATTAAAAACTTTGTTATTATTCCTGGATGGATTTAAATATTACTTGGCAGAAATGTTAACCATAATGTGACGAAGTGTCACACGCAAGACCCACAGCCGTACCTCAAAGGTCAAGGTCATACTTAGAGATAAAAGGTCAAAAAAGCGTCTTTTTTATTGTGTCCAATCTATAACTTTCTTATACCTGGATGTATTTAAATATTACTTAGCAGAAATATTAACCATAATGTGACAGTGTGTCACTCGCAAGACCCAGGTCCGTACCTCAAAGGTCAAGGTCATACTTAGAGGTGAAAGGAAAAAAAAAACGTCTTTTTTAACATCAACATTTTCCTACTCCTCTGATAGCGCTGCCGGGGCCCTAGTCAGTTTCACTGACAGCTCTAGTTTCTTTGTCGTTTCTACACCCAGTGTCTCCTAATATAAGACCACCTTTAAGACCGTTCAATATTGGTCTTTTAAGACCACGTTTGAACAGTTCCAGAGGTGGTATTAATACAGGAATTTTACTGTTTTTTGTTTCCAGCTAACTCCTATAGATAACATCCGATCAACCTTAAACATAACTTATAAATAGACCATGATGTGGAGCAGCGCATATTATTTCTAGGTTGCAGTCTACCAAATATTAGCATAGTTATGCCCCTTTGAAACATTATGCAAACTTTTCGTTTTTGTCGAAGTCCCCCTAAAGTTTCCTTCAGATGAAGCCAAAACTTGATGTATAGTTAGACCATGATGTAGAGCAGCGCATTTCTGTAAATATTTCGTTTCCGGTTAATTGCTACAATGTACATCCGAACAAGCTGAAACTTGATATATAATAAGACCGTGGTGTGAAACAGCGCATCTTGTTTCGAGATTAATATCCACCAAATTTTAACAGAGTTATGACCGTTTGAAAACTTCTGTAAACATTACGTTTCCGGATAACTCGTCCTACAGTGTACACCCGATCAAGCTGAAACTACAGATATAGTTAGACCATGATCTGGAGCAGCGTTTGTGTTTTGAAATTACGGTCCACCAAATATTAACAGAAATAAGCCCCATTGAGATTTGCTTTAAATATTTCATTTCCAGCTAACTCGGCCTATAGATTATATTCGATCAAGCTGAAACTGAATTTATGAAAAGACCATGATGTGGAGCAGCGCATATTGTTCCGAAGTCACATTCAACAAATATTAACATAGTCACGCCCCTTAACTTGTTGTTTTTGATTAAGTATTCCTCAAGTTTACTTCGAGCCAAACTGAAACTTAATTTATAGTTACGAGACCATGATCGGCCCCCGCCCATAGGGGCTTGAAGAAATATATGGGCTGCATGATGCTGCCACGCAGAGCTGAATCCGGTCCGTACACTAGTACTGGTAAACCGCTCAGAGGATCTAAGCGAGTCCAGGAATCGCGGTGCGAGGCGGACCGTCCATGCTAATAAACCCTATTGGTTTCATCGGACGACAGGGCTTGAGATGTCATTTCATCTCAATGTCGGGTAAAAGTCCCACAAAATTGGAAGCAACGTCTCCAAAATGACCTTTACAGTGTTGACGGGGACGTTAAACCTCAAATCAAACAAAACAAACGAGATCCTGATGTGGAGCAGTGCATATTATTTCTTCAAATATCAAGATAGCTATGCCCTTTCGAAAATTACCGTAAACCATTTCGTTTCTGGCTAACTCCTCCTGTTAGTTTATACTAATTTATTATAGTTCGATTGCGAAGGAGGCTTCAAGCTTATTAATCGCTTGCGAACACTCATTCCGGATTTTTTCACGCGCGTGAGAGAGAGGCAGTGACTATTACACCACTGCTACCCATTTACACCTGAGTGTGTCATTACGTGTCTTGCCCAAGGACACACCTCGATACCGGGTGCCGGATTCGAACGCACACCCTCTCTGTCATGAGTCGAACGAATTAACCACTGCGCTTTCGAGGCTGATAGAATCATGTTAATCTGTGTGTTTATAAACTTTTCTTTTTGGGCTAACCCCTCGTACTATTTGTCAGTTTATATTGAATGACGAAAAAGACTTTACTCCGTCTAACGTCAAGGAAACGATCGATGACGTCGCCAAACCTCATAAAACAGCGGCTTTTCGGGTCAAGCCTTTTCACCTAGTGATTTGTCACCTAATATATCACTGGATTTAACCATTGGCTATATAGGCCACCAGTGTTAGGAGTGAAAAAAGAGATCAGCTCTAGTAGTGATTTCTTGAGTAATATATCACTGTTTGAAGGTTTGTTGTATGGTAGATAAAATCTCGAGCGCGTAGCGCGAGTGATTTATCTACTTACAACTGACCGACAAACCGTGATATATTACTCAACAAATCACACAATAGAACTGATCTACTTTGATTCTAACATACTGAAAGTCAACTAAATGCTGTTGTTTCCTTCATATTCTCTCAACATTCCGCCATTGTTTGAAGAAATTCCGCCAACATGTTTGACTGTAACACATCCGATTACCTGTTTTTGTAACGTACGTGATGTGTGAAAAAGACGTTACTCCGTCTAACGTCAAGAAAACGATCGATGACGTCGCAAAATGTCATAAAACGGCGGCTCTTCGCGTCATGCTTTTTCGCCTAGTGATTTGTCATTCCATATTTCACTGGATTTAACTATTGACTCTATAGGCGACAAGTGTTAGAATATAAGGATCAACCATGGTTATTCATGCATTAACATTCGCCGGGTCCCGAGGAAGCTGTTTGAACATAAGGCCGCCAGGCCGAATGTTCAAATATCTTCCGAGGGATCCGGCAAATGTTAATGCATGAAATAACCATGGATGATCGTTGTTCTTGCACAACGTACGATTCCGACAGCAAATTTTGACGAAAACGCCCCAAAACGCCATATAAACTCCATCTATACTCTTGAAATGCGACCGGCGAACCAACATGGCGGCCATTTCAGAATGTTGTTTACAACCATCTGACGTCATCATAGAACCCTAAAACGCTACGTTCAGGGCGATAAAGTTACGCCGCTCAACGTAACGTAAACAAAGCAAGGCCCGTCTTGTACTATCAAAAGCTCAAAATCCATGTTCAAACAGCACGCGAATTTCATGATTTGAACATGTTTTTTGCTGTTTGAGCACGGCTTTCGGTCCATTTGACAATGGCTTCAAACAGCCATGCGCATAGATATTTATGCAAGAATATAGGGATCAACCATGGTTTTCCATGCATTAACATTCGCCGGGTCCCGAGGAAGCTGTTTGAACATGAGGCCGCCAGGCCGAATGTTCAAATATCTTCCGAGGGATCCGGCAAATGTTAATGCAATGAAATAACCATGGATGATCGTTGTCCTTGCATAACTTACGATTCCGACCGCAATTTTTTACAAAAACGCCAAAAAGGTCCATATAAACTCCATATAAACTCTACAAATGCGACCGACAAACCAACATGGCGGTCAGTTCAGAATGTTGTTTACAACGACGTTGATACGCAGTAACCATCTGACGTCATCATAGAACCCTAAAACGCTACGTTCAGGGCGATGACGTTACGTCGCTTAACGTAACGTAAACAAAGCAAGGCCCGTCTTGTGATATCAAAAGCTGAAAATCCATGTTCAACCAGCACGCGATTTGAACATGGTTTTTGCTGTTTGAGCACGGCTTTCGGTCCATTTGACAATGGCTTCAAACAGCCATGCGCATAAGTATTCATGCACGAATAGGGACTTACGAGTGGGTTCGAAATAGCCATTCGGCGTTGAACCCACTGAAGTTTCACTGAAGTTATCATTTTGTCTTCAAAAATGTGAAGGCCTATACTTAGACAATTGATCAAAATCTAATACAGTACAAGACCATCATGGTGATATTTTATGTTGACATATAATCCTCATTTTATGTCACTGAGTGTATCATACGTTTATCAACATGGCGAAAAAACAAATGAGCCCCGCCAAGCGAATTTGTGTCTTCGAGCATTCCGTCATGACAAATTTTAACTGCGCATGCCCAGCCATTCAGAGGGGCCAGGGATATGGCTTTCTGTCTGAAGGTTCCTCTTGATTCATTGCTTGTATGAGCGAGCAGCGAAGGTTCTGACGGGACTGCGTGGATGCGCAGGCTCGCCTGAACATTCGCTGCTCGCATAGGCGATAAGTACCAAAATCGCTTGACGGGGCCCAAATGAAATTTGGTCTTTGCTTTCGTCGACGAAAGATTGGGCCTCCGCCATCGGGGCTTGTAGAAATAGATTGGGCTACATGGTGCTTCGACGCAGAGATGAAAGTAATCGCAGATGAATACTGGTAATCGCTTAGAAGGACTAACCCTGCCCGGACAAATTGGTGCGAGTCAGACTTTTCAGTGCATAAAAAACCTATTGGTTTCATTTGGCCGCAGGGCTTGAGATGTCATTCCACCTCAGTGTCTGTTAAAAGTTCCACAAAACTGGGAGCAACGTCTTCAAAATGACCTAAACAGTGTTGACCTTGACGTTAAACCGCAATTCAAGCAAATTACATTTAAGAAAGATGGCGTTTTAATGGGGACAGGTGGGGGTTGGAGTTGCATTCTTTCACACCTCTTTAACTGGCATGCTTCTGTCAAAACTCACGATAAACAAGGAAAACTAGAACTGTCAAAAGATCTGACTATACACCCGCTTTAGCGCATGTTTACAGAAATACACATCTGGCCTAAATAAGGAGAGAAAGAATAATGAAAGAATAAATGAACAAATAAGCATATAATGCCCAGCGTAGCTTACACGAATCAAGTCATCATGGTTGCACTGGTAAACCAAGCTTAAGGGGTTCAAGCTTCTTCGGTCCTTGTTTGTTTGAGTTGGGGTTTAACGTCCCCGTCAACACTATTTAGATCATTTTGGAGACGTTGCTTCCAATTCTACGGTTCTCGAGAAATGTTTGACAAAATATTATTATGGCCAATACGGAGAGAAAGAAGAATAAACGAACAAATAAGACAAGAAACCCATTATATCGTAAACATCATCGTAAGTCATCATTATTGAATTGCATAACAAGTTTGAGGCTTCTCGCTATATTAGTTCCTGAGAAATCTTTGATGAACTATTTGACATTGGCCTATATGGAGAGAAAGAAGAATGAAAGAACAGATGAACAAGTGAGACAAGAAAGCCATTTGTCTCTTACACAATACAAATTATGATCATTGCATAGTATCTCAAGTATGAGGCTTCTAGATTTTACCTTTGACGAAAAAAATAAAGTGGAGAGAAAGAAGAATGAAAGAACAATTGAACAAATAAGCGCGTTGTCTCTTACACGATAAAAGTCATAATGATTGTACAGTATATTAAGTTTCATGGTTCTAGCTCCTATGATTCTTGAGAAATCTTTGCCAAAACTTTAACATTGGCCTATATGGAGATTTTATATGATTTTAATTGATTGATTGCACGATCCGCAGAAAAAGCGACCGACTGAAGTCGGTTGATTTTCTAAGAGTGCCCTAAAATCACCGTGTCATTCTGTCCGTCTGTCAGACTGTCTGTCCGTCCGTAACCCGTTTGTGAAAATTGGTGATAGTGACTTAACCGCTCGGAATATTTAAACAATTTTTGGCATACTGATAGATATCAATGAGATTCAACCAATGAACTTGCGAAATATTACATTCCATTTAGTATAGCCTCGCCGAGGCGAAAAATGTGAAAATTTTCGAACTGCTTCTCCTCGGAAACCGTTGGGCCGATTGAAGTCAAATTTCATATGGAGCCTTTATGGGATGGGCGAAACCAAAATTTGCTCATGGGGTCCAGGTCACATGACCAAAATGGCCGCCAAGCCATATATGGTAAAAACTCTTCAAAAATAGTCTTCTCCAGAACCACTGGGCAGATTTCCACGAAACTTAATAAATAGCATCTGGGACGTAGGCCCATCATAAATTGCTAAAATGGTGACCCTGGGTTGACCTTGACCTTCTTTGTGCCTAGGTCAAACTGTGACACATATGCTTTTGTATTGGAAAAGTGAGAATGCATTTTATCCTGCAAACGATTCAGAACACAGTACTAAAGTATAAGATATATTTTTGCTCCTTACGATAAGGCGCATTTATTGGGGAACCGTTTTAGGTCCAGGTCACATGACCAAAATGGCCGCCATACCCGTATATGGTAACACTCATAAAGCTAAAAGCATCCGGCGGGTCGTGCACTTCAGCTGAAGCACTGGTTTAGGTTTAAAGTCCAAGTCAACACTGCATATGTCATTTTGGAGACGTTGCTTCCAATTTTTACTCGACATTGAGATTAAAAGACATCTTAAGCCCTGTTGCTCAATGAAACCAATATGTTTTATAAGCATGGGCGGTCCGACCCGCACCGCTTTGCCTGGGTAGCCTTAGCTCCTCTAAGCGGTTTACCAGTACTCGTGTGTGGTCGGTTTCAGCTCCGCGTGGAAGCTTCATGCAGCCCATCTATTTCTTCAAGCCCCAGTTGGCGGGGGCTTCTATATGGCGAGAAAATAGAATTAAAGAAGAAATGAACAAATAAGCCAAGAAAGCCCATTACCTTGTACAGGATATACGTCATCATTAATGCATTGCATACCAAGTTTGAGGCTTCTAGCTTTCATAGTTCCTGAGAAATCTTTGACAAAATATTTACCATTAACGTGTATGGAGTGAAAACGAATGAAAGAACAGATGAACAACCCATTATCTCTTAAACGATACAAGTCATCATTATTGCATAGTATAATTAGTTTGAGGCTTCTAGTTTTTACAGTTCCTTGAAATCTTTGACTAAAATTATTAACACTGGCCCAGATATGGAGAGAAAGAAGAATGAAAGAACAGATGAACAAGAAAGTTGATAATGACCTTTGCATCTCAAGTCATCATGACTGCATGGTATGCAAAGTTTGAGGTTTCTAACTTTTATGGTTCTTGAGAACAGTTTGACGAAAAATTTTAGATATACACGGACGGCCGGACAGATTGGTAGACGGGAAGGCAGATGTAAACCAATATACCCCCAGTTTTTCAAAGTGGGATAATGATAATATACTTCCTTAGAAACCCTACCTGGATCCTTAACATGGATATTCATACATAATGAGCTGAAGCACAGCATTTCCCTACAATTTACATGTGCGATCAGCGAAGACTCAGATCAGCGTGTGCATCCGCGCTGTCTGACCAGAGTCTGCATTGTGCACCCTCTAAGGATAGATAAGGGCACAATGCTCCTTCATGCAGCAAGAGAAGTCTCTGGTCAGACTATATATGGATGCGTAGTCTGATCAGAGTCTTCGTTGTGCACTGTAAGGAAAGCTAAATGCCCAGTGCTCCTTCATGCATAAGAGAAAACGCTGGTCAGACTAAATGGATGCACAGGCTGATCCGATTATGTAAATTATAGAAAATACTGTGCCCTGGCTCAAATGCGAGTAGGCAGCCAGCAAATAGGGCTAGAACTATGAGATCTGGCATGGAGCTACCTCAAGGCCTTCTCTATATATGTCTACGAGCAAGAAAGGCTCTGGCGAGAAAGCGCGCATGCGCAGGCTCGCCTGAGCCTTTGCTAGCCGCAATGTGATAAATATGCTTTTCTCAGCAGCTGGCACAAATGCTGTTTTTCACTACTTTTTCAAATACAGAGGATCCTTGTTATCACTAAAGTATTTGTTGCCTATTATTGTGCCACTATAAAGAATTATCAGTTATAAAGAATCCCAGTTAGAAGTATGATAGGTAATAAAAAGCCTTCTCCCCATCATTACACCAAGAAAAAAATGTTATAGGCATTTGTTAGAATCGCTCCGGTGAGGCGATTCTAACAAATATCTATAGCATTTGTTTCTTGGAGTATGATATTACCAGACTCTTTCATGATTATGGACTGCATTCGTGCATTTCAAACCCGAGGGATCCAATGCCGCTCGGAACCGAGGCTAAGCCTTTAGCTAAGTAGTTAGTCCATTGAAATTGCCGTTATAATGAGTTTCGCTGTTATAAGGACTGTCGGTATGTTTAATAATAATAGTAGTAGTAATAAAATAAACAAACACCAAACTCAACCAGTTCGCTCTAACATTACGATAACATATCCGTGTGATACAGTGCATTTTTCAAACCTCAAAAAAGGAAATTTTTCTGATGAAAATGTGTGATATTTTTCTTATTGGTACTCAAAACATAGGTTTCGTGTGCTCGTTAGAACCGCCTCATTGAGGCGGTTCTAACGAGTACCCACAACCTATGTCTTGGAGCAGAAATAAGGAAAATAGTGTTTACCCCCTAAACCCCAGTTTTCTCTATATAAAGTGGGGTTTAGGAGGGTCTTTATTTCACGAACTTGTTCACGTGATGAAGCAGTAACATTATTAGATAGGTTACTGCTTTTATTAAGCGTATTCTCATATTTCTCGAAACGTTGTAGCTTTTGCCTGCAGCAACTGCATGCTTTTGATGAGTTTGAATGTAGGCTAAGGACCCGCTTTTACGGGCCTCCGTGGCCTAGTGGATAGGAATGCTGACTCTAAATTATTAGGTCTCTCACCGCTGGGGTTCGAGCCTAGCTCGGGTCACATTTGGCTTCAGTAATGCCATGATTTTTAATGATTTTGTATGTAAGCTAAGGACTACCTTACGGGCCTCCGTGACCTCTGACTTTTCATTATTAGGTC
Source organism: Lucinisca nassula (assembly GCA_963580285.1). Lineage (NCBI taxonomy): Eukaryota > Metazoa > Mollusca > Bivalvia > Lucinida > Lucinidae > Lucinisca > Lucinisca nassula. Next base: position 64,100,029 of record OY757015.1, read on the forward strand.
TCTCTCCTTTATGGTTCGAGCCTAGCTCGGGTCACATGTGAGCCGCCATGTTCTCCATCGGAAGGTCAGGTGTTTTTCTCCGGGTATTCCGGTTTTTACCTACCTCCGATTAACCATCGGCTCGAAATGAGTGAAATAATTTTGAAAGGGGTCATAAAACAAAAACCAAAATAATAAACAAAAATAATAAGTGACTCTTTTCTTTTCTCCGTCTCCGTATGACCTTAGCTGTTGGTGGGACGTAAAACTCAAACACTCACTCACTCTTTTCTTTTTCTTTTTAATGAACTATTTTGTCCAGCAGGACGAAATATGATAGACCTGTAGATCACACACATATTTCTTAATGGCCATATACTTAAGAAATGAAATTTATTTTTCTGCAGTTCATGTAAGTATGAACGCAGTGGGTCGCGTGTAAACTTTGCTAGCGACCCACTGTCGTTCATACTTTCATGAAAAGCAGAAGAATTAAGTTTATTTTTATATTTACATTATTTGCCCCTCATCACTGGGCGAAAATATGTTTGTAGGGCAACATTTTAAAACTGAAAAATATTTACACGCTGTTTTTCTATGAAGAGCGGAGCAGCGTTGACGTCATCAGCGCCCGAAGAGAACAATGGTTTAGAATGTCGTCACTTAACGCCACTGAAAATCATGTGATTCGATGCGTTCATGGAAGTATGAACGCAATTGTTTTCTATAGGTTTACATTAGATTTTACACTGGAAATGTAAATATAGTGAAATGACGCTATTAAGACCACCTAATATTTTGACTAATTCTGCTTTTAAAAGCTTATTTAGAAGGCTGCACTTAATCTTGCACACAATGTCCCCTGGTCATGGACTACCTTTGAGACTGTTCAAAAGTGATCTTGAAGACCACTTTTGAATAGTCCCAAAGATGGTCTTTATATAGGAGTTTTACTGTATATTGATAATAAACGTATGGAAATCCGTTTAGTTTAAGGCGAAAACTGAATCAAATTATCTTTTATTACAATTGGTAGATAGAATTAAGCAACTTCTAACTGACTCATTGATATATGTACCCATGGGGGTAATACATGATTAACACACGCACACAATCACACACACACATACGCACGCACGCACCCACGCACAAATAATAACTAAGCACATTATGATTATATTTTTGTAGGTGCTTGTTTGTAAATATGACAGATGGGGATGCATTTTTCATTTCATGTTTCGGAATACTTTGTCATGTTACTATTTTACTGATTCTAAGCATGCTTACAACTTTCGTCAAGCTCAACATCTTATTCAACCTTGCAGAAAACGGATTACTTGGTAATGCATTTTGCGGTATAATTATCGTATAAGGCGTAATTTACATATTGTCCTTTGCCCCGGTGATCCATCTGTATGACTGATCCGTTCTGATGATAGATCTTGAACTCGTTACTTAAATATGTTTACACTGAAGTTATGCTTTATTGATGCTTTAATGTACATATCCATGCAATTGACTGCGAATCCCACGCAATTTGTCATTTATATGAACTTTCTTAAACTCGCCGAAGTTTCGGTGGGGTCTAACTGTTGTTTTTCTTTTACCCCAGCAATTCAGTTATTTCACGCTTTCGATTCATCGTTGTTTTCATCTCTGTAGTCGTTTGATGATTATTGTTCAAATTCTGCCCTTTATAACTTTGGGTCGATTGTTTTACAATCGACCCAAAGTTATAAATGGCAGAATTTGAATAAATGCTGTTGACCACGTGACTATCACTGATTTGAGGAAACCAACGTTATGGTTATTAATAGAAAGTAACCAGTGCTTCGGCTGAAGTGCACGACCCGCCGGATGCTTTAAGCTTTATGAGTGTTACTATATACGGTTATGGCGGCCATTTTGGTCATGTGACCTGGACCTAAAACGGTTCCCCCAATAAATGCGCCCTATCGTAAGGAGCAAAAATGTATCTTATACTTTAGTACTGTATTCTGAATCGTTTGCAGGATAAAATGCATTCTCACTTTTCCAATACAAAAACATATGTGTCAAAGTTTGACATAGGCACAAAGAAGGTCAAGGTCAACACAGGGTCACCATTTTAGCAATTTATGATGGGCCTACGTCCCAGATGCTATTTATCAAGTTTCGTGGAAATCTGCCCAGTGGTTCTTGAGAAGACTATTTTTAAGGGTTTTTACCATATATGGCTTTGCGGCCATTTTGGTCATGTGACCTGGACCCCATGAGCAAATTTTGGTTTCCCCCATCCCATAGAGGCTCCATATGAAATTTGACTTCAATCGGCCCAACGGTTTCCGAGGAGAAGCAGTTCGAAAATTTTCACATTTTTCGCCTCGGCGAGGCTATACTAAATGGAATGTAATATTTCGCAAGTTCATTGGTTAGATCTCATTGATATCTATCAGTATGCCAAAAATTGTTTAAATATTCCAAGCGGTTAAGTCACTATCACCAATTTTCACAAACGGGTTACGGACGGACAGAAAGACAGACCATATATGGCTTGGCGGCCATTTTGGTCATGTGACCTGGACCCCATGAGCAAATTTTGGTTTCCCCCATCCCATAGAGGCTCCATATGAAATTTCACTTCAATCGGCCCAATGGTTTCCGAGGAGAAGCAGTTCGAAAATTTCACATTTTTCGCCTCGGCGAGGCTATACTAAATGGAATGTAATATTTCGCAAGTTCATTGGTTAGATCTCATTGATATCTATCAGTATGCCAAAAACTTGTTTAAATATTCCAAGCGGTTAAGTCACTATCACCAATTTTCACAAACGGGTTACGGACGGACAGACAGACTGACAGAATGACACGGTGATTTTAGGGCACTCTTAGAAAATCAACCGACTTCAGTCGGTCGCTTTTTCCGCTGGTCGTGCAATCGCACTATTTTTATCGATCACGGCATAGGGGCTTTGGATCAAGGTTATGGTTATTTATAGCAATTTATCTATGTTACATGTAGGTCAGCGTGTTACGTATACCCAGATCAGCTCAACCGGTTTAGGCTGTGAAATTTTCTCAAAATTAAAATCCCATCACGAATACACCCCGAATACTTTTGACCCTCTAAAACTCCATTTTTACGCAGTAAAACTGGGGTTTCACAGCGGTATACGTTATATATCTTATTTCTGAAACATAGATTGTGGGTACTCGGGTGCCTTCAATCTATGTTGTGAGCAGAATTATGAAAAATGAAATGTTTATTAGAAAAGTTCATTTTTTTTTTTCGTCGTAAAATTTTCAGAATATTGGAATAGGCGTGTGTTCGTAATGAGTGGTTGAAACAGATGACGGTATGGCTATGTATGTTTGAAACAGATGACAGTATTCCAACTGAGAACGTACAATTATCCCTGTGTTGATACTTATGCCAACAGCGTTGATCCTGATGTAATGGCTCTGAGCCATCTTATCGGGACATATATAAGGCTGACACGATTAAATCGTATAATCGATTCATCGATCGATAAATTCCACAAAAATGATTATCATTTCTGATTTGCTTTTAATCGATTACTTGATAGGTACAATTTACTACCCAAAGTTGTGCCTAAAATAGCTGGATGAGTGGCAAACAGTGCAGATCCCAATGAGACGCCGCATTATGCGGCGTCTCATCTGGGTCTACACTGTTTGCTCAGGCCTGTCTATTCAAATATACACATGGTAAAGTGCAACATATGGTAAGTCATGCTCAGACAAAAAGCCAGACAGGTAAAATAATGACAAAAATCTTAGCGATTACTAATCGATTATCGATCACAATGACAGGACTGATACTCGATTATATTTCAGCTCCGATTAGCCAGCCCTAGATATATATTGCTTACCATTCAGCTAGACGCCCTATTTAGTAGAATGGGCGTGCCCAACTTCAGTGATGGAATAGTGCACTCCAGAAAGTCAAGGGGAGAGGGCTTGAGGGTATAGAAATCAAAGCAATGACAACACAGGCCGAATGGCTCTGAGTGCAGGCTTGGAAATTGATCATGAACGAGGACTCGAACTGTTTCCCTACACCCGTAACCCTTCTCTTGCTGAATATTCAGTTCAGCCGCACCCATTTCTGACTTTGAACCAATCAGATCACTTGATGTAATTTATTCCTACAAAATCATTAATTGAGTGTCAAATAGTGTAGATCCTGGTCAGATGGCTTCTTCAGAAGCCACTGATCTGGATCTACACTGTTTCCAAAGATAGGGGTTGTCGTGAACAGCAAGATAAGGGTTAAGTTCTTGTACCAAATGCAAACAGTGTCGACCCTGATGGAACGCCACATTCTACGGCGCCTGACCGGGGTCTACTCTGTCACGTGATTTCAGTCTACCTGTCCACATAGTGGAGAAAATGAGACCGCCTGTTTTGGTCGATTGTTTGTCAACTAATGCTTTGGTCACAACCCCTTCCGATTAGGCTTAGGATGTACTCCCGGCATGATTTTTAGCCATTTTGGCCTGGTCCCCGGCCGGACACCAGCATCGGGGAGGTGCCCGAAGAGTTTTAACTCGAAGTTAAAATTTCTCCGGTGCGCCGTACATTTTCATAATCGGCCACATATCCTTCACACATCGTTTAAGAATCGTCCGATATCCGGCCGGGAATCGAGCGATAATCGACCGGTGTATGTAGACTCAGAGGAGAAACTTTTGGGATCGGACATGGGCCGATATCCGGTCGATGTCTTTTAACACATTGGAAAGTAACCCACCGATGTCCGATCGGCTTGAACCGGTGTGGACCATATATGTTTCAGACATCGTCCGGTCACCAGCCGGCTAGAACCGGACATCGGCCGGGCATCGGGCGGACTATATAAACTCTCGTCCGTCACCATGTACTTGCTTGCGCCAATTCATGTTCCAGGATCGCCAGTCGTAGTCTTCTTGGTACAGCCATAGTAACGTTTTAACCATACCAGGTAGGGCGGCCATTATATACCTCTTGACCGATGACGTCGGCTTGGCCTGGTATAAGCATCGTTCGTTGTCCGCAGGATACTCAGGCGATATTCGTACGATGTCCGCTGAACAGGCCGGTTATCGCCCGGACATCATAGGATAATCGGCCGATTAGAATTAGATGTTCGGTCGGTATTCACTGCCTCGCCGACCCCCAAAACATTTCTCTTTGGAAACAGGCGCCACACACTAATACTGGTAAACCGCTTAGGGGATCTAAGCCTGTCCAGGAACAGCGGTGCGAGGCGGACCGTCCATGCTAATAAACCCTATTGGTTTCATTGGGCGACAGGGCTTGAGATGTCATTTCATCTCAATGTCGGGTAAAAGTCCCACAAAATTGGAAGCAACGTCTCCAACATGACCTTTTACAGTGTTGACGGGGACGTTAAACCTCAAATCAAACAAACAAAACGATTACCAGACGGTCTTCGGACGGCCTCCGCGCGGCCTCCGGACGGTGCTATTTATGCAAATGATGTGTGACAATGTTTTTGACCGGTGTTGTCCGATGTCGGAAAAAAGGCCAAAACCAGCGGTGTTCTCCCGATTACCCCCTATCCCCCGGTTACCTTCCGATCTTTGTGACCATAGCATTACCCAAAGTTACTAAGCAGAAAATCTCTTCAGTGATTAAGTCCACGTGACTATTATTGACTTGTCGGAAAAACATTTTTATAGAAAATAGCCGCAGTGATTGAGGTCAGAGTGTTACATAAGAGGGTTATCTTGAAAACATAGGGTGGGCTTGGATAACAGTGCACACATAGACCTGACACCACAGAACGCGGCGTCTGATCAAAATCTACACTATTTGCTTAAAAACCGGAATTCTATGTTTAAATCACAGTCCAGGACTATTTCTTCTACCAATACACACAGACAATCGACCAACCAGACCCACCAGTACTCTCAGAGAGCCCCCGCCCATCGGGGCTTGAAGAAATAGATGGGTTGCATGATGACTCCATGCAGAGCTGAAACCTACCGCACAAGGGTACTGGTAAACCACTTAGAGGATCTAAGCCTGCTCAGGCAATGCGGTGCGAGTCGGTCCGTACATGCTCATAAACCCTATTAGTTTCATTGGGCGGCAGGGCTTGAGATGTCATTTCATCTCAATGTCGGGTAAAAGTCCCACACAATTGGAAGCACTGTCTCCAAATTACCTTTACAGTGTTGACGGGGACGCCAAACCTCAAAGCAAACAAAACAAACAGTACTGTCAGTCCTTTGATTATGTTATCGGAGATGTTGCACTGGTGACTTAGAAATCCTTCATGCGGATTGGACAGAACCATGGGCGAGGAGTGTGGCCATGTAAAATCGATTTAAGCCCACTCCCCACCCCCACTTCGATGAGGCGATTCTAATGAGTACACAGCATAAAATGTATGTTGAGTGTGCTCATTAGAATCGCCTCGATCGGGCGATTTTAATGAGTACATACGGCATGCATTTTATATTATAGATCACCGAAAAATGTTCTAAAGTATGTCGTTATGCCTCCTGGCAGTAGCCGTCAGTGGCTCGAAGAACCCCTGTCCTGGCAGTAGCCGTCAGTGGCTCGAAGAACCCCTGTCTCGAACAGATTATCGTGGTCCTAAAGGTGTTCGAGCCATTGAAGTTCGACTGTATTCTCACACTCTCATTTATCAGTTCATCCCACTCCGACGCTATGATAAAAATATTACGCTATATTACATAGGTAATAATGCATTCCGTTGCGGTTGCTGACATGACCCTGTCAGTCAGAAATGACAGTTATTGACCACAGTTTGTTATTGAAAAGGTTAACTAAAATAACCGACATATTTCCTGACTAGAATATTTGAACTATTGTCTTAATTATTGTTATACTGTATGCCACTAATTGAATTTAAAAACCATTTCCTTAAAGTTTAAAACATTTTGTTTTTAAGTTTGGATTTACTTCCCTTTCAAAATTATTTCACATATATTGATACGATCGTTATAGGTATGCGAAAACCGGGATCCCCAGAGGAAACCACCTGACCTTCATTGCAGAACTTTGCGTCTCACATGTGAACGCATTCTTTATATATGACCTTTTGTGGGTGTGTTTGTTTGTTTGATTTGAGGTTTAACGTCCCCGTCAACACTGTAAAAGTCATTTTGGAGACGTTGCTTCCAATTTTGTGGGACTTTTACCCGACATTGAGATGAAATAACATCTCAAGCCCTGTCGCCCAATGAAACCAATAGGGTTTATTAGCATGGACGGTCCGCCTCGCACCGCGGTTCCTGGACAGGCTTAGATCCTCTAAGCGGTTTACCAGTACTAGTGTGCGGGCCGGATTCAGCTCTGCGTGGAAGCATCATGCAGCCCATATATTTCTTCAAGCCCCTATGGGCGCGGGCCGTTTTGTGGGTGTGAACAAACTATGCCAGCCTATCCAGTTATTTATATGCTCAACTTAAATGAACATGTCATTTCGAAAACACGCCTATTCAAATGCATTGTAAACTTTACCACCGAAAACTCGAAAGTTTTACGGTTAAAATTCTGATATTTTTCTTATTTCTGCTCAAAATCTAGATTGTGGGTACTCGTTAGAAACGCCTCATGAGTTTTTTTTTCTATGTAAAAGTGGGGTTGAAGAGGGTAAAAATTATATGAGCGTGTTTTGGTGATGACTGTTTGATGCAAAGACGCATTAAATTCCTATGAAAAAATAAATAATTAAACGCCTAACAATTGCTACTGAAGTTTAAAAAAAAAACATCGCTAACACACCACTGTCGGCCAATATGGTTCCTAGGCAACATTACGAAAACACGCCTATACTAAAACATTGTAAACTTTACCGCCGAAAAAACGAACATTTTTAGATGAAAATTGTAATATTTTTTCTTATATCTGCTTAAAATACAAATTGTGGGTACTCGTTAGAACCGCCTCAATAAGAAAAAAAAGTTTACCCCTGGAAACCCAAGTTGTACTGTCTAAAAGTGGGGTTTAAGGGGGTCAAAACTATATAGGCGTGTTTTCGTGATGCACAATCGATATTTAAGAGCAGAAATAAGAAAAATAAGGTTTACCCCTGTAAACCCCAATTTTACTACATAGAAGTGGGGTTCAAGGGGGTCAAAATTATATAGGCATGTTTTCGTGATGACAATCATAGTAGGCTATATATCTATAAAGTTTCAATAAGGTACTATATGGTAAAGGAGCTACATGTATGGACCAAAACATTTTAACATATCGAGGGCAGATAATACAAGGGCCAGAATTGACAGAGTGACTTTCCTTGGCCATAATACGCTCCCTTTAGTGATTATACATCTGTAAAAGTTCTTCAAGAAAAAGAGAAAAAGACCAAAAACCATTTTTCACATCCATTCAGGGCAGATCACTCAAGATCAAGGATGGTCAGAGTGGTGATCCTTGGCCATAATATGCTTTCAAAGCATATTATGGCCAAGGATCACCACTCTAGTTTCTTCAATGATCTGTATACCTGTGACTTCCATTAGATAAAGGAATAAGGGTCCAAAAACCATTTAAGGGGAATTCTTAATGGCCATGTTAAAGGATTTTACCCATTAACAATCCGAAATATGCTAGACATGCCGGCCGGCGTTGCACATTTCAAAAATGGCCAAGAACAGATTCAATACAATCGAGTCTGCTATTTTCGTTTATTTGGTGTATTCTTTGCTTCAAAAGGACCTTACTATTCAGAAATTATTTTATCTTTACTGCAGCTAGTGTTGTGCCGTGTGGCGGCCGTAAAAAGTCTCCCCGTACATCATCGTAGTGCAGATTATATTTTCTAGTCCTTCGGGATCATTAAGTTCATTTAAATAGAGTTACAATGTATGCTTAAGCCGGTGCTAGAGGGCGGGGCCGGTGTTGCACATTTCAGAACTGGTCATCAATAGACTCAGTAACACCGAGTCTGCTATTTTCGTTTATTTGGTGTATTCTTTGCTTCCAAAGGATCTAACTATTCAAAATTTATTCCTTTAGTGGTCTATTTATCTGCAAAGTTTCATCCAAATATCATGCAGAGAAACCTGCTTCAGTTAACAAAAGTAATGTCCCCTGTTTGTCTAGGTAAATTAGTCAAGTTCGGTAAAATGCATTTATTTCCCCCGCCACTTACTGAATTTATTGAGTTGACTTTGCGAATTTACTTCGGTACACACGCAGACAGGGCCATATAGGGAAGCAAATCCACATTTCTCATCTTTATGAAAATTATATCAGTGCTAAATCTGGAATGTAGTCAACTAAAAAATACTTATACTAGAAACTTATGAACATAGAATAATAGGCATTAATGAAAATCCAGTTCTGTGTATTTTACATCAATTTCCCCCGTTTAGACAGCAGTATACCATTGAAAATCTGAAACACCATGGAAGCAACAAACATTATTCAAATTTTTACGAAAAAGGTATCATCTTGAAGGGCAAAGACTGAATTTTAATGCAAACACTTCTAATGCTGTACCACTTTACAAGAAAAAAAAAATCATATTAAATAAAATGTAGTGACAGCATACAGTTTAGTGCACGTTGTTTAAGAAATAGATCAGCTCTAACTGTGATTTATTGCTCAACAAATCCCAGACTACAGCCGATCTATTTCGATTCTAACACGCTGAAAATCGGCAATAATGTTGTTGTTTCCTTCAAAATCTCACAACTTTTCGCCATTGTTAGAAGAAATCCCGCTAAAATTATAGACGGAAACACATGCATTTATATATTTTCTAACGTTTTCGATGGGACGTCATATATTGACAGTTTTTAATGACGTCACTCGTCACGCTCTCCCGAGCTGTGATTTGTTGCAGAATAAAACACAGTTATTTTCCATTGCCTATATAGGCGCGCTGTGTTAGAATAGTTGATTTTGTCAAGGTAGCAATATTGAGATAGGTGTCAAATAAATCGATTACTCTCATGACTAACCAAGGGTTTTAGGATAACTGGCATATGTCCATAAAGTAAATGGAATTGTCAACGGCCATAACTCTGTCAAGTGTTAACGCATTTTGCCCATTAACTATCTCAATTATGCTTCCTTTAGTGTCTATATGCTCGTGTATGTGAAGTTTAATTTAAATATTCAATAAATGAATTTTGCCCATAAACAATCCCAAACCTGCTTCCTATAGTGGTCTATATATTTCTGAAAGTTCATCCATATATTCCAAGAAGTTGAGTAATTAGTGTCCAAAACAATTTAATGGGAAATGTTTAAGGTCATAACTCGTCACATGTTCACGTATTTGTTAATGCTTTTACACATTATCAATCCCAAGCATGATTCCTATAGTGGCCTATACAACTGTGGAGTTTCATCCAAAAATTCCATTTTGTAAAGGAATAAGTGTCCAAACGTATTTAATGGGATTTGTTAACGTCAAATGTTAACGTATCTGTTAACACATTTTCCATATAAACAATCCCAAACATGCCTTCTATAGTTGTCTGTATACCTCTAACAGTCTGTGAACTTTCATCCATATATTCTATTAAGAAAAGGAATAAGAGTCACGCACCATTTAATGGCAACTGTTGACGGTCATGACTCAGCCAAATGTTAACGTATTTTGCCCATTAATAATCCCTAGCTACACATTCCCAATACCAATGTATGTACAAAACTTGAAGAAATCCGTGAAAAGTTATCGATCGGAAACGCCCCAAAAACTACTTATATCTGGAACTGACAAGGGCCGTAACTCTGTCACCTGTTAACGGATTTTGCCTATTAACAATACCATACCACTCATCCCCGGTATAAACATGTATGCAAAATTTCTAAAATCAATCCTTGAAAATTACTCAAGTTATCGTGCGGACGGACACTCGAAGTATAACATAATACCCCACCACTATCGTGTGGTGGGGTATAAAAAGCGGAATAATTCAAAATGGTCAGTATAAACAGTAGGAGAAGTTGCACACGCGATTCATTTAACAGAGAACGTCAAAGTTCATACAGATTTCTTCCTATTTGAACATCGTACATGTATCCCGCGATAGCTCAGTTGGTAGAGCGGAGGACTGTAGTGGATAGTGGACTCTGTCATCCTTAGATCGCTGGTTCGAATCCGGCTCGCGGGATTTTTTTGTTTGCATTGGTCTGTTGTGTAAGTCTTTTTGTCTGAAGATATTCCACCAATTTTGACTGCAGCAAAACTTTATGCCTTATCGTAAAAAAAACGCACTAACAATAGTACATGTAACCTTTAGCATGCTGAATTTTCTTCAATACTCGCCCATTGGAGGGGTTATCCTTATTTCGGCAGCCATAATTTCCTTAAACCTGAACTGATTCTGCTCATAATTTGACACATTATAAGCAAGACATCTGCCGCCATTTCTACTGGAAGTTATATGGGTCACGTGACTTCAAAATATGGCGGTCACGTGATCTGACCGGGAACCGTTTAAGACACTTAAAAAGGGGAATTACAAGACAATAGCGCCCAGTGCGTGCTTTGAAGGATAAAATTGACAGCTTGTGTAGCTACCTGTATTACTCGTCGTATGGCTACATATTTATCACCAGTAGTTGTTTAGATTGATTGGGTCTAGTATGGACAAAATTGTGATAGAACAGTTGAAAACTGTTACTTGAGAAATCGTCGATTTCTAACGTCATTTCCGGGTGTAAGATCTAGCAGCCGGTAATGTTGTTAAAACTTGTGCCCTACTAAGAAAGAAGGATCCCTCCTGCATTGGACGATCTCATCGGATGGGGTGTACATGCATTCTTATAAGCGTGATAAGCTGCTCAGTTTGGACCGCCCCCTTTGGCGAATGAAGTCCATCACGAAAACACGCCTATACAATTTTGATCTCTTCGAACCCCACTTTTATACAGTAAAACTGGGGTTTGTAGGGATAAACCTTATTTTTCTTATTTCTGCTCTAAGATATAGATTATGGGTACTCCTTAGAACCGCCTCATCGAGGCGGTTCTACAAGTACCCACAATCTATATTTGGAGCAGAAATAAGAAAAATATCACAAGTTTTCATCTTAAAATGTTCATTTTTTTCGGCGATAAAGGTTACAATGTATTGGTATAGGCGTGTTTTAGTAATGCGCCTCCAGAGCGCTTAAGGTTAAGGATAGACTACACCTTACGGCAGTGTCATCATATGTGTATATTTTTAATCTTTATATCAAACTGAAGTTGGCTGATTTGATGTTTTTTATTTCAATGATATTTTTGCCAGAACTGAAAGTAAATAAGTTAATAAACGGCACTGGTTTTCTTTTATGAATTCATCTTTTTTATCCTGCATCTCAAAAGGGCCCTTTTCTCTGAAAATCACCAACAAGATAGGCCTTTTAAAGAGCTATCAGGACTTTTCTTTAAAACTTCAGGAAAGAAATATTCGCTCGCATAAGAAATCAAGTTTTCTGAACCCAAATAAATTGGACACACTAAAAAAAAAAAAAAAAGCTTCTTTGAACAGAAATCACACACAATGCTAAAAAGTCTTCAAGGAACTTAACTGCCAAAAAGTATATAATTTGGCCAATAAATAAAGGAGATGAATCGCTGAAAATTGGTTTCAACAAATAAAATCAGGCCCTTCTCCCGAATGAGAGGAATTCCTCCCTAATCATTACTCAGGGTCATTGTCTTGATTGTTTTGGGTTTAACAAGACGTCAACCCTTGTGGGTCATTTTGTTTTGTCGCCCAGAGAAAGGGAGAAAAGTATAGCTGAAGAGATAGTAGAGGAGATGAAAGTGAGTGCAGAGGAGAAAAAGTAGAAAAAGAAATAACAACATTCCTCCTCAACCCTTACCTGCAGAAAGGACAGAAGGCCTTGTCCAAATGTAAGCCACTATCATTTGGACGCCCCACTGACGTAAGATACACGTCAGCTTTGCCTCCGCCAACCACCCCTAATTTACCAGTACCAATATGCAATGTTAATTCTTAGCTCATTTGCATTTTTGGTAGATTTTCGTCAAACTGAATTTGAGAAAAAAATTAATAAAGTAATTATGCACTTCAATAAATGAAAGCCTTTCAGACCAGTTATTCAATAATAAATGACCCTTGTTGATCAGTGGAACATCACTCCTGGAGAGATAAGTACAGTCGAACTTCAATGGCTCGAACACCTTTGGGACCTCGAAAATCTGTTCGAGACCGGGGTAGTTCGATCCACTGAGGTTACTCTCAGGAGGCAAAACGAGATACTTTTTGACATCTTTTCGGTGTTATATAATGAAAATGTATGCTGTGTGTACTCATTAGAATCGCCTCATCGAGGCGATTCTAATGAGTACACACAGCATACATTTGCATGATAAAAGACTAAAATATCGTTAATTATCCCCCACTATTTCTTATGTAGATGATTTCGCCAGGGGCTCAAGAATGGGTTCGACACATCCATGGTAAACGAGCCATCGGTGTTCGAGCCATCGAAGTTCTACTGTAATACTAAAGAACAACTGCATACGGTCCATTTCAAATTGTAGGGCTGCCAGGTTTGTTTTTGTTTGTGACAAATTTTACAAAAATGAATGTTCTTCATGCAGAGTGTAGAACCAGATCAGACGACGAGCCCCGGGGCGTCTTATCTAAGTCCGTACTGTTTTACAATGGCCCTGACAAAGGGCCGCCAGGCATATTTGGGTTTAACCGCCTACAAATGACAGTAATATATTTCCACGGGACAACCTCTAAGGAAAACAAATTATGTGGCAGAATTTGAACTCGAGATCCCACCTGAACTGCGACAAGACACACCCGTCATCCTATCGTCTTTCACGGAGCGAATGAATTTAAATAACAAATAGATCATCCCATGAGAAAAAGTTCTTTAACATTCTGTGATTCATGTACATGTACTTCAAATGCGCAGGCGCAGTAAAATATTAGGACTAGACGCATGCCTTGTTGCATAAAGCTGCTTCAAGGTATCCGCATGGCCCTGCAAATCGGGCTCGGAGACTCAGACTGGGCCGCATGGTGCTGCCATGTATAGCAGAAACCGACATGGAATGTCTACGCCTGCCCAGGCAAAGTGTTGCGAGTCAGATCGTCGCTGCATATATACACGGGCGATAGGGCTTGGGACGTCATTTCAACTCCATGTCGGGTAGAAATCCCACTTAAATTTGAAGCAACGTCTCAAAAGTGCCTTAAATATTGTCAACGGCGACGTAAAACCCCAATCCAAACAAACAAACAAACAAAGGTCTGCACCAGCCATCGGGACTTGAAGAAATAGATGGGCTACATGATGCTCACACCGTGCAGACCTGAAACCGGTTGCACATGAGTACTGGTAAACCGCTTAGGGGATTTAAGCTTGCCCAGGCAAAGCGGTGCGATTCGGAAAATCAATGCTTATGAACCCTATTGCTTTCATTATGCGGCTGGGCTTGAGATGTCATTTCATCTCAGTATCCGGTAAAGGTTCCATTAAATTAGAAGAAACGTATCCAAAATGCTGTTGACGGGGACGTTAAACCTCGAATCAAACAAACAAGGTATATTATACAAGTATGCCCAGGCTCGCCTGAGCCTTTGATGGGCAGGTAAGATGATATGCATCCTTTTCTAAGGAACTGGCTTAAGCATGAAAATTGAATTTTTATTATCCTTAATGTCTAATATGCGAGCATATCTTAAGGTGTCGTAAACAATAAAATAATGAATATGAACGAGATGACAAAATTGTCAGTTGTGATTCACTGGGCCTGTTTTCCTACAAGTAAATGACACGCCGGGCATGGTAAACTGTGCAAATGACACGCGCGAATTGCAAAGACACTCTGAGCCCACACATGCTGACTAGAGTCTTTGCGCGTCCACACATACTGACTTGAGTCTTTGTGCGTCCACACAGACTGACTTGAGTCTTTGTGCGTTCGCACAGGCTGACTTGAGTCTTTGCGCGTCCGCACAGGCTGACTTGAGTCTTTTTGCGTCAGCACAGGCTGACTTGAGTCTTTGTGCGTCAAAATAGACTGACATGAGTCTTTGCGCGTTCCACACGGGCTGACTTTAAGTCTTTGCGCGTTCCACACAGGCTGACTTGAGTCCTTGCGCATTCCACACAGGCTGACTTGAGTCTTTGTGCGTCTGAGCAGGCTGACTTGAGTCTTGGCGCGTCCTCAAAGGCTGACTTGAGTCTTTGCGCGTCCGCACAGGCTGACTTGAGTCTTTGTGCGTCTGAGCAGGCTGACTTGAGTCTTGGCGCGTCCTCAAAGGCTGACTTGAGTCTTTACGCGTCCAAATAGACTGACTTTAGTCTTTGCACGTCCCCACAGACTGACATGAGTCTTTGCGCGCCAACACAGGCTGACGTGAGTCATTGCGCGTTCACTGAGTCTTTGTGCGTCTATACAGCTTGACTTGAGTCTTTGTGTGTCCAAATAGACTAACTTGAGCCTTTGCGTGTCCACACAGGCTGACGTGTGTCTTTGCGCGTCAACAAAACTGACTTGAGATTTTGCGCGTCCACACAGGCTGACTTGAGTCTTTGCGCGTCCACACAGACTGACTGAGTCTTTGTTCGTCCACACAGACTGACTTGAGTCTTTTTGCGTCCACACAGACTGATGGAGTCTTTTTTGCGTCCATACAGCTTGACTTGAGTCTTTGTGTGTCCAAATAGACTGACTTGAGTCTTTGCGCGTTCCACACAGGCTGACTTGAGTCTCTGTTCGTCCGCACAGACTGACTTGAGTATTTTTGCGATCGCACAGGCTGACTTGAGTCTTTGCTCGTCCTTACAGGCTGACTAGAGTCTTTGCGCGTCCTCAAAGGCTGACTTGAGACTTTGCGCGTCCAAACAGACTGACCAGAGTATTTTTGCGTCCGTACAGGCTGACTTGAGTCTTTGCTCGTCCTCACAGGCTGACTAGAGTCTTTGCGCGTCCTCAAAGGCTGACTTGAGACTTTGCGCGTCCAAACAGACTGACCTGAGTCTTTGTGCGTCCACGCAGGCTGACTTGAGTCGCTGTACGTCCTCACAGACTGACTCGAGTCGTTGTGCGTCCACACAGACTGACTCGAGTCTTTGCGCGTCCTCCCAGTCTGACTTGAGCCTTTATGCATCCTCGCAGACTGACTTGAGTCGCTGTGCGTCCTCACAGACTAACTTGAGTCTTTGTGTGTCCTCACACATTGATGTGAGTCTTTGCGCGTACTCACAGGCTGACTTGAGTCTTTGTGCGACCTCACAGGCTGACTTGAGTCTTTGTTCGTCCACACAGGCTGACCTGAGTCTTTGTGCGTCATCACAGACTGACTTGCGACTTTGTACGTCCACACAGGCTGACTTGAGTCTTTGTGCGTCATCACAGATTGACTTGAGACTTTGTACGTCCACACAGGCTCACTTGAGTCTTTGTGCGTCCACAAAGTCTGGCTCGTGTGTTTGTGCGTCCACACAGTTTGCGCGTCCCAACAGGCTGACTTGACTTTTTGCTATTTGCCCATCTGTATATTACTCATATTTACGGTGAATGCTGTCTCAGGAAAGGAGCAGACTTTTTTGGTTTTGTAGTGACATATCTGATATTTTATGACATATTGTGCAGCGCAATATATATCAAAGTGTCAGTGTGCAGCTGAAAAAATATACCAGCAAATTTAAAATTGAAATTCTACGAATTTAAATTAAATACACGAAGTCTGCTGTCACTCATTAATCTATCAAAGGTCCCTGATACATCTCCAAGGATTTCGATTTGTGTGCGTGCGTGTATATGATTTGTTTTGGTCAATATATTCTGCCAATTTCTTGGACACATATGCTCAAGACCAAAATAATCTCTGCGGCCGGGATTCAACTCCGGGATTGCATCTGGCAGGGTAGTTGTCGTTCTTTCCAAGTCCAGTCGTTTTTCCCGGGTACCCTTTAAGGCCACATTATGCCAACATCACAACCTTCCAGAGTTCGACTAAGCTTCCAAAATAAAGTTTAACCCTTAACAAACCGAGAAAAACTTCATCTGAAAATGTCGTCTGCTGATTTTTTTTTTGCAAACTTTTTTAAAAATATTTTTGCATGCATGCATTTTCAAAGCTCGTGCCGTCACTGGGTCAGGATATTGGTCCATAGGCATGCAGCCAGAGAGGGTTCAATATTATTTTTTCCACTCTCACGTTCACCCTTGCCCCGGAAGTATTTTAGAAAAGGTCATGACTGGTTGAATGTATTTTATTGACTTATCATTGTCATTTGTTAGAATGTTTAAAACCCGTGGTTGACCGAAACGCTTCTTTAAGTTTATAACACGTTCTTATGCTTATATTAGCTAATAAAAAGAAATCTGGGTTTACAGTACAGTATAAAATACATCTACGTATCTCTTCCTGTTATGTCTGAAAGCAAGCTGGGATAGCTATTTTTCCACAAGATTAACCTAAGGCATCAGGGGACAGTTTCGCATTTGAGGGTGGACGTTTTTCAAAATATTATAGTAGAAGGGTCAATAATGGCATGGTTGCTCATAGAATTGTGATATTGGATATTTTTTGCCAATGTGGGCAATTTTGTCGCTTTCCATTGATAACCAATCTGAAATTATTGAAGCTTTTAGCTCTACTTCTAGATATTTAGATGATTTATTAAATATTGATAATACCTATTTTGATGGTTTGATCAGTCAGATGTACCCCCTAGAACTTCAGTTAAATAAAGCAAATTCTTCTGATACCGAGGCCCCGTTTTTGAATTTGCATCTGTCTATTGTAGATGGATTTGTTTCGTGCAAAATTTATGATAAACGCGATGACTTTGATTTTGAGATTGTGAATTTTCCTTTTTTGGATGGTGATGTTCCTCGTGCGCCATCCTGTGGCGTTTGTGTTTCGCAATTAATTCGATTTGCTAGAGTGTGTGGTCATGTAACTGACTTCAACACTCGTAATAAATTATTAACGGCTAAACTCCTTAATCAGGGTTATCGGTACCATAAACTACGCAAAGCCTTTTCAAAATTTTATAGACGCCATTCTGATTTAATTTCAAAATTCAATATTGGACTTAAATCTCTTCTGCAACAAGGTCTGTCGGAACCCGAGTTTTGTGGTGACTTGGCGTATAAATTCAGAAAAATATATAACCGCAATGACTTCAGCACCCAATTTCGTGGGGTCGTTCTTCGGTATAAAAAGATTGGGTACAACATGGATATTATACGACAGACTGCATGCATGGTAGTTAACCCAATCACGGTTGGCAACTTTGCTTCCCTCTTTAATTGCACGCCGGTGGGTCAGGCCTCAGATTCTATGACGGCTCCAACGTAAAGGCTTATTGAAAATTAGAGAGATAATGTCGGTTGGTGCCTGATGCTCTGTCTCTGGTCGGGCTCATCGGAGTCTAACTGTTGGTTTTCTTTTGCTCCAGCATTTCAGTGGTTTCTTGCTGTCGAGTCCTCACCGTTGTCTCACCTCTGTGGTTCTTTGATTTTTGTGTTCACGGAGATGTTGCACTGATGAGTTAGGAGGCCTTCATGCGGACTGAACAAATTATTTGTCTAAATCGCGACGGAAGTAAGGGCGAGGATTGTGGCCACGTAAAATCGATTTAAGCCCCCCCCCCCCCCCCCAGTGGAAATCTTCCACTGACCGTTCCAAGGCGGCTCTTCTGTGGCGATTTATTTATGTTGTTGTTTGTTACTTACTGTGTGTATCACTTGTGTCTTTTGGTTTTGGATGGCCATATGGCCATTTTGTGGGAAAGTAACTGTCCTTATGGCCTTCCTTTGTTTAGGTTTCCATTATGGTCTGGTCGCTTAATGTTTGTATTTCTTTCCCTTTGGTGTCTTTTATGGGTGGAGTAAGTTAATTGTATCAATTCCTGATCTTTGTTTTACTTCTACTTTGCTGAGTATCTGTACTTTTATGAAATTGAATACGAAACTAACACACCGGCTGTCTTGATGCTGTGCAAGTTCAAGGTTCAGCGGCATATCTGAATTCACGAGGGTAGCTTTGACACTAAAAGGTGGCTGTTTTTCAAAGAGGATTCCTGAAAAAGTTTTACTGGTTGTGGTATACTTTTCTGTATATTTCTTTGCATGTGACTGAGTGTACATGACATTTCAACAGGTGCCAAGTACTGGTGTTTTGGGAGTAAATTCACAGGATCTGTCAAAGTGAGGTGGAGTCATGCTTTTTTGTACGTAAAAATAGTGGGTGGGGTAAGAGAAATGCTGCTGGTGCCAGCCTATGCAAACAGAGAAGTGTTTCTTTGGTATTCTGTTTTGATTTCATGTATGTGTGGAGCACTTTGAAACCAAAACAGAAGTTATCACTTTCTCCAGGAGTTGTCGATAAGGATTCAAAAACTTGGTGTGGCGCGGACAAAAAGGTACTGCGATTAACTGTCCCCTGATGCCTAACCTGCAGTGCGAAATGATGTAGACAGATATACCTGCTGTGAATATAGGCAGATCTACCTGTTTCGTTATTTAGAACGAGTCGTTGTCATTTTGAAAGATTGGTAGTTTTGTTTATATACTCGGTCAAAAAAGTTCCTATACATAAAATTGCTTATGTTACCATAGTTACTACAAACAAAGTATATATATAACTTGTAATGTTTTGGTTAGCGAACTCATTTTTTCTGCAAAAGCCCAAACTGCTTTTGTTTATGCTAACTCACCAACCTGGGTTATTGTTTTTGAAACATCCAAGGGTCACAGTGGCGATTTCGCAGAATAAAGCCAAGCTTTAAAAATTACACTTAGCACAAGATTTCTAAAAGGTGATACATATAACCTTTTATTAGATACCCTCTGTGTCTATTCACAAAAGAGTTGGAACTTATCTTCCATTTGCAAAGAGAAACAGGCGATCACGTATAGGTCTCCGATTCTTTGAACCTGTGTGCAAAATTCTTCTTTCAATGGAAACTCCGTAGATAATCGCATTTGGTAGTGCTACATGCTACATGAGATTTCTTCATTATTTCCCATAATGGTTAACAGCAATGGTGGCAACAAAGCACTTTTTAAATATATTGCAGAAATTGAATGACAGGTAAAGTCATAACAACAGTTTGAAAATTGTATATTTCTAATTGGAAGGGAGATATTTGACAATTTCACAAATTCAAGCCAGGATTGTAGTGCAAGATCATGAGATATTGTAAAGGCAAAGTGAGTTTTGATGTTCAGTGGACATGATCTTCACCTCAGACAAATATGATCATCTGCGCATGAGCAATGCCAAATTCTTTTAAAAACCTTTCTATGTACATATTGCAAGACAACTCTTTAGCAGAATAGTATGGGCAAAAACAAGTTTATCCTTTTTGTAGCTAAACACCCGATTCACATGTTTACATCCATCTCTAACTGAATGGTTAACGAATAACTACTGGAACAACCGGCCCCGATAGCTCAGTTGGTAGAATGTCCGCTCCGGGGAACGGGAGGTCACGGGTTCGATCCCGGGCCGCGACATACCAAAGTCGTTAAAAATGGTACTAGCTTCTCCTCGCTTGGCACTCAGATTTACGGGGTAGAGCTCGGACTGGTCGACCCAGTGTCAGGATAATGTGACTGGGTGTGGTATCCTGCAATGTGTCTGGGACATGATACTTCAGTGAGGCAGCACTATAAAAGTGAGCATTGAGCTCCCTGTCGCAACCAGACACCGTCGTGATATGACTGAAAAAATCTTGAAAGCGACGTTAAACCCGAATTCACACACACACACACACACACAAACACACACACACACACACACACACCACACACACACACACACACACACACACACACACAAAACTACTGGAATATACCCGGACGTTGGTATAGTTACTTTTTCGACCGTGTATATAGGAAACTGGACTGGTCTTTTGGAATGTTTGGCTGTTATATAACACTTCCATATTTACTGGCAGTTACAATGGTTGTGAATGAAAAAGTTATATTTACCATCATGAAAAGACACCCATATAATTTTGAACCCCGCTTTTATAGTAAATCTGCGGTTTACTCAGACGTTATTTTTGTTATTCTGCTCTAAAATATAGAGTGTGGGTACTCGTTAGAACCACCTCGATAGGGCAGTTCTAACGTGTACCCGCAATCTATATTTTGAGCAAAAAAAAATAAGAAAAATATTACAATTTTTCATCTTAATATTTTCACATTCGTCGGCAAAAGTTACAATGTATTTTTATGTGCATGTTTTCGCAATGTTTATATAGTGGCAAACTACAGCGACATTTGTTGGTATATCTCATTTATCATTTTCTTATTCCCCCATGGATTCATAATTACTTATCTTATACGTGAACATATTTCATACACCGCAATTATGACTCAACTTGGTTATGTATAAAATGCGCCAGTTATGGTTAAACTATGTACTTATCAAATGCATATTGTTAAAGACCTTAAGATGGAACTGAGTTTATTCAGACGGAATTGATTTAACGATAACATACCCGTGTAAGATAATGCACCTTTTCACGTCTCAAAAATGACATTTTTATGTTGAATTCTGTGATATGATTTTTTATGACCTAAAACAGTTTGTGGGTGCTCGTTGGATGTTGGTGTTCGTTTAAACCGCCTCCGTTAAAACGGTTCTATCAAGCACCATTAATTTGTGTTTGAATTAAAAAATTAGTAAACTATAAGATTTCCTAATTGTGCAGTTGTCTTCCATCGGTTTTGCGGCTTTGCAAAGCCCTCTACCAACATACGTATGCATCATGTGACATAAGTAAATTAATTTATTAATCTAAAGCCGGCGCTTGTTCGTGTATGATTCAGTGTGAATTCTATAAGACTGATACGGGGTTCTTTTGTTGATTGACGGTTCCAACCCTCGCCCATCTTTTTTCTTTCACTACGTCACCAAAATTTTCATTTTATTTAATTTTAGTTTTTTTTTTATGTGGGAATTTTTAGTAAGTTGTTTTCCTGGGTAAGAGACTTCGGGTAAGAATAGAATTTCTACCCCGGACTAAAACCTCGGATTTCCTTAACTGCTATGCAAGAAATTTCGTTCTAAACCTTTCTTTATATGGCATAAAATGGGCTTTTTTTCATCCATGAGCAGATTTTTTTTTGTAGTGATTTTTTTTCCAAAAAGCAACAGGGGTGTACACTATTATCCTTATTTTTGCTCTGTGTTTTTGCTGATAAATATAAATTATGGGTGCTCGTTAGAACCGCCTCACTGAAACAAGAACAAGAAAATCCAAAATTTCTTCAGGAAAAGAGTGGCATTTAAAAGACTTGAAAAATATACCACTCGGGCTTGTTTTTCCAGTGAGACCTATTTATAACGTTAGAAGAAACTTCAATACGTGTCTCTGCCTAGATGGTAGGCGTTTTTTTTACTATAACATCTTGTCACACTGTAATCATATGCACCACAAAAGCTGAACTATAATGGCGTTTGTGTCATGAGTCAGCGTGAAAGTAAGTGAAGCAGATAGGTTTATTCAACACCGTTTTTGCTTTGTTTACGACACTCGCTTCTTGTAGGCCGTTGGGTGTTCTCTTACGAAGTAACCTCAGAAATACACAATTCACGAAGGCCCTGAAGTAACTCCAAATAAACACACTTGAAAAAGAAATTCATTCCTATAATAAGCCTAAAAAGCCCTGATGTTGGTACACACAAAATCACTTCTGAAAAGCCTTGGTGTTGGCGTATTGAATTTGCGCCCTTCCGGAATTTCCTGATGTTAGCACACTGAAGTGTGCGCATATTGAAGTAACCTCACTTCGCACATTTTCGCTTAACAATATTTTATTATGGCAATAATATCGTAGCAATACAAGACAAGTAATGAACCAAACTGGGATTAGAACAAAACAGAAACAACCGACATGTATTTTAATCAAAGTCCATTGAAACGAGTACTTTCATATAGTGATATGACCATGTCTAACTACAAAATAACACATAATGAGTTGGAAAAATATAGGTTTGAGTGAAGTAAATGTAGACACATATTATTAAATTATAAATGTTTATACAATATGCCTTCCATTGCAATTGCATTGGTTTTACTATGTAGGGGAAGCGTCGGTGTTGCGAGAACTTGTTACCTATGCCATTGCACGCATACATAATTAATATTCTTTTAAAGCCTCTATTTTAATTTGATGACGCCGAAATCTCACAAATACTTCTAACAGGCCTCTGGGGTTAGCGAACCGAAGAAATCACTGGTGTTAGCATACTGAACTAACCCTTAAATAATAAGGATCGCCAGCACCTTCTCAGTCCAAACTTTACTAACTCGCACTATCCCTCCAGCACACACAAAGAACACTACCTATGCTTGCTTGATTTAAGTCTTAACGTCCCCGTCAACACTGTATGGTCATTTCGGAAACAATGTTCCATGTTTTGTTGGACTTTTACCCGACATTGAGAAGCAATGGCATTTCAAGCCTTGTCGCCCAATACAACCAATCGGGCTTATTAGCATGGACGGACCGACTCACACCGCTTCGCCTGGGCAGGCTTAGATCCTTTAAACGGTTTATCAGTAGTCGTATGCGGCGGTTTCAGCTCTGCGTGGAAGCATCATGCAGATCATCTATTTCTTCAAGCCCCGATGGGCGGGGGCAGACACTAGCTCTGAATGCAAAGAAACTGTATAATTACGGTCAACAAGTCAATATAGGGCCATAACTTTCGACGATAGGAATTTACTGGCTTGTATTTCCTGCACAAATTAATCGGGACAACGCTACTAACAAAATAAGCCAAATGATCTTAATGTCAAATTAACATAAATTTTACTAATAGGATGGTAAATCATGCAAGATAAACAGATTCTGAACGATTGTTTTACCAGCCAAAGATCTCTTAATATATAATAATTAATTTGAAAGTTCATAACACCTTTGTATTACAATTCATCATTGTTTGTGGCATAATTATTTGGATTTATAGGACAGTGATTGCCAAGTCAATAAATGACAGAAAATACTTTATGCCGCGGCAAAGGTGGAAATATGAATTCTAAATTGACAATATAAATTATAATTACACAGCAACATTTGCCATATCTTAGGATAGAGTGATGCAGTGAAGAGGATATTTAAGTTTCTAGCGAAGCATCATGGTAATTTATTATAGGAATGATTTTCACTTTTGTGGATTTTATCGATGTGTAACTCACAAACTGCATTAGGCTTCCTGCTAAATTTGTGAGTGATTTTCGGACTTCATTTGAGTAATTCGCCGATAAAAACCACAAAGATTTGATAAATCATTCCTTATAATTTCAACTTTGTCATCGTAATGTTAAAACTTTCACTAAAATGGAATTAGGAATGTGTGGCGGCCGTAAAACGTCTCCCTGCCCTACATCATAGTGTAGTTTATATTTTCTTGTCCTTTGGGATCATTGATTCCATTGTGGAATTTTGAAAATATATGAGGGTCACTGATGAGGCGTAATTGGCCGAAACTGGCTAGTCTGGTCCACAAAACATGCACACTTCATATTTTCCAGTTCTGTGGTGTATTCCTTGCTTCCAAAGGATAATCCTTTTATAGAACATATTTCAGGAATTCTTTCCAAAGCGTAAGAATGAACTTACCCACGGTCACAGCGTAATGATTATTCAATTAGAACCTGCCGTCTTTGAAACAAACCCAAGACAAAAATTGTCGTCTTTTGTGTGTTTGTTTTATTGTGGTTTAACGTCCCCGTCAACACTGTATAGGTCATTTGTACAAGTTGCTTCCAATTTTGTTGATTTTTACCCGGCATTGAGATGAAATGTCATTTCAAGCCCGTCGCGCAATGAAACCAATAGGATTTATAAGCATGGACGGTACAACTCGCACCACTTTGCCATGGCAGGCTTTATTTTTGTTATGGTTTGTCTTTGGGTGTTTGGGTCGCTATGTTATTTTGTTTTGGGTAGCCTATTGGCCATTTTGTGGAAAGTAACCGTCCTTTTGGCTTTCCGCCGTTGATGTTTCCATTGGGGTCTGTTTATTCAAGTTTCTGTTTCTTTCCGTTTGGTGTCTCTGATGGGAGCTGTGGGTTGATTGTATCGATTCCTGATCATTGCCTCCACGTCTATTTTAGATCATTTAAGCGGTTGACCAGTACTCGTTTGCGGTCGGTTTCAGCTGTGCGTGGAAGCATCATGCAGCCCATCTTTTTCTTCAAGCACAAATTGGGGCCGCTCAAGTCTTTAAATTCTTTTTATTTGTCTTCTAACCTTTATACCATCTTTAATCGAACGCTGTTGACTTCGTTTTAAAAATATTGACGTAACGTGCGTACCCTTATCGCGCTCCCTGAGTATCTGTTAATGTGCGAAATAGTTCTGAGATTCTTGCTATGACTACCTATGGCTACATATGAATTAATAACGAGGCAGTTGCCGTAAGCCTAAAAGTGCACTACAAACTGTTAGGAATTAACCTGTTTTTTTTTTGTTTTGTTTTTGTTTTTTTTTTTTAAATTGGGAATTCGTGACAAAAATGTTGAACTTTTTGAAACATTTGCCACAAGAGTTGCAAGAATTGACAACGAATTTATACGAATCAGGAAACACTACATAAACTGTTTAGGGTTATAATTGAAATCGAGGCATTATGAATTAAGTAAATGAAAGTCAGGTATTTTTTAAAAGGTTGGTTGATGCATGTTTCTTTTTTCAATATAAAGCTCCTGACCTCCTTTAACCTGAGCCCATTTTGTTCAATTTTCTACATTCGAAGCATCGTTTTAAAATCTTCTGGTTCAAGCTAATTATGCGTTTTGCTTTTCAAAATACTATGTAGATGGGAAGGCAATGATAAGGAACGGATATTGCTATCTTACGCCATTCGTCCAAGACACTTATTGGCATGAAAGACGCACATAAAGAAACACCACTACAGAGGACCCCCGTTATAACGACATTCGTTGTAACGAGTTTTGCATTTTAACAATCTCGATGGAATGCATTCTTAGCTCAAGGTTTAGCCTCGATTCCGAGCGGCTTGCGCTTCCCTCGGGTTGGAAATGCCCAAATCGAATCCATAATCATGAAAGATTCTTGTAATTTAATGCTCCGAGAAACAAATATTATAGACATTTGTTAGCAAAACCTCATCGAGGCGATTCCAACAAATGCCTATAACATTTGTCTCTTGGAGAAACGCTGTGGAAGAGACCTTTTATGATCATAATCCTAGCTGGGGTTCTTTATAACGGCAAATTCAATATAACGGCACAATAATAGGGAACAAATACTATCGTTATGCCGCGCGTCCCTTGTATAAGTAAAACATAACGCGTACAAGTTGAATGCCAAAAGAAAAGCTTCTGTTCTCCAAAATGGCCAAACGGCTATCCAAAATAATATGTATATTATTACCAGGAAATACATGCACGGACATATAACCACATTAATAAACCACCAGAGATACACACTCACAACAAATTCGCAGACATACAACTAAAAAATACCGGCCCCGAAAGCTCAGTTGGTAGAGTGTCCGCTCCGGGGAACGGGAGGTCACGGGTTCAATTCCGGGCCTCGACATACCAAAGTCGTTAAGAGTGGTACTAGCTGCTCCCCGCTTGGCACTCAGATTTACGTGGTAGAGCTAGGACTGGTCGACCCAGTGTCAGGATAATGTGACTGGGTGTGGTATCATGTAATGTGTCTTGGACATGATACTTCAGTGAGGCAGCACTATATAAGTGAGCAGTCAGCTCCCTGTCGCAACCAGACACCGTCGTGATATGACTGAAAAATTGTTGAAAGCGACGTTAAACCCAAAATAACACACACACACAAAATAACAGCAAAATAACAACATTGATTTTAGGTGCTCGTAAGAACCGCCTCCATGCCTCAGAGCGTTGCGCTGTCTCGGTTTTTAATTGTATATGCTTGTATGACCCGATAAAAGTTCTATTTTGGATGGCTGTTTGGCCAGTGTTTGGGGAAAAATACTGATCTTTTGCCAAATAATATAGGCGTGTTTTCGTGATGTTTAAACTTTTTAATAAAGGTTGTATATATAAAGGATCTTACACGATTGTTCATGTATTATTGGATTTACTAAACGAGTTGCGGATACGGAGTAGTCCCTTTTCCTCGACTCGTTTAATAAATTCAATAATACATGTGCACAAGCCTCGCATTTTATGCCTTTTCCTCAACTCGTTTAATAAATTCAATAATACATGGGCAAGAATGCAAGATTCTATTTATCATATGACATTTAAAACGCATTTTATTCACGATCAGTAAACAGAAACGTCAATATTCCGCCATTAGTAAATGCGACGTCGTTAAGGACGTCGTACATGTAACGTTACGTGGCGTATGTAACTTATTTGCATATTGAGTCCGCTAGTGAATTTTTGAATTTATTACATGACGTTATTTCATATTCTCATATGATGCAAATTTATGTTTTTGTTTTAATTGCATTTTGTGACAAATTAGGCGTTGTACGCTAGTGTAAGTATCCTCAAAATCATTAATTGTAAGACTGAAATGGCACATGCAACATACGTGTATCTTCGACTGCTAATTCTGACAGCCAAATAATCAAAAAGAGTACGAATATTGTTTAATGTATACAACATGTTGTGAAATCTAAAATTAGTGTAGGCAGACACCAAAGAGAATAGGATGATATAATACACATGTTTATTGCTGACACAAGACATTTATTTGATTATAAACAACAACCTCAAACTTTTCTATTTTATTTATTGTCAGATTTTAATAGTATCTAGCTGTCAGGTTTGTTTACAAATGACAGATATGCGGATGTTATACTCACAACACACCTTTAGAGTCCCAAGATTGATGTGCATGCAATGTGATGCAAAAAATGCCACGCTAATCGATAGTAGTATCTTCCGGGCTAATTCTTCCGCTTTAAAATGAATGTAGTAGACTTAAGGCGGCTTTCGTGCTATACACAGATGCATATCGTGCATGCGTGTAATGAAAATAGTTGCAAAAGAAAAAGCAAATCACCTGAATATAAGGGTTGTCCACGGGCCAATCCTACAGGAAATGATCCGGGGCATATATTTCCTTTACAAGCGAGGTAAATGAGTTTACGTGTGCGTATTTCTATTATTTGTCTACGTCTTTTGCTTTATCAGCTTGGTGGCGTACAACTTACCTTTTAAATACATTTTGAAGTTTGTCCATTCCCGAGGAACATCAAACATTTTTTTTTAGCTTCATGGCCCAGTCAATTCTATTCTAGGTAATTTTTGAGCCGGTTACCTATCACCAATTTTCTTGGGCAGGCTTGGTTGATTGATTTTCGTTTTCACGCAGATGTTGCACTGGTGAGTTAGGAGGCCTTCATGCGGACTGAACAATATTTGTCTAAATCGCGACGGAAGAAAGTGGCCACGTAAAATCGACTTAAGCCCCCCCCCCCTACCCCCAGTGGAATTCGTTTCACTGACCGTTCCAAGGCGGTCCTTCTATCGTGGATTATTTTTATTATGGCTTGTCTTCGTTTATATTATTTTGCTTTGGATAGCCAATTGGCCTTTTTGTGGGAAAGTAATTGTCCTTTTTGCTTTCCGCTAGTGATGTTTCCATTAGAGTCTAGTTGTTTCATGTTTTTGTTTCTTTCCCTTGGTGTCTCTGTGGATTAATTGTATCGATTCCTGATCATTGCCTTCACGTCTCTTATACGTAAGCGGCTATCCAGTGCAGTGCACATTCTTTCGCCAGAAACTGACTACTGCCCTTTTTGAATCAGCGGAAGGGAGAGAATGACCGTGGAAACGATTTCATGATCAATCTTCACGAACGAATGAAGCCGACCCCGACAGGTATCGAAGCCGAGTCCTCCTGATCACCAGTCAGTCGTGCATCCAACAGAGCTACCGAGACCGGCTCAAACACTTGTACTTACATATCTCCTAGCTTAGAATGTAAAGTAAATCTCAACTTATTCCACTTTACTTAGAGGGAATGTAGAATTGAGTGTGGAACTCAATATATGTTAGACAAAGTTATATTTATTGTAAACGATATTTAACATGTTTAAACCGATTGTGAAGGTTTCCATCACGAAAAACACCTTTATATTGAATATTAGGCGCCACTTTAATGTACATTATTTTTTCTTATTTCTGCTCATAAACACAGACTGTGGGTTGTCTTTAGAACTGTCTCGCCGAGGCGCTCCTAACGAGTACCTAAAATCTAAGTACGGAAAATGTCAGTCCAGTTTATTTGAATAGGTGTGTTTTGTTATCGGGCGTTGTTAAAGCGATTTGAATCCCCGTAGTTATATCGCTTCATGCTGGCCATAAGGCGTCGGTTTTGTATGGTCCTGTGGCCCATTGCAACACGAACGTTTTCTTGTTAAATATGTTCTAAGAGAATTCCGCATTTGTTATTGTAGCTCTTATAGGATTGAATTTCATGCTTGGTGTAAATTCAGGCGAATCCCTCACAAACTGCATGAAGTTTTATCGATGTGTAAACTCTGGTGAATCACTCACTGAAGGACTTCATGCTAAGTTTATGAGTGATTAGCCGGAGTTTTCACATCGATACAATCCACAGAAATAATAATTCATTCCTTATAATTCCAACTATGCCATCAAAATATTAAAAACGGCAAACGCAATATGGTAATTTTAGGAATTATTTCGAAAGCATAAGAATGAACTTACCAACGGCCACTGCGGAACGATTGTTCAAATAGTAGCTGCCATCTTTGAAAGACACCCAAGCGAACAAAACATCATGACTATAAACTCAGTTTATTTGTCTTCTAACATTACGTTTTCAATAATTGTCCATCTTTTCCCACGGAAATGCACTATAATACTATTGCAGACCTAAAATGGCTAAATAAAAAAGTCGTAAAAACTACCGAAAATTCAATTGACGATAATGCCAAAATCATACGAACACCTACGGATCATGATAAGAGAGTTTCAAATTGTTGATTATAACACTAGGAAATATACCTGTAGGAAAAGTTGCGAAAACAGTACCCCCCTTCTGTCGTTAAATGCGTATGTCGAAAAACGGAGAATAACACTGCAAGACGATTCCAGATAGAAAATCGAAAACGTATGAATTAACTTATTTCTCATGCTGATGCCTGGATCTTAGTTTGAACCATTTTGACCATATGAAAAGCGAAACAGATAAAACAAGACAAATATCGCTACGGACAGAAATGGTTGAGTTCAAGAGTGACAAAAATAAAATTGATGACAACGCCAGAACTATACGCAAATCTATGGACTATGACAAAGGGCCTGCAAAAATTTCGAATTGGTTGGCATGAAACTGTGGGCGGAAGTAAATAAACCGCAAATCTAGTTAATGCTAGAAATAAACAAGAGCTGTTATAAGACAACAAAGCTCGCCTACGGAGGCATTCATTGGGTGAGGACAAGTTGCCTAAATCTTTGCAGTTTTTGCCCTAAAATAACATTTTATTTTGTAAAAGAGCTAAGCAGAATGCAGCATTTGAAACAAAACCAAAACGTTCTTCTAAGAACAAAAGAACAAGATTTTTTTTGCGTTTTAAAAATGAAATTAAAGTGTCAAGGTAAAAATCCCAATCTGCAAAGGTGTTGTTATCAGAAAAAAATAAATAAATAACCCACAAAATCTTCAGCTCTGAAATGAACCAACGATCTTCTGATTGAGAGTCCAATACTCTGAGAGAGAGCAAGTAAACTTTATCAAGGTTATACTGCATGAAAGTTCCAAGAGGCATAACGCCAACAAAATTTTATTAAATTTGTTGAAATTTTAAATAAGTGATCCACTCCTTTAACCAAATCAGTATATCAATTATAAATGCTCGCATAAGAACTTTTTGAGATATCATGCTAGCAAGATTTTAATTTTATTTTATTGAAAGGGAAGTAACTATAAATGGGAAATAATTCAGATAAGAATAACAATTTGGGCAATCCCTCTTCATGAAGTATCCATATATGAAATTTAAAACACTAGCATGCTTGCTTCTTAGATACTGCTTTGCACAAGAAAGCGTCAAGATTGAATTGCCATAAATGATCTGCGTCTCAGTTTACTAACTATCAAACCCTGGCCCAAATATTTTTGAACTATCGTGCTAAAATGATGATTTTATGTTACTCATATGTTAATAAAACGAAAGAAACTCTGAAATCGGGGAAAATTCAGATAGAAAATAGGGTTCACATATTTTTCATTAGGAAACCATATATGTTATTTCAAAACACAAATATAGTTGGTTCTTAATTTATGCTAAGCACGGGAAAGCGTTAATTTGTATGTGTTTATGTCATGATTGAAGATATGCATATGATATGTTTTAGGTATATACTTGGTTTTATTTTTATTTTTTATTGTTTTTGGCATTTTGAACTCAGTCATTTTTGGGCTAAAATGTACCATGTTTTACAGAAGCGGTCCGGTTTGAAATTTTGCAGGCGTTTTTAGCATAAGACTTTAATATGCCAAATGTTTTAGTATATTCTTGAAATAAGTAAATCTTGTGTTTTAAACAGTCATTTTTTCGAGCTATATAGTAGTGTGTGTGTGTGTGTGTGTGTGTGTGTGTGTGTGTGTGTCTTTCGTACACAGTTCCAACAGCAGTGGATCAATCGTTTAGAAACTCTGCAGGTGTTTTGTAACGTAAAGATATGCCCATGCTTTTTATATTTACGAAATGAGAAAAAACAACAACAACAAAACAAACAACAGCAAAAACTTGTACACTACGGATTTCAGTTCTGTGTTGCAGTCCTTGCCGCCAAAGGATTACTCCATTCTATAGTACAATTTTTGTTAATATTGCGTTTTGAACGCGGTCATTTTATCGAGTTTACATAGCATTTTGTGTAGCGCAATGGCTCGGACATTAGTGGACCAGTTTTGAAACTTGTATGGTTTCAAAATATGCATATGGTTTATATATTAATGATATTGTAATTGTGTGAGTTTTTCTGATTGTTAATCCTTTTTACTATTTTGCTCAAATAATATTCTTGTTTGGACGAGAATGTGTATTTTGTGTGAGCAACTCTTCTTATAAAGGGGACCAATCCTTTTGAAACTTTGCAGAAATTTTTGTCATTCTTTGAAGATAAGCATATGCATTTGGGCTGTTCATTAAATTGTTTACCTTTTTACATTCGAACTCCATCTTTTTCAAGCTCTAATAAGATAGCTGATACCTTGTTTTGCACAACTCCTCTTTTAGATAAGTGAACCAGTATTTCCATTGCGAAAACTCGCATTTGCCAATACATTGTAAATTTTATCGTCAAAGAAATGAAAATTTCAAGATGAAAAATTTTGATAATAAGATTTCCCCTGTTAACCCCAGGCTTAGTTTATAAAAGTCGGGTACATGGGATCAGAGTTATAAAGGCGTGTTTCGGACTATTATTTATCTCGGACAAAAAGGGCATTTTCTGGCCTTTGGTGTTTGCAATTATGGGGATGGGGCGGACTATGAAAATAAACACATTGACAGAAAAGAAAAGTGGAGATATAAATTCTCTATTGAATTTGCTGGTTCTGGTAAGCGTATAAAGAAACCACCAGTGCTGTCAGTGCTTTGATTCTGTTCTTTATACATTTCGATTGACAAATAAATGTTTGACACCTATTTTGAAATATTTTTAAGCATTCAAGAATCAATCCTTTGTCATATCTACATCTCATGGTAACTTAATTGATTTTAATAAGTAGGTAGATGACAGCTGTATGTTAAAAAGTGACACTATCTGGCATAAGGACCTATTGTTTTGCAAGGTTGTTTAAATGATTTTAATTAATTATATAAAATGCGTCATTTGAACAGATGCGCAACGAAAGATTTCGAAGCAATCACATGATCAGCGATAAAGGGTTTTTCAACTGCTACTGGTCAACCATAAACCAATATGATAGATCGGTCTGAAACCTCAAAAATTAGAGTTGCAAACCAGAAGTTAAAGCATTGATCAGGCATCTATAAAATTACCTCACAGCCCCCACCAATGACACCAAAGAGATAGAAACAAAAACAAAAAACAGCTTCACCATAGTAATAATAAATACATTCCTGTCAATTCACATACACCACCCCCGCAAAGTTCAGTTTACGGGAAAACAAAAATTTTAAAAAGGATACGACTGCGAAAGAATGCGAGTGTAAATAGATTTTTGGAGAAGACTAATTCATACACTAGCGCAGTCTTCCGTCAGCCAACGCACATCAAGACATCATGGATGCATCCGCGTTCCAATCACTGGTATATGTCATAGTTAGAAGGAAGGACGGACATGATGTAAGAGTGACAAAGACTGTGTGTGGTGCGGACTGCTGGACAGATCACAGGCTTGTTGTCAGCAAACTCAAGGCAAACAAGTGCCCAAAGAGAGTGAATGTCACTAAGCTGAAACAAGACAGAAAGAGGCAAAATAGAAGTGATGACAATGATCAGGCATCGATACAATTAACCCAAAACCTCCCATCAGAGCAACCAAAGATGACATAGTTAATTCACATTATGTGAAGGAAAGAAGCCTTCTCACAAGAATTCAAAGATGCGTCAATTATCCACTTTCAAGCCTTCATCCATGACATTTGCAGCAGGCTTGGTGCAATAAAATTAGTTCAGATGATCCAGAAGAGAACTGGACAATCTTCAGAGACACTGTTGAATGTTCACTCTTCCGCAATGGATTCCCTTGGTCCATTATCTCGCAAACATCAATTCTGGTTTGATGGGAATGACGAAGAAATCCAGGGCCTCCTTGAAGAGAAGCACAAAAAAAACAGGACATACCTCAGTGATACCAGCTCAGTATCTTATAAGGTCGCATATTCAGATATATGCAAGACAGTCCAAACAAGACTCGGCTGAGCATAAGGCTGATAAAATCCGGTCGTTTGCCGACGTTAAGGATATGAAGAAGTCCTTTGATGCACTAAGACATTTTTTGGTCGCCAGAGCTCAGAAGCCCCCCCCCCTCTCTCTCTCTCTCTCTCTCTGTCTGTCTGTCTGTCTGTCTGTCTGTCTGTCTGTCTGTCTCTCTCTCTCTCTCTCTCTCTCTCTCTCTCTCTCTCTTCAGTGCAGATGGAACTTATGGCTGAAAAAGTGGCTGTTTTGAAAAGATGGGCTGAGCACTTTGATAGTGTTCGTAATCGGCCATCCTCTATCACTGATGATACTATCAACAGTCTACCACAGAATGAATGTTATCTGCTGCTTGACGGGTTCCCAACCGTTACTGAAACAATGCAAGAAATAAAACCTCTGACATCTGGCAAGGCTGCAGGATTAGATGATACAACTGCTGAGATCTATAAAGCAGGAGGCAGTCCAGTTGCAAAGACGACAGAGTTATTTCCCATTATGTAGAGGAAAGAAGCCAAGAAATCAAGGATACGTCAATTATCGACCTATTCATACAGAAAGGAAACCTCAGGTATGTGACAATCATCGTGGCATCTCTTTATTGTCAATCGCTGAGAAGGTCCTTGTATTGATTGATTGATTGATTTGAGGTTTAACGTCCCCGTCAACACTGTAAAGGTCATTTTGGAGACGTTGCTTCCAATTTTGTGGGACTTTTACCCGACATTGAGATGAAATGACATCTCAAGCCCTGTCGCCCAATGAAACCAATAGGGTTTATAAGCATGGACGGTCCGCCTCGCACCGCGGTTCCTGGACAGGCTTAGATCCTCTAAGCTGTTTACCAGTACTAGTGTGCGCGCCGGATTCAGCTCTGCGTGGAAGCATCATGCAGCCCATATATTTCTTCAAGCCCCTATGGGCGGGGGCCCAGAAGGTCCTTGTAAGAGTCCTGCTTAACCGACTGAATGAACACAGTAAACAGACAGGGCTTCTACCAGAAAACCAGTGAGGGTTTAGAAAAGACAAAGGAACAACTGACATGATCTTCACAGCAAGGCAGCTTCAAAAGAAATGCCAGGAATAGAATATGGACCTATACATGACCTTTGTCGGCCTTATCAAAGCATTTCATAAGTCAGTCGTGTGGCTCTTCGAAATATTATGGTGAAGCTTGAATTTCAAACCACGTTCATAGCAATGGCGAGGCAGTTCCACGACAGTATGCTTGCAAAGGTCCAAACTGATGGTGATATAGATCAAGTAGCAGACTCCTGTGATAGCTATGACCCCACAATCATCATCAAAAAGACTGAGGTAGCACCTGGCAAGCCTTACAAAGCGCCCACCATCACAGTGAAAGGTCAAAGATTGCAAGTGGTAGACAAGCTCACCTACGTTGGGAGCACACTGTCAAGAGTCGTGCACATTGATGACGAAGTCAAGTCAATGCCAGGATTGACAAAGGTAGTGCAGCAGTTTGCCGACTACTTGGAAGTGTGTGGGACCGAAGTGGAATCAAGCTTGACACAAAACTGAAAGCTGTAGTTGCCAACACTATTGTAGGCATGTGAAACATGGCCAGGTTACCAACGGCACGCCAAAAGCTTGAATCACTTCCATACAAGCTGTTTTAGTAGCTGTTTTAGTAATACAAGCTGTATTCTTTTTTACTCTTAAATAATAAATGACAAGACAAGCTACCAGACACGGAAATCCTAAACAGGGCAGGGATTCAAAGTGTACATACTCTTATTAAACTAATACAGTTAAGATGGACATGTCATGTTACCAGAATGACTGAGGAACGTTTGCCAAAGAAATTTCTCTATGGAAAGCTAGAAATCGGCAAACGCTCGCATGGCGGTAAGGACACCCCACCCTCAAAGTCTCCCGCAAGAACTTCAACATTCCAACAGAGTCTTGGTAACAAATTGCACAGGACAGAACAAAGTGGCGAGGCCTCACCAAAAGGCGTGCTAGTGAATACGAGGCAAAAGAATTAGTGAAGCTCAGCAGAAATACGCACAGCTCAAAGCCAGAGATAAGGCATCACCAACAGAGCCTTCTTCTAGCCTCTGTTGCTCTATCTGCAAAAGACAGTTCAAAGCTAGACTCGGACTCATCAGACATCTTAGAACACACGAACAGTATCGTTTCTCACCTGTGATAAAGATTGGTCATTGTCAGTAATGACAGACCAACTATTATTATGTAACTCATGCATTGGTGTTACTTCGACTAACATCGCACTTAAACATACTTTTTTGAGGAGATCGATTGTCAAAGTTAACAATACTAGGGCAGGTTTCATTGATAATAATAGTAGTAATATTATTTATAATCAAGCAGTGCGTTATGAAAATAAAGGACATGCACGCACGAGATTCGGGTCTGGTTGTTTCATGTTTGTGCTTCTATCTCTTTGGTGTCTCTGATGGGAGCTGTGGGTTAATTGTATCCATTCCTGATCATTGCCTTCACTTCTATTTTCCAATATGCCTAGCATTCCAGAAATGGAATATTGGAAAACAATGTAGACACTGATCAGACGCCGCAGAATGTGGCGTCTGATCAGGGCCTACATTATTTGTTTAAGGCACAGGACTATTCGAGAGGTTTTAACAAAACAGTCTAAGTTTAGGACCATTTTTCCCTTAAATAATCAGAGACAATAAAACCATCAGTACATGTATTGTCAATGCTTTTATTTGTTTCATCCTTTGTTTCAGCCTGCAGACATGGATGCACGGTTATTACTACGCCAAATCTTTTACACTGTAGTCAGCTTCCTGTATATAAACGGCGACTCGGAATTCGGTCTAAACAGTGATCGGCCTTTCGACGACATGTCTGCACATTTGCCTCCACAAAGCCAAATCATCTTCAAAAAGCCAAGTTTGAAACACAATTTTTCGAATTTTATGGGTGCTCAGTGGCCCTTTATTCCAGGACCAGGACTAAATGCAAATGCTTTACTGCCTCCTATGGCACCTGCAATGATACCGGGAAGTAGCATTAAAACTGTGAGAGGTAATTTACCTATAGATGGCATAATAGGAATGCCGTCTCGAGGAGGCAAGATGGGGCATACTGGAGTAAAAGGTTTTGGCGGGACTCCAGCTGTAGGTGGCATGTTGGCTAATCCGGTTATTGAAGGGGTAGTAGGACCAAAGGCTGTTGGAAACCTCGCTTTAGGCCAACAATCTCCGGATGGATCATCTTCGATACAGCATGGTATAGGCGGGCAGATGTCGGCAGGTCAGCAACTATCAGTTTCTCAAAGTGTTTCGGGTCAAATCGAGCTAACAGGTGGGAGATCGTGGAAGGGGCTGGTTCCGCTGCAGCCAGGTGCCATTGGTGTCCCAGCAGGAAACCAATTACGACAGATTCCATCTTATGGATATAAGAAGCCAGCATCTATCCCGCTACCACGACCAAAACCGCACCCCGCTCCATTGACGTCATTGCCGGTCCCGGGAACCATTCCAGGGGTACTTAAACAACCGGAAGTACCTGCAGACCCGATACATGGTCTACCAATGAATCACCTATACGTTAACATCCCGTTACTCCCCTCAGTTGCTGTAGTACCTAATCTGGCCGGTAAGTTAATACTTTTGGTGCTATATTTCAAACGACTTTTGATTGATTTAATATTTAACGTCCTCGTCAACACTGTAAAGGTAATTTTGGAGACGTTGCTTCCAATGTCGTGGTACTATTATCCGACATTGAGATGAAATGACATTTCAAGCCCTGTCGCCCAAATAAAACCGCTAGGGATTATAAGCATGGACGGTCCGACTCGCACCGCTTTGTCAGGGCAGGCTTAGATCCTCTTAAAGGTTTACCAGTACTGATGTGCGGCGGGTATTAGCTCTGCGTGGAAGCATCGTGCAGCCCATCTATTTCTTCAAGCCGCGATGGGCGGGGCCGTTATTTCAAACGACAAATACGGTAAAATTCCGCTATTAAGACCACCTAAAATTGAGACTAAATCTGCATTTAGATACTTATTTTGAAGGGTGCACTTTATATTTCTTTATCTTTTCTGGCCATAGTGTCTCTGGTGAGAGACCATCTTTTGGACTGTTCAAAAGTGGTCTTTAAGACCACTTTTAAACAGTCCCAAAGGTGCTTTAAGACCACTTTTAAACAGTCCCAAAGGTGATCTTAATTGAGGATGTTTAGTGTATTCATCTGCAATTTAAGAACTCCATATAGTGATCACCATTAACATGCTCATTTTAAAAATAGAAAGCTGGCAAATCCCAGTTTCTTATATTTGCACAAATGATGTGTTGCGGTTATGCTGTAGAACAGCATAAAAGTGGTGATTCTGTAGAGCACCAAACAAACTGTGTCTGCAGCGGAAGCAAGAAATGTTTTCATCAGAAAAAGTGTCATTTTGGAGCTATTTAAAACACCACTTTACCATTTAACATCACTAATTTAGTGGTTGACGTCATGTCATAATTATGTGATCACAAGTGTACTGGGCATAACACCATGACGCCGTAATTCTTTTGAACTTGTACTCCAATCATTAGAGAATGCTAGGTTCGTGTCTTTTGATATCGAGATTATTAGGCAAGACTTCAAGAACGCGTGTAGAATCGCGAGTCTGGGCAAGCGATTCTACACGCGTTCCCGAAGCCGACCCTGATAAACTTGAAACTTTACATCAAATGACACGAATCTTGTATTCTATTTATCAGTTTATCCCATTGTACCTCTTAAATTGGAAATTTGTGATCAGTTATTAATTGTCCTCAGGATGTCTCAACATTCCGGCTCGCAATAATCTGTCAATATATTTAGTATCAGCTGACCGTATTTTTTCCTATGGTATTTCTCTCTTTTTTTTTAGTAATAATAAGATCTTTGACATTTTTTCCAGTAGTCCGGTTCACTCATAGAAGTGCAATTTCATGTTGACCAGATAAAACGTACTTGTCCTGAGATAGCATATCATTGCCAGGTCAATGCGTTATAATGCAATTGATATAGGGGTAACTGATAAGATCCAATTTATAATCATTATAAGAGAACAGAATCTTTACAATTGCGATCATTTTTATAAATTTCATATGAAATGACCATGAGTGTAAGATCCCCTGTATGCCACACGTGTGTGTTAGTCTATTGATAACCGATCCCATTATGATCCACGTGTGTGTTATACAAACGATGACCGAAATAAATCAGTTTCAAATTAATCTAATTCAAAAACAGTCAAACGTAGAAAACTGGGGCATTGGCTAATTCGAACGCGTTCTTGAGTCCCAAACTATCCATGTATTTGGATATTTTAAGGGGGTTTTCTTGATTTGAAAAAGGTATGTTCTGTGTTCTCATAAGTATCGCTTCATTGGGGCGATTCTCATTGGGGCGATTCTATTGAGCACACACAGCATACCTTCCTTTTATTGAAGATCGTAAAGATATCTAAGTGATCCCCACTTTGCTTCATGACCTGAAATGATCCGAACTACCGCTATATCGATCCAATTTTCATGTCCCTGAAGGTGTTCGAGTTATCGAAGTTCGACTGTATAAGGAAACAGACTGGCAAAATAGTTCGTTTAAGTTAGAGATGAACGATGTTTTTTCACTACAAATATATATAACGAAATATACTTCAATTCAATCCTTGTTTTTTTTTCTGGTATTGAAATTCTTACCCTACCCGGGTTATCCTACCAAGGGATAGGAAAAAGTTGAGACTTGTCATGTGTTTGTTGTGCTCTGGTTGAATTCAACACATGTACGTCGTCGTTATGCTTGATATCACTGCACGTCAGGTGAATTCACTAAGTTATAGTAATAGCAACCCTACCGCCATCAAAATAAAACGAACTTCTGCAATCGAAGTGGCTGCATTATAAAAAAATCCACGTTCAGAAATGAGAGGTATGCAAGGAAAGAATTTTACAGTTGTAAAAGGTAGTTAGAAAATTTCGTCCCTTGTGATCGCAGTTCCAGCATCATCCGGCAAGCCTCATGATGTCAAATCGTAATCCTCGGCTAGGACATTTCTATTCCCCAAGACACACGCCTATTAAACATCTTATACGAGGACTGTTCAAATATGAATGCAAGTAGAACGTTTTCTCATGCACTAATGCGAAAATCACCTGGAAATAAATATCACAGCGTAGAAAAACATTTTACCTATAAATTGATGCCAAACCTGTTAAAATCCGTCCACTTTAGCCATGTATATCGTTCGATAAACACTGTCTACTCTTGTATACTAATACAAAACATGGTTGGAAGAAGGTCAGACTACGCCGTTGAAATACGGTCCTATATTAAGAATCGTTGTATTCTTGGTATACGGTGCAAAGACATTTTTGATGAAATATGTTCGGTTTATGGGCATAATGAAATGTCTTTTCCGACAGTTTTGCGTTGGTGTAAAAAACTCAGCTGTTGGCTAGGCTCAACAGAAGATGCACCACATGAGCGTCGGCCGAAAAGAGCAACATCTGCCAAGATGGTTGCTAGAGTGAAAGAAATAGTTGCCACCGATACACGATACACCACTAGGCAAATAGCTGGTATGGTTGGCATCTCATTAGGAGCAGCTCATACAATTCTGAAACGGGATTTGAAAATGAGAAAGATCTGTGCTAGATGGATTCTCCATCTGTTGAAAGATGAACAGAAAAAGACACGCGTTCAGTGCGCCAAGAAGTTGCTTAAAAAGTTTCCAAATTACAATGCACGGTCTTTCGCTAATGCCGTCACAGGTGACGAGACATGAGTTCACTTTTTTGAGCCAAAACGAAAGATTCAGAACAAAATATGGGCAACAAAGTATTGCAAAAGACCATGCATTGCAAAGCGGACCATGAGCGTCAAGAAGGTAATGTATGCCATATTCTTTTCAAATCAGGGCCCTGCTATTCAGGTTGCTGTGCCTAAAGGCAAATCTGTAAATGCGAAGTTTTACAAGAATAAAGTTCTTCGAAAATTGAAGAAATATTACAAAGAACGAAGACCCGCAACTGGTTTGGCCAATGTCAGATTGCTACATGACAATGCGTCATCGCACAAGGCGTTCAATGTGCAAGACTATCTGAAGCAGGAAAAGGTTGTTGAACTCCCTCACCCCCCGTATTCCCCTGACCTTGCCCCGTGTGATTTTTTTGTTCCCGCGGCTGAAAAAAATACCTTTCTGGTCGAAAATTTGTACAGCGGAAACACCTCGGTTCTGCAATATTCCATTGCCTTCATAGCATACCTCGAAAAGCCTACCAAAATGCATTCAATGATTTGATCAGAAGACTGAAAGTTTGTATATCTGTTAAAGGGGAATACTTTGAGGGGACAAAATAAATTTTTTATCGAAATCTATCACGGAATCATTTTTATGTGCTTAGTTGCATTCATATTTGAACAGTCCTCGTAATATCATAGTAAAACTCTTTATTAGTTATTTTTGGAACAAGGAATAATATATACGCATTAAATATGAAACTTTGTTTGTCAAAAAATTTAAGCAATCCCTTTTATACGTTTGTGACCTTTTTTCGCAGCGCTGTTTTCAAAGAATTTTAAATAAAAACTGTGAGACACTGTTTTGGTACTTTGACTGTTGTTTGCAACATCTAAGGATTGTAACCTGTCCTTTTGGGGAATCATGAGCATTTTATGGCCATACGTGTTGCATTATTATTTAACTGGAGTTTATATTTTACTTTTGGTCCTTTGAGATCAACGTGAATATTTTGAGAAATCAGAAATAAAATATTGGTTTAGACTCATATTCTAGACAGGTTTATAATTATTTGGACCCCATTTTGATTTATATCAGTCTTTGACTCGACTGCGTGTTCGAAATTCGCAAAATTGCAGTATGCTTCCTCTGGCTTTCTTTGCCGGATCATTACAGGGTCACTGACGAGGCTTTATTAGCCGAAACTACGTAGTATGACCCATCTTCTTTCTTATGAATGTTTTCATTGCTCTTAAAGGAACTCATTTTTGATTTTTATTTTATATCCTTTCAGCGCAAACCAATCCTTTAACCTCTGACATCATAATTGTCATCGATGGATCTGCTCAGTTTGGGTTTGTCGACGCCAGTGGAAAAGTATTATGGAACCCGCTTGTTGTGCGATTCGTAACACAGTTTATCAACCAAGTCATTCTTGGTGCTCAGAGAAACAGAATAGGGGTCGTGATAGTAAGCTTTGGCATAGATGACATGATTCCTCTAACGCACGACAAACAATTCCTTTTACAAAGCCTTAATAACTTGCGACCTACATTCGGTGGCGGATGTTCCGGTAAAGGTATTGGGGCAGCAAATAACCTCTTCTTCCAATATGGCCGCCCAACAGCGGTTAAAAGGGTTGTTTACGTGACGGATGGATCCCCATTATGTTCGTTTAGATCAATGGCTGAAACTAAATACGCTGCAAGATGTGGGATAGATGTTGTGAATGTAGTTATTGGAGGAACTATTCAAACACAACTACCACAGACTCCCACCCAATCACAATGGTTTATCACTGGAAATGATTCCTTAAGACTCATCTGGGAATCGATTATGAATAGGATGTTTATGAGTAAGTAGGTTCTTTTTTTTCTTTTTATTGTCGTTTTGTAGTGTTTATTTGTTGTCCGGCATACTAGCGGAGCAGAGAATTTCCGTAAAGTTGTCTATATCTGAGCAGATTATTTCCGCAAAGTGTTGAATTAGGGGATAACTGTATTCAAAGTTGTGATTTGGGCAGGTAAATCGGAGGTTTTAAGGTCGGAAATTTCATTTTACGGCGACACGTCAGCGGAGCCGTAAAACGTAATTTGCGACCGTAAAACCAACGATTTACCTCCCCAAATCACAAATTTGCAATACAGTTATCCCCATTCTAGTGCACTTATACGGTTGTATTGTTAAAACCTTTTGCACAAAAACGGCTAGCGGTGTGAGC
Organism: Lucinisca nassula; assembly: GCA_963580285.1. NCBI lineage: Eukaryota > Metazoa > Mollusca > Bivalvia > Lucinida > Lucinidae > Lucinisca > Lucinisca nassula. The sequence goes on from OY757015.1 coordinate 64,142,795, forward strand.
TGCGTAAAACCAAATGCCAGCCAATGAAAAGCGACGTTAGGCGATGACGTCGGGTTTCTGACAGTATATTGCAGAATATACTGTCGCAAATATTTGACTTTATCCAATCGGAAGTTGCGTTACATATGCAAGTGCATTAGAATATTTGTTTGCCAGAAAACTAGCGGAGGGAAATTTTTTAGTAACGTAGTATATTTTTTTTTTGCCAGCACAAAAGCAGAACAGATTATTTCCGTATAGTGGTATCATAACGAAAACACGCCTATATTTTGACCCCCACCAACCACACTTTTATACAGTAAAAATGGGGTTTACAGGGTTTAACCTTATTTTTCTTATTTCTGCTCAAAATATAGATTGTGGCTACTCGTTAGAACCGCGGTTCTAACGAGTACCAACAATCTCTCTAAAATATTGATTGTTGGTACTCGTTAGAACCGCCTCGATTCTTACGAAGCGGTTCTAACGAGTACCAAGATTTTTATTTTGGAGAGATTGTTGGTACCCGTTAGAACCGCCTCGATGAGGCGGTTCTAACGAGTACCGACAATCTCTATTTTGAGCAGAAATATGAAAAAATATCACAATTTTTCATCTTAAAATTTCATTTTTTTTTCGGCGATGAAGGTTTCAATGTATTTGTATATGCGTGTTTTCGTAAATTGTACTTGTTTGTCAGCACACTAGCGGGGTAGTGTATTTTCGTAAAGTTGTATGCAAGTTTACTTGCACAGTTGGGCGCAGATTATTTCCCCTCAGACTAGATCTACTGTGACAGTAGGTCAAAATCTGAGCCCAATTATCACAGAAATCAACAGATGATAACACTGGTTTTCTAAACTGTAGACTCTGAGGGAATCGAGGCAGGCAACTCTTTGCAAAATTGTTTTTGTTTCGCTTGCTAATATTCATTGTGTGTGAGGGGAATATGACGATTTGTTCCCCCGAGCAGGTAATATTGCCCTTCACCCGCTGGCTTACCCGCTCGGGTGAACAAATCGTCATGTTCCCCTCAAACAAGGGTAACAAGTGATCTATTATACAGAATTCTGACTTCTAGAGATTGTTTCAGTGAACACATTTGTACTTTTGAGGAGTGACTTCAGATCGAAGGGAATATTGCAGGAAGTGTGATATTTTTTATGGCCCTGCGCGTGACTTCTAGAGATTCTTTCAGTGAATGCACTTGTACGTCAGAGGGGATTATTGCAGGAGAATATGATATTTTATGGTCCTGCGCGTGGCATGCTCTCGACCAATCAGAATTGTAGAATAGCTAATGAATATAAATGAGGTATGATAATAGGCATTTAATCTAAAAGCCCCGAAAGATTTTTCTGCATGTGTTCATAAAATTAGCGACAAAGGCTACAATTCCAAGTGAAATTGTCTTTTTCCGAGTACAGTCACTGTGTCACTTTCAGGATTTGAACATCGATGAATCATTTACCAGGGCTGAGTCGAACCCGTTCTCATTACGATAACACATCCGTGCGATATAGAAAATTCTTATTTTTCTGATGACAGTTTGTGATATATTTCTATCAACCCTTTAAACATAGGTCGGGGGTACTTGTTAGAACCGCCTCATTGAGGCGATTCTAACGAGTACCCACAACCTATGTCTTGGAGCAGAAATAAGTAAAATATTGAATACCCCTGTAAATCCTAGTTTTTTCTATATAAAGTGGGGTATAGAGGGGTATTTCACATAAACAAGCTGTTGAGTAGCCAGGGAATTATTCCCACACCTCTTAATAAAAATGGTGTGACATAATTGAAACTAGAAATGCGTCCACAGGACACGGATGCCCCGCCTGAACATACGTTGATATTAGGATTTGACCTTCGACCACTAAGTATGACCCTGACGTTATAGGTATGGACGTGCGACTTGCATGCGACAATTGTCTCATGATGGTAAATATTTCTGCCAGGTAATTTCCAAACACAACCAGGAACAACAAAGATATTGAGCGGCCACAAGAAAAATACACTTGCCTTTACTTTTGACCTCGAAGTATGACCTTTTTCTTGACCTTGGACGTACCAACCTGGCTCTTGCGCATGACACATCGACATGATGGTTAATACTTCTATCAAGTAATTTCCAAATTAATTCCAAATAAGTGGACACAAGAAAAAAGACATTTTTCTTAACATTTGGCCTCTAAGTGTGACCTTGACCTTGGATGTACCAACCTGGGTCTTGGGCACGACACATCGTCTCATAATGGTTAACAAATTCATCCAGAAATAAGAAAATTATTGACTCTGTTTAAGTTTCGGACACTTTTTTAACATTTGACCTCTGAGTACGACCTTAACATTGGTGGTACGGACCTAGGTTTTACGCGCGACAGATCGTCTTATGATGGGTAGCATTCCTGCCAAGTAATTTCATAATCTATCCAGAAATAAGCAAGTTACTGACCGGGTTTAAGTTTTGGACACCTTTTTTACATTTGACCTCTAGGTACGACCTTCACTATGGCGGTACGGACCTGGGTTTTGCGTGCGACACATCGTCTCATGGCGTATAACATTTCTGCCAAGAGATTTCAAAATCCATTTAGAAATAAGAAAGTTACTGACCATGTTTAAGTTTTGGACACTTTTTTGGCATTTGAACTCTAAGTACGACATTGACATTGGCGGTACGGACATGAGTTTTGCGAGCGACACATCGTCTCGTCTCATGATGGATATAATTTCCGCCAAGCAATTTCAAAATTCAAATAGAAATAAGAAAGTTATTGACTGCATTTAATTTTCGGACGAACAAACGAACGGACAGGGGTAACGCTATATGCCCTTTCACCATTTATCGAATGGCGGGGGCATAAAAATAATTTGGACTTTGATACTCATCACGTGATCAAGTCCGTGAAATGAACACCCCACTAAACCCCGCTTTATATAGAGAAAACTGGGGTTTACGGGGGTATACTTAATTTTTTCTTATTTCTGCTCCAAGACATAGGTTGTGGGTACTCGTTAGAACCGCCTCAATGAGGCGGTTCTAACGAGCACCCTCAACCTACGTTTTGAACATGTATAAGAAATATCAAGGATTTTCTTCGGAAAAGTAGCCATTTTTGTTATGTGAAAAATGCACTATGTCGCACGGGTGTGTTACCGTAATGTGAACACGTATGTTGTCATCAGAACCGCCATTCACGTCCCTATACACATTTGTTTTTAAAGAAACTCGAATCTTCGGAAAGCAAGGATAGATGCTTCTGCCAGCACTTGTTTTCGTATTTTTGTAGAAAAGATAAATCATTCTCATGCACCATAGGGTGCAGTTGTTCAAAGCATCGTTCGCTTAACGAGCTCGTTAGTGGTCAAATGTGAACTAATCTGGCAAGTACAATATTAAATATTCTGTTACTTTTTGTGGAAAATTTAACTTCACCAGAGCTGGTGTTAAGGGAATGTGTGGCGGCCGCAAAAAGTCTACCGTCCCTTCATCATAGTGTTGCCTTTTGGATCAGCGATTTCATAACGGAATTTCGAAAATATTTGAGGGTTACTGATGAGGCCTACTTGGTCGTAACTAGCTAGTCTGGCCCAGAAAAATCTTGTACACTCCATATTTTTCAGTTTTGTGCTGTGGTCTTTGCTTCCAAAGGATTACCCTTTTTTCAGAACATTAAACAATTAGATGTAATTAAAAAATACTGTTTCCTTTTTTGAAGAAAAAATAACATGGTTGCGCCGAGTTTGTTACTTGAAATCACAACGGTATCGGACTTGGTGTCAGAAATATTTTCATGAATTACTAATGCGTGTTCACCTACCAGACCTAAGCGTTTACGCAAGTTATAAACCACGTATAGTATAGAATGGTGTTCCTTCTTTGTAGCAATCTTCATCTATAATCATGGTCTGTCCCGGATATCACATAATCATGTGGTTTGCTGGAGACGAAGGCGGACATAATGAAGTTGGGCTTAAATGTGTATCATGTGCAAGAATTGCAAAATAGATGGTTCAAAATTTATGGAGTTCTATTAGATGCGACCCCGTCTGCGGCCTTGTGCATTCACAGAATTTTTACAGGTCCTCATGATGTATCTTGGGTAAATCATTTGTGTGACCTGCTAGGACTCCATCATATCATCAATTTAACATAGGAGAAAACTATATATCAACAGCAACGTTATAAGCCTCCATGCAAAGTACGAATCAGTGCAAACATCGGATTTAAACTTTCCCTTTTTTTCTTGCACACCGGACAAGGAAACCCGTGATTTTACCCTGGGATAGAAATTTATGTTCTGACCCTGGTGTTCCGACCCAAAACAAATATAATCGCGTGTTTCAGTGATAAATGCACTGGTTGATTACGACCTCGTATGCGCCGTCGTTAATGTTGACGTCAAAGCACGTCACTAAACATTCTTGCAGTGTCATCAACAATATGACGGACATCGGTAACCGAAGCGACTGCAACATTAAAAATCCGCGCTAAAAATGGAAGGTGTGCAAGAAAAAATCCTATATGGGTGTGAGGGGCGGATAGAAAAATCCGTCCCTCGGGATCACTATCCGGCATCACTCGGCAAACCTCGTGATGCCGGACAGTGACTCTCGGGACGGATTTTTCAATCCACCCCTCACACCCATATAAGATTCTTATAAGCTCACCTGAGCACGAAGTGCTTATTGTGAGCTATTATGATCAGTGATTCTTCGTCGCTCGTCGTCCCGCGTCCGTCGTCAACAATTTGCTTTAAATACCAACTCCTCCTAAACCCTTACAAATTTCATTCAAACTTTACAGGAATGTTATCTAGGTAACTCCCTACCAAAATAGCTAATAGCTAAAATCTTTTCACTCTGAAGAACAAGATGACCGCTGGATCTAAAAGTAGAAAAATCTTTAAATGACAACTCCTGCTAAATTCTTGGATCAATTTCACTCAAACCTGAAACAGAAAACTGTTAACAATTTTCTTCAAATGCGAACTTCTTCTTAACCCTTTGGCCAATTTAATTCAAACTTCACAAGAAAGCTGCCAAGTGGTCCCATACCTAAATAGCTAAACTCTCCACGCTGGAGGACAAAGTTGGCCGCCTGAGCTAAAAATAGGAAAAAAAAAATATTTAAAATCACAATTCCTTCTAAATCCATGGACCAATTTCAGTCAAACGTCATACGAACGTGACTCTCTATCGACTAGCTAAAACTGTTCTCTCTGATTAACAAAATGACCACCATAGCTAAACATAGAAAATAAAACCTTTAAATGACAACTTCTCTTACATCTTTTATCCTTCACAGGCATTTTGCTTAGGTGACCCTCTACAAAAAAAGCTATACCAGTTCCGCTTTGATGAATAAGATGATCACAGAGCTAAAAATAGGAAAAAAAAACCTTCTCCTGTACCTTTGATCGAATTTCATTCACACTTCACAGGAATGTTGATTACATTACGCAAACACGCCTATACAAATACATTGGCACCTTTATCGCCGAAAAAATTGAAATTTTATGACGAAAAATGCTGATATTTTTCTTATTTCTGCTCAAACATAGATTTCGGGGACTCGATAAAACCGGCTCGACGAGGCGGTTCTATCGAGTACCCACAATCTATGTTTTTGAGCAGAAATAAGAAAAATTATGTGTACCCCCTTAAACCCCAGTTTTACTATATAAAAATGGGTTCATGGGGGTGAAAATTATATAGGCGCGTTTTCGTGATGAGGTGAACCTCTACAATAAAAGCTAAAATGGTTCTGCTCTTATAAACACAACAAACTTTAATATTATTTTCTCCTATACTTTAGGTCCAATTTCATTCAAACTTCAAGCTTAGGTGATCCACTACAAAAAAGCTAAAACGGTTTCGCTCGAAAGAACAAAATGGCCGACAGAGCTAAAATAGGAAAACATTTATGTGCTGATTTATCTTTTTCGTTTGTCGAATTTCATTTAAATCACACAGGTGTTTTGCTCAGGTGACCCACTACCATAATTGCTTCAATGATGGTTTTGCTCTGTTGAAAAAGATGGCCGCCAGAAGTTAAAATGAAAAAAAAAAAATGACAATCTCTCCAATACCTTTGATCCAATTTTATTCAAACTACACAGGATTTCTGCTAAGGTGAGCCTCTACCAATTGAGCTTAAACGGTTCATCTAAAATTCATTATATGACAACTCCTGCTAAACCTTTGGCCCAATTTCATTCCCACGTCAAAGGACTGCTGCTTAGATGACCCTCTACCGAAGTAGCTAGACAGTTCCGTTCGGATGAACAAGATCGCTGCCAAAGCTTAAAATAGTAATATATTTAAATGACAGCTTCTCTTATACCCTTGGTTGAATTTATTCCAAATTCACAGGAAGGTTGCTTGGGTGATCTTGTACCAAAATGGCTGCCAAACATAAAAGCAGAAAAAAATCTATAAATGATAACGTCTCCTGAAGTCTTAAGCCAGTCTATTAAACTTTCGCAAGAATGTTGACCAGGTAACCATCTATCTAGGTGTAACAGTTATGCTGCTTGAAATAAGATGGCTGTCAGTTATCCACGTTACTTTCAGAAGCTATGTGAAAGCCTGGAATCAGGTGAGCGATTCCAGACAATTTTGGCCTTCTTGTTTCTTAGAACTATTACTAATCACGTATGGTTTTGATAGCAGTTAGGATTATGCCTGCAGCAAATCGTACCTACGGTCGTGGATTAATATCGGGTAAGGTGGCACTACAGTAAAAAAAATCCCCTTACTCACAATGTAAATTGGTGCATATTCCATGTTATACCACATTTCAGCAAGTCTACTGCTTCCATTATGAGGCATATAATTTGACAGGCTGACCATTTACCTTCCAGAAGCAGCTAAAAAATATAGGTGCTGTGCGGCATATTTTGGCCTTTTTGGCAGCCAGTGTCAACAAACCCATACCGCAGCGAATAAATCCAGGCATTTCCAGTGGCCAGTCAGCACAATTTTCTGGTTCAATTTAAATCAGCTGCATTTTACAATAGCAAATACCTACTAATATTTCTTCTAATAAACAATAAAACTTCTCAGAAAAATAATGGCTTAGCACCAAACCCAATCAGAAGCAGCAGAATATTCAATTCTGTACTGAAAGCTCTCCCCAAAGCAAGTGCAGCTTTCATAAAGACCAATTATTTACTGTAGTGCAACCTATACCAAACCCTAATTTCCTTATGATCCACCAAAAGAATTGCCAAACACAAGTTTAGACCATATCTAATAATATAGTCATGCAAAATTAATGTTCAGTGACAAAGAACCTTTAAACTTTGCGAAAAAGTTATCGCTTCCAGATTCTACGATGACAGCCGGACAAACCATGTTTTGTGAAAAAGCGCAAAGTTTACCTCTTTCCAGAATGGAACCCAGAAACCGGCTTGCATCAGTGCTTCTTCTCAGATGTCTTTGGAATACTTTAATCCTAAAATGCACTAAATCATGTCCTATTAGCACCCATGCTAGAAATTTTGGCTGTTCTCACACCTATACCCCCTAATTTCAGTAAAAATTGGCATTTTGAGGATATTTTGGGGACAAAACTTTGAGAAAATGATTATAAATGCCTTAATGCCATGAGAAATGGCTGAATATATCTATTCAAATCTTGTAACATGAACCCAACCAATAAGAACTTACAATGGCTGAGAAAACTCATTGCGATATTGCAGCGGGCTGTTCGGAGAGACAATTTTGAAATTTTGCATTGGGTTGAGATCCTTGCCTAATGCCAAGTAACCTTAGTGTTATATTCAATATGGAGTATTTTCTTTTTCTTGTGTTCCTGTTTATACTTTTACTGCAAGTCTGCTTTCCAAACAGACCAATGACAACTGATTTACATGGCTTTGAAGTACCCCCCCCCCCCTCCAATTACATGGAACAGAAGCAAAAACTGCTAAAATACACCCAGTTAGTCCTAAACTAGCACTAAACTTACAATTTGTACAGTTTTTGTGACAAAATACATGCAAGGAAGATCCAGTTTAAGATACAGAATTGGAGGGAACCTATTATTTGTGAAAATATTATGTAATGAATGAAAACATTAGAGACCAGCTGACTTTTCTACTTTCGGTTTAGGTGGCACTACAGTAAAAAAAATCCCCTTACTCACAATGTAAATTGGTGCATATTCCATGTTATACCACATTTCAGCAAGTCTAATGCTTCCATTATGAGGCATATAATTTGACAGGCTGACCATTTACCTTCCAGAAGCAGCTAAAAAATATAGGTGCTGTGCGGCATATTTTGGCCTTTTTGGCAGCCAGTGTCAACAAACCCATACCGCAGCGAATAAATCCAGGCATTTCCAGTGGCCAGTCAGCACAATTTTCTGGTTCAATTTAAATCAGCTGCATTTTACAATAGCAAATACCTACTAATATTTCTTCTAATAAACAATAAAACTTCTCAGAAAAATAATGGCTTAGCACCAAACCCAATCAGAAGCAGCAGAATATTCAATTCTGTACTGAAAGCTCTCCCCAAAGCAAGTGCAGCTTTCATAAAGACCAATTATTTACTGTAGTGCAACCGTAACCGCGACACTATCAAGGATGCCATTGGGAGTTAGTGAAGGTAATGATCAAGAATTGATACCATTTACCCACACCTCCCCATCGGAGACACCAACGGGAAAGAAACACAAACATGAAATAACTAGACCCTAACGGAAACATCAATAGCGAAAAGCCAAAAAAATGACAGTTACTTTCCCGCAAAAAGGCCAATTGGTTATCCAAAACAAAAACATATAAGCGATACACACATTCAAATATGAACTGTAACAAAATAAACCGCGACAGAGAATTTTGTTTGTTTGCTTGATTTGAGGTTTAACGTCCCCGTCAACACTGTAAATGTCATTTTGGAGACGTTGCTTCCAATTTTGTGGAACTTTTAGCCGACAATGAGATGAAATGACATATCAAGCCCGGCCACCCAATGAAACCAATAGGGTTTATTTGCATGGATGGTCCGACTCCCACCACTTTTCCTGGGCAGGCTAGTCTGGTCCAGAAAACATGTACACTCCATATTTTTCAGTTCCGCCGTGTATTCCTTGCTTCCAAAGGATAACCCTTTTGAAGAACATGTTTGACGTCACTACAGCTGATGTCCGGGAATATGTGGCGGTCGTAAAATGTATCCCTGCCCTAAATCATAGTGTAGTTAATATTTTCTTGTCATCTGGGATCATTGATTCCATTGTGGAATTGTGAAAATATTTTAGGGTCACTGATGAGGCCTGATTGGCTGAAACTAGCTAGTCTGGCCCAGAAAACATGTACACTCCATATGTTTCAGTTCCGTGGTGCATTCCTTGCTTCCAAAGGAAAACCCTTTTAAAAAACATATTTGACGCCACTACAGCTGATGTCTGGGAATGTGTGGCGGCCGTAAAATATCTCCCTGCCCTACATCATAGTGTAGTTTATATTTTCTTGTCCTTTGGGATCATTGATTCCAATGTGGAATTGTGAAAATACTTGAGGGTCACTGATGAAGCCTAATTGGCCGAAACTAGCTAGTCTGGCCCAGAAAACATGTGCACTCCCTATGTTTCAGTTCCGTGGTGTATTCCTTGCTTCCAAAGGAGAAAACCTTTTAAAAAACATATTTGACGTCACTACAGCTGATGTCTGAGAATATGTGGCGGCCGTAAAAAGTCTCCCTGCCCTATATCATAGTGTAGTATATATTTTCTTGTCCTAGGAGATCACTGATTCCATTGTGGAATTGTGAAAATATTTGAGGATCACTGATGAGGCCTAATTGGCCGAAACTAGCTAGTCTGGCCCAGAAAACATATACGAGGGTCATCCAAAAATAACTGATCAGTGGGTTATAATTTTTTTATTTATTGACGTACGTATCTAATATTTGGCACGATTGCTGATCAATATCTCCGTCAAAGATTGCGCGCCAAAACACGACGTTACTTGACGTCATCTTTACATGACTTCATTTATCGCAACGTAATGGCGGACTGCGCGTTCACGCTGACGCGGGAAGAACAGATTACGTATATTAAGATTGAATCAAGACGAGGAAAAGGCGCACCTGAGATTCTAAACGCTCTTGAAGAAGTTGTACCAACGTCAGTACTTGCGTATAGTACAATCAGGAGGTGGGTACGTGAATTTAATAATGGGAGGAGCAATGTAAGCAACAAGCACCTGTGCGGAAGGCCTGTGTCTGCAACGGATGGTGAAAATGTTGAAAAAGTAGCGAAACTATTGAATGATGATAGAAGATGCACCAAGATAGCTCATGAACTGGATATAAGCCATGGGTTAGCACATTCCATTCTGACTGAACGTTTGAAAATGATAAATGTTGCAGCCAGGTGGGTGCCTCACATGCTGTCAGATTCCGAAAAACACTATCGGGTAAAAATCGCTCGCTCACTCCTGCATAGGTATGGAGAAGAAGGAGATGAAATGCTTCAGAGAATTGTAGCAATCGACGAAACGTGGATACGGTCTTTTGAGCCTGAATTAAAGCGGCAAAGTAGTAAATGGCATACAAAAGATTCACCGAGGCCATTAAAATTTCGCCGAAGTCAGAATTGTCCCAAGATGTTGATGATATTTGCGTATGATTTCCGTGGCGTTCTTACCTCACACCGGGTACCAACAGGTCGAAAGTCAATAAAGAATATTATGAAAAGTATCTACGGACAATACTTCGTCCAGCATTACGCTGCAAGCGCTCAGAACTTATTAACTGCACGCCGTTAATTCTGCACGACAACGCGTCACCACACAAAAGTAACGTTGTCAAGGAGCTGTTGGAAGGGTATGGCTGGGAAGTGCTCGATCACCCCCCGTATTCGCCAGATTTGTCTCCTCCCGACTTCGACCTGTTTCCAAAGTTGAAAGAACCTTTACGGGGAAACCGTTATGACAGTTTGGACGAGTTAGAGTGTGCCGTGAACGCAGAGGTCCGACGCATCAACTTCAGTTGCTTAGCAACCGGTATAGAAGCGTTACCAAGCAGATGGAATTCTGTCATCCGTTCGAGGGGAGATTACTTCGAAGGACTGTGAAGAAGTAAGCTGTATTTAAAACCTATTTTAATAGTTATAAGGCATTGATCAGTTATTTTTGGATGACCCTCGTACACTCCATATTTTTCAGGTCCGTGGTGTATTCCTTGCTTCCAAATGATAACCCTTTTAAAGAACATATTAGAACGTCAAAGTGGTTTACCAGTACTCATGTGCGGTCGGTTTCAGCTCTGCGTGGAAGCATCATGCAGCCCAATCTATTTCTTCAAGCCCCGATGGGCGGGGGCCGGCCGCGACAGAAGAACCGCCTATGTACGAAGTGCTTACTGTTTTGTTCTCGTCAACAGCTGAGAAAGATCTATGTCTTAATATGTCCGATATGGATATATAATGTACTGTCGGAGCGTAACTTCCCTTTTAATAAGTAAGGAGCTGGCAGCTAGAGAGCAACAATTCTTACAAACTAACAGGAATAATGGCAGTCTTATGTTTATGTGTCTTTTGGGGAGGTGAATCGGCTGTTCATCACGAAAACCCGCCTATATAATGCTGACCCCTCAAACCCCGCTTTTATACAGTGAAACTGGGGTTTAAAGGAGTAAAGTAGAAGTAAAACAAAGATCAGGAATCGATACAATTTACTTACTCCACCCATCAAAGACACCAGAGGGAAAGAAACACAAACATTAAGCGACCAGACCATAATGGAAACCTAAACAAAGGAAGGCCATAAGGACAGTTACTTTCCCACAAAATGGCCATATGGCCATCCAAATAAAAAGACACAAGTGATACACACAGTAAGTAACAAACGACAGCATAAATAAACCGCCACAGAAGAACCGCCTTGGAACGGTCAGTGGAAAGAATTCCACTGTGTGTGTGTGGGGGGGGCTTAAATCGATCCTACGCGGCCACAATCCACGCCCTAACTTCAGTCGCGATTTAGACAAATAATTTGTTCAGTCCGCATGAAGGCCTCCTAACTCATCAGTGCAACATCTCCGTGAGCACAAAAAAATCAAAGAACCACAGAGGTGAGACAACGGTGAGGACTTGACAGCAAGAAACCACTGATATGCTGGAGCAAAAGAAAACCAACAGTTAGACTCCGATAGGCCCGAACAGAGACAGAGCCTCAGGCACCAACCAACATTACCAAGAATTAGATCTCTCTAATTCTCAATAAGCCTTTACGTTGGAGCTGTCATAGAATCTGAGACCTGACCCAACGGCGTGCAATTAAAGAGGGAAGCAAAGTTGCCAACCGTGATTTGGTTAACTACCATGCATGCAGTCTGTCGTATGACATCCATGTTGTACCCAATCTTTTTATATCGAAGAATGATTTTACGAAATTGGGTGCTGAAGTCATTGCGGTTATATATTTTTCTAAATTTATATACTAAGTCACCATAAAATTCGGGTTCCGATAGACCTTGTTGCAGAAGAGATATTAGTCCAACATTGAATTTTGAAACCAAACCAGAACGGCGCCCACAAAACCTTGAAAAGGCTTTGCGTAGTTTATGGTACCGATAACCCTGATTAAGGAGTTTAGCCGTTGATAATTTATGACGAGTGCTGAAGTCAGTTACATGACTACACACTCTAGCAAATCGAATTAATTGCGAAATATAAACGCCATAGGATGGCGCACGAGGAACATCACCATCCAAAAAAGGAAAATTTACAATCTAAAAATCAAAGTCATCGCGTTTATCATACATTTTGCACGAATCAAACCCATCTACAATAGATAGATGTAAATCCAAAAACCTACAATAGATAGATGTAAATCCAAAAACCTTATTTTTCTTATTTCTGCTCTAAAATATAGATTGTGAGTACTCGTTAGAACCGCCTAATCGCTCTAAAATATGGATTGTGAGGACTCGTTAGAACCGCCTCGATGATAGATTTTGAGTACTCGTTAGAACCGCCTCATCGCTCTAAAATATAGATTGTGAGTACTCGTTAGAACCGCATCGATGATAGATTGCGAGTACTCGTTAGAACCACCTCATCGCTTTAAAATATAGATTTTGAGTACTCGTTAGAACCGCCTCGATGAGGTGGTTCTAACGAGTACTCACAATCTATATTTTAGAGCAGAAATTGAGGCGGTTCTAACGAGTACTCATAATCTATATTTTTGAGCAGAAATAAGAAAAAATATGTTAGAACCGCCTCAATGAGGCGGTTCTAACGTGTACTCGCAATCTATATTTTTGATCAGAAATAAGAAAAAATATCACAATTTTTCGTCTTAAAATTTTAGTTTTTTTTTTCGATGAAAAATTTACAACGTATTTATATAGGCGTGTTTTCGTAATGTTACGATTGGAAAATTCCGATATACAGCAACATTGATGCGGCGCCATAAGATGAAATGCCAACCGTAAAAACTTTCGATTTACCTACCACATGCATGACAATTATGCATGCTCTTTTCTTCTTAAGCATTGTTTTCCATCTTATGTTAAACAAGTCACATAGACAAAATATTTAGGACTGCATTTTCATGAAACTGCACTATTAAAACAACAGTTTTCAGTATAAAGGTCAGCGAGTCTAGATTAACAAATTCTTTGAGACGTCTCATTAAGAAACAATTGCACCGAGTAATCCCTAAAGAAGTACGGCTAAGTCATAAAGCTAAAACTGTCTTCGAGCAATGCTGGCAAAATATCACGGCAGTTATGAGGGGGTTGGGTGAGGCAAAGATGACGTGTTTCTTGCGTCACTGGGGCGTCCCTTATTAAGACAAGTCCTAATGTCCTTGCAGCAAGTAAGGGTAGATGGGGTGGGTCGGGGGAAGGGGTTGTTACTCGTAATTCTTCCTTTGTACACTTCAATTCATTTTCCTCTTTCTGAATCTCCTCTGTGCCCCAATTTCAGCTTCAAAACTATCTCTTCTATCTCTGTTCTCCCTTTCTGTTGGAGACAACACAAAATGACCCACAAGGGTTGACTTGTCGTTAAACCCAAGAAAGTCAATCAACCGCAGCAGTTATAATAATTTCTCTACATAGCCAGGACTGTCGCTCCAATATTAATAAGTATATATTACAGGCACAATATAGTTAATTCAAATGCTGATCGCATTTTGCCGAAGGCGACTTTTTAAGTTAAAGACAACGGTTTAAGTTATACACCACTTTAATTTTAAGTTTTCACATGAGTTCTTATTACTTCAAGCTTAGTTAATTTTGAAAAACAGGTACTTCTTACTGACACGAGAGGAATAACTTATTGATGGTAGAGACATTATAAAACCAACTGCAGAACTTAGTATGCGAGATTTTGTTCCACACACCCCTCAAGTGTTTCTCGCCCGACGCCATGCACTTTTTACTGGTCAAATAACTTGCAGACCCGTCTCCCTTCCACCAGTCTTTTGTGGTTGACCATCTCAAGGCGGTCTTCTTTTTACACTTGGCGCGTACTTTCGTTTTGTTTGTGTTTTTCCTTGTTGTTATAGTCGAAACCAAAACCGGCAGGGCTGGACCTTTCAGGTGCTGTCAATATTATGTCAAATGTGCCGAGTGCACTGAAAACTTTTATATGCTCTTTACAGGCGAAATAAATGTCCAAAACTCCATATTTTAGTTGACGTTACAGTTGAATTTACATAATCATTACCTTTTGTACCAAGTTGTCTTTTTATCAATAGAAAATTCCATAGGCAGGAGCAGGAGCTCCGCCCTGCCAATCTTCCAGGGAATTCAAATACATTCAGAATGTTAAAGGCATTAATTCTTGTAATGGTAGTGCACACCGTGTGTTCATAATTGTTTTATTGCCCCTTGTGACATACTGTCTATAGCAGATCATAGGCGGCCCTTAATAAGGTGATGGGTAGCTCTTGTTGGATCTCCTGAATGAGGCACTTAAGGGGAAAATCAATAAGGTACACAATAGTCAACAGTTAGTAAGCTATTGGTTTTCCCTAAGGAGGCCACTTACCTGTTGAAGACAAAGGACTTCTCTTAAGTCAGCACTGAGATCTACATAATATTATGTAATGAAATGATAGTCCTCAATAATCAAGAATAAATGCCTTTAAATAAAAGTTAATTCTTTGAAAGCAAGGACTACACAACAGAACTGAACCCGTGGAATGTTCATTTTTTTCCTGAGTCAGACTAGATATTTTCAAAATTCCGGAGTGAAATCAATGATCCCAAATGACAAGAAAATAAACCCACACTATGATGAAAAGCCATCACGAAAACACACCTATATAATTTTGACCCCCTTGAACCCCACTTTTATATAGTAAAACTGGGGTTATGCAGGGGTATACCTTATTCTTTTATTTCTGCTCTGAAATATAGATTGTGGGTACTCGTTAGAACCGCCTAGAACCGCCTCGAGGCGGTTCTAACTAGTACCCACAATCTATATTTTAGAGCAGAAATAAGAAAAATAGGTTTTCACTATATAAAAGTGGGGTTCAAGGAGGTCAAAATTATATAGGCGTGTTTTCGTGATGATACATGCCAAGACAAACTACAGGTATAACAAAATTAAACCGCGACAAAAAAAACCGCGCTAGAACTGCCAGTAAAAAGTATTTCACTGTGCGCTTTGGGGGGGGGGGGAGGTCTTTAACCAATTTTACGTGGCCACAATCCTCTCCCTTGGTTCTGCCGCGGCCTAGACAAATAATTTGTTCAGTCCGCATGAAGGCTTTCTAACTCAGCAGTGCTACATTTCCGAGAACATTAAAGTCAAACGACAACAGAGAGTGAAATCCCAATAGACTAGAAAATAAAACTCACATTATGATGAAGGACATCTTACGACCGCCTGATTTTTCACCAAATACCAGCTGTGGTGAAATTAAATGTTCTTTGATAAAGGTTCCTTTGGAAGTAAGGACTTTAACAGTGGACGGTGAAGCTTTTTTTCTGGCCCAGATTAGCTAGTTTCGACCAATTAGGCCTCATCAATGACCCAATGCCGCTGTGAAACCAATTATTCCAAAAGGCTAGAAAATAAAACCCACCCTCTGAGGAAGGCGGGAAGACAGCCAGGCAACACACCTGCTATATACATGAACTTAACTGTATGAATTTTGTTTTGAATATTTTGACTTACCGGCCTTTCTTCACAATTAATCCTTATCTTGCTGGATATTCATCTAAGCCACACCCGTTTCGTTATATCAACAAATCAAATTACTTGATGTAGTTTATTGCTACAAATTCGTAAACTGAATGCCAAACAGTGTAGATCCTGATCAGATAGCTTCTTCAGAAGCCATCTGATCTGAATCCACACTGTTTGCAAAAGTAGGGGTTGTCGTGAACAACAAGATAAGGGTTAAACGCGTAACAGGTTTGCTTTGCATTGGTCGGATTTGTTGCAAATGCGGATATTAGTAGCATAATGCTGCATTAGCATTTTGACTTCAGAGAAATGCATTAAAGCATACCTCGACACTGTTAAGTAATTGATAGCATCTTTTTTCGGTAATTTGTTACTTAAAATGATGGATAGTGTTAAGATAAATGATACAAAAGACATGTACATGTAGGTTAAGCATCACCATCGATATGTAATGTTTAGTTTGAATGATCTAAAGGAAATGCATACACTCTCAGGGGTCGGCCCTTCAAATGAAGCTTGGGAAATAGATTGGACTGCATGGTCCTTCCGCGCAAACATGAGTATTAGCAAACAGTTAATAAGGTCTAAGCTGTGTGAGTCGGACCGCCCCTGCCTCTAAACACTAGCGGTTTGTTTGGACGGTAGGGCTAGAGATATCATTTCATCTCAGTGCCCCACAAAATTGGTAGCTACGTCTCCAAAATGACCTTAACAGTGGTGACGGTACGTTAAACCCCAATTCAAATAAACACCTACAGTGGGGACAATTCGTACTAATTCTCTGATCAGTAAGAGTCTACATTTTCCTTTAAGAGCAGCCGTTCTAGGAAAGCAAAATCCTTCTATAATGGTGAAAATAGTGGCAGGTTTGTCGTCTTTTACAAAGCGAGAAATATTTAGATTTGTATGATTGGTACAAGAAAGAGAAGGTCAAGAAGGGTTGATAAACCCGAGTCTCCTTTTGTTGTTGGTTATTAACCCTTTTGTACCAAATGGAATCTTTCACCTTAGGAGGAGTCCATTTCAAAATTTAGGGGTGTCAGGTTGTGTTTTCTTCAAAAACCACATGTATTTGGAAATGGGCGGAAATTTTGCAAAACGTGTAGGCCCTGATCAGACGCAGTGTTCTGTGGTGTCTGATCTGAACCTGCACTGTTTGCCAACAGCCAGTTTTGGGGTTTCCGGTACAAAATGAAAATACTGCAATTAAAATATTGCTGTTGTCCACTTAATAATCACAAACAACTCGGGCCAATATTGAAGACCTCTGACATGTTTTTGTTTGTTTGATTTGAGGTTTAACGTCCCCATCAACACTGTAAATGTCATTTTGGAGACGTTGCTTCCAATTTTGTGTGACTTTTACTCGACACCGAGATGAAATGGCATCTCAAGCCCTTCCACCAATTGAGCCCACTAGATCGTCTGAAAGGTTTACCAGTACTCGTGTTTGGGTCGGTTTCAGCTCTGCGTGGAAGCATCATACAGCCCAACTACTTTTTCGAGCCCCGATGGGTGGGGCCGGCCTCAAACCTGTATGTGGGCCAATACACAATGAGTACTATTGGCCTAGCCTTTTGTGCTTTACCTTATTTCAGAAGGGAAACACCAAAACGGGTACACTTCCAAACAGTGCAGACCCAGATCAGTCCTTATCTGTTTGGAAAACGGTCAACCAAGATATAATTTTGTATAGTGTTGCTGTTACACAACATGGCGGACCTTATTGGTTTGGTCGCCATGAGGCGGGCAAACCGGGTATAATGACCAGATTGTAACTGTTCCATGGAGGGGCACGTGACGTGATCAACCAATCAGCTTTAACGATGATGCAATACTATACTGCATTTACAGGAAACAGCCTGTCTGAATAGCGAAACAGACCGAAAAGCAAGCGCTTCAACTCCAACAACTGATCCGGGTGTTCGAATATTAGAAAATATCAGATTGGAAATTTATCAGTGTTCGAACTGTTTGATCTGAAAGAAGTCCATGCATTAGACCAGGCTGGGTTCAATATTTTAAACGACTACGTTTTTTCCCGCCGCCCTGTCAATCCGCAAATGATTAGAAGTTATAAATATCACTTATGCAGTGCTATAAATAAGTTAGTGTGTGCAGGGTGTCTTTGAATGCGAGCTTATCATGTAGTTACAAGTATAAGGTTACACATTATCATTAATGATATTTACACCTATTGAACTATCACTATTTGTGATCTCAGGAATAACAGAAATTGATTTGTTTGGAGCAAATTCTTTTCTTAACAGAAGCCCATATATATTTCAAAGAATTTCCAGATAGTCTGTAATATTTTTTTTTTGTTCCGGCTACACCGCAGCAAAGTCCAGCTATATGTATATATGGGATGTGATGTTGAAACCCGCACGTGCAGCTACCCAGTGGAGCTAGGCGCATAGATACTTCACCCCACACACACTCACACACCTATATTGTTTAAGCGCATAGTGAAGCCTCAGGCGAGACTGTGCAGCCTTGTTTGTGTGTTTTCTGCTTACTCATAAGCTGTCTCAAATCAGCGTAAGCCGGGGACATGTAGCAATCCAATGCCCATCGAAGAAGTCCGCTGAAGACTGATTAGACTGCGGATGCAAAACCATCATGTTATTTAGATAGGCAAGTAACAAGAAAATGAAAATGCGGACATCATACACAATTTTAACATGTGCATGTGCGATCTTCACTTTGTGCGCGATGAAACGTTTCAAACCTCTTGAACATTGAAGACACAATCCCGATTGCACAACTGCGCAGACGCACATGCGCAATAAGTATTTTACTCGAGATAGGAGATCTGAACAGACTGATCCTTGCACTTGGTAGCTTAGAATGTGTTTGTAATGTCGCAAGCAGATTTGGCCGGTTAAATGTACACAGTCGTTTTAACCCGGCGCACGGCGAAAAAAAAAACGTTTCAAACGAAGGACCAGATCAGCCTGCGCATCTAGCCAATGTGGCCATAGTTTTCACCTGTTGTTCTTTGATTAGCACAGAGGCCATGGTAGGCACATACGAACAACGAAGACTGTTCAAACTGCATGCATGTGCAGGCTGACCTGAGTCTTCGCCCATCGCATATGACTTATTTTCTTAATCATGTTCCCCGAAATTACTTCCAATAAAACCTTGTCACCGTGAAATAAATGGGCATCTTTACTTGCTCCTCAGAAAACCAGGGTAACCCAACAGGTAACCTGAATTAAACTACCTTTTTGGATGCAACAACCATGTTGTTATCGTCACTCGCACGTGCTAAAAGACGTTCTGTGGAAAAAGGCGGGAAACTTTCAATTAATATTTAAAGGGGCGCTTCTGCTATCAAAGAGGCATTGAATCAAATGCCACAGCACAAGGAAAAAGGGTAACACTGTCACACAAATAATAATGAAAGTGGAAGCTACGCTCCAAAGAGTCTGAGAGCAAAGCGAAAACACATATGCATGGTGATCCAAGCCTTTGTAGGCCACAATGCTACATCAACGGCTAGGATCAGCCTGCACATTGATGCATTGTGATCAGTCTTTACTGAACCCTTAAAAATTACGAAGTCACAAGGCTAAGTGAAACCCTTTGCCTTACATACCGGTAGTGGGTGCGCATGTTCAGTGTTTGCAGGTCGTTGAGAAACCAGCGAAGACACATCTTAGCGTACTCATGCAAACCGATTAGAGTCTTCGCTGATCGCATGCGCCTGATGCAGACGATGGAATTTCACAACATAAATAAGCGAAACTCCTGTGGCTCATCAAGGTTGATCTAAGCACTTGCTGCCAGCGTTTCTCACAGTCTGATCAGTATTCGGTGATGGTATGAACCTTCCATTACCACAGGGCTATCCAAGTGAGAGAAGCGAAAACCATTTGCCTCACAGAGTGCATGTTAATCCGAGTCTTTGGAAGTCGCACATATTTCACGCTAAGTTTTCTTTTTTTCGTGCGCTAGCTCATATACGACCAGTACGATGTTGTAATGATAAACCCGGGAACGGTCCGAAATCATTGTTCTGGATGCATTTTTCGGCATTTTTTTGTGTGTTCAAAGTATTAAAAATTCTGATTTCTGAAAAATTTGGGAGTTCGAATTAAATGAGAAAGTTTTCAGCCACAGATTCGAAATAAGTTTGGGTGTTCGAACTGCTAGGGTGTTCGAACTAATTGGTCATCTACCGTAGTCTACCATTTTTACGTATTTCGAAACACACCTATTCAAATACATTGCCATTTTTTGGCAAAAAAAAAATTAAAAAGAAAAATTGGAATATTCAAGTTGCCTTTTTTTCTCAAAACATAGATTGCGGGGAGTCGACAGAAACGCCTCGACGAGGCGATTCTATCGAGTACCCACAATCTACTGTCTCAGAGCATGAATACGGAAATTAATGTATACCCCTGCATACCCGAGCTTTACTATATAAAAGTGTAGATTATATTTTCTTGTCCCTTGGGATCATTGATTTCATTGTGGATTTTTGAAAATACTGAGGGTCACTGATGAGGCCTAATTGGCCGGAACTAGCTAGTCTGGCCCAGAAAACATGTACACTCCATATTTTT
Source organism: Lucinisca nassula (assembly GCA_963580285.1). Classification (NCBI taxonomy): domain Eukaryota; kingdom Metazoa; phylum Mollusca; class Bivalvia; order Lucinida; family Lucinidae; genus Lucinisca; species Lucinisca nassula. The sequence goes on from OY757015.1 coordinate 64,163,522, forward strand.
CAGTTCTTTGGTGTATTCCTTGCTTCCAAAGGATAGCCCTTTTATAGAACATATTTAACTTCACTACAACTGGTGTGTGGGAATGTGTGGCGGCTGTAAAACGTCTCCCTGCCCTACATCATAGTGTAGATTATATTTTCTTGTCCTTTGGGATCATTGATTCCATTGTGGAATTTTGAAAATATCTTAGGGTCACTGATGAGGCCTAATTGGCCGAAACTAGCTAGTCTGGCCCGGAAAACATGCGCACACCATATTTTTCAGTTCTGTGGTGTATTCCTTGCTTCCAAAGAGTAACCCTTTTATAGAACATATTAAAGGGGATCACAATTCTATAGGCATGATTTCGTGATGGAAATACAAGTTTAAGGACCTTATGGCTGCTACTCTGTTGACTCTGTCCCACCTTAGCTACCATACATCTGTATTAATATGTTATTCCTTATATGTCATGTAAATGACTGAAGAGAATAAAGTTTTGTCTGTCTGTCTGTCTGTCTGTCCAACTGAAAAAAGGGTCTACTCTAAAAGGGGGAGGATTTGCTCCTCAAGGGGTCTACTCTAAAAGGGAAGAATTTACTCCCCAGGAGCAAATTCTTTCCTTTAAGAGTATACCCCTTAGACATATCAAAAGAGAAATTACTTTTGCAGGAGTAGCGGCCATTTTCGCAAATTTCACGTTTTGCAATGCCATTATGGAGTAAGTCCATGGGGCCATGGAAACGAAAATCAACAGAACATAACTACTACTACTCACAAAGTGTGGCTGGCTGCGGTAGTTCAGTCGGATGCAGTCTGACTGGCGATAAGGAAGGCTCGGTTTCGATACCTACGGGGGTCGGCAACATTCTTTCGTGGGGATTGATTATGATATCTTTTCTATGGTCATTCTCTCCCTTCCACTGATTCAGGAAGGGCAGGGGTCAGTTTTTGGCGACAGAATGCGCACTGAACTGGTAAACCGCTTACGGATAAGCCTGCTCAGGAAAAGCGTGGATAGGTACACTGACAGGCCCAAACATGACCCAAATCAGTGTTGACTGGGCCGTTAAATACAAATAATCAAAACTTGCAAAGTTTACTTCACACATATAGGAACAGATTTATATATTCTGGACATCTTTCGGTACGGTGGTAGCTCTAATAATACGTAAATGTTGGAAAGATAGAGAACATTATTTTTTCCTTATTTATAAAGATCGCTGGGTGTAACGGGCCTCCGTGTGGCCCAGTGGATAAGAGTGCTGACTCTTAATCATTAGGTCTCTCAACGGTGTAGGTTTGAGCATGGCTCAGGTCACATAATGAGAAGTTCTGCAATGGAAGGTCAGGAGGTTTTTCATCGGGCACTCTAGTTTTCGCTCACCTCCGATTAACGATCGGCTTGATGTGAGTGAAATAATCTTGAAAGGATCGTAAAACCAAACATAAAAAGATCGCTGGGTGTGTAAAAACATTTACATGTCTTTGCTACTAGAATAAACGGCAGTGCCAAGGTCGAAGGTTCTAACTCTTCCAAATATATAAAATATTTAGGGAGCGAAACAAAGTCATAACGTTGATGGGTCGTTGTTTATTGTTCTTGAGCCCAGCACAGATAGCAATAGTTTCTGTTCAAAAACTTCATGACTACTAAGTGACCTACCACCAGTTACAGACTTAGTTGTTAAAAGACTTTTTGGTGCATTCGATGGGGGCTATTGTATCTGATAAGCCGAGAATGGTGTTCTCTATATCCACTCAATACTTGACGTTTTACTAATCAGTTTCTTTTACAATTAGATTGTGATCCAGAAAGATATACAGAAGGATTGCAAATTTCAGGTTTTTGCGGAGGTACCGCTCAAAGAAACGGCCGAGGTTTGAGATACAGTCTGATTCGCAGCACTTTGTCTGGGCAGGCTTAGATCTTCCTAGGCGGTTCAGCAATACAGCAGTCCAATATATTGCCCCAAGATCTGATCGGCCCCAGTCCATTGGGGATTGAAGAAATAGATTGGGCTGCATGATGCTTCCACACAGAGCTGATACCGGCCGCACATGAGTAGTGTTAAATCGCCTAGAAAGTCTAAGCCTGCTCAGGAAAAGTGGCTCGAGTCGGACTGTTCATGCATTTCAACCATTTAGTTTCATTGGGCGACAGGGCTTGAGAAGAAGGAGTTTTATCTTTCCGTTTAAAGTCCCACAAAATTGGGTGCAATGTCTCAAAAAAGACTCATACAGTGATAACAGGGACGATAACAACAAATGAAATAGATAACCAAGGCCCTATAGAAGGTCTGATGACTTAGGAAAAATCTTTTAATATGCCCGTTTGAAAAACAACAACAACAACAACAACAAATACAAAACCAAAAAAAAAAAAAAAAAAACGGTCGTATTAAGTTATGGGGTTGGTTTCCGTCCGTTCGTAAACTTTTTTTTCGTTTCCGTATAACTCCTACTATACAGTTTTCATCCGATCAAGCCTAAAATGTGTATGTAGTAAGGCTAAGATCTATGTGAAGATATATGCCACCAAATACTAACAGAGTTATGACTTTTTGAAAAATTCGGTTTACATTTTCGTTTGGTTAAGTTTTGTGCTATACATGTGTAAACCATATGTAAGTTACATTTAGTTTATACTTGCCATGGCGTTAAACAATTTACCACATAATACTCATCACTACCTACCCCTCCTGATACCAAGGTCACAGACTTCGAAATTTTATGTACACGTGTTGTATTAAAGTTTATTATTTTTATTCAAAAAAATGCATTAAGCGGGATAATAATATAAGCTGGCTCAAATCAGAATGTAGACTGACAAGACCAAACCTATTGGATGCTTTTTGAAAGCAGCCAACTTGTTTTCAAAATGGGCACCGAGAAAATTCCGTTCTCCTGAAAATAGATTGGCATGGTATCTTTTCTGTGTCTTTGGCATTCATTTTTAATTTGCTTTCACTATGTGACTCATCTTTGTTTCGACGTTACGCTGATAGAGTGGTGGTTTTCGTAAACCAAACACATGTACGTTCTTTGATTTGTTTGTTTGATCTGTGCTTTGACCTCCCTGTCACCGATGTATAGGTCATTGTTGTAGCTTCCAATTTTGTGGGACTTTTACCCGACTTTGAGATGAAATGACATCTCAAGCCCTGTCGCCGAATGAAACCAATAGCGTTTATGAGCATATGGGCGGTCTGACTCGCACCGCTTTGCCAGGACTGGCTTATATCCATTAAGCGGTTTACCAGTACTCGTGTGCGATCAGATTCAGCTCTGCGTGGAAGCATCGTGCAGTCCATCTGTTTCTTCAAGCCCCGATGGGCGGGGGCAAGGGAGAACCAAGAATCAAGCTTTCTGGAACAGACTTGGTAGTTTCGGTCAGTTAGAACCCATCGGCAGACATTTTAATACTCCCTTTTTAAAGGAAAATAGAAGTGGAGGAAATGATCAGGAATCGATACAATTAACCCACAGCTCCCATCATAGACACCAAAGGCAAAGAAACCCAAATATGAAACAACAGACACTAATGGAAACATCAATAGCGGAAAGCCAAAATGGCAGTTACTTTCCCACAAAATGGTCAATGGGCTATCCGAAATAAAATAACACAAGCGACACAAACACCCAAAGACAAACGATAACAAAAATATACCGCGGCAGAAGAACCGCCTTGGAACGGGCAGCAGCAACGAACTCCACTGGGGGCTTGGGGGCTTAAATCGATTTTAAGTGGTCACAATCCCCGCCCTTACTTCCGTCGCGATTAAGACAAATAATTTGTTCAGTCCGCATGAAGGTCTCCAAACTCATCAGTGCAACATCTCCGCGAACATAAAAATCAAACAACCACTGAGATGAAACAACAGTGAGGACTCGAAAGAAAAAAAAACACACTGAAATACTGGAACAAAAGAAAACCAACAGTTAGATTCCGATGGGGCCGACCAGAGACAGAGCATCAGGTACCAACCAACATGATCCTTTACGTTGGAACCGTCATAGAATCTGAGGCCTGATCCATCGGCGTGCAATTAAAGAGGGAAGCAAAGTTGTCAAACTCGATTGGGTTAACTACCATGCATGCAGTCCGTCGTATAACATTTATGTTGTACCCAGTCTTATTATATCGAAGAATGATTTTACGAAATTGGGTGCCGAAGTCATTGCGGTTCAATATTTTTCTGAATTTATATACTAAGTCACCATAAAATTCGGGTTCCGATAGACCTTGTTGCAGAAGAGATATAAGTCAAATATTGAATTTTGAATTAAATCAGAATGACGTCTATAAAATTTAAAAAATGCTGTTCGTAGTTATGGTACCGATAACCCTGATTAAGAAGTTAAGCCGTTAAAAATTTATTACGAGTGATGAAGTCAGTTACATGACAACACACTCTAGCAAATCGAATTAATTGCGAAATATAAACGCCATAGGATGGAGCACGGGGAACATCAGCATCTAAAAACGGAAAATTTACAATCTCAAAATCATCGCGATTATCATAAGTATTGCAAGAAACAAACCCATCCACAATAGATAGATGTTAATCCAAAAACGGGGCCTCGGTATCAGAAGCATTTGCTTTATTCAACTGAAGTTCTAGGGGGTAAATTTGACTGATGAAACCATCGAAATAGGTATTATCAATATTTAATAAATCATCCAAATATCTAGAAGTGGCGCTAAAAGCTTCAATGGTTTCAGACTTGTTTTCAGCAGAAAGGGACATCATGAAATCTCTCTCATAACAGAACAAAAAGAGATCAGCCACAAGTGGTGCGCAATGAGTACCCATCGGACTACCAACAACTTGTCTGAATAACTTGGTACCAAATCTTATGTAAATATTGTCAAGTAGAAAGCTGAGAGCTTCACCCATTTTCTGACATGACGATAAAGTATAATATGCTCTTCAGAAGTGAAAAAGGCATTTCATACATTACATGCAAGATCGAGGGAGTCTTCTCTATGAAATATCCATTCAATTAAATCATGAAGTTTTTCTTTTATAAGATTATGAAGAAGTGTAGTGTAATGGGTGCAAAATCATAAATAGATAGGCTTGAAGCACGAAAACGCCTGGATTTCAATTTATTTAAAACTTCATTAGATTTTTTTTATAGACCAAAACAGATTTCTACTTGATCTTTCGAAGACTTTGTCGCAATTTTTTATCACATGGTTCTGGTGACTCCTGTTTTTATTTTTGAACATTAACCCTGATTTACGTGCTGACTCACTATTTTTTTCAAGAAAGGATGTTTCCCTGAATATTTATATAAAAATAGAGGACTCTTTTTTTCAGGATCTCTCTAGCTTTTATTTTTAGAAATAATCATGACTGCATAAGTGATCCTCGTAGAAATTATTAAGACCTGAAATGTGTTTGGTGGTCCCATAAGGCGAAAATAGAGGATATTTACACTTTTGGGGTGAATACCAAAATATTACATCGATTGTGTTGAAAACATCAGAATTTTCATGCGTGCTACGCACGCGTGAAATTTCTGATGTTTTCGTTACACGACATGAAATATATTTGGTATCTATCGAAGAAAGTAATTTTTATAAATATAAGTATACGTAAATTTGGCAGTGTTCTGCAAAGTATAAAAAGTAGCCCTTTTCAACTATGAAAATAACATAAATTGTGAAAATATCATTTTTATTTGTCTAAGATATGCAATGATTTTACTGCTAAGTATAAAGTAAAAGAGCAATTTACCTACTCAGATCAGCATAGCATAGAATGTTATTTTTCCTGCTCATAAATTTTAAAATGCCAACAATTGTTAGCTTTTTTAAAATTCATAAGCATGGCAAATGTCATGCGCAAGTGACTAGAGCAGGACCAAGGTTTTATAACCTTGGGTCCTGGAATGGGATCGACGATCCCATAAGGCTATCGAACTACGAACCCAACTCCAGATACCAGTTATTTAACATAACAACAGCGGTTTTGCGTCGTTGGCTTCCATGTAACATTATGGCATTTGGCTTCAGAGCTGTCATAGTTTCAACTTGTTTGGTCACTTGCGTTTTGGATATTATCTTTTGAATTTGCTCAGCCTCTTTTGAAAAAAGACGTTTCCTCTTCGGCTTTCTGTTGTTATGGGATGTGCCGTTTTTACTGTGTTTTTGCCAAGGTATAGTTTTGTTTTATACTTATGAAACAGGTTGATTGTTTGTTTGTATTGGAGTTTAACGGCCAGTCAACACTATTTTAGGTCATGTTTGAGCCGGTCAGTTTACCAATCCACACTAATCATGGGCATGCTTATACGAAAGCAGTTAACCAGTACAGCGCTCATTCTTTCGCCAGAAACTGACGACTGCCCTACTTGAATCAGCGGAAGGGAGAGAATGACCGTAGAAAAGATTTCATGATCAATGTCCACTAAAGAAAGTTGCCGAACCAGGCAGGTATCGAACTGGCGCCCTCTTGATCACCAGTCAGACTTTTGGTCCTTTGAGATCAGCGTGAATATTCTGAGAAATCAGAAATAAATTATTGGTTTAGACTCATATTCTAGACAGTTTTTTAATTATTTGGACCCCATTTTGATTTACATCAGTCTTTGAATCGACTGCCTATTCGAAATTCGCTAAATTGCAGTATGTTTCCCCTGGCATTCGTTGTCGGATCATTACAGGGTCACTGATGAGGCTTTATTAGCCGAAACTACGTAGTATGACCCATCTTTTTTCTTATGAATGTTTTCATTGCTCTTAAAGGAAGTCATTTTTGATTTTTATTTGCCTTCACTGCAGCTGGTGTTGTGTCGTGTGGCGGCCGTAAAACGTCTCCCCGTACATCAACCATAGTGCAGTTTATATTTTACTTTTGGTCCTTTGAGATCAGCGTGAATATTCTGAGAAATCAGAAATAAATTATTGGTTTAGACTCATATTCTAGACAGTTTTTTAATTATTTGGATCCCATTTTGATTTACATCAGTCTTTGAATCGACTGCCTATTCGAAATTCGCTAAATTGCAGTATGTTTCCCCTGGCATTCGTTGTCGGATCATTACAGGGTCACTGATGAGGCTTTATTAGCCGAAACTACGTAGTATGACCCATCTTTTTTCTTATGAATGTTTTCAATGCTCTTAAAGGAACTCATTTTTTATTTTTATTCGCATACGACGGAGCTTCCGAGGCCGGCTAGTAGTTTGATGGTATGTCCAGGTCTTATTTTGGAAACATTTGAAACACGTCTTAGATTTATCTACGTTAAATAAGAAATGAATGTAATTTAGTAAACGTTCATTAGGGTTAACTAACTTTGCTCGTGAACCGATCTTATTCATACTTCAATGAAGCTAAAATATTACCTTCATTACTTGTATTTATAGTAGAACTTCGATGGCTCAAACACTGATGGCTCGTTTACCATGGATGTGTCGAACCCATTCTTGAGCCCCTAGCGAAATCCTCTACATAAGAAATAGTGGGGGATAATTAAGGAGATTTTAGTCTTTTATCTTGCAAATGTATGCTGTGTGTACTCATTAGAATCGCCTCGATGAGGCGATTCTAATGAGTACACACAGCATCCATATTCATTATAGAACACCGAAAAGATGTCTAAAAGTATCTCGTTATGCCTCCTGACAGTAACCTCAGTGGCTCGAACTACCCCTGTCTCGAATAGATTTTCGAGGCCCAAAAGGTGTTCGAGCCATTGAATTTCGACTGTTCACTGTTTTCCTTATATTATGTGACGACGTTGCCGGCTTCGGTAGCTCAGTCGGATGCGCGTCTGACTGGTAATCGGGTGGACGCGGGTTCGATACCTGCCGGGGTCGGCAACATTCTTTCGTGGAGAAATCTCTTCTACGGCCATTCTCTCTCTTTCGCTGATTCAAGAAGGGCAGTTGTCAGTTTCTGGCAAAAAATGTGCACTTCAATCGTTAATCGTTCACGTTTAAATCTGCTCAGGAAAAGTGTGGGTAGGCAAACAAACCGGCTCGAAAATGACCTAAATATTGTTGAGTGAGCATTTAAACTCCAATACAAACATTTAAACAAACAAACAAACACACACATATAACGTCGCCAGCGTCCAATCATATTGGAGATAATCATGGTTTATTTTGACGTCACTTAATGATAATGTATGTGACGTCGCGTAAATCAATGCTTATATTGATGTATGGACAACATTTCGTCCTAATAGTTTACTATAGGGGTTTGAGAAATAAATTGTGCTGCATGATGCGTCAACGAAGTGCTGAAACTGACCGCACATGAGCGCTTGGTTAACCACTCACAGGGTCTAATATTGCCCTGGAAAAGTGGTGCGATTCGGACCGTACATACGTACAAGTTTATAAACCCTTTGGGTTTATTTGGACCGAGAGTTTGAGATGTCATTTCATCAAAATGGCTGGTAAAAGTCCAACAAATTGGAAGAAACGTCTCCAAAATGACCTAAATAGTGTTGACAGGTACGTTTGTTTGTTTGATTTTGATTTGAGGTTTTACGTCCCCGTCAACACTGTAAAGGTCATTTTGGAGACGTTGCTTCCAATTTTGTGGGACTTTTACCCGACATTGAGATGAAATGACATCTCAAGCCCTGTCGCCCAATGAAACCAATAGGGTTTATTAGCATGGACGGTCCGCCTCGCATCGCGGTTCCTGGACAGGCTTAGATCCTCTAAGCGGTTTACCAGTACTAGTGTGCGGGCCGGATCCAGCTCTGCGTGGAAGCATCATGCAGCCCATATATTTCTTCAAGCCCCTTTGGGCGGGGGTCGTTGACAGGTACGTTAAGCCTCAGTTTAAACAAACCAACAAAATATAGTTTTAAGTATGCAACGTATCTGAGTGTAAGCGTTCACAATTTTTATGGGTGGCAATGCTGTTTGCTTAGGTAACAGTTTATAAACAAACTTAAACACCCAATTTTTCCCCACATAATTTGTCAACGTGGTATACCACAACATACTAAGTCAGACAATAAGATTCCACGCCTTTGATGCAATGAGTTTGCACAGGTATAAATGATTAAAGTCTAAAATTACTACAACAGCCAATAAGCATTTCTGGGTCACTCACGAGTGTGACCGTTGTACACGTGTTTTTGTGACCAGCATAATTAACCGCCAGTCAAGCATCAAACAGATGATAAATCGCAAAACCACATTATCAAGGCGGGAGTGTGGAAACAGAAAACAAGAGCACCGCATGCGTGTGCCAACGCTCGGCTGCAGCCCCTTTTCGTAATGAACAGCTAGTCCGAGTTTCAAGTAAATATGTTCAGTAATGACAGCGATATTACAAAATGTCCAAGTTTTGGCACGACGACGACGAAGACGAAACTGTCCAAGTTCTTGCACGACGACGACGCCAGAGCTATGACAATACCTCGTCGTTTTCTTCGAAAACAGCCGAGCTAAAACTCACACAAACGGAAAATAACAGAAATCTCCAATGATTTCAGCTCTGCTAATTTAACTTAAGGTATAAAATCGTTGCGGGAAGGTGGGGAGGTTCTTCTCTACAGATGAACCTGTTTTTAGAAAATCAAAAATGAAATTTGTCGCCTAAACGCGACAAAATGGTAAAAATAGACTTAAGTGAACCAACTTCAAGATCTTACTACGGACCATTATAACTCGCGTCTAGATTTGTAGTGGTCGCTTTTTTGTATGGTTTTGATACTTGCAGGTTTGTTTTGTCCGTTTAACTTTGATGCCAGCCCTTGTGGATAGACGTGATGTTGCTATGCATGTAGCTGTCAGTGTTCTTGTACCGTTTTGAATTGTTGGCCTTTGGTGAGGTATTTGATTATGCACCGCTTTGCACCTTTCTAGGAATCTGCATTATTCTTTCGTAGGTTAAGGATGTTCTGAAAAATGAAAATGAAAAAGAGAAAACAAGAGAAGCAATGAAAACACGGACGATGCGAACAAAACCACCTAGAACTATTAAGCTAGACTCGGCAAACATCCCCCTTCAGCGATTCAAGGGACCAAAATATAACCTTCAGTGTAGAAAGTATTGAACTTTTCTACGGCAGGGGGGTCTGATATTTGTTTACAACGAGGCGGTTCTAACGGGTACCCACAATCTGTGATTTGAGCAGAAATAAGAAAAACAATGTACACTCTGTAAACCCCAGATTTACAATATAAAAGTGGAACTTAAGGGAATACTGTTTTCGTGGGGGTCTTGAATGCGGACTTTGACTGTTCCATTTAACAGTTACAACATTTGTACTTCAGACAAACATACCGTGTTTGCCAATTTACAATTAGTATATTGAAAATTAACAACACACTGTCGGAATTTTCATGCCCTTCATTTTCATTTTGCTCAGTTGATCAAATGATATACAAAACCTTTAATTTGCGTGCCCCTTATACTGATCACGTAGACAGTACCGATGAACGGCGGGCAGTATTGTTAACTTCTGGTCTTTGAAAAGTAGAAGTGAAGGCAATGATCAGAAATCGATACAATTAACCCACAACTCCCATCAGAGACACCAAAGGGAAAGAAACACAAACATGAAATAACTAGACCCTAATGGAAACATCAATAGCGGAAAGCCAAAAGGACAGTTACTTTCCCACATAATGGCCAATTGGCTATCCAAAACAAAAAATATAAGCGATACTCACACTCAAAGACAAACCATAACAAAAATAAACCGCGACAGAAGAACCGCCTTGGAGCGGTCAGTGAAAGGGCTTAAATGGATTTTACCCATAAAATAGAGATATTTTGTTAGCAAAGCCCAGACTAATATTCCATCATCTCTTTTGTTATGAATAAGGCATGTGTGCCTCGATTGTTTAACAGCTTCAAAATCGTTTATCATATTAACAAAATTGCATTAATTTGGCATTTTTCATTACGAATTTCAATCTGATGTATGTAATATGACATAATCTTCAAAGGTCATGGTTATATAATGAATGTAATTGTTTTATTCTTGTCTTTTTATAGATTCGGCTGTTTTCCTTGATCTAATTAAAACACTGTTTGATATGCTTTATTTTACTAGTTTTGACGTTATCCTTAAACCGGCTACGACAAGTGAAAATAGGCCTTTTGGCGCATGCGCTCAGCGAAGATTCAAATACGTCGGTACACAAACTTAGACAGAATAAATTTTTCCCTGTTTGGAGAAACTTTGTGTCACTGGCCATCCACACAGCGCGCAGCGGAGACTCAGATCAGACTGCGCGCATGCGCAGACTGATCTTGGTCTTCGCTGGGCGCACATTCACATAGACCCGTTTTTGTATAAAAGTCGTATTATGACCTTTAATCAGTTAGTAATGAAAGCCTCAAATATGACACGGCATACTTAAACGAACTTTCAATTTATGGGTATTGTCCGCTTAAGTCACGTTATTGCATTCGTCACATGCATTGAAACGGAAATCAGACACCATGATAGGCCACGGGATACCATCATGTGACAAATGACAGCCTAGACTCGATATGTACTGGGGTATTACAAAACTTACTTTGCGACCATCAGGTATTCTACATGTATTTTATTTGCCACGATGACTTTCGGGAAACAGCAGCAGCATCAACAACATCAAAAGCCTAGAGTGTGTGAGTTTGGCTTGGGATTCGCGGCTTGGAATGTCGATTTTGCCCACCACTCACTAATATTTTACTTTACTACTACGGAATAAATCGAATTCCAGACTCCATACTCCAAGGCAACTTCATACACTTAAAAGCCTATACGTTTTATAGTGGCGGTAAATCGTCGGTAATACGATCGCAAATTTTATTTTTGCGACAACAGATCAACGGGATCATTAAACGCAATCTGCGACCGTAAAACTGACGATTTGCCACCTTTAATGTCAAAACTGTTACACCTATTGTTAGCAGTGAATTTTTGGGTAATTAATCGCAGTTTAGAGGTCAAATATAAAGAATATCAAATCACGAGCGCGTAGCGCATGTGATTTGTATACTTTAAACTGACCGACAGACTCAACAATCCGCCCACAAGAGCTGATCTATTTCGATTTTAACACACTAAAACTATTTCCAACATTTTGTCATTCTAAGCAGTCCCGCCATCAATATTGACTGTAATACAAGTCTTTCAGTCTTTTTTTTTTTTCTTCAAATCCAAGAAAATGACTTTGCACCATCTTACGTTAAAAATCTGTGAGAAACGTCAACTTTTCGTATCACGCTCATTGCAGAAATGTTTTAGTCGCACTTCCATTTAGGAATAATAAATAAAAACGTACTAGGAACATAAACACACTACTTTAACCAAATGCGTTATGTATGTCCATTTATTGAAAATAGTTTTGTTTCCTAACTTTTGTGTTGCTGAATATATTAATTTAGCCACACCCGTTTTGGCTTTCGACGGGTTATATTTATCTCTACTAATACATGACAACAGTCTAGGTCATCTGATTGAGATTTACATTGTTTGCAAAGGTGGGTTGGTCGGTGGGTTATCTTGGTTCAACAGGACAAGCGCTAATAGTATTCATTATACCTCTATTATTCATTCGCTATTCTGGAATTCTGATTGGTCGACAGCATGCCACGCACATGGCAATAAATTATCATATTCCCCTGCAATATTCCTCTCTGTCGTCACTGCTCGAAAGAACAAGTGCATTCACTGAAAGAGAATTCGGTATAATAAATTATTTCTTGCACACCAGACAAGGAAATCCGTGATTTTACCCTGGGATAGAAATTTATGTTCTGACCCTGGTGTTCCGACCCAAAATCGAATATAATCGCGTGTTCAATAAATGCACTGGTTGAATACGACATTGTTTGCGCCGCCGTTAAGGTTGACGTCACAGCACGTTACGTGACGTCACTAAACATTCTTGTAGTGCCATCACATTATGGCGGACGTCGGTAACCGAAGTGACTGCAGCATTAAAATCCGAGCTAAGAAATGGAAGGTGTGCAAGAAAAAGAATCCTATATGGGTGTGAGGGGCGGATAGAAAAATCCGTCCCTCGGGATCACTGTCCGGCATCACGAGGCAAGCCTCGTGATGCCGGACAGTGACCCTTGGAACGGATTTTTCAATCCACCCCTCACACCCATATAGGATTCTTATATTGTTGCCCCTGTGTGAGGGGAATATGACGATTTGTTCACACTCGACAGGTATTATTACCTCCGGTGAACAAATCGTCATACTCCCTAAGGGTATCATAGTCGCAGATAAGATTGACTAGGCGGAGCTGCCGTTCGCACCTGCCCTTTGAATGTTCTAGTCACAAAAAGGTAAACCAAGTCACCCGATTGTGTGAATTCAACTGTAACACAAAGCTGCGGCGAATATGGCCATTTGGTTCGTTTTGCAGAAAGCATGCGAAAGGCACTCTACCGAATCTTGTGGTGGACTAAGCGAATTTGACATATATTGACAACACCTAAATAGCTCCACCTAGTCAATTTTATCTGCGACTACTTTAATATATACCCAGAAAACGCCCGTGTTACCTGACAATAGTTTTTCATATTGCACAATTTCTCGTAGATAAGCAGGCTCGTTCACAAAAGGACTACTTTTAAATGTCCATTTCTATTGTAAAACTCGGTAGCCATTTTGGCGTGCGTATCGACTGAAAGAACGTAGGACTTAAGGCTGTGAGATAGTGCATAAAGCGCATTTAATGCCAGCAAATATGACCATCCAGCAATGTTTAGATTTTTAGTAATTTCTTTCAGGAAATCAGGATTATTTTGAAAGAAATAAAACAGACACTTCGAAAAAATGTGTCCTGCGTAAGGAAACGTCAATATTTTAATGACGTCGCATCCACCAACGTTAACGTCATCTTTACGCCAGTGCCAGTTGGTGTGTTTTTTTTTTCAACGTGTAGGAAGACACTTAACTACCTGCAATTTTTCCTTTTCAAACCACTTAAAGATTTTAAATCTTATTTTACGTTCATATTTCTATGCCAGGCAATCCTAAATTCTGGCAGACACGTTTTCGACTTTATAATTTGAAATATTTGGCACTCATTCATATGGCCGAGGCGCACTCGCAAGCTAGTGCGTCCTTCGCCATATGAACTCGTGCCGAATATTTCACAATATAAAAATAAGTATGGACTATAAATTACTGAAATGCCCGACTGATTGATTCTTGATTGACATTTTATGCGTGCGTTTTATGAATGCCTTCAATGCCATTTTATAATTTAATTGAATATTTAATATGTCAAATACTCGATTAGTATGTACGCCGAGCCCACTCCGAATGTTCGATGTTTTGATTATTATTAATTAACTTATTAATTACAAGACTTTATAAATATAGTATATAAATTCAGAAAAATATATAACCGCAATGACTTCAGCACCCAATTTCGTAAAATCATTCTTCGATATAAAAAGATTGGGTACAACATGGATATTATACGACAGACTGCATGCATGGTAGTTAACCCAGTCACGGTTGGAAACTTTGCTTCCCTCTTTAATTGCACGCCTGTGGGTCAGGCCTCAGATTCTATGACGGCTCCAACGTAAAGGCTTATTGAAAATTAGAGAGATAATGTTGGTTGGTGCCTGATACTCTGTCTCTGGTCGGGCTCATCGGAGTCTAACTGTTGGTTTTCTTTTGCTCCAGCATTTCAGTGGTTTCTTGCTGTCGAGTCCTCACCGTTGTCTCACCTCTGTGGTTCTTTGATTATATGTGTTCACGGAGATGTTGCACTGATGAGTTAGGAGGCCTTCATGCGGACTGAACAAATTATTTGTCTAAATCGCGACGTAAGTAAGGGCGAGGATTGTGGCCACGTAAAATCGATTTAAGCCCCCCAGTGGAAATCTTCCACTGACCGTTCCAAGGCGGCTCTTCTGTGGCGATTTATTTATGTTGTTGTTTGTTACTTGCTGTGTGTATCACTTGTGTCTTTTGGTTTTGGATGGCCATATGGCCATTTTGTGGGAAAGTAACTGTCCTTATGATCTTCCTTTGTTTAGGTTTCCATTATGGTCTGGTCGCTTAATGTTTGTATTTCTTTCCCTTTGGTGTCTTTTATGGGTGGAGTAAGTTAATTGTATCAATTCCAGATCTTTGTTTTACTTCTACTTTTCAATTATACCTATTTACATACAGATGTACCAAGGATTGGATTGTAACACTGTGTACATCACAAAAACCCTGTCGATTCGAAAACGGGAGATGCAATGAAAACTCTTTAAAATACATGTAAACAAAACGGAAGTGGTGGATGCGCATGCGCACGGATTATGCGCATGCGCACGGATTAAGCGCTTCCGAATTTGGCGGAACACATTTTGATTTTTTTATTTATTAGGATCATCCTGGATGAGATATTTTGCTATTTAACTTAATTTAACTTCTTTGTTCCATTACTTCTTCTCTTCCAGCGTTAATCATTGTTATTTAGGTAATTTTGTAAATTGAGTAGCTCGGTCAAATTTGCCTTGGTATTTTCTACCCTCGCACCGGAAGTTGTTCCGGTTCCTGCACGGCGGAGAATGTAAACAAAAATAAGTAACAAAAATAATAAACATTGATTCATTGAAACTGCCCACACAGGAGACTTTCCTAGACACTAAATGATATAAGCCCTTCTTATCCAAGGAAGTCACAACTCATCTCAATCATGTTGAGAGTTCACTGCGGTTTGACATCCTGTCTGGAGTGTGTTGCTTGCTGTCGGCAACACGTTTGACCACACGTCTTAACAGCAGAGAACTGGACCTACAGGAAATTCCAGCCATCTTCTTCCCAGTTTATAAGGACTTCATTGGAACAACAGCTAACCAACTAACAACTTTATGTTCCATGTTCCCCACTTGTGCACTGTTTCAATTTTAAAGAAATCTTTCCGGTTTAGGGAATTTCCTGGATCAAACAAACTTTATTATTTGTGCATATTTGCAGTCATCATAGTTAATGCATGGGATATCGAAACAAATCCTGGTCCGAACTCCCGATATGACAGTACACATTTCCCTTGAAAGTGTTGGTTGGGAAGACCGAGGAATTTGACACCTGTAACGTCTGGTACCACATAAGCTGTCAAGGCATATCATCAACTATGTATAGCCTTTATAATAAATCATCGAATTTAAATGTTGCATGGGATTGCATGAAATGTGGAATGCCAAACTTATCCACATCTATGTTTGACACTTCACCTTCCATAGATACCTATTATCAGTTTGATCCTTTATTATCCCTGTCCGATCCTGACAGCTCGATACCAGAAGATATTGGCCCACCCACTGCAGCTTCTTTGGCCATCGTGAAGCAGTCTAAAGAAGCTAAACTAAGGACGAATAGGGCGGTCCTTAACCATCCCCTCAGAATATGATTATAAATTGTCAGTCAATAAAGAATGAAAAGGCTGAAATTCAAACTACTATCGACTCGGCAAAACCAGACATCATTTTTTGCAATGAGTCATGGTTAACCCCAGAGATAAAATAACTCGGAAATTTTCCCAGAATCATTTGAACCAATCCGGAAAGACAGAGTTTGGGATGCACATGGTGGTGTTTTTGTAGCTTTTAACTGAGACCTACTCTGCACGGAATCTCCGGAGTTGGACACCAACTGTGAATTAGTTTGGTGTAAGTTGAACATTTTTGGATGTAGGACTCTGTACCTTGGTTCTTTTTACCACCCACCAGATCAGATTGATCCAGATTATCTTGAGGTGTTCAAATGATCTTTGTCTAGGATAATGTCAAATGCAAATGCTAAAATTTTGGTTGGTTGAGATCTCAATTGTGGAGATATAAAATGGAGCAACATGCATGTACCCCATGGGGTATCTAACATGCAGACGCAGCAACAACTTTTGGATATAATTAAAGATCACTGCCTGACCCAAGTAGTAAACATACCCACCCGGCAAGATAAAACCCTTGATTTATTATTTATGAATTCTCCATCCCCTGTTAGTCGAGTTAAGGGGATGCCCCCGATCGGCAAGGCTGTTCACGACATAGTCCTTGTTGAATGACAATGTGATATAAAAGCTAAACGAACCAGACAAGCCCCACGTAAAATATATTTATACAAACGTGCGGATATGCGAGACGATATGGCGCGATTTAAGGATTCGTTCCTTTCCTCTGACCCCTCACGCATGTCTGTTAACGACATGTGGGTGAGTTTTAAGTCCGAACTAATCACGGCAATGGAAAGGTTTATTCCAACAAGAGGCCCATGGGCCACTATGCTCACCAGAGCTCAGGTGGGCACTGCCCAATTGCAGCCATGTATTTTAACATGATATCATTTTAATCTGCCAAATGAACCCCCATATCCAAATGAGCACCCATGTGGACTCAGTATATGAAACATTAGGCCTTTTATGAAGTAGAGGGGGTGGGGCATGGACCCAATGGAGCCCTGGTTGGTGTCACTAAATGTGTCTTATCACAAAGAACAAGAATATATAGGGTTTAGCAGTGGGGATCTGCATGGCTGGAGATATAAGTGGAGGGGTTGGAGCATGCCCTGTCGTTCCCAGGAAAGCCCAAGATTGTTGTCCCTAAATGTGTCTTATCATAAGGACCAAGTATATATATGGTTTAGGGGTGGGAGTCTGAACGGTATCCAAGATATCCTTTCATGAAGTGGAAAGGAGAGGACTGGCCCCTGCGGACACAGCTAATAATAAGGAACAAGAACATATATGAATATGGGGTGGGGATTTGAATGGTTTCTGAAATATATGGCCTTTTATGAAGTGGAAGGGCGGGGCACATTGCCTCAGCACAAAGAGACCCCCAAGTTGGTGTGACTGAATGAGTCTTATCATAAGGAACAAGAATATATATGGTTTAGGGGTGGGGATCTGAACTATTTCTGAGATATGTGGCTTTTAATGAAGTCAAGCGGTGGAGCAAGGCCCGGGCATGCCCCGGGGACTCACAAGCTGGTGTTAATGAATGTGCCTTATCATAAGGAAGATGAAAATATATGGTTTAGGGGTGGGGCTCTGAACAGTTTCTGAGATAAAAGGCATTTTGTTTAGTGCAGGGGTGGGGCAAGGCCCAGGGAGACCCCCAGGTTGGTGTCAATGAATGTGTTTTATCATAAGGTACAAGAATATATATGGTTTAGGGGTGGAGATCTGTAAGGTTTCCGAGATATTGTGATATTATGAAATGGAGGGGGTGGGGCATGGCCCCAGCACATCCCTGGGGACCCCCTGGTTGGTGTCACTGAATGTGTCTCATCATAATGAACAAGAACATATATGATTTAGGGGTAGGGATCTGAACAGTTTCTGAGATATATGGCCTTTTGTGAAGTGAAGGGGTGGGGCATGGCTCCGGCGCACCCCGGAAGACCCCCAATTTGGGGTCAATGAATGTGTCTTATCATAAGAAGCAAGAATATATATGGTTTAGGGGTGGGGATCTGTAAGGTTTCCGAGATATTGGGCCTTTTATGAAATGGAGGGGCGGGACATGGCCCCGGCGCATCCCGGGGGACCCCCAGTTTGATGTCACTGAATGGGTCTTATCATAAGGAACAAGAGTATATAGGGTTCAGGGGTGGGGATCTGAATGGTTTCCGAGATATTGGGCCTTTTATGAAGTGGAGGGGGTGGGGCATGGCCTCGGCGCATCCCGGAGGACCTCCAGGTTGGTGTCAATGAATGCGTCTTATCAATAGAAACAAGAATATATATGGTTTAGGGGTGGGGATCTGTAAGGTTTGTGAGATATAAGGCATTTTATGAAGTACTGGGGGGCGGCGCATGGCCCCGGCACAACCTACTGGACTCCCAGGTTGACATGAAAGCATATGGCTGAGAGAAGTTTGCTAAAGGAACATTTCTATGAAAGTTTTGTCAAAATATCTGCAAAGGCTTTGTAGTTAATGCCATTTTTCAATTTTCCCCATTATAAGTCTATGGAAAATCTAAGTTGCCATAGCAACCAAACTAAAGAGCCGAATTTCATAAAAAACACAAAACCTGTAAAGGCAAATATGGTGAATATTTCCATAAACTCTCAGCCTCATAGAGCATACGGTTTCTGAGGAGATGATTTTTTAAGTTTTTTTTTCTATTTTTTTTTCATTTTGGTTTCCATGGCAACCAATACAAATGAGCAGTAGGCCTAAAATCATATGGCAGATAGTAGATTGCCTAAGGAATATTTCTATGAAAGTTTTGTCAAAATATCTGCAGCGGCTTAGCAGTAAATGCCATTTTTCAATATTCCCCATTATAAGTCTATGAGAGCTCTAAGTTGCTATAGCAACCAAACTAATGGGCCAATTTTCATAAAAAACACAAACTTTTAATCCCCCAACCCAAGCATGCTACAGATAAAATTTGGGCCCAATCGACCCAGTGGTTTCAGAGGAGATGTCGTTTGAAAGTGTTGACGACGCAGACGACGACGGACAACTGCCTATCCTAAAAGCTCCCCCGGAGCCTTCGGCTCTGGTGAGCTAACAAAAAATATCAAAACCAAGTATAGTGCACCAACGATCGATAACACGATCATTAGAAGACGTAATAGGATGTATTTTCGTGCTCGCAAGTCTAGCAGCCCTTACATTAAGAACCATTACAAACGGTTCAGAGCACATGTACCAAAGGTAGAGGTGCATATTGGAAGCATGTTTCCAGCATATTTACCTTCGAAGATGACAACATAGATCCCGATAGCCCCCAGAAGATTTAGTAAGGTTAAAAAGTTTTGGTCATTTGTAAAATCCCTAAAAAAGGACGCATTTGGGATCACTTCGCTAAGGGAAAACGGAATTCTGAAAACAGACTCGCGCGAAAAGGCTAACATATGCAACAAGCAGTTTCAATCTGCATGTCGCAGGTTGCGCCCTACCCAGCTCAAGCCAACCCCAGAGATCTGGGCTCAATACACATAACTGGTCAACAGGACACCCAACGGGTTCTCATATCGAACACTGCAAGAAATATATGTATAATATATTTATTTTGACGAATAATAATGTACATGTAATGATTGTTTGTTTACAACAAACAAGTACAAGGCAAGAATGATCACGTGACATGTTAGTATTAACTGTAAACATTTGTAAAACTACAGAGGAGTTCTATGCAACTAACTTTGTCTAGCCTATCATTCTACCTATACTAAACATACTGTGGACAAGCCAAGGAGTGGACTATGGGGATAAGGGATCAGGGGCCTATAAATGTATATTTAGCCTATGACATATTTCCCCCCTTTGTGGAATGGCGTCCCGACATTCATCAAATATAGGTATGCACATGTTGAAGGTAAAAAAATGATGTTTTGATAATTAAAACAATATAGACATGGAGACAGCTTTGACCAGCATACATCAAAGTTTTAAATCATGTCCTAAAATAAAACATGAATGACATATAAAATTTATGAAGCTAGTTGAACAATATCCACTGGAACACAAAAAAACGTTGTCAAGTGAAGTGTTTGCCAAATCTTCTGCATATCTTAATGTTGCAGTGCTCGCAACACTATACTGTGACCTTCTGATGTGGAAAAACAAAGGCAAAAATGTGAAGATTGACATAATAGCCAGCTCTGCACTTTCTGGAAATGCTGAAAAAAATCAACATATGCCAATTTATAGCGAAATCGACATCAGCCATCTGTCACTCTTGGTCAACGTTATCCTAAAAATACATTGAATACATACATGATACAGTGAAATTAAATGCTCCATGGATATTTTGAAATGTTGCAACTGAAAAAAACATGTACTACATACATAACAGCAATAAATGTAGTACTATAAAATAAGTATGAATTAAATGAAATGATACTGCATCTGCAATGACACATACTGTAGCAGAAACTCTTCTGGATGTCTTTCAGCTGAAAACTACAAAGACCTGTTATTGTTTGTATGGCCAATCTGTAAGAGATAGATGTTCTTTGTCTGGTAAGCCATCACTTCAGGACTGTGAGCTATCTCAGTCAATCAGCTGAACTATATAAAACAAGTCTGGAGTCTGGAAACACTCATTTAAAAACATAAAAGATGATGCATATATACACGTTTAAAACTCACTGACTCACAGATAAACAATCTGGTCTGGATCTGTAAAAAACGTATGCTGTTGGCCAATCACCCAGTCATCCGAAGTCATCCAACGGGGTTTCTTCTTTCTTATTAATGTTTTCATTGCTCTTAAAGGATCTCATTTTAGATTTTTATTTTCCTCCTTGACCTAGTAGGTTTCGGAGACCTGTCACCCTCGTCGGATGAAGTCACAGATACTGGAGATGAACTGCCTGGTGATGAACCAGATGACCGAGGAAGAAGGCCTGTTTCACCAGCTTTACGGCGCATTGGTATTCTATACTTACCTACTGATTGCTGGTCATCCGAATTGCTGTCATTAGATAAAACTGTTTCGGTCGTTGTGCCATCTATGTCTTCGAACAAGACAACAGACGTGTCTGAACATGGCAAATCGGCCGATGGGGTATCTATGACAGCATTTCGCTGACCAGAACTTTCGGTGACGGTATCCTCGTCATCTGCTTCTTCTTCCTTTTCTAGGCAGGGAAGACTGATGAATGGGAGAAGCAAGCTCCTGTGTAGCAGTCTAGTTTTCTTCGAACGGACGTTCTGTCGTTTGACCGCATACACAGGTATGTCCCCGTTCGGCTGCTCTACTATAATGTAGGGGTCCTGCTCCCACCGATCTCCAAGTTTGTTCCTGCCTTTAATGCCGACTCTTCGGACAAGCACAAGGTCACCAGGCTGCAAAACAGAGTTCCTCACATTGGAGTCTTAGCGCTTCTTGTGGACTGCAGCACTCTGTTTTGCTTCTTCTTCAGCTTTCTTGTAAGCGAAGTTCAGGCGATCTCTAAGTTTTCTAATGTAGTCTGAATGGCAAGTTCCAGACAGACTATCTGGGGTCAGACCTAGAAAAGCATCAATAGCCAATCTAGGATGACGCCCAAACATAAGAAAATAAGGAGAATAACCTGTGCTGTCGTGAAAAGTGGCATTGTAGGCGTGCACGAGGGTTGGAATGTGTGCCTTCCAATCACTTTTCTGGTATTCTTCTAAGGTCCCAAGCATCTGAAGCAGGGTCTGGTTGAACCTTTCAACCTGGCCATTTCCCATAGGATGATAGGGTGTTGTTCGAGATTTCTCCACTTTGGCAATCTGGCAAAGCTCCTTAATGAGCTGCGACTCAAAGTTTGCACCCTGGTCGCTATGAATACGTGCCGGAAAGCCATAGTGGACAACAAAATTGTCAAACAACACCCTCGCCGTTGTTTTGGCGGTCTGATTCCTTGTGGGAATAGCCTGAGCATACCGGGAAAAGTGATCGGTAATAACGAGTATGGACTCATACCCGCCCTTGGACCTTTCAAGCGAAAGATAGTCCAGACACACAATTTCCATTGGTGAGCTCGACTCGATGTTCACCAGCGCGGCATTCCTACCACCTCCAGTTTTCCGTCTAATGCATCTGCCGCAACTCCTAACTCTCTCCCTGATGAATATATCCATTCCAGGCCAGAAAAACCTTTGCTTGATGAGGGATGTTGTCCTATCCCGTCCTTGGTGTCCAAGGTCATCATGGAGGGCCTGGAATACTTCTTCTCGGAAAACTGGAGGGAGAACGATCTGTTGGAAGTCCTGTCCATTGAGACTGACCTTACGGTGAAGAACGCCTTGTGCTACAAATAGCTTATCCCATTCCCTGAGATATCTTGCATCAACCGCTTGGTGCAGATTCCGCCTAGCTGGAGCCTTAGAGCCATTCTGTACCTCATTAAGGATAAAGTCAATGCAAGGGTCATTCAGTTGAGCTTTCCTCCAATCCTTGGATGTAAGGCCGTATGTCATAAGCAGCTGTTCTGAAATATCCTCTTCCTGTGATGTCAATGTGGTATCAGAAACAGCTATGCTTTCAATCAATGGACAGTCTTGTACCATTACTGACATAGAATGTGATACAGCTTTCAGTGTCTCGGGAAAAATAACCCTCTGCTCTTCACTTTCCCGGCGTCTTGACAAGCCATCGGCATCAGCATTCTTTTTCCCGCTTCTGTACTTTATGCTGAAGTTGTACCCGCTCAGAGAAGCCACCCATCTCTGTCCAGTAGCATCGAGTTTGGCAGTAGTGAGAACATAGGTGAGAGGGTTGTTGTCAGTTATCACCTCGAACGTGGCTCCGTACAGGTAGTCATGAAATTTCTCACATACTGCCCATTTCAAGGCCAGGAACTCGAGCTTATGTGCAGGGTAGTTCTTCTCAGAGGGTTTCAAACTCCGGCTGGCATATGCTATAACCCTTTCCTTTCCGTCCTGGCATTGATAAAGTACTGCTCCTAAGCCATCAAAAGAAGCATCTGTATGTACTTTAAAGGGGAGCTTGTAGTCAGCATATGCAAGTACAGGTGGGTGAGTGAGTCTGTCAATAATGGTATCGAAACTCGTCTGATGTTTCGTTTCCCATTTAAAGGGTACCCGTTTTGTCGCTTTCTTCTTCTTGGCTTTAGGATTTGTGGTATGACCAACCAGCAAGTCATTCAACGGTCTTACTATAGCCGCAAATCCTTTAATGAACCGGCGATAATACCCGGTGAAACCAAGGAAGCGCCGCACATCCTTTGTAGACTTCGGCTCTGGCCAAGTCTTTATGGCATCTATCTTGCTAGGATCGGTATGTATGCCTTCCTCGGAGACAACATGGCCAAGATAAGTGACTTTACTGCGGAACAGCTTGCACTTAGATGGCTTCAACTTCAGGTTATGCTCCTGCAGACGCGCAAAAACTGCCTGCAGCCGCTCCATATGTTCCTCAAAAGTTGATGAGAAGATGATAATATCGTCCAGATAGATGAGACAATCCCTAAGATTGAGCTCACCCATACATCTTTCCATCAACCTATGAAAACTTGCTGGGGTGTTGCACAAGCCAAACGGCATGCGATTACACTCGTAAAAGCCGAGTGAACCGACCTGGAAAGCTGTCTTGGCTTTGTCCCCTTCTTTCAGCTCTACCTGCCAATAACCACTTTTTAAGTCCAAAGTACTAAAGTATTTGGACCCTGCAAGCAGGTGTAGTGTATCGTCGATCCTTGGAATGGCATATGCGTCCTTAACTGTACGCTGATTCAGCTTTCTGTAGTCTATACAGAAGCGAATCGTGCCATCCTTCTTTCTAACGATAACTACATTAGAACTGAAAGGGCTCTTTGATTCCCGGATGGCTCCGATCTCAAGCATTTCATTGAGGTGTTCTCTAACCTCTTGTATAAGTGCCGGTGGGATGCGCCGGTACGGTTCTTTAAATGGTTGATCGTTCTCTAGGTGTATCTCATGCTTAATCAAGCTTGTTCGACCAAGATCGGTGGGAGCTTTTGGAAAATATTCCTTCCCACTTGTTGATGAAGTGGCGAACCTGTATTTTCTGTTCAGCTGTTAGAACGGTGTCATCTAAATCAACTCCGAAAGGATTGTCAGAATGATCCTGATCAGACACAGTTTGCTGATTGACATAAGCTGTCTCCAGTATGTCATCCTTTTTGTTAGTAACTGATGGAGATCTCAGTACTTTTACTTCCTGAAGATCGCACAGGTTCGATTATGGTTGTATTGTCACAACTCTAGCCGACATGTTGAATAGCCGAACAGGAACTCTTGCTGTTTTCCCTCTGTTATTGATGGTAACAACTCTTGGGCAAACTGATACCCTTGTAGAAGATCCATCCTCAAGTTGTTCTGTTATGACCGCTTCTACATTCTGACCCTTCCTGACCAGCCCAGTTACTGTCTTGACCTCCATAGGTTGAAGAGTAACCTTAGCAGTCGCCTTAACTACTCCGACAGAACTGTTACTTACCAGAGCAAATGCTGATTGCCATGAATCAGGCAGTTCTGAAGAGTCAGTTGTTTGATGTTTGAACAACCTAATGATATTTGTTCCGACTACAATAGGCACATGCTCATTATAGTCTGTAACATCAACAACTAATAAAGGGACGGCTATTGGATCCTCCTCAACAAACGGAAGGCCAACAGTAACCTCAACGTAGCCAAGGTAAGGCAAAATGCGGCCATCTGCGCACTTGACCTCCAACTCAACCTCATCTAAGCTGTGTATCACTGGCTTAGGATCAAACTTCTCAATGAGGGATACACTTATTGTACTTATCATGGATCCTGTATCCACAAGACATTTTGTTCTTTTCCCATCGATAAAAATTTCACTTTCATTCTCAGAGCCAACCAGTCTTTTTAATATATCATTCTTAGGGCTTTTGGTGTCTATGCCGCCTCTTGTCTGCCCTACAACAGAGGCCTCTACGGGTTTAAAGGATTCGGTTTTGGTACTGGCTCTTTAGTTCTTGTTTCTTCTGATTCTGATATCGGTTGTTTAGTCTCTTGATTTGCAGTCTGATTAGCATTACCCTGCCTTTTGAACCTTTTTCTGTAATTTAAAGACTTCTCTATCCTTTCTAATCTCTTTACAATGTCTTTCATTAAATCTAAATTTGGATCCAAGTGAAGTGGTTGATGTTGTATTGCTGTTCCAGTTTTATCTGTGTCTGATGATGTTGATTTAATCTTCACTTCCTTCATTATATTCTTGTCTGTTGTTGTTTGATCGCTCCAATATTCTTCTGATCTTACTTTTGTTCTTAGAAGGTCGAAATTTTCAATCTGATGATAATGGATTCTAGTTGCATTTTGAAGTTCTTTGTTGTATAATGCTCTCCAGAATTTAGTTCTAAGCATCTCATCCTTTTGACTTTCACTTAAATAGCCCTTCTCAATAGCTCTTTGCACAATTTCTTCGAGACGCAGTCCCCACATCGTTACACTTTCATCAGGCTTCTGGGATGCTGTGTAGAACTCTGTCAAAACGCTCTCACCACTAGCCACATTACCAAATACATTTTGAAGTTTGGTAATGATTTCTTGGCTAGTGGCTGTGGAGCCAAGGGTCATCGCTGCTTTTCTCGCAGGGCCCTTGAGAGAGTTCCTTAACAATTGTGTCACAGCATACTCTGGATACGCTTCTGACTTTACCAAGCACTGTATTTCCAGTCTCCAGTCTTCAAATGAGCTCTCATTCTTTGGGACTGGATCTGTACCAGAGAACTGCGTGATGTAGGGCTTAGTAAAATGCGTTACATCCGCTTTCTTTTCTTTATAGTCTGTTGTGGATGGGCGCAAGCTTATTCCTGATCTGATCTTTTGTGCAATTTCTTCCTCTTTCTGTAGCAAATCTCTTTCCATTTTCCTAAGATACTCTTCTTTTCTTACTAATTCCTGCTGCTTATTCGATGTAATGACTGCTAAGTGTTGTTGTTCTTCTTTCTGTTTCTCAATCTCTTTCATTTGAATTTGTGCCTGGAGGAGAAAATCTCTCTCTTCTTCCATTCGCCTTTCTTCTCACTCGTCATTTTCTCTATAAAACTCGTCTTCACCTTTAAAGACAGGCAATCCTGGTTCTTCTTTCACATTAGGTAAGTGATGTGACGGCATCATCATACTCAAATCATCTTCCAGTTCCATACTTAGTTTTAGCATCTCCTACATTCTATGTTCTCTTTCTCTATCTTCTTTTATATTCTCTCTCATCTGCCTCTGAAGTCTGTCTTCTTCTTTTATCATGTCAGCAATCCTCTTTTTCCTGTCAACTCGCTCCCTCACTTCGCAGTGCCGAGCTTTTAGAGCTTCCAACTTCTGTTGTAAGGCCCTCTCTTCCTGTTTACGTCTTTCTCTTTCTTCTTCTAATTGCTGATCATCCAAATGCAATAGCTTTATTCTTTCTGTTAAACTCCTTTCCTCTTCAAATACATCCTCCTCTATCACGATTCTGCCTGCCTGTCTGTCTGTCTCAGATCTTTGTGGTAGTTTCGCGACTTTACGCTTCACTGCCACACCCTTCCTCTCTATCAACTCACTTTGGTGAGTGCGATCTAGACGATTTTCTTCTCCTAGTTCTGGAGACATCCTCCTTTCTGTCTTGGAAAGATGTCGGGGGTCAGTTTGGATTCTAGCACCCGAATAACTACCCCTGCTTTCTAATCTTTCTATTTCCTGGTCTCTTAACCAGCTCTCTACACTACTTGGATAGTGTGGCTGGTATGGCTCTCTGTCCAGTCCCTCTGACGCAACACTTTCCGTCTCACTTAATGTCTGGTCGAAGGTTCTAAGACTTCCGACATCAATGCCAGACTGAGAAGGAAGTCGGCCAGCAAAGCTCTGTTTGTGTTGGTCAGAGGTGGAAGATGGTGCCTTCCTTGGCGAACGCCTTGTTCCGCCAGTAGGCATTTCATCAGGATTGCGCCCTTGCGCTCCACGAGACAAGGTGGAACCATTTCTTCTGTCAGTGTCTCTTTCGCTTTTCCCTGTCCTATCTATCCTACTTTGTTCGACAGCTCCTATATCTATAGCTCTCTGAGCTCTAGCTAGCTCTTCTCTCTGCAGCTGGATTTTCCTGATCATTTCCTCTCTTTCCTCTTCTAGCCTTATTCTATCCCTCCTAAACATTCTTTGCTCTCTGTCCGTCCCTCTGTTCATTATGTCAGATATAGCCTTAGTGGCTCACAGTTGTATAAGCGCACACCTTATACAAAGTGCTATTGGTAGTGTGGTAAGTCACCGGACTGCTACCTATATGTCTGGCAGAGTTCTAGTGAGTGTTTTGCAGTAAAATACAAACTGACTCACTACAATCAACTGTCCGTTCGTTACAACAGTCTTCAGGTTGCTATGTTTAGGCTAATATTCGTTGATTCTTTCTGTAAGAAGTAGCCTAGTATTAATGCAACCACTGTCGTCCACTCATAAAACACATTTCACCGCGCTCCGGTATATAACATTTCACGAAACTTTAATTCACGAAAACAAAACAGTTTTATGGTAAGTATTCTTCTTTTTCGGGTGTTAGTAGTACCACTGGACGTTCGCAGTACCGAACAAATAATCCGTATTTCGTGGTACCCAAAGAAGAGAAAATCAGTGTTTACGGTAAGTAGTTCTACTTTCCGGGTTTTAGTAGCACCAGTTTCGGCATTCACGGTAGCGAACAAGACATTTGGTAGTTCGTAGCACCAAACAAGAAAAAAAAATCGGTTTACGGTAAGACGGGTAGAACTACTTTCCGGGTGTTAGTAGCACCATTTTGACATTCATTTTTTTTCAAAGTCCTGATGTCAAGTTTATTTAAATGCTCCGCTACCAATTACCCAGTACACAGAGCAATACGTGCCTACAATAGACTGCTTCTGTACAACATGTCAATCTGCTAATGTATGTGTGATCAAACCCATACACAGATTTTTTGAATGCAGAAACGTAGAGTTTGGCTAAATGTAACAAATTGTCATACAATTCTACAATAGCCAGTGACTATACTTTCTGCGGCTGTACTGTCAAGCAGTTCTATGAAGGCCACTGCACAGAAATCAATGTAAGGCGATACTCACCCGAAAATGGCATCAGCAACAAAAAATCGCGCAAATTGGGCTCTGATCAAGGCGGTTGATCACAACAATACATATATAACTTACCTGTGTAGGCAAAATATCGCGCAATAGAGTGCAAAAAATGTCGCAGACTGCAAATATGCAAAACTACGCGAAAAAGTAACGAGTTCCCACAACCTAAAGAGAGAGAGAAAAAAATCTCAGAGCGTCATGATTTGTCTAAGTGCTCAATAAGTAGATAAACAAGTCGAAAGAAAAATCACGTACTTCTGCTGCCACAGAAGAAAAGAAAAGAAAAAAAAAATCTTGAAAAGAATCGGCGAAGAAAAAAAAAAAGTTCTTGTCACGGCCGTGATTCGAACCTAAAAAGTCTGTGTTCGTGGACCGACACCTTAGACCGCACGACTATCACGACAAGCGTATAATATCCACCTGTAATTTACATATTTATCTATTACCCGGGAACAGCCGAACGTGGGCTCATTTACATTCGGAATTTTCCGGAAATTTCGGAAGAGCGACTAAGTTATTAAAATTGTCATTTTCTTCAAGTTCGAGCCGGAAAATATTTTTCAGTCACAAAACGTCTGAGAAAAGTTCAGAACATATGTATGTAGGGTAGAAGTATCGGGTAGAAAGTACTCAACAGTTTCAGTAAAATATTTACGGATATGGGACGCGGGATCACGTGTTATGGGAAAGGCGGGTCAGATGGGTGGGGACCGGGTCAGGGAAGGAAAGAATTTCTACAGATCTAAATCATATTCTACAATAACCTACCAGCTAATTGTGATTGAGGTTAGTTGTTAGAGGTGTAGTGAGCAGCGATAAAATGACAAAAGATGATTCTTATGTGTAATGAGATGGAAAATGAGATACAAACAATTTACAACGTAAACAAACGACACCGTGTCAATAGACATATGCATATTAGAATGACAGACGACACGCCCACCATGTGCACATGTAAACAACAATACCGCTCGCTGACACGGCAAAATGTGGATGCTGATCAGATGATGTCTACAACAGCGTTGGATGAAGACAACGCCTTGTTACATGGAATTACTGTTACATGGACTTGCCGGACATGTTATTCAAAAAGATGATTTGCTGCAAGGTAAACTAAACAAACTTACCGCACAAATGACATATCCATATTTATCCATTAACTATCACATGTAACAAACACTATGTCACTTAAAGTATAAACACAAAAAAGTACTGATCACACAGAATGATCAATGATGCTGCTTGTCACTCCAGTCACATGAAAATTCTGAAAAGATCCATCGTTGATCGCGAATTACACAATCCTGATCTATGAAGGTCTTCAGAATGTTGTGGGCCCACAATAAATAAATGCGCACTAAAGTAAACAAAAGCACAATCTACGTAATCCCGGGAATTCCAGAACGATAACACATATTTCGGAAATAATAATCCAAGTGACGTCACAATAGATGCATCATCAGGAATCACCATTCGATGTACACCATGTAGAAGTATTCATCATCAGCCTGGTACGATATCACACTGGCCACCATTGTCGCAGGTTGCGCCCTACCCAGCTCAAGCCAACCCCAGAGATCTGGGCTCAATACACATAACTGGTCAACAGGACACCCCACGGGTTCTCATATCGAACACTGCAAGAAATATATGTATAATATATTTATTTTGACGAATAATAATGTACATGTAATGATTGTTTGTTTACAACAAACAAGTACAAGGCAAGAATGATCACGTGACATGTTAGTATTAACTGTAAACATTTGTAAAACTACAGAGGAGTTCTATGCAACTAACTTTGTCTAGCCTATCATTCTACCTATACTAAACATACTGTGGACAAGCCAAGGAGTGGACTATGGGGATAAGGGATCAGGGGCCTATAAATGTATATTTAGCCTATGACATGCATTTACGCGAGAAACTGACGGTGAGCTACCATTCAAAGATAATAGTCAATTCCCTACAACTACTAAACTGTTGGGTAAGCTAAAAATACAAAAGGCATCTGGGTCAGATGACCTGAATGCCAGGGTGCTTAAGGAATGTAGTGCTGAAATTCTCCTGTGCTGGCCTTTATTTTCAAAGAATCACTTGCCCAGGGCACTGTACCAGATGACTGGCGACAAGATAATGTTATCCCGGTCTACAAAAAAGGGGAAAAAATATGATGGAGCAAATTATAGACCAGTGTCGCTAACATGCATTTGTTGCAAAACCATGCAGCATTAATAAGCACTTAGCCTTTGAGAGCAATCTTGCTGACTGTCCACATGGTTTCCGAAGTCAAAGGTCTTGCGAAACTCAACTAGATCAATTCTTCTGTGAGCAATCTGGATGGGGCCATAAACCTTGGCCACAAACCGACTGACTTGATCATCATGGATTTCGCCAATGCCTTTGACAAGGTACCTCACAGAAGGCTTTTGTACAGATTGGACTACAATGGGATAAGAGGATTCATACACAGTTGGATTAGCTCATGGCTCTCAGGGCACTCTCAACAAGTTGTACTTGATGGCCAAGCGTCCCTGATCCAGTCCCTGTTTTATCCGGTGTCCCAAAAGGTTCGGTCCTTGGACCGGACCTCTTTTGGTATTCATCAATGATCTCCCTGATAATATCAGATCATCTGTCCGTTTGTTTTCTGATGGTTGTGTCCTGTGTAGTGACATATATTCGTCTTCTGACTGTCGCATTTTACAAGATGACCTGGATCGACTTGCACACTGGGAAGCAGATTGGATGATGAAGTTCAATTTAGCCAAATGCCATTCAATGAGGGTGTCACGACAACTACCGGACAAGCAAATTAAGTATGATTATACACTTCAGCAAAGTTTTGGAGCAGGTTCATTCACCATCACTGACGATCTCAATTGGGGTCAACATATATCGGAAATAACATCTAAAGCAACTAGGACCTTGGGATTCCTTAGACGTAATTTTTGCACCTCGGCAAACAAAGGATGTTGCATATAAAACATTGGTTCGCCCTCAACTTGACTATGCATCACCCATTTGGCATCCATATGTTTAAACTCAGATTCAGCAGATTGAGAAGGTGATAAGGACAGCTCGATGGACCTGCAGACGATGGCGAAATAGAAGTAGCGTCGGTGACATGCTTGATGAGCTAGAGTGGCCATCCCAAGAGACCCGTCGTGAGCAGTCCTCCTTAACCTTCTTCTACAAGAATCATTCTGGTACAGTATCAATTAACAAGGATATGTACTTGACCCCTGCAACAGTGTCAACCCGGACAAGGGCATTAGGAGCAAATAACTCACAGTATCGTAGGTACCAGTCCTATAGTGATGCCCTGAAAAACTCTTTCTTCCCTAGAACTATTCCTCAGTGGAATAGTCTTCCATCTTCTGCGGTGAATGCCAAGACCGCAGAGGCGTTCAAAGCCCGCACAGTATAAGACTGAGACTCAGAGGTAGTTTTAAGGGCTCATCCAGTGATTACTTTTTTACGCTAAATTCTAAATTTAGCCACCCGCCTAACTAAGGTAATGGCCAATAATGAACGACTCAGTATGAGATGATATATAGATAGATAGAACAGGTTTTATTTATTGTCATTGGCGATTTGAAGTCAGTCACACACAATTCATTTGAGGGGTGGTTGGGTGAAGTTACCGTCACCGGAGTGTCCCGCACATATATTGGTGTACAGAATATATCGGGTAATGGTAGAGGGGACGATTGTAATTTTTCTGTTTGTACATCTCTCCCCTGCCCCTTTCTTTCATGTTCTTAGTTCTCTCTTTATTCTTTTATCACTTTTCTCCCTTTCTGTGGAAAACGACACGAAATGTCGCACGATGGTTTAAGTGCCGTTAAACCACAACACATAAAATTAGACACACGCCTGACTTTGTAATACAAAATCGAAGAAATGAGTTATTATTGCGATTTTTGATTCCTTCTGCTGCTATTTTGTGAAACAATCTACCAGAACAAATTCGAAGTCAGCAAATGTTGGGATTTTCTTTCGAGGTTCTTGGGATTTTCTTTCGAGGTTCTTGGTGTCAAATGCTTTCATTGTAAATCTTGTTGCTAAATATATACAGAAACTTAAATTTTGATCTTTGCAGAAACACATTACGCATTTATTCAAGGGCTAATGCAGTCATGATGGAGAATGTGCCGAAAATAACTTTGTCACTGTCACAAATATACGAGGCTTAAACACCGCAAAGCCTTTTCAAAAATTTTATAGCCGTCATACCGATTTAATTTCAAAATTCAATGCTGGACTTAAATCTCTTCTCAGAACAAGAATTTTATGGTGACTTAGTATATAAATTCACAAAAATATATAATTGCAACGACTTCAGCACCCACTTTCGTAAAATCATTCTTCGATATAAAACGATTGGGTACAACATAAATGTTATACGACAGACTGCATGCATGGTCTTCCCTCTTTAATTACTGTACGCCGGTGGGTAGGCCTCAGGTTATGTGACGGTTCCAACGCAAAGGCATACTGAGAATTAGAGAAAATTTAATTTTATGTAATGTTGGTTGGTGCCTGATGCTCCGTCTCTGGACGGGCACACCGGAGTCTAACTTTTGGTTTTCTTTTGCTCCAACATTTCAGTGGTTTCTTCTGTCAAGTCCTCACCACTGTTTCATCTCTGTGATTGTTTTTGTGTGTTCACGGAGAGGTTGCACTGATGAGTTAGGAGGCCTTCATGCGGACTGAACAAGTTATTCGTCTAAATCGCGACGGAAGTAAGGGCGAGGATTGTCGTCAAGTAAAATCGATTTAAGTCCCACAGTGGAATTCGTTTCACTGACCGTTCCAAGGCAGTCCTTCTGTCGCGGTTTAGTTTTGATATGGCTTGTCTTTGAGTGTGTGTATCGTATATATTATTTCGTTTTAGATTTTGTGGGAAAGTAACTGTCCTTTTGGCCCTCCGCTATTTATTGTTCCTATTAGGGTGAAGTTGTTTCATGGTTGTGTTTCTTTCCCTTTGGTGTCTCTTGAGGGAGCTGTGGGTTAATTGTATCGATTCCTTATCAATGTCTTCACTTCTATTTTGAGCTTTTTCATAAGACATGCAAAGTTCACCCACTTAATTCGAACCTACGATACATGTAGATAATGCGGAATTTTTTAGCCTTATTCGAGATTGCACTGACAAATTAAAATTTGGATGAGTTTTTGATGGAATGGGTGTGTGTGTGTGGGGGGGGGGCATAAGTCCCTTTTCCTGCCCTGGAATAAAAGTCTTCAATTTCTCCTGATATATTGCATATAGTGTCCAATGTAATAAAATAGTTATGGTTTTGTAACGGAAGCCCTAGTTATTGAGAAACATGATAATGGAAGTGGGTGGGGTAATTCAGCATTAATCGGAGGTATCATGTTTTACGCACTGTTTCTTTTTTTAAAATATATCATACCCACTCATTATTTCTTCTGTCTATTAGACAAATGTATTGGGTAAATTCCTACTTAAACTTTCTTCCTCTAAAGAAAAATACTACCTCTGCAGCAACTACTTTATGAACATCGTCAATTTTTGTTAATTTTGCATTTTCAAATTCTATAAATCCTAGCCTATCTCCGAAACTAAATGGAAAATTATTTTCAAACTTACTTGAATTTAACATAGGAAGAGTACAAAATGTTGATTAGGTTTTGGTGACCTTGACCTAATATTCAAGGTCACTTGGGCTAGTCAGATTTCAAAATTAGGGATTACCATTTTGGCCATTTTTCTGTCCCTGAACAAAAAGCTTCAAATTCTCCTAATACATTGCCTATAGAATTCCTTTCACTAAGACAGTCTAGGTTTTGCAAAGTAAGCCCTAGTTATGGGTTTAAATGACCCTGAAACTGGCTAGGGCTATTCGATACGATGCTGAGGTATTGTATTTTATGCACCACATCTCTTTTAAAATATAGCAAATGCAGTCACAACGTCCTGTTTGTTTGTTTGCCTTCCTACCTAGTTTTCTTCCTCTAAAGTAAAGTATGCCATCTGCAGCAATTCTCATGAAAACCTCCTTTTTCTTAGAATTTTGCATCTTGGAATCCAATAAATCATATTTTTTTCTTTTGAAATATACAACGGATTCTTTTGAAATTAATCTGAATATATTATAAGATTTTGAGAATATAGAGGGCTGACTAGGTTTGTGTGACCTTGACCTTATCTTGAAGGTCAAATGGTATGTGAGACTTTCAAAATTGAAACGAATGTTTGACTTTATTGTGGAATTATTAAATTCAAATCCTGTGACATTACATTGACTGTCCCAGATATCTATATCATTGGAACTTGCCTTTGCACTTAGATTTTGGTGCCCTTGACCTCATTTTCAAGTTCAGGACAGTCTTGATATCTACAATTGCACTCATATTACTCTTTAGTCCAGCGGTCTTTTAAATTATGCAGCATTACACCAGACTTGGCTGGATGTAGCATCTGGACATGTCTCTGAGTAAGTTAGGTGTTCAGGGAACTTGGCCTTATTTTGAAGGGCCTTGTTTTCAAGGTCACCACATAACAAAATAGGTCGAATGTTTTAATCTTCGAGTATAGTTTCTTTGGAATTCCTGACTTGATTCTTAGAAATTGGCTTGGATGAATTATTGGGCCATGATTTCAAGTTGGTTAAAATTAACCTCATTTCAAGGTCATAAAAGGTCAAAGTAGATTGACGTTTAGTAAACTTAAGCTTGTTTGCACAGTTTGTGGGATCAATTGAGTGGAATGGATGCTAGTTTAACTGGCATAGTCACCATGACAGAACAAGGGACTGAATAAGTGATGACAAACAAACAATATTAGGCTTGAAAGGTGACTTAGTATATAAATTCAGAAAAATATATAACCGCAATGACTTCATGACCCAATTTCGTAAAATCATTTTTCGATATAAAAAGATTGGGTACAACATGGATGTTATACGACAGACTGCATGCATGGTAGTAAACCCAATCACGGTTGGCATCCCTCTTTAATTGCACGCCGGTGGGTCAGGCCTCAGATTCTATGACGGTTCCAACGTAAAGGCTTATTGAGAATAAGAGATCTAATTCAAGGTAACGTTGGTTGGTGCCTGATGCTCTGTCTCTGGTCGGGCCCATCGGAGTCTAACTGTTGGTTTTCTTTTGCTCCAGCATTTCAGTGGTTTCTTGCTGTCGAGTCCTTACCGTTGTCTCACCTCTGTGGTTCTTTGATTATATGTGTTCACGGAGATGTTGCACTGATGAGTTAGGAGGCCTTCATGCGGACTGAACAAATTATTTGTCTAAATCGCGACGGAAGTAAGGGCGAGGATTGTGGCCACGTAAAATCGATTTAAGCCCCCCAGTGGAAATCTTTCCACTGACCGTTCCAAGGCGGTTCTTTTATGTTGTTGTTTCTTACTTACTGTGTGACTGTCTGACGGATGTTTTTAAGGTAACCGGGCGCCAAGGGCACATAGGGGCTTACTGTGTGTATCACTTGTGTCTTTTTATTTTGGATGGCCATATGGCCATTTTGTGGGAAAGTAACTGTCCTTATCGCCTTCCTTTGTTTAGGTTTCCATTATGGTCTGGTCGCTTAATGTTTGTGTTTCTTTCCCCTTGGTGTCTTTGGTGGGTGGAGTAAGTTAATTGTCCCGATTCCTGACCTTTGTTGTACTTCTACTTTGATGACCTAGTTTTCAAGGTCACAACACAATTAACGATGTCCAATTTCAGTATGACCTTAAAATAAGGTCAAGATCACCGAAACCTAATCAACTGTGTGCACTCACAATTATATCTACATACATGCTTCAAAAGAATTCAAACACAGATTTGAGCGATAAAGATTCTGCAAATTCCAAGACTTAAAATAAGCAAAATGCACATTGTCAAGTAATAAAGCTGCCGCCCTTATATTTTCTTCAGAAGAGAAAAATAACAAGACAGGACTATGCTCTTGAGTAAATGAGGATCTGTTGTGGTGGGGACGGCGATGGATGGGGTCGGCAGAATATAACCTTATTGGTCCTGTCTGATAATTTCAAAGACCATGTAACCATGATGATAAGATCAAGGTCAGCGTAACCTACGCGACATTTTTTTCTCCAAATTCTGTCTTCAGGTATATTTCAATGGAATCTTTCATTTAACTCCAGAAAATATATGTTATATTGAATTCAAAGATGCAAAATTCTCAGAAATTGAAGGTTTTCATGAAAGAGTTGCTGCAGATGGTATACTTTACTTTAGAGGAAGAACACTAGGTAGGATGATACCTAAGGTAAACAAACAAACAGGAAGTTGTGACTGCGTTTGCTATATTTTTAAAGAGATGTGATGCATAAAACACAATACCTCAGCATCGTATCGAATTACCCCAACCAGTTTCAGGACCATTGAACTTCATAACTAGGGCTTACCTTGCAAAACGTAGACTGTCTTAGTAAAAGGAATTCTATAGGCAATGTATTAGGAGATTAACATTCACATACTCGTACTTGCTCTTTCACCACACACAACACATCGGCTACAAGCCCTAGATAACGGCGTCCTCTGTCCTCTTAGTTGCTATTATAGGAAGATATTATGTCATCGCGAGCTTTTGATCGTCCTGTCACTAAAACACAAGAGTCCCAAGTGAATGTCTCTAGACTTCTAAACACTGTCATCTTGCTCCAGCAGGTCATTCTGATCCACTTCTCTCTCAGCTGTCACTTCAAAGTGAAACGCCTACTTCACCATCAACATCACGGGAAGTTATTCAGCCTTGTTCAGTCCTAGTACTGCTGATTCAACTACCGCGATTTTATTCAGATGACCCAAAATAAGCGATGGTATTAGTGCCAGCTACTAAAGGTGTAACAAATGAAATGCCGTCATTGTTTCCAGACTTAGAAGTATCAGATAACCAGGCAAATTATCCAGCAACAGAATGCGAATCAAGTGAAATTCTGCCATTATTCCACGGCTTTGAGAAAAATGTTCCATTATTCCACGACTTTGAGAAAAATGTTCATGCGCTAACAACGACGATGATTGTAACTGAAATGCAGATGTTGAATCTATATTCGCTCTCCCTGAAAGCAAATCTACAAGTGAGAGTGAAAATGTCAGTTAACAAAAATGTTTAACCTCCCACAGATTGTTAACTTCTGATGATGTTACGGAGGAGAAAAACCAGAAACAAAATGGAAAAGGAAAATATGCTGGCAGCAAAAAAGAAAGGGCAAAGAAAGCGTGAAACTAATAAAGCCTCATCAGTGACCCTGTAAAGATCTGGCAAAGAAAGCCAGAGGAAACATACTGCAATTTTGCGAATTTCGAAAAGGCAGTCGATTCAAAGACTGATATAAAATCAAAATGGGGTCCAAATAATTAAAAACATGTCTAGAATATGAGTCTAAACCAATAATTTATTTCCGATTTCTCAGAATACTCACGCTGATCTCAAAGGACCAAAAACAAAATATAAACTGCACTATGGTTGATGTACGGGGAGACGTTTTACGGCCGCCACACGGCACAACACCAGCTGCAGTGAAGGCAAATAAAAATAAAAAATGAGTTCCTTTAAGAGCAATGAAAACATTCATAAGAAAGAAGATGGGTCATACTACGTAGTTTCGGCTAATAAAGCCTCATCAGTGACCCTGTAAAGATCTGGCAAAGAAAGCCAGAGGAAACATACTGCAATTTTGCGAATTTCGAGTTTTTGGAAGAAGTAAAAAAAAATAGAAAACCAAAGTTTCGAGTAGAACTATGCTGATGTAAATTGCGGTTGACAGTTTTAAAATCGTTTTGTGCTATGCTTTTTTTTCTATTTTGTTGTTGTTGTTTTCACTGCTATCAATTATAGTCACACACATTTGATATACCAATGGCTTTTTAAAACCTATTTCAGTCGACTTGCGGGTGATATTTACTTTCTTCTAAGGGCACCAGGATACCGTACCCAAACGTTTACATGTATTCTTAATTCAAAATATTGATACCTGCTATATTTTGAAGTTCACATATTTAAATAAGATGCCTTATTAGACCCCTCCCACTCCAGTAGTCTTACTACTGACCGTCCCAAGCCGGTCATTCCTGTGCAGTTTCTCATATGTTTCTTCATTGTGAGATGTTGTTTCATGCACACGTTTCATTGTGTTTATGCCATCGTCTCTACTATTTCTTCTTTCATTTGGTGACTTGGAATGGCTGTGATCTTTGGATGTGGCTGTTCCTGTTACCTTTCTTACAACTGTAACTTTTTCTTTAGAATAAGTTAAATGTATTCTTAGTCTAAATCCTGTTCCATTTAATATTTACCAGTCTGGAATATATAGTCACAAATGAGAGACTAAAATCAGGTAAAGTAATCAACATTAGGATTCAGGATTTTGTTTTCCTTCTAACAAGGGAAGTATCGCTGGCAATTATGGTTTGCATATAGAATTGCAAATACATTAATGGCTCTAATGTAGTTTTTGTAGGAAAATGAGCCCCAGTGTTGTTCAAGCCATTAGTGATCGTTAGATATTTCGTCGAAGTTATTGCGAAAGATGGCGCATGAAGTTAAATGAAATTCTGCAACAAATGTTTCGTCATGAGTGGGCATATGACCATCCTGCTATTGATGACGTAATGAAATATATCTACAGAACAGAATAAATTCTATTCATTACCTTCTGCATTCACTATATTCTTGTTGTGTGTGTGTGAATTCGGGTTTAACGTCGCTTTCAACAATTTTTCAGTCATATCACGACGGTGTCTGGTTGCGACAGGGAGCTCAATGCTCACTTTTATAGTGCTGCCTCACTGAAGTATCATGTCCCAGACACATTACATGATACCACACCCAGTCACATTATCCTGACACTGGGTCGACCAGTCCTAGCTCTATCCCGCAAATCTGAGTGCCAAGCGAGGAGCAGCTAGTACCATTTTTAACGACTTTGGTATGTCGCGGCCCGGGATTGAACCCGTGACCTCCCGTTCCCCGGAGCAGACACTCTACCGACTGAGCTATCGGGGACGGTACTATATTCTTGATACATGAGGATTAAGGTTACGTCGAGAAAAGGGGTAGCAGCAGATTATGGTCGTAAAGTTGGGGATTACGATCTTTTGCTCTTGTGTGATGAAGTAAAACAGTTTCTATGCAAAGATGAACCGAAAAATAACAATATCATGTATGAGGCATCCTACTGCGGTCAGTATTGTCTTTCGAGTTCTAAACCATAAATGTAAGGAGCCGTTGCTACAAATTAAACATGGCAGCATTTGGTACCAAGCCCAATAGCGATACTGTGTGGAAATGTTGTATCGCTATCGGTCCGACGTTGGTCCGCTGTATTGAGCTGACAGGGTGTAGTACTTCTTTTAGATAATACTTGACTTGAAAGCAGTGGTCAAACACGATATTGCTACCGGCATTGCTACCAGAATGTGAAAGAAAACTTTCACAAATAAACGGTGGAATGCAAAAAGATAAGATATATCTTATAATAAGATAAAATTATTAATTTCAAACGTCTGTCGGCATTGTCTTAATCAAGCCTAAAGAAATATTTGCACATGTCTGCATAAATATCTGCTCTTATTTGAAGCGTGTTAATGCACCAATTAAGGTTTAAAATCAGAATTGATTTTATTACTGTCTTAGGTATTTTGTTTGAATTGAGATTTAACGCCCCCTCAACACGATGTAGGTCATTTTGTAACGTTGCTTCCAATTTTTTTAAGACTTTTACCCGACCTTGAGATGAAATAAAATCTCATGCTCTGCCGCCCAATGAAAATCAAAAGGCTTATATGTAATGGACGGTCCTACTTACACCACTTTGCCTGGGCCGGCTTAATCCTTCTAAGCGGGTTGCCAGTAGGTGTGTGTGTGGTCAGTTTCAGCTCTGCGTGGAAGCACCATGCAGCCTAATCTATTTCTCCAAGCCCCTAAAGAAACTATACAGGCGATGAAATTATACCTCGAATTGCTTAAATCCTCCTGTCAAGTTCATACATGATTTTTTTTTTTGTAAAAAAGACTCAAGTTGTCCGAAATTCCCTTCCTGTGTCCGAATTTCCCTCCTATAACCGGAGTCGATTTACACCATCTTTTCCGGTTTAACAAAGACAGCGTCGTACAACTTATGAAACAAGACTTAGGAATTATGCTGGTATTCACATATACGGTCTAGAGGACAAACCAAGACAGATCCGGGAAGAAAACAATCACAAGGGAACCGATTGTCCGAAATTAGCGTCCTTTGTTCTAGTTCTAAGATACTTGCTCATGGAATGCATCGAAGTATAAATTTTTTATTTCAACCAATCAAATCGCTCGAAATGTACATAATGACCGAGAAATGGAATTACTAATTCATTCATATGAAATTGCCACTCTTGTAAGATCCTCCATGTATACATCACGAAAACACGCCTATATATTTTTGCCCCCCTCCCCTAAACCTCACATTTATATAGTAAAACTGGGATTTACATGGGTAAACTTTATTTTTCTTATTTCTGCTCTAAAGTATAGACTGTGGGTACCCGTTAGGACCACCTCATCTTCTTATTTCTGCTCTTAAAAAAAGATTGTGGATACTCGTTGGGACCGCCTCGATTAGGCGGTTTTAACGAGTACCCACAGTCTATAGTTTGAGCAGAAATAAGAAAAAATATCACAATATTTCATCTTAAAATTTCTTTTTTTTCGGCGATAAAGGTTACAAAGTATTTGTATAAGCGTGCTTACGAAATAAAATTGAGTATTCTAGGGTGTCCATTTCATGAACTTGTTAATGTGATGAAGAAAAGCGTGTTGATTCAGCTTTCGAGTCCACACCGTTGTTTCATATCTGGAGTTGTTTGACCTTTGTGTTCACGGACATGTTGCACTAATGAGTTAGGAGGCCTTCATGCGGACCGAAAAAATAATTTGTCTAAATCGCGACGGAAGTAAGGGCGAGGATTGTGGCCACGTAAAATCGATTTAAGCCCCCCAGTTGGATTCGTTTCACTGGCCGTTCCATTGCGGTTCTTATGTCGTGGTATATGTTTGTTATTGCTTGTCTTTGTGTGTGTGTATCGCTTATATTTTTCTGTTTTGGATAGCCAATTGGCCATTTAATGGGAAAGTAACTGTCTTTTTGGCTTTCCGCCAGTGATGTTTCCATTAGGGTCTAGTGGTTTCATGTTTGTGTTTCTTACCCTGGGTGTCTCAAAAATCTTGGTGGGAAGTGTGGGTTAATTGCAACGATTCATGATCATTGCCTTCACTTCTATTAAGAGTTTCTTGTTCATTACAATCTATTGTTTAGATTCAAGGCAGTAACCGTTCTTAAACATCTGTGTTTGCATAGATTCCATAGAACAATGATCAGCTTTGGTCATTTTTATACAATCTACATATTTTGCCATCCATCATTAAACGTAAAACTGTCATAAAGAGCTTTATTTTTTATATTACTGCTGTTCGATCCAATATATAAACCATGCTGTTTAAAACCATGTGATATCCTTACAAAATGCGTGTACATCGGTTATTTAGACGAAATCACCATATATAATTTAGAGCCATTTTTTCTATTTTTATATCAGAAACATGTAGTCTTTTTATGATGTCAACAAGTCCGTGATATGAAGACCTCCGCAAACCTCAGTTTATATAGAGAAAACTGGGGTTTACAAGAGTATACATTCATTATTTTACTTATTTCTGCCCCAAGACATATGTTGTGGGTACTCGTTAGAACCGCCTCAATGAGGCGGTTCGAACGAGCACCCATAACCTATGCTACGAGTAGAAACAAGGTTACTATCACAAATTTTCATCAGAAAGTTAACCGTTTTGGAGATCTGAAAGAACGCATTGTACTGCAAAGGTGTGTTACCGTAATGTTTTAATTGGAGTTTGCCTCGTTTTCAGGACCTGTTCATGGAGGATGGTCGGTATGGTCAGCCTGGAACCAGTGTTCGATGTTGACGTCATGTAACATAGGGTACCAGCAGAGATTTCGAGTCTGTGACAACCCTAGTCCGATGTACGGTGGAGTCAGGTGTTCCGGTTATCCCATTGAAACCCGGATGTGTTACCCTAATCTTTGTATAGGTAAATTTATTCTGCTATATTCTAAAACAAACAATAATTATCCCATGTCCCTGTTAAAACACCAAGAATAGTGTAGATCAGACGCAACGAAACGCCAGTTTCTAAAACATTGCATTTTCATCAAATTTAATGGCCATAGTTTATTTAGCTACAAGAAACCTTTTCGCGATTTTTAATCTGCTTAGTATTTTAAATGATTAAAAAATACGGTAGTTTAAATCGGGCTCGAATATGATGGAGGGTCACTGGTGAGGCCTAATTTGCCGAAACTAGCTATTCTTGCCCAGAAAATTTGTTTTTGTTTGTTTTGGAGACTAACGGCCCAGTAAATACTATATACACTAGGTCATATCAGTCGGACAACTTTTCCTAGGCAGGCTTATACGTAAGCAGTTAACCAGTACAGTCCACAGTCTTTCGCCAGAAAGTAATACCTACCCTTCTTTAATTAGCGGAAAGGGAGAGAGTGACAACAGAAAAGATTCCATGATAAATCTCCTAGAAATAGTGTTGCCGACCCCGGCAGGTATCCAGTCGTCGACCTCCTGATCACCAGTCAGACGCGCATCCACTGAGCTACCGACGCCGAACCCGGAAAATTCGCACACTCAACTGTTTTCATTTCTTTGATGAAGTTTTGCTTCGAACGCACAAATTGCTGCCCATGTCAAGGGAAACGTGTCTTTTTTTGCTGTTGTTTCTTTTTTATATGTTCGGTTTTAGAAAAGAAAATGTTTCATTTATTCTAGCTTAATAAATCTGTAAACAATATATTTATGTTTACAAATATAACGTGGATTTAGAAACAAAAAAGTCAGTGACTGCTGTATATAGTTTCTAAAGTGGTATTTTTACCAGCTCCTTTATTAACAACGTATCAATAAATTGGTTGTTACTTGATTTTCCGTTTCCTTTCCCAATTAGAAATATTTGCTTGATGCGAACAGTTGCGTCCTATTAATAGATACCAGCGTCAGTATTCAGCTAAAAGACGCCATGGCGAACTATTCTACGATGTTTTCATTCATAAATATTTTACACAGGACATCCTTATATAAACTTGTTAACAATAGAAAAGTAAACATAAGGACATTCGTGTTCGTGAAACAGAATGATAGAAGATATAAGTTATTATATTTAGTTCCATCGCCAGTTTCAAGTTTAGATATAAGGAACTTCTAAAACTGTTTTAAATGTGGAGCAATATTTTCTCGTGGCTGTCTCTTGGCGGTAATTAAGCAGTTTGCTATAAGCAAATATAATTTCAGTATTCTGTACACTATGGGGCGACAATCGCCCTAATGAATTCAATTAAGCACACACATGTTAAAAACTAACATATGTATGCTTAGCATCCCAAAGGTGAGACAGTGGCAAACTTCGTAGACCAGAACAGACGCCGCAAAATATAATAAGTTTTGCAGACCTACGGCAAAACAATTCTGAAAACTCCTAATTCTGTGGATTGACCCGCCTAAAGGTATTAAGTGTGAC
This sequence comes from Lucinisca nassula, assembly GCA_963580285.1. Lineage (NCBI taxonomy): Eukaryota > Metazoa > Mollusca > Bivalvia > Lucinida > Lucinidae > Lucinisca > Lucinisca nassula. The sequence continues at coordinate 64,207,543 of OY757015.1, forward strand.
ATACAGGTTAGAGTCTTTAAATTGAGATGAAATGTTTACAGTAACGTCAAAGTGACCAAACACTGCAACCCAATGTATTGTCGGAAAATTGAAGAACCCTTTAACTAATTAACTATTAGTAGTCACTGGGGTAACTTCGCAACCATCCGAAATATTTTAATGATACTTGGTAGGATTATACAATAGATCAGTGCGAATTGTCACATGCAAGAATGACAACTCTGCTTGTATTCCTGTTCGAATTATGTCCACTGATCCATATTTTACTTAACATTTCTCGTTTCCGGAGCATAACTCCGCAACAGTTTAAAATATTTTAATGATACTTGGTAGGATTATAGAACCCGTCAGTACTGAGTGTCACGTGCAGGAATGACAACTCTGCTTGTCTTTCTTTTCGAATTACGTCCCTGATTAATATTTGTACTTCATTTTCGTTTCCGAAGCATAACTCCGCAACCGTTCGAAATATTTCAATGATACTTGTTAAGATTGTAGAACCAGTCGGTGTGGAGTGTCGCATGCAAGAACGACAACTCTGCATATCTTCATTTTCAAATTTGTCCCCTGATCCATATTTACTTCATTTTTGTTTCCGGAGCATAACCGTTTGAAATATTGTAATGGTGTAATGAATCTTAGTAGGCGTATAGAACCGGTCCATGTTGAGTGTTTCATGTAAGCATGACATCTCTGCTTATCTTCATTTTTGAATAATGTCCCTTGGTCCATAGTTTTACTTCATTTACGTTGCCCCACTATTTGAAATATTTTTAATGATACTTGGTAGGATTACAGAACATATTCAGCGCGGGGTGTCGCATGCAAGTATCATTAAATGACTACTCTGCTTGTTCGTTTTCCATTTATTTCCCCTAATCCATATTTTCATTTCATTTTCGTTTCCGGACCATAACTCGGCAACCGTTTGAAATCATTTTGAAAACATGGTTTTCGTGGAATATCCACGTTTCGTGTTTTTTATTTTTTTTCCTGAAAACAGGACTTGACACCTCATGCAAATTATCACTGTAGCAAAAATAGCAAAATGTACTACTGATAATCAGATGTATGTTAAGTTATATAAAATTATGTAATAGCAATTTAATTTAATTTTGTACCTTTTTTACAGCATACAAAGCATCGGTACATGCTATAAATAATTGCCTGATCTTCAAAAAGATTATTTGAATACAAGCGTTTTTTTTTCGATGAGCTGTCATACTATGTCACGTGGGCTGCCCGAAGCAAAATGGCGTCTTGGAACATGTGCACACACCAAAGACTCAGATCAGCCTGCGCTTCCGCGCAGTCTGATCAGAGTCTTGCTTTGCGCAATACGGATGCCCACTGACACAAGCATCTTTTTGTAGACCTGACTGAGTGAGGTTACAACTGAGGCTGACTCTTGAAGGCCCCCTTTTCATTTTGCGTAGCCTACATGTTAAGGTGTCGTTTAATGTGGTTTTTAGTGTCAAAATTGATTTGTTATTTACAGTTTGACTATAAATCATGACATATTGCTATCGAGCTGTTTCTTAGATCATTCGCATTCTTTCTTTATTTCCTTGCTACATGTATCTAAAATGTAACTTTTGGAAAGTTAGGCTGCCTTTTTGGGTCAGTTGTTAATCAGTCAACCCAAGGTTATAAAGCGCAATAACCTTTCCAATACTGAAATCCGCGTGATTATTCCTGACTTGTCGGAAAACCAGGTAATGGTTATTTATAGAAAATAGCCGCGCTATTCTATTGCGTTAGTGGGTTATCTATAGAATCTGGAATGTAATCATGGGATTGGCTTGGTAAACAGTATAAAAAGTAGAAGTAAAACAAAGATAAGGAATTTATACAATTAACTTACTCCACCCATCAAAAACACCAAAGGGAAAGAAACACAAACATGAAGCGACCAGACCATAATGGAAACCTAAACAAAAAAGGCCATAAGGACAGTTACTTTCCCACAAAATGGCCATATGGCCATCCAAAATAAAAAGACACAAGTGATACACACAGAAAGTAACAAACAACAACATAAATAATCCGCCACAGAAGAACCGCCTTGGAACGGTCAGTGGAAAGATTTCCACTGGGGGGCTTAAATCGATTTTACGTGGCCACAATCCTCGCCCTTACTTCCGTCGCGATTTAGACAAATAATTTGTTCAGTCCGCATAAAGGCCTCCTAACTCATCAGTACAACATCTCCGTGAACACAAATAATCAAAGAACCACAGAGGTGAGACAACGGTGAGGATTCGACAGCAAAAAAAAAACCACTGAAATGCTGGAGCAAAAGAAAACCAACAGTTAGACTCCGATGGGGCCGACCAGAGACAGAGCATCAGGCACCAACCAACATTACCTTGAATTAGATCTCTCTAATTCTCAATAAGCCTTTACGTTGGAACCGTCATAGAAGCAGAGGCCTGACCCACCGACAAGCAATTAAAGAGGGAAGCAAAGTTGCCAACCGTGATTGGGTTAACTACCATGCATGCAGTCTGTCGTATAACATGCATATTGTACCCAATCTTTTTATATCGAAGAATGATTTTACGAAATTGGGTGCTGAAGACATTGCGGTTATATTTTTATCTGAATTTATATACTAAGTCACCATAAAATTCGGGTTCCGATAGACCTTGTTGCAGAAGAGATTTAAGTCCAATATTGAATTTTGAAATTAAATCAGAATGGCGTCTATAAAATGTTGAAAATGCTTTGCGTAGTTTATGGTACCGATAACCCTGATTAAGAAGCTTAGCCGTTAATAACTCATTACGAGTGTTGAAGTCAGATACATGTCTACAAACTCTAGCAAATCGAATTAATTGCGAAATATAAACGCCATAGGATGGCGCACGAGGAACATCACCATCCAAAACAAAGGAAAAATTTACAATCTCAAAATCAAAGTCACCTCGTTTATCATAAATTTTGCACGAAACAAAACCATATACAATAGATAGATGTAAATCCAAAAACGGGGCCTCGGTATCAGAAGAATTTGCTTCATTTAACTAAAGTTCTGGGGGGGGGGGGTAAATCTGCCTGATCAAACCATCGAAATAGGTATTATCAATATTTAATAAGTCATCTTATATCTAGAAGTGGAGCTAAAAGCTGCAATAATTTCAGATTGGTTATCAATGGAAAGCGACAACATGAAGTATCTTTCATAACAATACAAGAACAGATCAGCCACAAGAGGTGCGCAATTCGTATCCATCGGAATACCCACAATCTGTCTAAATAACTTAGTACCGAATCTAATATAAATATTGTCAAGTAGAAAGGTGAGGGCATCACACACTTTCTGAATGACCAAACTGTATAATTCGTATGCTCTTTAGAAGTGAAAAATGCATTTCTGACATTACATGCAAGATAGAGAGAATCTTCTCTGTGAAAAGCCCATTCAATTAAATCATTAAGTTTTTCTTTTATAAGATTATAAGGAAGTGTAGTGTAAAGAGCTGAAAAATCGTAAGTAGACAGACTTGAAGCACGAAAACGTCTGGATTTCAATTTATTTAAAACCTCATTCGAATTTTTTATAGACCAAAATAGATTTCTTCCTGATCAGACGCCGCATTCTGCAGGGTCTACATTTTTTTACTTAAAAACAACAACCAACAAGCGGGAGTTTAAGGGGTAAAACGAAACAGTTTAAGTATTTGTCCAGGCTACAGTCGACAATCGAACCCCCAGTAGTCTAAGTGCTTTGATTAATAAAGTATTGACTATGATCAAAGGGGCCAAGTTTATATACATGAACATTAAATTTATGCTTATAAAACAAAACTCCAACTTTTGTCTGTTGTTCTGTATTTACAAAAGCATATATGAGGAGATTTCGGTAATATACATCCAACAGTAAGACCTTGTTGGTAGCACTGGATCCAGTTATGGATGCGCAAATGATATAGAAAAAGTACAGAGGGATTGTATCATTAACAGTGAGTGAGTGTTTGAGTTTTACGCCCCACCAATAGCCATAGGTCATACGGAGACGGGACCTCGGTTTAAAGACTCATCCGAAAGTCTGCAGAAGCCCGGGATCGATCCTGCGATCCCTGGTTTACAAGGCGAGTAGCGAAACCACTACACCACAGAGGCTTCTATCATTAACAGAGCAAAAATGACTTGCGTCTTCAGAGGTATTTACTACATTGAAATACATACAAAGAACATGTAAAATACAAAATCTATTATTTACAAGCACAAAATTTGCTTCATGGAAGACAAGTATTTGCTTTGGTCACCCCCATGTCAGGGCCAATACGTGTAGCTGGTGTGGACGAAGGCTTGGTTTGTTTGTTTGTTTTGAGGTTTTGCGTCCCGTAAACACTGTAAAGGTCAATTTGGAGACGTTGCTTCCAGTTTTGTGTGACTTTTACCCGATATTGAGATGAAATGATATCTCAAGCCCTGTCGCCCAATGGAACCAATAGGGTTTATAAACATGGACGGTCCGACTCGCACTGGTTTGCCTGGGCAGGCTTAAATGCTCTAAGCGGTTTACCAGTACTTGTGTGCGGGTCGGTTTCAGCTCAACTTGGAAGCATTATGCCGCTCATCTATTTCTTCAAGCCCCGACGGGCGGTGGCCGGTGGACAAAGGCTAATAACAATTTTTTCAGTTCCTAACAAACACACCGCTACAAATTACTAAACTGGCGAAGCGGACTTTTTTTCCAAGAAAATAATTCAAATAAAATAAACAAATTGTTTTAGCCTGCGCATTATTCGCATTAAAAATAAGCTTTCGTTTCTAAAATTGGTTAAGAATCTTTTTAAAAGGATTTTCCTGTAATTGAATGTGCAAAGCACGCGGACGCGAGTGATCGTGTCCGTGTACCTGCGAGGTAAAACATGAAATGAGAAACATGTAAGTAAGATTGCCACTTTGGCGTTATCTATAAACACACCGCTACAAATAAAAGCGGAAAACAAAGACCAACAAGGTGACCATTTGAGCCCATGAAAACTAAAATGAATTTAAGGGGCATTTAGGGTTTAAAATTTGAATTTATATGCATCGCCTGTTTGGATGTTCACTGATGCGCCCTAAACAAATCGCCCATTCCCGGTCTGCACTTCAGTAAAACTCCTATATTAAGACCATCTTTCGGGCTGTTCAAAAAAGGGGGAGGGGGTGCATATTGACTACACCATTTAAGGTGACCTTATTTCCAGATTAACTCTGTATCACTGCGCTTTAAAACATAGGTCAGATCTGTCATCGATAGAAGTACCAAAATGTTGATCAAACTGCCTTATTTGAAAATGAGCTGTATATTAGTACTTCCATTAATGCAAAGTCTGGCATTAAAGGAGTTAGGTATTCACAATTTGTTGTAGAAAGTATTTTAAAAATTCCTACGCTTATTTCTGCAGCTGACCTTTATTACAGATTAACTTAAGAAGGCTGTATATCTCGGAGCATTAAAATAGGTCCAAGGCTTGAATCAATCAATGAGCTGCATGATGCTTCCACGTAGAACTGAAACCGACCCGCACACGAGTACTGGTAAACCGCTTAGAGGATCAAAGCCTGCCGAGGCAATGCGGTGGGAGTCGGCCCGTCCATGCTTATAAACCCTATTGGTTTCATTGGGCGGCAGGGCTTGAGATGTCATGTCATCTCAATGTCGGGTGAAAGTCCCACAAAATTGGAAGCGACGTCTCCGAACTGACCTTTACAGTGTTGACGGGGACGTGATACCACAAATCAAACAAAAACAAATTAGAGCCAAACTGCCATCGAAAAACAAAACACCTGTAGCCACAGTCTGATGCTTTTTAAAATGAACTGCATATTAAAACTGATATCGAGCGAATGGGATATATTTTATATGCGGAAAAAAAAAAAAAAAAAAAAAAAACATTTCAACTATTCGTACGCATTAGGTGTGCTTTAAAACCGCAGAAAATATCAAAACGGGATCCCAACAGCAAAGTCAAACTGTTGAGCGAGAAACTATCGCTACAGCAACACATGTCAAATCAGACATTACTATTCACATTTATATAGATCTAAAGAACTTCTGTTTGGTTTAGATGAAGATTTTTGTTTGGTTTAGAAACAAAATAACAATAAAAACAAGCCTCTGCAAAAGTGCCTGTCATATGGCCGGTTGTAAGTTGATACAGCTTTTTTATATTATGGCATATATTAATAGCGAAGAATTCCATGGGAGTTTTATATACAACGGGAGACCAATATATTCCCTTGATGACAGCCCATTTCTAATTTCAAGGATGACGGTGTTTTGAGGTTTGTTTGTTTGTTTGATTTCAGGTTTAACGTCCCCATCAACACTTTAAAGGTCATTTTGGAGACGCTGCTCCCAATTTTGTGGGACTTTTACCCGACATTGAGCTGAAATGACATCTCAAGCCCTGTCGCCGAATGAAACCATTAGGATTTATAAGCATGGACGGTCCGACTCGTACCGCTTTGCCTGAGCAGGTCTAGATACTCTTAGCGGTTTACCAGAACCCGTGTGCTGGTCGGTCTCAGCTCTGCGTGGAAGCATCATGCAGCCCATCTATTCCTTCAAGCCCTGTTGGGCGGGGGCCGGGGTTTTGACGTTTTCAAAATGTCTTAGCAAACAGGATATACCTTGCACAAATGGTGTATTCTGCGGCTTAACTAAACTCTACTAAAGATAAGAAGTAACAGATTCAGTAACAAAATTGTACATGTAGATACATCGAACATGTTGCCTGAATCAGCATTAACGACAAAGCTGCGAAACCAAACACTCATACTCTGCCGTACAGAAAGTTGTAGTAAGTCAAGTTGAACGGTAACACAGCGCAAACCCAATGAATGCCCTCGAGAACGGTAACACAGCGCAACCGCAAAAATGAAACACAATGAATGTCCTCGGGAACTCATTTTTCTCTTTGAGATGCGAGTATTGCCAAGCTGAAGTTTCAAATTCGCCCCATCAGTACTCTCAGTGCTTTGATTTTTATGTGTGATATTTGCCCCGGATGGTATTGGCTGATGAAGATGCTCCGCAGTAAGATCAATAGTCAATACCTCCATTTTCTATCTGCAATGTGCTCTTTCTTTCCAGTGGCCATACGTTTAGCAAGCAACATTCTGCCAGCCTCGGCAGCTCAGTCGGATGTGCGTCTGACCGTTGATTTGGAGGTTGCGGGTTCGATACCTGCCGAGTCGGCAACATTCTTACGTGGAGATTGATCACGAAATCTTTTCTACGGTCATCCTCTCCCTTCCGCCGATTCAAGAAGGACAGTTGTCAGTTTCTGGCGAAAGAATGTGGACTGTACTGGTTACGCTTACGGCGTATAAAACCGGAAAAAGGGTGAATGGATAAACTGGCCGGCTCGATATGACCTAAATAGTGTTGACCGCATCGCATAGTGTCAAAACTAACAAAGCAACTTTCCGCTGAATAATTTAAGGGGAATGGATACACCTTCAGGGGAGGCAACTCCTGCAAAAGTAGTTTTGTCTCCCATGTCAATAGGGGTCAACTCTTAAAGGAAAGAATTTGCTCCTGAGGAGCCTAGTATTCCTTTAAGACTAGACCCTTTCATCAGTGATATCGAGCTAGAGGACAATAAGCAATTCCTTTCGAACATTCCTCGTACTTACATTAAAAAAGCGCTTTTATCAAACGATATCTACTAGGGTGGCCCTCCGCCTAAACTACTAACAAGGTGTTCCATGAATATAGGTGATGGGCAGCTTTAATTATGACCTAGTGCAAGTCCCCCCCCCCCTCTCTCTCTCTCTCACTCTCTTACTGTATTTGTCTGCTCATAAAAGTCTGATCATGTTTAGTCATGACAACATACGCGTAAAAATGGCATTCATATTTGTCTCAATAGTTTCAAAGATGTTACTGATATTTATGAAGGAGAGGATACGTATAGGCTGAGCCTACATCCAATCCTTTGATGCATATGTATGTACTTTGTATGTATATAGGTTGTCAAGAAACTGATAATAGAAGCGATCAGGAAGTCCCGAAAGTTGTCTCCCTTTGGAAATTTGTGGAAACATCTGCGAGGTCCTCCCATTACCCTTAAAGTTGCCACAACCATTGCTGGACATCAGCCAATCAAATAACTTGATACAATGTGTTCATTCAAATATGCAAACTAAATGACATTTGAAACTCATGATCATTTGATCTGGATCTACACTGTTTACACTGATCATCTGATCTGGATCTACACTGTTTACGAAGAAGTGGGTTGTCGTGTTCAGCAGGATAATGTAGTTGTAGTGCACTTTTCCAAGACAGACATATATATGTGGTCTGTCAGTACATTGCACATTATTTTGCCACAAACTGACATTGAAGACTCTGTGGTATACATGTAGTAGTTTAGCTACTCGCCTCGTCTGTCAGGGGTTATGGGTTCGATTCTGGTTTTCCCTAGCCTTTTGGATGAGTCTTTTAACTTACCGGAAATAGAAACTATATCATCGTCTCTCCTGACATTACAATTGGATAATTCAGTTAAAATACTGATTAAGGATTTGGCTTTCTGTGGACATAAATCCTGTAACAATTTAAAGAAAAGCTGATGTTCAAAATTAAAAAATTGGGAAAAAGTAAAACAGTGCATTTTTCACAAAATCTGTTTGTAATCGTACGGTGACTACAAGGTTTTTCTCTCAAAAGCAAGACAGAAAAATAATGTCTAAAAATTTCTATTGAAATCTCAAAAACAGCATTTTTTCTGCGAAAATTTCAAAATAATGTTTCAAGCCAAGAAACGACACAAATCGTTTAGACATCAGTTTTGTAAGCAACTATCGCCATACATTTCGCTCACTTACAGTCCAATACCTAAGGGTCGTTAACATTTCAACCATTGCGAAACGTTCGATTTTGTAAACAATCTTCCCGGTATTACATCACATGAACAAGTCCGTGAAATAAAGATCCCACTAAACCCCACTTTACATAAAGAAAACGGGGGTCACGGGGGTAAATATCATTTTCCTTATTTCTGCTCTAAGACATAGGTTGTGGGTACTCGTTAGAACCTATATTTTGAGTGTAAATAAGAAAAATATCACAAATTTTCATCAGAATAATAACCTTTTTTGAGGTTTGAAAAATGCACTATAACTCACGGATGTGTTATCGTAATGGACCCAAAATGTTTGACTCAGTGGAAACTTGACCACCAGGATTGTGACCCTTGCCTGTAATCGTAAAATCGTAGCTATCATTAAACATTTTTATGCCAAAACATCAGTATATAGCAGACTATCATTAAACATTTTATGCCAAAAATCAGTAGCAGAGATGCCACTGATGATGCTTTATATAAGTGCAGTTCAAATTTCCGTTAAATGTTTTGCCAGAGACAATCTAAAAATGAGTACATAGTTTCTATTTCTGGTCAGTACATGTTACGGTCGAACTTCAATGGCTCGAACACCTTTGGGACCATGAAATTCTGTTTAGACAGGGGTAGTTCGAGCCACTGAGGGCTGCTACCAGTAGACATAAAGGGGATAATTTTGGGACTTCTTTTCGGTGTTCTATAATATAAATGTTTGCTGTGTGTTCTCATTAGAATCGCATCGAGGCGATTCTAATGAGTACACACAGTATACATTTGCAAGATAAAAGACGAAAATATCCTAAATTTTGCCACCACTATTTTTTATATAGAGAAATTCCCTATGGACTCACGAACGGGTTCGACTCAGCCATGGTAAACGAGACATCGGTGTTCGAGCCATCGAAGTTCTGCTGTAGTTAGAATCCATTTTGAAATTTAACGGTGACAGGTTGATTTTTTTTTTTTTTTTTTTTTTGTTTTTTTAGATTTAAGAAAAAATATTTAGAAATGAAAAAAGTCGCTGTAAACGCCGCGTCTTGCGTTATCTGACCTGGGCTGCACTTTTGGTCGGTGTCCCCACTCCCGCTTAATAATAATATTAATAAACAAACATTTGCGCTGCAGTTTTGAGAAATAGACTGAGAATCTTCATTTCTGTTCTGTCTTTCAGACACGACGATTGGCTACTGGACAAGATGGACGGAGTGGACTGCCTGTAGCGTACCTTGTGGTATCGGGTCTCAAACTAGAAGCCGTAACTGTATAACCCTTGCCGGACAACCCAGCCCAACCTGTCGAGGAAAATATGTAGAGATTAAAGACTGCATGGTGAAACAATGCCCAGGTATGGTGTACAGATTTTATTTTCTGCAATTTAAACACGGCGCTTTTTCGGCCCCCGCCCATCGGGGCTTGAAGAAATAGATGGGCTGCATGATGCTTCCACGTGGAGCTGAAACTGATCCGCACACGAGTACTGGTAAACCGCTTATAGGATCTAAGCCTGCCCAGGCAAAGCGGTGCAAGTGTTGGACCTCAATGCTTATAAACCCTATTGGTTTCACTGGGCGACAGGGCTTGAGATGTCATTTCATCTCAATGTCGGGTAAAAGTCCCACAAAATTGGAAGCAACGTCTCCAAATTGACCTTTACACTGTTGACGGGGACGTTAAACGTCAAATCAAACAAACACAACACAGCGCTTTTATGTTATTAAAACTGATTCGGCGCACGATAAAACCTACAATAAGAACTGTGCGACTTGCGAAGACTCTGATCAGCCTGCGCATTCGCGCAGCCTGGTCTGAGTCTTCGCTGTTCGCATGTGCCTCCAAGAGCTTTCGGGATATTCTAAGAGAGCTAAATAAGAACTGTTGTAATATTGGGAGATGTACAGGATGATCTGAGGCTTTGCTGGACACGCAGGTTATAATGTAGGCTTTGACGTGCGCCGGCTCATTAATAATATATAATCTGTAGCCCAGGTACCTGGACCATGTAAATATGTTCGGGATAGGAATGTTTCGAACTGCACGGGGTTGATTTTAGAGCCAGATCATGGGGCATATAGAGATGGTTTACGAATGTCTTTTATATCTTCTACAGAGTAAAGGAATGCCTTCTATTAGTGCACGCAACACACTCTTATAAGCTTTACAATAAAGGAATGTTGTCTGTTCTCTTTAGAATCATCTTACTAAGGCGATTCGTATATGTACATCCAACATACCTTTTCAACATAACTCAGACAATTCTCCAAAACACATTATAAATTCATGTACCGTAAAATTCCGCTATTAAGACCACCTAAAATTAAGTCTAATTCTGCTATAAAAAGCTTATTTAGTATGTTGCAGTTATTCATTCTTTGTGTTTTCTGCATATAGTGTTCTCTGGTCAGAGACCACATTTGGGACTGTTCAATAGTGGTCTTCAAGACCACTTCTGAACAGTCCCAAAAGTGGTCTTAATATATGAATCTTACTTTTCAGTAAAATTTTCAATACAATTCTGCTATTAAGACCACCAAAAAATAAGTCTTAATCTGCTTTTGAAAGCTTACTGAGAAGGTTTCAGTTATGCTGTCTTTGTATATTCTACACCCGGTGTCTCCTAATAAGAGACCTCCTTTTGTGACTTTTCAAAAGTGGTCTTTAAGACCACCTTTGAACAGTCTCAAAGGTTGTCTTAAAATAGGAATTTTACTGCATATTGATATTGGGGTCTGTATGAAGAATTCTCTAGGGAGCGAGTTCGATGTAGCCATGGTAAACGAGCCATCTGTGGTTTCGCTGTAGAAAGAAAGATTACTCTTGTAAAGCCACACATTCAGAACACAAAACACAAGCATCTCAGGGGCGACAATGGTGTTATGTATCTTGCGTCACTGATACGTCCACCAGTTGGGCAAGGCCACCAGACCTTGCAGCAGGTATGGGTAGAGGGGGAAGTTTTGTTATTTCTTCTGTTTCTACACTTCCATTCATTTTTTCCTCTTCACTTTCACCTCATTTACTTTTCCTTCTATCTCTTTGTCCATGCAGGCAAAGTCGTGTGAGTTGAATCGTCCCTAATTATAAACCCTTTTGGTTTGTTTGGGCTGCAGGACTTGAGATGCCATTTCATCTCAATGTCGGGTAAGAGTCCCACAAAATTTGCTGCAACACCTCCAAAATAACCTAAGTAGTGTTGACGGGGGTCTAAAACCTCAATTCAAACATACAAACAAGACAGTCATGAATAGGGTTGAGGACACAACACAACAGCAATTTATCATCGAAGCAGAAGCAAATCCTGAACATCAGGGTCCAGTTGTTCAAAGCATCGTTAACTTAAGAATATGTGATCGACTTCGGAAACGTTATTTTAAAACAAAACGGGAAATTGATCATATATCTTATAAGCGACAGCGCAACAAAGTTAATAATATGATCAAATATGCAAAAGATAACTTTGTTAATAAAATCGATGATATAATTCAAAACCAGGGAACTGGAAATTCGTGTAGAACATTTTGGCAAGTCATGGGGCGATTCATGGGAAAAACAGGCACTTCGATCAAAATACCCCCTATACTGAAAAGCGATAATAATTTTGCATTTACAGACTATGAAAAAGCTGAAGAATTAAACAGGTATTTTGCCTCCATTTCCACCATTAATGATGTAAATATTGAAATTCCAAATTTCGGAGGTCGTTGTAATGTAGATTTTGTACAAATGAGGATCACGGAAACTGAAGTGGCCGATATTTTGAAAATACTAAAACTTAATAAGGCAACAGGTCCTGACGGAATCAGCAATAGAATGTTAAAATTAACTTGTAGTACTGTTTGTGTTCCCCTGGCTAAACTGTTTAATTTATCGCTGAAAGCTCATACATATCCAGAATTATGGAAAATTGCACATGTTATGCCACTGTTCAAGAAAGGGAAAAAATCTCTCTGTTGTAATTACAGGCCAGTATCATTAACAAGCAATGTTGGCAAGTCTTTTGAACGCATTATTTTTAAACATCTGTATAATCATATTTTAGAAAACAACCTTTTATATAAATATCAATCTGGTTTTCTGCCAGGTCACTCTACTGTTCACCACTTAATTGAATTGACGCATAACACATGCTTGTCTCTTGAGAACTATGAAGCAAATTGTCAAGTTTTTTTGTGATATCTCGAAAGCTTTTGACCGTGTTTGGCATAAGGGTTTATTATGTAAATTGGAAAAATATGGCATAAAGGGAGATATTTTAATGTGGATAACAAGTTATTTGCATTCCAGAAAACAAAAAGTTTTTGTAAATGGGGAACTATCTGACGATCTCCAATTAAACGCAGGAGTTCCTCAAGGTTTTAGGTCCGTTATTATTTTTATTGTATATAAATGATATTGCAGATGAATTAGAAGGAAAAACGCGTCTTTATGCAGATGATACCTCCATTGGTTATTCGTCGTCTAACTTAGCAGAAATTGAAACGGTGTTAAATAACGACCTTAAGAAATTAAAAGATTGGGCAAACACATGGCAGATAAGTTTCAATCCTGCGAAAACGGAAGTTGTATTAGTTTCTAACATTTTCCATAATTATGACCTACGACTTACTTACGACGACATCGCATTAAATATAGTCGAAATCCACAAACACTTTAGGTATATATTTAACATCCAACAATAAATGGACAAAACATATCGATTTTATAATTGATTCAGCATCAAGGCAAGTTTCATATCTAAGAAAACTAAAGTACCAGTTATCAAAAAGTACACTTGATAAATTATACTGTACTTATATCAGGCCTTTGTTAGAATATGGGTCGGAAGTTTGGGATGGCTGTACGATGACTGACGCCAATCGCTTGGAGCAAATACAACTTAATGCAGCACGAATTGTTACAGGTCTACCAGTGTTTGCATCTTTACGTTCTCTTTATTATGAAACTGGTTGGGAAACCTTGGCGAATAGACGAAAACGTAAAAAAATAACTTTGATGTACAAAATTGTCAATGGCGATGCTCCATCTTACCTCACTGACTTTTTACCAAATAGAGTAAATGATATTAGTTCTTATAACTTAAGAAATAGGAACAATTTCGAAATTCCTTTTTCTAGACTTTGTTCATATGAAAGTTCATACTTCCCTTCTACCTTAAAATTGTGGAATGAACTTGACCCACAGATTCGATTACTCCCAACTCTTTCACAATTTAAGTCTAATATTCAGTTCACAACAGACAAAATAGCTGATTATACAACTATAAGCGAGCGAAAGTACAGCATAATACTTGCTCGTATCAGACACAGAAGCAGCAGTTTAAAGGCTGATCTTTTCCATGTAAATATTATTCCGAGTCCTGTATGCAGTTGTGGTGCTCCAAGCGAAAGTGCAGAACACTATTTCTTCGAATGTCAGCTATACACAAATCAACGAAACGTTCTTATGCATAATTTACAAATTTTATTGAATCTTCAAGATGTTAATGTTGAGATCCTGACAACAGGATCTCAAAATTATGGCGACATTACTAATAGATTAATCATTCAGTCTATCACTAGATTCATTAAGGATACACGCAGGTTTGAAGAAAATACGTAGATTATTTTCCTATTCGGTTCATTAGTTTGCTGGCCCAAATACATGCATCTTAATGATTTCAAGAAGAGCGCTACCACAACGGGTGGGGTTTCATGTGTGGAATGATTTATTAGTGTGTGTGTGTGTGTGTGTGCGTGTGTGCGTGCGTGCGCGTGCATGAGACGTGCTTGCATTCTTGCACATGTGTGTATTAAACCTGAGCCAGTATAAATTATATGTTAAATTGCATCCACCATTGTACCATTGAAATGATTTGTTGTTATGTTTAGGGAAAGGACTATCTAATATTGTCATAACTTGTGTCCAATCCCTTTGTATGTTTATGCAATAAAATATGTTTAATCTCTTAACGAGCTCGTTAGTGGTCAAAGTCTAGCAAGAAAAATATCTATTATAGTGTTATTTTAGCTGAAAAATGTGAGCAGCATTTGCAAATGCAAAAGCTGCTCACATTTTTCAGCAAAACTATTAGCATATTTGCCATATTGAACGATCAGTGTTTTAACGATACGTTAACTCACGGGATCGTTAGTTTTGAACAACTGGCCCCAGGCTGCCTCCCGCAAAAAAGACCTCCTACGTCTACAAACAGTAAAGGCCAAGGCGAGACTGCACCAATGCGCAGGCTCGCATTGGCATATGCGATCATAAGTTGGCTCAAGTGTCCACAAATAATACATTAGCCAGAGCTCGACAAAGCCTACAGAAAGATCTGAGCGACTTGTAATAACTCACACCAGCGCCCCATCGGGGCTTGGAGAAATAGATTGTGATGCATGATGCGTCCGCGCAGAGCTGAAACCTACCGAACTTGAGCACTGGTAAACCGCTTAGAAGGTCGTAAGCCTGTCCAGGAAAAAGTGGTGCGAGTTGGACCGCTGGTTTCTCTGGGCGGTAGGACTTCAGATGACATGTCATCTCAGTGTCGGGTGAAAGTCCTACAAAATCGAAACCGTCTCCAAAATGACCTAAATAGTGTTGACGGGGACGTAAGCATCAACATAAGCAAACAAATAACTAGCATCAGCCTGTGCATTCCAGAGATGCTACAATAATTTCTTAGTTCCAAGTGATAGCCCTCGCCAATCGGGGCTTGAAGAAATTGATGGGCTGCATGATGCTTCCACGCAGAGCTGAAACCGACCGCACACTAGTACTGGTAAACCGCTTAGAGGATCTAAGCCTGCCCAGGCAATGCGGTGCGAGTCGGCCCGCCCATGCTTATAAACCCTATTGGGTTCATTGGGCGGCAGGGCTTGAGATGTCATTTCATCTCAGTGTCGGGTAAAAGTCCCACAAAATTGGAAGCAACGTCTCCAAAATGACCTTTACAGTGTGGACGGGGATGTTAAACTTCAAATCAAAGAAAGAAACAAAAAGAAAGCATAGCTCAAGTGATGGCCTAGCTAAAGATAATAGAAACCTCGTGCGATAAACATATAAACATAAGCTCTAATCAGAACGCGCGATCTCGTACATGTAGGGAGATCTTTTGTCTCTGCTGGTCGTACGTGTTATCATGATTGATTAATAAAAATGTTTCTATGTCGAAAGCTCTTCGGTGCTGATGTCCACGTGTTAATTAATGCAGGTAATGGTTATTTATAGAAATAACCGCGCTATTCTTGTCGTTGAGACGTCAGAGTGCTGGGCAAAAGAAAGGTTTTTTGCAAAAAATTGAACCGGCGCATGTGCTGGGTCAAACTGTTTAGACCTTGATCAGACGCCGCAGAAAAACTGTTTGGTAAATGTACTGGAACTTAAGGGTTATAAACAAAACAAGAAATATCTTTAAAAAAGATATGCGGCGTAGATTTAATTGGAAGGTTGTTTAGAAACCAGTGCTTCAGCTGAAGTGCACGACCCGCCGGATGCTTTTAGCTTTATGAGTGGTACCATATATGGGTATGGCGGCCATTTTGGTCATGTGACCTGGACCTAAAACGTTTCCCCCAATAAATGCGCCTTATCGTAAGGAGCAAAAATATATCTTATACTTTAGTACTGTATTCTGAATCGTTTGCAGGATAAAATGAATTCTCACTTTTCCAATACAAACGCATATGTGTCAAAGTTTGACCTAGGCACAAAGAAGGTCAAGGTCAACCCAGGGTCACCATTTTAGCAATTTATGATGGGCCTACGTCCCAGATGCTATTTATCAAGTTTCGTGGAAATCTGCCCAGTGGTTCTGGAGAAGAATATTTTTGAAGGGTTTTTACTATATATGGCTTGGCGGCCATTTTGGCCATGTGACCTGGACCCAATGAGCAAATTTTGGTTTCCCCCATCCCATAGAGGCTCCATATGAAATTTGACCTTAATCGGCCCAACGGTTTTCGAGGAGAAGCAATTCGAAAGTTTTCACATTTTTCGCCTCGGCGAGGCTATACTAAATGAAATGTAATATTTCGCAAGTTCATTGGTTATATCTCATTGATATCTATCAGTATGCCAAAAATTGTTTAAATATTCCAAGCGGTTAAGTCACTATCACCAATTTTCACAAACGGGTTACGGACGGACAGACAGACAGACCATATATGGCTTGGTGGCCATTTTGGTCATGTGACCTGGACCCCATGAGCAAATTTTGGTTTCCCCCATCCCATAGAGCCTCCATATGAAATTTGACTTCAATTGGCCCAACGGTTTCCGAGGAGAAGCAGTTCGACGATTTTCACATTTTTCGCCTCGGCGAGGCTATACTAAATGGAATGTAATGTTTCGCAAGTTCATTGGTTAGATCTCATTGATATCTATCAGTATGCCAAAAAATGTTTAAATATTCCAAGCGGTTAAGTCACTATCACCAATTTTTCACAAACGGGTTACGGACGGACCCTGGAGTGTATGTTATATACACCTGCGGTGATGGTCAAATGTGACCGACGCAGTATCAGAAGATAGATAGGATAGACAGACTGACAGAATGACACGGTGATTTTAGGGCACTCTTAGAAAATCAACCGACTTCAGTCGGTCGCTTTTTCTGCAGGTCGTGCAATATGAGCTACAATAGTGACAGCAACAATTGTCTAGCTATGAAATGGTTTACTGTATTTAAACAATTCAGATGTCACGCGAGGAAAAATAGCTTTGCAGAGGGCGGTGTCCCGCCCGTTTGAGCTAAGGTCAATGTAAAAGGTCAAGGTTAAAAACATGACCTCATTTCAAGAGCATATGATCTCAAGTACATATGCACAACAAATAAGAAAACTTTATCATTCACTGTTTTTGAACACAAATTCTAGGGTTAACATTTAGGGTTGTCGCTATGGTGAACGTAAACGCATAGACGAACGAACAAACGGACGAGCAGACAAACGGACGGAAACTTGATCTTATGTGCACCTAACTAAAACTCAAATTACACTTATTCCTTTTCAGAATTTATATAACATTAATGATATTCGAAAATGTCCATTTTGTGTTAAAATGGAGGACATAAAGTATGCTGAAGACAAATGATACACTGCAACTTTTATTTAGCATATATTGTAAATTAAACATCTGTCAATTTGTAATGCGATTATTACATGTTTTTGTCATACTATATCTCTGTATTGGTTTCATTGGACAACAGGGCTTGAGGTGTCTTTCATCTCAATGTCGGGTAAAAGTCCCACAAACTTGGAAGCAACGTCTCCAAAATGACCTACACAGTGTTGATGGGGACGTTAAACCTCAAATCAAACAAACAATTCCTTTCGCAGAAAATTCTTCCTTTCGCGAAAGGAACCTTCCTTTCGCGAAATGGTTCCTTTCGCTGTATAGACCAACCACGTGAAATACGGTCAAAATAGCTATTCGCCGCAGCAGTTTCAGAATTCACTAGAATCACAATTATACATATGACGTATGGTCATCAAAGGACAAGACGGTGAGCAAGCCGAAACTGTATATATTTTTCATTCATGTCTCACATAAAAAAAATGAAACATCTCCTAGGTTAAAACTTCGGTAAACTGTCCAATTTTTTTAGTAGATTTATTTATGCAAATCATTGACCAATGAAATGGTCATCTCCTTGGACATGTGGTTTTATTGACCAATGGAGTAACGAAAAATGTAGGACAAAAGCAAAACCATAACGGCTACGCCGTAAATAGTCCCATTGACCTTTCAGAGCCACTTTCCCAACTCAGAAACAATCCACGCTACAGTGCTGTCAGTGTTTTGATTCTTATCATTTTCAGTGCCTGGAGGTTGGTCAGCCTGGTCCGGATGGGGACTGTGTTCTGCGTCCTGCGATAGGGGTATGATGTTGAGGGTCAGGCAGTGTGACAACCCGGCCCCGAAATTCGGAGGAAAATCATGTGAAGGTATATATACAGTCAACCCTCTATATACCGACATTCGTTCGAACGACAAACCTCGTTATAACGACAATTTCAATGGAATGAATCCTTAGCTCTCGGCTTAGCCTCGGTTCCGATAGGCCGGGCCATAGTTCGCGAAGGAAACGATCACAACGAATCCTTCATCCGGCATTCTTGAGATATTCTTGCAGTCTAAACTCCAAGAAAAATGTAGTGGATATTTGTTAGAATCGCCTCGGTTAGGCGGTTCTAACAAGGGCCCACAATATTTGTTCCTTTGAGTAAGTAAAGAAAAAGGGTCCTTTATTTCCCAGGGCATTATACTCCTTCTTATTCGACTTCTTGATAACACCAAAATATGTCGTTATATCGAGGGTCCTGTGTACATTGCAAATACTCATAATGTTAAAACACGTTGTAACATGCTTGTTAGTGTTGAAATTGTTAACTGTCCTGGTAAATACAATATCAAATTCAATGGTATATTTGCTGAAAAAATTGTGAGCACTTTTTGTATCTACAAAAACTGCTCACACTTTTTTTCAGCAAAAATATTAGCACATTTGCCATGTGATCAAAATTGAAACGATATAATAATTAACGCTATCGTTAGTTTTGTACAACTGGCCTCTGGTAGTTAGTACTTCTTAATATAGAGAAAAGGCGGACCTTGCTTATTTTCCCTATTTCTATGGGTACTCACCCAAAACCACTTCATTGAGATCATTTTAACAAGCATATCCGATTTGTGCTTTGGACATAACAGCGGGGCATGGAGAAATAGATTGGGCTGTATTGTGCTTCCACGCAGAGCTGAAACCGATCGCACATGTATACTGGTAACCGCTTAGAGGGTCTAATAGAGGTAGAGGCAATGATCAGGAATCGATACAATTAACCCACAGCTCCCTTCAGAGACACTAAAGGGAAAGAAATACAAACATGACGCAACAGACCCCAACGGAAATACCAACAGCGGAAAGCCAAAATGACAGTTATTTCCCACAAAAGGCTGTCCAAAATAAAATAATATAAGCGACACAAACACCCAAAGACAAACAATAACAAAAATAAACCGCGGCAGAAGAACCGCCTTGGAACGGTCAGCGGAAACGAATTAGCCTGCCCAGGCAAAGTCGTGCGAGTCGGACCGCCCATGCATATAAACCCTATTGATTTTATTAGGCGGCAGGGCTTGAGATGTCATTTCATCTCAGTGTCGGGTAAAAGTCCCACAGAATTGGAAGCAATGTCTCGAAAATGATAGTGTTGACGGAGACATTAAGCCTCAAATCAGTCAAACAAATCATGAGCATGCGCATATGAAAAGGTGACATACAACATGATATGGCGACCGGAGAAGAATGAAACCAGCCTGCATTCCTCTGCAGCCACATCAGCATCTGTGTCTCCTCTCACGATAATACATCCATGTGACATATAAGAATCTTATAAGAATCTTATATGGGTGTGAGTGGTGGATGGAAAAATCCGTCCCGAGGGTTACTGTCTGGCATCACGAGGCTTGCCTCGTGATGCCGGAGAGTGATGCCAAGGGACAGATTTTTCCATCCACCCCTCACACCCTTATAGGATTCTTTTTCTTGCATACCTTCCAATTCTTAGCGCGGATTTCTAATGCTGCAGTCACTTTGGTAAATGCCGTCCGCCATATTTTGATGACACAACAGGTGACGCCAGGTAACGTGCTTTGACGTCAACCTTAACGACGGCGCATATGAGGTCGTATTCAACGAGTGCATTTATCAAACACGCGATAATATATGATTTTGGGTAAGAACACCAGGGTTAGAACAGAATTTCTATCCACTAAAACTATGGGTTTCCTTATCTGGTGCGGCCTACATTCCGCTGTAGCCGGATCAGCATCTGTGACTCCTCTCACATTATAGTGCATTCTTTAATATTTGATTTGTTTTCTTAAAACATGAACCAAACATGGGTTGTGGGTGCTCGTTAGGACAGTCTTATTGAGATTTAGGTTGCGGATTCTCGTGTGTGGCATAATGCCGCATTACGAAATCGTTTGAATCAGTAATAAAATAAATGTCGTCACAACTATTTGTTTGCAAAAGACCATTTCAGAGACATTTGATAATGTTTTTGTAGAGGTAAGAAAAGAGAAAGAATCCGATCTTTTGGACATTTAGTACGATTTTGTTTTAAGCTCTCGCCTAATGCTCGTTTCACAACACGTGTGATTCTCTATGTAGCCTATTATTGCTGGAACAGTAGTAACATTTGTGTTACCGATATTCCAGCATCACATTCGTTCAACGTTCGATCTAAAATGCATTAACCTTTATACTGCTGAACACGACATACCCTAAAGGGCCTCCGTGGTCTAGTGGATAAGATTAGGTCTTTCACAGCTGGGGTTCGAGCCTGGCTCGGGTCACATGTGAGACGCCAAGTTCTGCAACAGAAGGTCAGGTATTTTTCTTTCGGGTACTCCGGTTTTCGCCCACTAGTGATTAACGATCGATTCGATATGGTTGAAATAATCTTGATATGGCCGTGAAACTAAAAAAAAAACAAAAAACTTACCATTGCAAACAGTGTAGATCCAGATCAGATGATGTCTGAACTGGTCAGGATCTGCACCGTTTGCCATGCAGGTTTTCAGTTACAAACCTCATCATCACTAGGACATAAAATCAAGTAATTTGATTGGTTGATAGTTAGAGATGCGTGTGGCTAAATTAATTTATTCAGCAGGATAAAGGTTTACTGTAGTGATATGATACAAAAGTACGTTATCTTGATGTTTCTTACAGGAATCTCCGTGGAAGAATCAGTGTGTAACATAAACAAACGTTGTCCCTTAGATGGTGGTTTCGGGCCATGGTCAGAGTTTGGGCCCTGCAGTGCCTTATGTGGTGAGGGCGAAAGAATCAGATTGCGAGAATGTAACAACCCAATACCACAGTTCGGAGGACGACCATGTAAGGGATTGTTTGTAGACAAAGAAATATGCCAAGCAAACGTACCTTGCCCCATTGACGGAAAGTGGGGTGTTTGGGGAGAATATTCCTTCTGCAGTGTGACGTGTGGTAGTGGAATACAGATTAGAGAACGACTTTGTAATTCCCCTCCAGCACAGTTTGGCGGAGAACCGTGCCGTGGACCTGCCATCGAACAAGTTTTATGTGACACAAACACCAGATGTGCCATTGACGGTATGTGGTCCCCCTGGACGGACTTCACTCCATGTGCTGGTCCTTGTGGGATGGGAACCAGAAAGAAATCGCGAAAATGTAACAATCCAATTCCTATGTATGGTGGAAATGACTGTGGTGGTATCGAGTTTATAGAAGAGAAGTGTGATACTGGTCGGCCATGCGCCATCGACGGTGGTTGGGGACTGTGGTCCATCTGGTCGGCCTGCCCCGTAAAATGCGGAACTGGAATCATTACTAGGCAGAGGGAATGTGATTCTCCTTTACCTCAGTTTGGTGGTTCATTTTGCGTGGGACCGAGGATGGAAGAGAAAGTTTGTGACAAGAAGGTCAGCTGCCCGGTGCACGGACAGTGGTCTGTTTGGTTGCCGTGGTCATACTGCTCGGTTTCTTGTGGTAGAGGAAATAGACAGCGCCATAGATTATGTAACAACCCTGCTCCAAACTTCGGAGGTTTATCTTGTGACGGTGATCCACTTCAGCAGGAAGCTTGTGATACAAAGATCCGCTGCCCCATAGCTGGGGGCTGGTCAGAATGGATAGTGGTCATAACGTGTAATGTAAAATGTGGAAAGGGAACGGGTAAACGTATTCGTAAGTGTAATAATCCAGCACCAATGTACGGCGGCCCGGATTGTATGGGATTGGAAGAAGAATTTTTCGATTGCGACACTGGTACGTTATGCCCGATAAATGGAGGTTGGAGCTTGTGGGGTATATGGTCCGAATGTTCAGTTACCTGTGGGACTGGGGAGGTTACTCGTTCCAGGTATTGTGACAGCCCGTTTCCCCAATATGGCGGAAAGCCTTGTCCAGGACCGGAAACAGAGAAACAAATATGCAAGGCGGGAATGCCATGCCCAGTTGACGGTCGTTGGTCTTCCTGGACTACATGGTCTGTTTGCTCTGCTACATGTGGGGAAGGAGTGTCTATCAGGGAAAGGGCATGTAACAATCCAGCCGCCTTGTTTGGTGGGCGGCCTTGTCAAGGCCCTGAAATTGAAGAGATGATGTGTATTGCTGCGACACCGTGTCCTATTCATGGTGGTTGGTCGGAGTGGAGTGTTTTGTCTGCTTGTTCTGTCACTTGTGGTGACGGGATTATGATAAAAACAAGAATATGTAACTTCCCCCCTCCTCAGTTTGGCGGAGCGCATTGTGAAGGAAACGATACACTAGTGGTTGACTGTAAGACTGGAGTTCCGTGTCCGGTGCATGGCGGCTGGGGTCCGTGGTCCAAGTTTACAGTTTGTTCTGTCTCGTGCGGTAAAGGAACGATGAAGAGAATCCGGGCCTGTGATTCACCTGCTCCCGCATATGGAGGAGATATGTGCTTTGGTAATTCGGCACAGGTGAGGTCATGCAATATGGGTGTATTTTGTCCAATACCGGGAGGATGGTCAGGATGGAGTCCCTACACACAATGTTCTAAAACCTGCGGCACCGGTATAGTGAGGCGTACAAGAACTTGCACAAATCCATTACCGCAGTACGGCGGACCTGATTGTATGGGAATTGCCGTGGAAGAAAAATCATGCCACATGCCTATTAAATGCCCTGTAGATGGCAACTGGGGAGGCTGGGGGAAATGGGGTAAATGTTCAGTAACATGTGGTCCGGGACTTCAGCAACGAATCAGGCTATGTAATAATCCTGTCCCAGTGTACGGCGGCGGCGACTGCCCCGGTAGTCCTATTGACGAACGACAATGCGAGGCTATTATATTCTGCCCCGTTCATGGAATGTGGGGCAAGTGGAGCGAATACTCGAAATGCAGCGAGACGTGTGGCTCTGGCTTTATGATAAGGGTCCGTATCTGTGATTCACCTTTCCCTCAATACGGCGGACGAGACTGCCAAGGTATAGCTGAAGAGACAGTTCCGTGTGACACTAGAAAACATTGCCCAGTACACGGACAATGGGCGTCCTGGTTTGCGTGGGAGGCGTGTTCCGTTACTTGTGGTGTAGGTATGACCAGAAGGTTCAGAGAATGTTCAAACCCTCAGCCGATGTACGGAGGATCGCGCTGTCGTGGTGAGGACATGGAGGTAAACAAGTGTATCACAGGAATAAATTGTCCCATACACGGAGGTTGGGGTAAATGGGGTGAATACATTACCTGCAGCGTCACCTGCGGTGTCGGGCTCACTCAAAGATTCCGTGTATGTGACAACCCAATACCTAAGTACGGAGGCGATTTTTGCGTTGGTGACAATACACAGACCATAGACTGTGACACTCTTGTTGCTTGTCCAGTAGACGGAGGACTCTCTGCGTGGAGTAAGTGGAGTCTTTGCTCTGTATCCTGTGGAAAAGGAGTTCGAACAAGAAGTAGACTATGTAATTCTCCTGCACCGCTAAATGGCGGCGCGGCCTGTGTGGGTGTACTGTTTGAAGAGGAAGTCTGTTTTGCTGACGTGCACTGTGCGATTCATGGATTCTGGTCAGTATGGTCGGGATGGTCACAGTGTTCTGTAACCTGTGGTACTGGAACGCAAGAACGAGATCGAATGTGTAACAGTCCTGCTCCAATGTACGGTGGACGGCCGTGTAAAGGTGACCGGATTGACGTCATGCCTTGTGATGCAGGGATTTTCTGTCCATTAGACGGGGGCTGGAGTTTCTGGACACTGTGGAGTGAATGTTCAGCTCCGTGTGGCCCTGGTAAGTTTGTATTTAACTATATTTAAAAAGTATCTCAAATATCTCGTTTCAGAGCAAAGCGTTATTCTAATGTTTCTATTTTTTAAATTGTTCCCTATCTGCACAAGGCGTCACGCACTGTGAGCTGCACAAAACAAAATATGAGCGATTGAAAAGTGATTTTACGTGATGAATATGTCGCAAATGTCACACTTTATCCATTCAAACATCGCATTAAACACGCACGTTCTTTACAATTAACCCTTATCTTGCTGAATATTCATTTAAGCCACACCCATTTCTGCCTATCAGCCAATCAAATTATTTGATGTAATTTATTGCTAGAAATTCATAAACAGAATGCCAAACAGTGTAGATCCTGATCAGATGGCTTCTTCAGAAGCCATCTGATCTGGATCTACACTGTTTGCAAATATGGGGGTTGTCGTGAACAGCAATATAAGGGTTAAAGAGATATAAACGTTTTGTGCAGAACATGGGACGCGGGATTAATTTACCCTGCCCAGCTGGGCTTGAAGAAATAGATTGAGCTGCATGATGCTTCCATCCGACCCCACACGAGTACGAATAAACCGCTTAGGAAGTCTAAAATAGAAGTAAACGCGACGAGCCTGCCGAGACAAAGCGATGCAAGTCGGACCGTCCAAGCACTTTGTTTGGACTCTAGGGCTTGAGATGTCATTTCATCTCAATGTCGGGTAAAATTCCACACATTTGGAAGCAAAGTGTCCAAAATGACCTAAATAGTGTCGACGGAGATGTTAAACCCCAAATCAAATAATGTTCTTCAAGTGCACGTGCGGCCCCCGCCCATCGGGGCTTGAAGAAATAGATGGGCTGTATTATGCTTCCACGCAGAGCTGAAACGGATCGCACACGAGTACTGGTAAACCACTTAGAGGATGTAAGCCTGCCCAGGCAAAGCGATGCGAGTCGGACCGTTCATGCTTATAAACCCTATTGGTTTCATCTGACGACAGGGCCTGAGATGTCATTTCATCTGAATGTCGGGTAAAAGTCCAACAAAATTGGAAGCAACTTCTCCAAAATGACCTATACGGTGTTGACGGGGACGTTAAACATCAAATCAAACAAGCAAATCAAATGCACGTGTGCAGCCAACTAAATAGGTTTTGCACTATATAGTGAAACTTTGATGGCTCGAACACCGATGGCTCGTTTACCATGGCTGAGTCGAACACATTCTTGAGTCCCTAGAAAATGCTTTCCGTAGGCCCCGATGAAACATAGGCATAATTTAGAAAGATTTTTAATCGTTAAAATTCATGTTGTGTGTACTCATTAGAATCGCCTCGATGAGGCGATTCTAATGAGTACACACAGCATACATTTATTTTAAATAAGCCTCGAACTACCCCTGACTCGAACGAATTTTCATGGTCCTAAAGGAGGTCGAGCTGTATGTTTGCGAGCTGCAAAGGCGCTGGCGAGCCTTTGTTAGTTGCCTCTGCGATTACTACCCCTTTCTTGCATGCCCTCATAAATGCCAGGAAGACATGCACCAAACATGGGTGCATTCCGTAGTAGTTAAGTGGTTAAGGAGGAGAAAGCGTGGCGGACGAACAGGCGGACGTTCCAACAATTCGGGTTTAGTGGGTATTTCCATGCTAAATTTCATTATGGGTTTCAGGGCTATAAGCTCGCAAACCGAAAGTTGTATAACATATCTAAATAAAATTGAACCATCTAACCCGAAATGTTGGCTCAGACACACAGACGGACGGACAGAGCCAAATAAAACAATGCTCTCGCAAATCTTCAGGTATGAAAGACTTGCCAAATTTGATTGCATTCCGGCCAGTGGTTAATGAGGAAATAGACGGAGCCAAATATAACGCCGCACTCGCACGTATCAAATTTGGCTGAATTCCGGCCAGTGGTTAAGGAGAAGATAGGGTGTCGGACAGACAGTCAGACGGACGGACTGACGGAGTCAAATAGAACGCTGCTCTCGCACGCCTTCACCATGTAAGGAAGCCATGTGGCAAATTTGGTTGCATTTCGTTCAGGGGTTAAGGACGGACGGACGGACGGACGGACGGACCGACGAATGCATTCACAATACCTCAACGCATTTTTACACATGGTTTTGTTTTTATCATAAAACGCAATCGTGATAGATCACGTGCATTATTCGTGACAGTGTTCATGAAAATTAGTTAGTTTGTAACCCACATGACCAAACGTAATAACAGTGTTCAAAACGTCATTCTAATGCACCAGAGTTCGTACAGCGACGTCTGATTGGAGCTTTATATTTTGCGATATACTGCCGGTAATCTGACTGATGATCAGGACGTCGCTAGTTCGATAGCTGTTGGGATCGGCAACATTCTTTAATGGAGATTGATCAAATCTATCCTATGGTCACTCTCTCCCTTGAGCTGATTCAAGAAGGGCAATTGTCAGTTTCTGAAAGAATGTGCTATGTTAACCGTCTCTATGACATTGTATGAATCTGCCAAGGAAGTGCTGTCACATGACGAAAACACGCCTATACAAATGCATGTACATTGTGAAAAACGAAAATTTTGAGATGAAAACTTGTGATATTTTTCTTATTTCTGCTTAAAATATAGATTGTGGGTACACGTTAGAACTGTCTAACGTATACCCACAATCTATATTTAAGAGCAGAAGTAAGAAAAATAAGGTTTACCCCGATAAACCCAAGTTTTACTATATAAAAGTGGGGTTCAAGGGGGTCAAAATTATATGGGCGTGTTCTTGATGAGGTTAACTGACCGTCTCGTTATGAGGTCAGTGCTGATGTGAGGCATTTCTTATCTGTAGCATGCATATGGTGGAGGATGGCCCCCGCCCATCGGGGCCCCCGCCTATCGGGCTTGAAGAAATAAATGGGCTGCACGATGCTTCCACGCAGAGCTGAATCCGACCGCACACGAGTACTGGTAAACTGCTTAGGGGATCTAAGCCTGTCCAGGCAAAGCGGTGCGCATGAGTCGGACCGTCCATTCTTATAAACCCTATTTGAATTCCGTTGGGTCAAAAAGTAGGTTAGTAGGTCAACTCATAGAAAAAACATTGGAAGCGTCTAGATGCTACAACATTTTGCCAATCATTGCCAAACTCAGTCAGAATGATCACCATGACAATATCTGGATCAAGTTTGAATATGCATCATGTCGGTTCAAAAAGTAGGTCACTAGGTCAAATCATAGGAAACGTGAGCACACTAGAGGCCACAGTTTTGGTCTAATCATCATCTAACATTGCCAGGTCAGTAGGTCAAATCATAGGAAACGTTGTGAGCACACAAGAGGCCACAGTTCTTGTCTAATCAACATCAAACATTGTCAGAATTATCATCTTGACAATATCTGGGTCAAGTCGAATATGCGTCATGCGACATGTCGGGTCAAAAAGCCAGAATGATCAGATTCGAATATGCCTGTTTTGACCTTGTCATTAGCATATAGAGGATCATACATGAGGGTTCATGCATTATTGAATTTATGAAACGAGTTGAGGAAAAGGATAAAATGCGAGGCTTTGCCGAGCATTTTATCCCTTTTCCTCAACGAGTTTAATAAGTTCAATAATACATGAGCACGAATGCAAGCTTCTATTTATCATATGACATTTAAAACGCATTTTATTCACGATTGTTTGCAAAAATATCAAAATTCCGCCATTAGTAAACGCGACGTCCTTAAGGGCGTCGTACAAGTGACGTTACGGGACGTATCTAGCTAATTTGCATATTTAATCCACTAGTGGATTATCGAAAATAATACATGGCGTTATTACACTCTCAGACGCGACGTCATATGATAAATGTCCTTACGTAACAACCGGAACTTCCAATCGGAACTTCCCGTATACTTTGAACCTGTTGGCACAGGTGAGCGATATAGCACCATTATGGTCAGGTTTTAGTATTATTATATCATTAACAAAACAACTGAATAAATGCAAAATATAAGCCCCCGCCCATAGGGGCTTGAAGAAATACATGGGCTTCACGATGCTTCCACGCAGAGCTGAATCCGGCCCGCACACTAGTACTGGTAAACCGCTTAGAGGATCTAAGCCTGCCCAGGAACCGCGGTGCGAGGTGGACCGTCCATGCTAATAAACCCTATTGGTTTCATTGGGCGACAGGGCTTGAGATGTCATTTCATCTCATTGTTGGGTAAAAGTCCCACAAAATTGGAAGCAATGTCTCCAAAATGACCTTTACTGTGTTGACGGGGACGTTAAACCTCAAATCAAACAAACAAAATGCAAAATAAGCTGGATTTTTACTTGCGGGGTAATTTACAGCTGCACGTCAACGATCATGATGCATTGGCTCATTAATCAATATCCGTCACTTCGCCTCGGATGTTGTCATACACGTAAGTATGAAGTGATACGATGATATGTGTGCATACCGGCTTTTTCCGTTGTCATCTCTAACAAAGAAGAGTTACTGGAATCAACACGAGCATCTAAACGTAATAGACGCCTTCTTGGTGCAGCGTTAAGACATTCGCCTTAGATTCCGGGCTTCTCCGGGCGTCTTCAAATCGAGTCCCGTCTCCATATAAGCCTAGTCGTTAGTGGGACGTAAACCATACACACGCACGCGCTTTCACGCACGCACGCGTGCATACACACGCATGCATGCACACACGCACGCAGGCATGCACGCTCGCACGCATAATTGTAACGGCCATTGTATCGTATTTACCATATATTCGGACAGAAATGCCTGAGCAAGCAGTGTAGACCCAGATGGCGTCTCATTATGGTTCATTGTACTCCATACTGTTTGCCACTCATCGAGCTATTTAGATATACATCAATTGAGCCCCGCCAAGCGAATTTGTGTCTTCGAGCATTCCGTCATGACACATTTTAACTGCGCATGCCCAGCCATTCAGAGGGGACAGGGATATGACTTTCTGTCTGAAGGTTCCTCTTGATTCACTGCTTGTATGGGCGAGCAGCGAAGGTTCTGGCGAGACTGCGCGGATGCGCAGGCTCGCCTGAACCTTCGCTGCTCGCATAGGCGATAAGTACCAAAATCGCTTGACGGGGCCCAATTAGTAAATTGTACTTGTTCAAACTTTAGAACTCGTGTGGTAAGGAGTTTGATTTGAGGTTTATCGTCCCCGTCAATACTATTTAGGTTATATATGAGACGTTGCTTCCAATTTTATTGGACTTTTACCCGATATTGAGATGAAATGACATCACAATCCTTGCCGCCCAAATGAAACCAATAGGGTTCATATGCATGGACATGCCGATTATGGGCAGGCTTAGGTTTACCAGTACTCGTGTTTGGTCGGTTTCAGTTCTGCGTGGAAGCATCACGCAGCCAAATCTATTTCTCCTAGCCCCGATTGGCGTGGCGATAAGGAGTAAAGATGTCCGCATATTAAGGGTAGAAACGGTATAAGCTATGTCCAGTGAAAATTTGCCTTCGGAAATGTGTGGCCAGAGATGACACTGTTCAACCTGCATGGCCTGCTTATATTTTAATACTAAGTTTACAGTCTACACGAAGAAAAGCTAGGTTCTCCTTCAGGGGAATGGATACAACTTCAGGGGAGGCAACTCCTGCAAAAGTATATTTGTCTTCCATATCAATAGGGGTGAACTCTTAAAGGAAAAGAGCAAATTCTTTCCTTTAAGAGTAGACCCCTTCTGTAGTGGGACAGGGCTGATAGAAAAGCGAACAGGAAATCACGAAAGATGTCTCCCTTTGAAAAATGGCGAAACCATCTGCCAGGTGTCCCCATTCCCCTTTAAAGCCAGTTTCAGTAGCTCAGTCGGATGCGCATCTGACTCGCGATAAGGAGGTCTTGGGTTCAATACCTGCCGTGCCACACCATTCTTTCATGGAGATTTCATGTTTTTTGTACGGTAAGATTTTCCCATCCACCCATTCAAGAAGGGTAGTTGTCAGTTCCTGGCGAAATAATGTGCATTGTATTTGTTAACCGCTTATTTATACAAACCTGCCCAGGAAAAGTAACAGCTTATGCATAAAGTAGATGTAAATCAGGAATCGATACAATTAACTTACTCCACCCATCAAAGACACCAAAGGGAAAGGGAAAGCCTGCTTCAGGAAAAGTGTTGTAAGTTAAACCCATTGGCTCAATATAACTTTAAGAGCGTTGTTGGGGTCGTAAAACTCCACACAGTCAAACAAACGAGAGAACCAAACATTCGTTTAGGGGCGTCTATGAGCCGCAGAGCCAAGACTCTGATAAGACTGCGCCGACCGGAGTCCTCGCTGGTCCAAATTTTTTCGCTTAAAACGACCATATTAATTACTGACCAACGATTAACACTAACATAAAGACAATAGCTCACAAGTGCACGAGTCTGCCAGGAGATGGTCGGCCCCCGCCTATAGGGGCTTGAAAAAATATATGGGCTGCATGATGCTTCCACGCAGAGCTGAATCCGGCCCGCACACTAGTTCCTGTTAAACCGCTTAGAGGATCTAAGCCTGTCCAAGAACCGCGGTGCGAGGCGGACCGTCCATGCCAATAAACCCAATTGGTTTCATTGGGCGACAGGGCTTGAGATGACATTTCATCTCAATGTCGGGTAAAAGTCACACAAAATTGGAAGCAACGTCTCCAAAATGACCTTTACAGTGTTGACGGGGACGTTAAACATCAAATCAAACGAACAAACTACCAGGAGATGGAAATGTTAAAACGATCTCAAGGTGGTTATACCCAGCAGGCACATGACGTAATTGTGACGTCACATTAACGTTGGTGCAACGTCGAGACATTGCATAGACGTTGATTTTACGTTGCCGTAGCGACATGTGCCTGCCAGGTATGTCATGACGGTGCATCGACGTTGATTTGACGTTGCCCTAGCGACGTGTTCCTGCTGGGTTTTCTCTTCTTTTAAGTCATGTGGTAAGTTCTACTTTCCTTCATCCATTTATGCACTGCGACCCAGTTTTTGGATACATGCTTACAGTATAGAACATGAACTGACGCCGCAGACTGAGAAATGGCGGTTTCGGAAAATGTACAAGAATTATAACTGATAAGATACCCCTAGAATTTAAAACGGGTGTGCCCTAAACTTTTTGACAGAAGATTTGTTATTAGCTGTGAAACATCGCATTACTGTCAACGCAATGGCAGTTGATTTGAAGGAAGCGTCGTTACACTCAAGGCATTAGTGGACCAGGGGGGTAAGGCTGGCATGATAAATCGGAATACCGAATAAATCGATTATTTGATGACTAAAATTTACTTCCCGACGTTGTGTTTGAAATAGCTAAATCATTGGCATACGGTGCAGACCATGATGAGACGACGCATCCTGCGGCGTCTCATCTGGGTCTACACTGTTTGCTTTGGCCTGTCTTATCAAAAGCATATGGTAAAGTATAGCATATGGCAAGAGTCATTCTTAGACATTAAGCCAGAAAGGTAAAATCATGATAAAAACTTCAGTGATTACTAATCGATTATCTGTCACTATGGCAGGAATGATAATCGATTATCTATTCAGCCCTATCAGGGGGGGGGGGTGTTTGGGTGAGGCGAATTTCTTGTATCTTGCGTCACTAGGGCGTCCAATTGACACTGGCTTACAGATGGGAAATGCCTGGGTAACGGATGTTATTTATTCAGTTTCTTCACTCCCGTCTATCCTGTCCTCCGCTTTCATATCCTCTACTGTCTCTTCGATCTCTTTTCTCTCGGGACTCTCGTTGAGTATGGGCCATGTTTGCTGATGTTTGCTCGGTGGGGGACGTCTACAAGTCCGCGGGTGGGCGTCTCTTGCCTGATGCCTCCAGTTGACCTGTCTCACGGGCTACGTCTGTCGGTGTGTGCTCGGAGGGGATGTGCTGTGTTTGTTGGGTCTTGTTCATCATCCGTTTTGGTTTCAGAACTTTGGGGTTGAGACACATTGATGAAGATTAAATATCAGAAAGGCCTCTGTGTCACTAAATTTGGTATAGTTACGCCTTAATTAGAAATGAAGGAAAGGATCAGGAATCGATACAATAAACCCATATCTCCCACCAGAGACACCAAAGGGAAATAATGACTAGACCCTAATGGAAGCATCTACAGCGGAAAGCCAAAAGCAAATTGGCTATCCAAACACACACACACACACACACACACACACACACACACACACACACACACACCATAACAAAATTAAACCGCGACATGACGTTTGTCAAATCATTCCGCTCATATGACGAAGATGGCTGACATGGTAAAAATCCTTCAGAAATCTTCTTCTCAGAAACCAAATTTCTGCACAAATACTCAGCACTCAAGTGAGCGGTTCATGACCATTGGTCATCTGGTAATTTATCTTAATGATTTTAAATGGGGGTCTTAATGCTGAATAAGTTCGAAAGAAATTCAATTAAGAAAAAAAAAAAAAAAGGTTGTCACGATGGTGTTATGGCGTTACGCGCCAGTAACCATGTTTTATTACACGTGTCGTCATCATGTTACCCACAAAATAACGTCATATGGTAAACTGTGGTGTTTCTTGTAGGTACAAAAATGAGAACGAGAGAATGTACAAACCCGATACCAAAGTTTGGAGGGAAGCAGTGTAAGGGGGAAAAAGTACAAGACAAGATTTGTAACACCGGTATTTACTGTCCGCAAGATGGTGGCTGGGGATTTTGGTCCGATTGGAGTCAGTGTAATGCCACATGCGGAGAGGGGGTTTCCGAGAGGATTAGATTATGTAATAACCCTCCACCTCTCTATGGGGGTAGTTTGTGCAAGGGAACAAAAAAGGAGAAAATGGCATGTGATTCCGGAATTCCTTGTCCCGTCCATGGAAACTGGGGTGCTTGGAAAATATGGGGTAGTTGTTCCGTTACTTGCGGATCTGGTATACAACGACGGATACGCTTATGTTCAGATCCGGCTCCAGATTTCGGTGGAAACGACTGTGTTGGTGACTTCGAACAGTTTAGACATTGTGATACTGGGTTGTATTGTGCAGTTGACGGAAATTGGGGGCAGTGGAGTAAATTTCCTAAATGCTCCGTTACATGTGGTGTTGGTGTTATTATTCGAAAGCGACAATGTAACTCGCCGCCTCCTCAAAATGGTGGTAAAGATTGTACTGGTCATTCAAAAGAAGAAAAGAACTGTGATACATTCACTCCTTGTGCTGTTCATGGTGGCTGGTCATATTGGGGTGAGTGGGGAGTTTGCAGCGTAACATGTGGATATGGCCTACGCTCACGGTCCCGAACGTGCACAAATCCAAGTCCATTGTATGGTGGACTCATGTGTAAAGGTCCAACAAAAGAAACATTTGACTGTGGCGATGGAATGAACTGTCCAATAAACGGTCAATGGTCGATGTGGCTTGCATGGACTGCCTGCAGTGCTACATGTGGATACGGAAAAAGAGAAAGGCAACGAGAATGTACGTCGCCTAAACCACAATACGGTGGTCTACCATGTGAGGGTCTGATAATTGAGGTTGAAGACTGTAAGGCTGATACACCATGTGCTGTTGATGGCCAATGGTCTGCTTGGGGTATGTTTGGAGAATGCTCTGCTACATGTGGTGTAGGAATTAAAGTCAGAGTGAGAAACTGTGACAGTCCACCGCCAAAGAATGGCGGAAAACAGTGCGTTGGTCCAGTTGAGGATATTCTGGAGTGTGTCTCAAAATTCAAATGTTCGATTGACGGCGGGTGGTCGGCTTGGGGAGAATACAGTCACTGCTCAGCGACATGCGGAGAAGGCTTTCAGAGCAGACACAGGTATTGTGATTCTCCTATACCGCAGTTTGGCGGTCAAGACTGCTTTGGTCCAAGTTTCGAAAAACTCACATGCAACAATGACATTGCGTGTTCTGTTGATGGCCAATGGTCTGCTTGGGGTTTGTTTGGGGAATGCTCTGCTACATGTGGTGTAGGGATTAAAGTCAGAATAAGATACTGTGACAGTCCACTGCCCATGAATGGTGGAAAACAGTGTGTTGGTCCTGCTGAGGATATTATGGAGTGTGTGTCAAAATTCAAATGTTCGATTGATGGCGGTTGGTCGGCTTGGGGAGAATTCAGTTACTGTTCGGCAACTTGCGGAGACGGTTTCAAGCGACGAGAAAGGTATTGTGATTCTCCCGCACCACAGTTTGGAGGCCAAGACTGCGTGGGTCCCAGATTCGAGAAAGTTTCATGCAATAATGGCATTGCATGTTCTGTTGATGGCCAATGGTCTGCTTGGGGTTTGTTTGGGGAATGCTCTGCTACATGTGGTGTAGGAACTAAAGTCA
The DNA here is from genome assembly GCA_963580285.1 of Lucinisca nassula. Taxonomy (NCBI): domain Eukaryota; kingdom Metazoa; phylum Mollusca; class Bivalvia; order Lucinida; family Lucinidae; genus Lucinisca; species Lucinisca nassula. The sequence goes on from OY757015.1 coordinate 64,242,469, forward strand.
GAATAAGATACTGTGACAGTCCACTGCCCATGAATGGTGGAAAGCAGTGTGTTGGTCCTACTGAGGATATTATGGAGTGCGTCTCAAAATTCAAATGTTCGATTGATGGTGGTTGGTCGGCTTGGGGAGAATTCAGTTACTGTTCAGCTACTTGCGGGGACGGTTTCAAGAGACGAGAAAGGTATTGTGATTCTCCCGCACCACAGTTTGGAGGACAAGACTGCGTGGGTCCCAGATTCGAGAAAGTTTCATGCAATAATGGCATTGCATGTTCTGTTGATGGCCAATGGTCTGCTTGGGGTTTGTTTGGGGAATGCTCTGCTACATGTGGTGTAGGAACTAAAGTCAGAATAAGATACTGTAACAGTCCACTGCCCATGAATGGTGGAAAACAGTGTGTTGGTCCTGCTGAGGATATTATGGAGTGTGTGTCAAAATTCGAATGTTCGATTGATGGTGGTTGGTCGGCTTGGGGAGAATTCAGTTACTGTTCAGCGACTTGCGGAGACGGTTTCAAGAGACGAGAGAGGTATTGTGATGCGCCCGCACCACAGTTTGGAGGTCAAGACTGCGTAGGATCCAGTTTCGAAAAAGTTTCATGTAAGAGTGGACTAGCCTGTCACGTGGACGGCGGTTTTACATTTTGGAGTGCCTGGTCAGTATGTTCTGTGACTTGTGGTTTCGGCTTTAAGTTACGCAGTCGAACATGTACAAATCCAGCCCCAATGCATGGTGGAAGATTATGTGTGGGTCCTCTAGAGGAATACGCGGAATGTAATGCTTTTACTTTATGTCCGATTAACGGCCGTTGGTCATTATGGAGTAAATGGGATGCGTGTGATGCAAAATGTGGAAAGGGTCAGCAGAAAAGGTTCAGGACGTGTAGCAGCCCCAAACCTCAGAATGGTGGTCTATTCTGTGATGGCTTACCAGAGCAATGGCGTGACTGCTTCTCGGAAAAATTCTGTCCAACTGATGGGGCATGGTCTTCTTGGGGCAAATGGGGTGCATGTCAAGGAAACTGCGGTATTGGACAACAATTCAGGATAAGGGCATGTACTGAACCAGAGCCAAGGTTTGGTGGAGCTGATTGCAAAGGAAATCGTAAGGACTCTAGAACATGTGATACTGGAATACCGTGTATTGTTGTAATAGATGGCCAATGGTCCTCTTGGACGTTCTGGTCAAAATGTTCAGCTTCATGTGGCGAGGGTATCCACAGTCGACGCCGCTTCTGTGACAACCCCGCTCCTATGAACGGAGGATTAGTCTGCGTTGGTAATGCTGTGGAAAAGAAAACATGTTTTGAAGAACTGAAATGCGGTGTGGATGGCGGTTGGTCGAAGTGGAGCTTGTGGTCAAAATGTTCAACGTCTTGTGGAAAAGGTGTTCAGGTACGACTGCGATATTGTGACAATCCTAAACCAGTATATAGTGGAAAAGACTGCAAAGGAGTTGCGGAAGAAAGACAAGAATGCATGGCAGACAAACGATGTAACATAGATGGCGGTTGGTCGGCATGGGGATTCTGGTCAAAATGTTCTGTTTCTTGTGGAAAAGGAATTCAGATACGCATTAGATACTGCAATGATCCTTCACCTATTTACATGCTTGGAGGAAAACAATGCAAGGGGTATGCGGAAGAAACACGAACATGTATAGCGGACAAACGATGTGGCGTAGATGGAGACTGGTCAAAATGGGGAATCTGGTCAAAGTGTTCAGCCTCTTGTGGTGAAGGTATTCAGGTACGAGTACGAAACTGTGATAATCCTAAACCAATGGTAGGTGGAAAGTACTGCCATGGGCTTGCGGAAGAAACGCGAGTATGCATTGCGGACAGGCAATGTGGTATAGATGGCGGTTGGTCATCATGGGAATTCTGGTCCAAATGTTCTGTTTCTTGTGGAGAAGGAGTTCAGATACGTATAAGATACTGCAATAACCCTTCGCCGTCGTACATGCTAGGAGGTAAAGATTGCAAGGGTATTGCAAAAGAAACACGAACATGCATAGCAGACAGAAAATGTGGCGTGAATGGCGGCTGGTCGAAATGGGGTTTCTGGTCAAAATGTTCAGCGTCTTGTGGTGAAGGCGTTCAGGTACGAATGCGTTATTGTAACAGTCCCAAACCCATGTTAGGCGGAAAAGATTGCCAAGGATTAGCAAAAGAAAAACGCACATGCATGGTGGACAGACAATGTGGTATAGATGGTGGTTGGTCCTCATGGGGATTCTGGTCATTTTGTTCAGTTTCGTGTGGTGAAGGGTATCAGATACGACTGCGTTATTGCAATAGCCCTTCACCGAGGAACAGCGGGAGGGACTGCCGAGGCTTAGGAGAAGAACGGAGAACCTGTAGAGCTAATGATTTGTGTGCTGTTGATGGCAAATGGTCAAGGTGGACAAAATGGAGCGCTTGTTCGACAACCTGTGGAGATGGTTGGTACTTTTCTGTTGATTAGGGTAACCTCATTTGAAACAACAGTATCCTTCGTTTCGCAAATTGAGCGATTTCTGAAGTATTTTGTGCTATATTTCTTACTGGACCGCCAAACATAAATGAACCGTCTCTATGAGGTGTTTCTTGCGACTACCTTCCGCCTCGATATATGTTTTGATCAAATTAAGGAATTTGAATATATTTCAGAAAATTTCTCTAAAGTAACAAAAGGGTATATCACAAGGACGTATTAACGTGATATAACGGTTGGCTTAAGTGGAATGGATACATCTGCATACTTACATCCATTTTATACCACGAAAACGCACCTATATTATTTTGACCCCCTTGAATCCCAATTTTATACAGTAAAACTGGGGTTTACAGGGGTAAAGTAGAAGTAAAACAAAGATCAGGAATTGATACAATTAACTTACTCCACCCATAAAAGACACCAAAGGGAAAGAAATACAAACATTAAGCGACCAGACCATAATGGAAACCCAAACAAAGGAAGGCCATAAGGACAGTTACTTTCCCACAAAATGGCCATATGGTCATCCAAAACCAAAAGACACAAGTGATACACACAGTAAGTAACAAACAACAACATAAATAAATCGCCACAGAAGAGCCGCCTTGGAACGGTCAGTGGAAGATTTCAAACCTTATCAGTCAGTGGAAGATTTTAAACCTTATTTTTCTCATTTCTGCTCTAAAATATAGCTTGTGGATACTCGTTAGACCTTCTAACGAGTATCCACAGTCTATTTTGAGCAGAAATAGGAAAAATATCACAATTTTTCATCTAAAAGGTTTAATTTTTTCGGCGATAAATTTGTATAGGTATTTGTATAGGTGTGTTTTCTTTATGAGATGGGAATAACTTGTGACTACCTTCTCGTTTTTGTTTACGCAGAGCTCAACATAAATGGAGCAAATTTTATCTTTTAAAAGTCAATTTATTCACAGAACACAGATAAGCTGCCATGTTTACATCTTCTTCAAGTATCACTGTATTTTATATTGTCATTTGCGGAGGTTAATCGGCAGTTTTACGGCGGAAATATCGTTTTTGGTTAAGCGTCACCGGAGCCGTAAAACGGAATTGTTTACTGTAAATTGCCGATTTACCTCATCAAATGACAGTTGAATAGCCTTATCCCAATTCTAATGCACTTATTCATTTGATTTATTAAAATTGTTTTGAAGGGAAAGCGCAGTGAGGTCCGTTAAACACAATTACTTACCAATGTAAAGCGTCGGTATATGTATACGTCTCGATTTCGACAGCATATCGCGGAATATTTAACACTATCCAGCCAGACGGAAGAGCATTAGTATTGTATTTCACAGGTGTGCAGATGATATTGTTTAGTTTATTTCGTGAAACATCACTTTATTGTACTACTTAAATTTGAGAGCAGCAAACATGGATTTGTGTTTAAATGATTGTGTATTTATGTTTAAGAGTGTATTTGAGACTTACGCTTGCTTTCATTGTTTAACACTATAGCTCCAGATAATGAATATGAGATATCGTTATTTCTGTTTAGAATCTTATGTAGTGGGTACTTGTAAGAATAGCCACATTTCAGTACCCACAACATATCCACAAATGATCCTCTATACTTTTCTGTATCCGGAGCTATGGTGATGCTTACCAATAGTTGCCTCGGATATTGGTTTTGTTTTCTGCTGTATGTATGTTGCTCGGGTACTTTCATGACATTGTAGACATACGAGTAAAATACCATTGTTTTCCCCTGCTTCACCAAATGCTGATTTAAAGCATATTTGTAATACGTTTCTCGTTCTTAGCTTGTTGAGCTTGTGATTATAGGACAGCCACGTGCAGTTGGATATTTTCAGATACTTTTTCCTAATCGCCAGCTCGCTATCAGCAACACGAGCAATAGACATTAAATCGAATTCAGAAAAATCGGACGGGAGTTTTACCTTTTATTGATCAATGGCAAGTTATAACGTACCAGGTACGACTGCAAGTGGCATTTTTGTTAATTTACATGCAACTTAAACATAGGGTTGGTGTGTTAGAGACAATGTTTTTTGTTACAAGAAAATAAATTTCGAATGAGTTGGTTTGTTTGTGAAGTTTGTTTGTTACTATGCCTACCATATACAGTATTAGCAAAGCATCATACCTAGCTTCTGCCTTTGTATATTGTCGTTATAGTATATCTGAAAATTATATTTCTAACCTTTCCGTTTTGTTTACGAGTCAAACACAATAGCCTATGAAAATTATGATAAGTAAAAACTATTGACATGCATATAGCCAATATGTAACGCGGTTATTTTCATACGTCGAATTTTATAATTCAATTAACGTACAAACTCTTCTGATTCACGTCCATTTAAAGTGTCATTTTTGTCGCGCAATGCACAAGATGTTTATTCACCAGATAGTACTTAAACTACATTGAGTAGAACACACTGCCGGAGTGGCCAAATGTGAAACAGCAACAGTAGGCTTATGTTTTATTTTGACAACGGCATGTAAGTTAAGAACAAAGACAGGAACTGCGATAAATGGACATGTTTAACCGTCCTTTTCCTATGTCATTGTGTACTTGTACTCAGAAGACTAACGGCCTGTTGGTGGTGCTCATTCGATGTCAGCTGATAACAGCGTTATGCTTTGTTTTGTCATAACTTTGTATTTATATATATAATAAAATTGTGTCTCTTTGTGTCTCAGTTCATTTCTGTACAGCTGTTTCAATTAGTAATGCAAGTTTGCTTAAACATGTACAGTAATGAAACATTGCTAATATTTGCCAATTCTAATATATCATCTTTGAGTTTCAATAAACCATTAAAAAGAATCCCTTTTGAAATGTGAAAAGATTTACTTCTATTTGTTGCTGAATAGTGCGTTTATAACAAGTATTTTGAGATTAACAAAATTAACATGGTAAATGAACATTACCACACAACAACGCCTCCTTTGACGTTCGACAAGTGATTTTAGTTTATTTAGACCGATTAATGAAGTTAAAAGAAAACACACCTATATTATTTTGACCCCCTTAAATACCATTTTTATCTATATAAAAAAAAATAATGATGCATTTGATGCATCTGATGGGAGCTGTGGTTTAGTTGTATCGATTCCTGCTCATTGTCTCCGCTTCTATTTTACCGGGGTTCTTATTTCTGCTCAAAAACATAGGTTGTGTTACTCGTTAGAACCGCCTCGCACAATCTATGTTTTGGGCAGAAATATGAAAAATATCAAATATTGTAATCTGAAAATGTGAATTTTTCTCGACAAAATTTTCAATATATTGGAATAGGTGTGTTTTCAGAATATAAAGTCCAAAGCGGTCCCAAGCGAAAAGCGAAATCTCAGATCAGATGCAGAATTTGATCCGGGTTTCCATAGACCGCACATGTAACTAATAGCTTTCCGACAATTTAACTCGACTCATGTGTGATTAAATTTGTGTTACACAGGTACCCGGGAAAGACGACGCTTTTGCGACAACCCAATGCCCCAGAATGGTGGCCAACCTTGTATTGGTCTTGACGTCGAACAGGCGCCATGCATAAACAATCCAGCATGTTCAGGCACCGGCGTATGGTCAGAATGGCTTGGCTGGCAGAGATGTGATTGCAATACAGGAATGCAGGAAAGGATCCGAATATGCAAGGATCTAACAGGTTGTAGTGGAAAAGCTAAGATGTCCAGAAATTGTGATCCACTTTGGCTCATAACCAATTGCCCACAAGGAGGTAAATAAAAATTTTTAAAGCAATTGTTAATGAAATGAAATATCATTTAGTAACTTCGAAATTTTCCCTTTAGGAAATCACACACACACACACACACACACACACACACACACACACACACACACACACAGAGGACTAAAATCAAGAAACAAGCTGTCTGGGCCAGACTATACAATTTCGTTCAGATATGCCTCGCTAGTGGTCCTCGAAAAACACCGAAAAAAAAAAAAAAAAAAAGATAAATACGCATAATTATTTTTTGTCGCGCACATTACAGCAGTGCTCTGTCCAATTCATCTGTGCAGGACAGCGTTTGTCATGCAGCTCATAGGAATCATTCAATCCTGTCATGGAAGTCTGACATCAACCAGATCGTTTGACTGGTTAATATTACCTCTCTTACTAAAATTGTAGAGGTCCCCACCCATAGGGGCTTGGAGAAATATATGGGCTGCATGATGCTTCCACGCAGAGCTGAATCTGGCCCCGCACACTAGTACTGGTAAACCGCTTAGAGGATCTAAGCATGTCCAGGAACCGCGGTGCGAGGCGGACCGTCCATGTTAATAAACCCTATTGGTTTCATTGGGCGACAGGGCTTGAGATGTCATTTCATCTCATTGTCGGGTAAAAGTCCCACAAAATTGGAAGCAACGTCTCCAAAATGACCTTTACAGTGTTGACGGGGACGTTAAATCTCAAATCAAACAAACAAACTAAAACTGTATAGGAGAAGGTCGGCTCATTGCCTCCATCACATTTAGCACTTCCACGTGTTTATTTCAATCTATCTAATTTCCAACTGCGTACTAAGTGTTTATGCTAGAAAGAACCTTTAGTTTTAAAAAGTAAGAATACTTCCTTTTGTTTTATGATGCTTTCTTTTGGTATTCAGAGTGGCAGATGTGGTCCTCGTGGTCTGCGTGTACGGGATCATGTGGACAGGGTGTCCGCGAGAGAGTACGGGACTGCGTTGATATAAATACAAATGCTATTAGCACTGCATGTAAAGGCCTACACACAGAGCTAGAACCATGCCAGTTTAAGCCATGTTCGCCTGCAGGTAATTCAATAGGTGTTGTCCAAGACTTGTAGTTAGCTTCTATTTATAACGCAGTCAGAAAAGCCAAATGACATCATTAATTTAACAAGTCAATGCAATGTATCCCCTCCAAAACCATCTTTATAAGGAGAAAAGTGGGGTTTGAGGAGGAAATGTGAGGTTTAAGGGAGCATTCTTTATTTTCCTCACTTTTCTCAAAACAATAAATTGTGGGTACATAAACAATCTTTATCTGGACTAAAATAGGAATATATCAAATATTTTCATATGAAAAATGTTATGTGTAGAGAAAGAAGATAGTACTTGATTTTAGCACACGGCTGTAATATTGTAATGATGGTGACTTGGCCACACACCCGTGCATATTAAAATTACGATTACGGTAAATAAAATGTACATAATTCGGTTTCACCTTTAACCTCACCTTACTCGAAATCGTCATTGGTTGTGCAAATCCGTATGCAACAATTAATCAGCCCGATGTCGAAGACTTAAATATATCTGCCGTGCATTGTAATGAGGAAGCAAGACACAGCACCGGGTAAACGCTAATAAGCAAAACTACATCACGCAAAAGATTTCGCTGTTCGAGTTCCTTCGTCATAAATTGCTTGACTTGGAGCGAGAAGACCTCTTTACAAAGTACACCTCTTATTAGTTTATAGCTAGTTAGAGTAAGAAATTTGCGCTCCGCATGACATTTAAAATAGAACTGAGTGAGTGAGTGAGTTTTTGTTTTACGTCCCACCAATAGCTAAGGTCATATGGAGACGGGACCTCGGTTTAAAGACTCATCCGAAAGTCTCAAAAATAGAACTGAAGGCAATTATCAGAAAACGATACAATTAACACACACCTCCCATCAGTGAAGGGGTTCCGTGGCAACATCTTTATCATTTACAGATGTTATTTAGTCACCATGATTCAAGCTTTAGTAAATGGATTTTAAAGCAGTTATTAAATTACAAAAGCTGATTGATATGTTGTGAGCCTCGTATTGAAGGAGGTACGAAGGAATGTTCTTTTTATGTCCTACTATTCTTTGACTTTATAGGGTTGTGTATTCCTGGAATGGTCCCATTTGGTCATTTTATATCGACGGGGTAGCACTTTAAAGTAAACCAGACAAGCAGTTTTGCAAAATGGACAAAATCTATGCAAGAGCAGCGATCCAACTGTTGCATAAAATGTTTAGCACATTAGGATAGTCATAATGATATGGTAGCAACACTAGGAAAGGTGCCCGTTAATATGCTACAATGAATTACTTCCGTCGCGATTTAGACAAATAATATGTTCAGTCCGCATGAAGACCTCCTAACTCATCGGTGCAACATCACCGTGAACACAAAAATCAAACAACCACAGAGATGAAACATCGGTGAGGACTCGACAGAAAGAAACCACTGAAATGCTTGAGCAAATGAAAACCAACAGTAAGACTCCAATGGGCCCGACCAGAGACAGAGCAGCAGGCATCAACCAACATTACGTTGAATTAAATCTCTCTAATTCTCAGTAAGCCTTTACGCTGGAATCGTCATAGAATCTGAGGCCTGACGCACCAGCGTGCAATTAAAGAGGGAAGCAAAATTGTCAACCGTGATTGGGCTAACTACCATGCATGCAGTGTCGTATAACATATATGTTGTACCCAATCATTTTATTTCGAAGAAAGATTTTACGAAAGGGAATGCTGAAGTCATTTCGGATATATATTTTTCTTAATTTATGTACTAAGTTACCATAAAATTCGGGTTCCGATAGACCGTCTTGCAGAAGAGGTAAGTCCAATATTGAATTTTGAAATAAAATCAGAATGACGTTTATAAAAATTTGAAAATGCTAAATATCCTTCATCAATAAGGGTTTGAATTTTATAGAGTTACCTAGTTTCTTCCGGGACAGTATGGTTATTTCGTCCATTCCTGCTTATTTTCAAAATACTGAAACACCCATAATTTGTTATAAATACAATAAACCTGTTGGATGTATCGTTTTTAATTTCAATAAACTTCTTTCTGACCTTGATATTGACATTAACACTCCTGATCCATGTGATTGTAAAAAATCAGTGTATTGCTATCCTCCTGCTGGTCATATTATTACTGGTAATTCAAAAATTATTCCTGATTCTAGGATACGTAATATAATTTCTAAAGGACCTAAACATCGATTTCCTTCTAAAATTGATTTCAATAAAAGTAGAGATGAAATTGATGCTGTCTTAAATGAATTTGGTAATTTCTGGTGTAAACGTGGGTATGTTGAGCATAAAGCTCTGAAAGAATGGAAACTTGGCATTCTGAAATTAGTGAACAAACGCATTTCTTTTTATTCGCAAAATACGAATGTATTACCTACTAAACCTACGACGTCTTAACGTCACCTTAAACTAGGTAGAGAATTTCATAGGAAGTTTGTTTTTGCTCCAGCTGATAAGGCCGCTGACAATGGTGCCGTTGTTTGACGGCTTCACTATGTTAACACCCTTCAACAAGAACTTGGTGGTACTAAGGCCTATGAACTTCAGCCGTTAGCTGTAGAGAGGGTTTTAGTTGATGACCATATTTGTCATTCAGCCACCAAGTTTGCTATCTGTATTACAGAAGGCCAAAACAAGCTTCCTACGTTTAATGGGTTACCTAAACTTCACAAAAGACCATACAAAGCACGGTTTATTGCATATTCAAGCTCTTGTATTCACCACTGAACTTTCCAAATTATTAGCTTCATGTTTTATTGCCATCAAAAAGCATGTGATAAAATATTGGGACTAAGTATTCGAAAGGTCAGATAGAAATCTGTTTTGGTCTATAGTAAATTCTAATGAAGTTTTAAATACGAGGGTAGGCTGAAAAGTTTTGAGCCTGACCAAGAAGCAGGCATCGAACAGCCATGCAATTTTGTATTCATTAAATCCAAAGTAGAAGTAAAACAAAGATCAGGAATCGATACAATTAACTTACTCCACCCACCAAAGACACCAAAGGGAAAGAAATACAAACATTAAGCGACCATACCATAATGGAAACCTAAACAAAGGAAAGCCATAAGGACAGTTACTTTCCCACAAAATGGCCATATGGCCATCCAAAATAAAAAGACACAAGTGATACACACAGTAAGTAACAAACAACAATATAAATAAATCGCCACAGAAGAACCGCCTTAGAACGGTCAGTGGAAAGATTTCCACTGGGGGGCTTAAATCGATTTACGTGGCCACAATCCTCGCCCTTACTTCCGTCGCGATTTAGACAAATAATTTGTTCAGTCCGCATGAAGGCCTCCTAACTCATCAGTGCCACATCTCCGTGAACACAAAAAATCAAAGAACCACAGAGGTGAGACAACGGTGAGGACTCGACAGAAAGAAACCACTGAAATGCTGGAGCAAAAGAAAACCAACAGTTAGACTCCGATGGGCCCGACCAGAGACAGAGCATCAGGCACCAACCAACATTACCAAGAATTAGATCTCTCTAATTCTCAATAAGCCTTTACGTTGGAGCCGTCATAGAATCTGAGGCCTGACCCACCGGCGTGCAATTTAAGAGGGAAGCAAAGTTGCCAACCGTGATTGGGTTAACTACCATGCATGCAGTCTGTCGTATAACATCCATGTTGTACCCAATCTTTTTATATCGAAGAATGATTTTACGAAATTGGGTGCTGAAGTCATTGCGGTTATATATTTTTCTGAATTTATATACTAAGTCACCATAAAATTCGGGTTCCGATAGACCTTGTTGCAGAAGAGATTTAAGTCCAATATTGAATTTTGAAATTAAATCAGAATGGCGTCTATAAAATTTTGAAAATGCTTTGCGTAGTTTATGGTACCGATAACCCTGATTAAGGAGTTTAGCCGTTAATAATTTATTACGAGTGTTGAAGTCAGTTACATGACTACACACTCTAGCAAATCGAATTAATTGCGAAATATAAACGCCATAGGATGGCGCACGAGGAACATCACCATCCAAAAAAGGAAAATTTACGATCTCAAAATCAAAGTCATCACGTATATCATAAATTTTGCACGAAACAAACCCATCTATAATAGATAGATGTAAATCCAAAAACGGGGCCTCGGTATCAGAAGAATTTGCTTTATTTAATTGAAGTTCTGGGGGGTAAATCTGACTGATCAAACCATCGAAATTGGTATTATCAATATTTAATAAATCATCTAAATATCTAGAAGTGGAAAGCGACAACATTAAGTCTCTTTCATAACAATACAAGAAATGATCAGCCACAAGAGGTGCGCAATTCATACCCATCGGAATACCCACAATTTGTCTAAATAACTTAGTACCGAATCTAATATAAATATTGTCAAGTAGAAAGGTGAGGGCATCACACACTTTCTGACATGACCAAAGTGTATAATTCTTATGCTCTTTAGAAGTGAAAAATGCATTTCTGACATTGCATGCAAGATAGAGAGAATCTTCTCTGTGAAAAGCCCATTCAATTAAATCATTAAGCTTATCTTTTATAAGATTATGAGGAAGTGTAGTGTAAAGAGTGGAAAAATCGTAAGTAGACAGACTTGAAGCACGAAAATGTCTGGATTTCAATTTATTTAAAACCCCATTCGAATTTTTTATAGACCAAAACAGATTTCTTCCTGATCTCACAAAGACTTTATCACAATATTTAATCACATGCGTTTTAATAGCAGTAAGACAGGAAGTTAATAATTTAGAAAGTTCAGAGGTAGTGCAAGAGCTAGAATTTGCAATAAACCGTGCTTTGTAAGGTCTTTTATGAAGTTTTGGTAGCCAGTATAGCGTAGGAAGCTTGTCTTGGCCTCCGGTAACACACACAGCAAACTTGGTGGCTGAATGACAAATATGTTTATCTACTATAACTCTCTCTTCAGCTAAAGGCTGAAGTTCATAGGCCTTAGTACCACCGAGCTCCTGTGTAAGCGTGTTAACATAGTGGAGCCGTCACACAACGACGACATTGTTAGCGGCCTTGTCTGCAGGGGCCAAAACAAACTTCTTATGAAATTCTTGAATACCTAGCTTAAGATGACGTAAAGACGTCTTAGGCTTAGGAGGTAATAAGTTAGTATTTTGAGAATAGAAAGAAGTGCGTTTATTCACTAGTTTTAAAATGCTTAGTTTCCAGTCCTTAAGGGCTTTATGCTCAACATACTCTCGCTTACACCATCGATTACCGAATTCATTCAAGGAAGCAGCGATTTCATCTCAACATTTACTGAAATCAATTTTAGAAGGAAACCGATATTTCCGTCCTTTAGAAATTATATTCCTTATCCTAGAATCAGGAATAATTTTCAAATTGCCAGTAATTACATGACCAGCAGCAAACCTTTATTACTTGATTTGACTCAAATGAGTTCAAGTTCACCTTCAATTACGTAGAAATTCTAGACTTTGAAAATTGATACCAGCACGTTTTTGAGAAAATGGACAAAATCTGGCATCGTGGTGTCATCAAGTACCTCCATAAAAAGGGGTTAGCCCCTAAGGATATTCATGCCGATATGTTGTTACATGTTGTTACATTAGGGGATGGTGCTTCTTCGTATGCAGCCGTGAAAAAGTAGGCAGCAAATTTTAAGATGGACAAGGACAGCCTTGAAGATGCTGACCAGTGTGGACGACCCACAACGGCAACAACTGAGGAAACCATCAGCAAAGTGCACAGGGCCGTGATGGATGACAGGCATTTAACTGTGAATCAGTTAGCTAACACTGTTGGCATCTCCCGTGAACGAGAAGAGAACATTCTACACAGTGAATTAGGAAATGTCGAAGGTTTCCGCCAGATGCGTGCCACGGCTTTTGACGCCTGACCAGACTGAACCTGTCACAAGCCAATTTGGCTTTTTTTAAGCAGACCAAGATGGTGTTCTTGACCGTTTTGTCACTCAGGATGAGTGTTGGGTTCATCACTTTGAGCCAGAGGCCAAAAGACAATCCATGCAATGGAAGCATCCTGGTCCACCCTCTCCAGAGAAGGCAAAGGTCGTCTCCTCTGCAGGGAAGGTGATGGCATCAGTGTTCTGGGATGCCAAGGGTATAATATTCATAGATTACCTTCAAAAGGGCCGAACAATTAATGGGGAGTATTATGCAGATCTGCTAAAATAATTGCGAAAAGCAATTAAGGCTAAACGACCTGGAAAATTAACAAAATGGGTCTTGTTCCATCAGGACAATGCGCCTGCTCATAAATCGGTTGTCGCAATGGCTGCTGTACATGACTGTGTCTTCACACTTGTCGATCATCCTCCGTATTCACCTGATCTAGCTCCATCAGATTATTTCCTGTTTCCAAAAATGAAAAAGCACTTAGCTGGGCAGCATTATCGGTCAGACGAGGAGGTGATAGCTGCTGTGGAGGAGTTTTTCAGGGACCAAGATGAGACCTTCTATACCACTGGGATCCAAGGACTCCAGAATCGCTGGAGGAAGTGTGTGGACAGGAAAGGAGACTATGTTGAAAAATAAGGCACTTTGAGCATGAACAAACCATTGGATCTTGGTCAGGCCCAGAACTTTTCAGCCTACCCTCGTAAATAGAAATCCAGGCGTTTTCGTCCTTCAAGTCTGTCTAGTTATGATTTCTTCACCCTTTACACTACACTTTCTCATAATCTTATAAAATGAAAAACTTATTGATTTAAGTGAATGGGCAATTCATAGGAAAGACTCCCTCTATCGGGCATGTAATGTAAGAAATGCGTTTTTCACTTCTGAAGAGCATAAAAACTATACTTTATGGTCATGTCAGAAAGTGTATGTGGTTCTCACCTTTCTACTTGACTATATTTACATAAGATTTGGAACTAAGTTATATAGACAAGTTGTGGGGTATTCTGATGGGTACTAATTGCGCACCACTTTTGACTGATCTGTGTTTTGTTTTGTTATGAGAGAGACTTCAAGATGTCCCTTTCTGCTGATAACCAGTCTGAAATCAATGAAGCTTTTAGCTCCACTTCTAGATATTTGGATGATTTATTAAATATTGATAATACCAATTTCGATGGTTTGATCAATCGAATGCACCCCCTCCCTCAGAACTGCAGTTAAATAAAGCATATTCTTCTGTTACCGAGGCTCCGGTTTTGGATTTATATCTATCTATTATGGATGGATTTGAATCTTGCAAACTCTATGATAAACGCGACGATTTTGATTTTGAGATTGTAAACGTTCCTTTTTTGGATGACGATGTTCCATGTGCGCCATCCTATGGCGTTTATATTTCACAATTAGTTCGATTTGCCAGAGTGTGTAGTCATGTAAATGAATTTAACACTCGTAATAAATTGTTACCGGCTAAACTTCTTAATCAGGGTTGTCGGTACCATAAACTACGCAAAGCCTTTTCAAAATTTTACAGACGTCATTCGATTTAATTTCAAAATTCAATACTGGACTTAAATCTCTTCAGCAACAAGCTCTATCGGAACCCGAATTTTTTGATGACTTAGTATATAAATTTAGAAAAATTTATATACGCAATGACTTCAGCACCCAATTTCGTAAAATCATTCTTCGATATAAAAGATGGGGTACAACATAAATGTTATACGACAGACTGCATGCATGCTAGTAAACCCAATCACTGTTGACAACTTTGCTTCCCTCTTCAATTGCACGCCGGTAGGTCAGGTCTCAGACACTATGACGGTTCCTAAGTAAAGGCTTATGTTGGTTGGTACCTGATTCTGTGTCTCTGGTCGGGCCCATTTGTGTCTAACTGTTGGTTTTCTTTTGCTCCAGCATTTCTGTTGTTTCTTGCTGTCGAGTCCCCACCGTTGTTTCATCTCTGTGGTTGTCTGATTTTTGAGTTCCCGGAGATGTTGCACTGATGAGTTAGAAGGCCTTCATGCGGACTGAACAAATTATTTGTCTTAATCGCGACGGAGGTGGGGCGGGGAATGTGGCCGCGTAAAATCGATTTAAGTCCCCCCCCCCCCCCCAGTGGAATTAGTTTGCGCTGACCGTTCCAAGGCGGTTCTTCTGTGGCCTTTTATTTTTGTTATGGTCTGTCGTTGGATGTTTGTGTCGCTTATATTATTTTATTTTGGATAGCCTATGGCCATTTTGTGGGAAAGTTACTGTCCTTTTTGCTTTCCGCTGTTGGTATTTCCGTTGGGGTCTGTTGCTTCATGTTTGTGTTTGTTTCCCTTTGGTGTCTCAGATGGGAGCTGTGGTTTAATTGTATCGATTCCTAATCATTGCCTCTTCTTCCATTTTGCGTAGCTTACGGTAGTAATGGTCAATTAAGCCCGTGATACTGTTTTGACTGACAGACTTGTCACACAAAGAGCACATTCCATTCTGACATAGGATCTTGCAATGAGAAAGCTTTTGGCCCGATGGGTACCTAGGCTTCTGACAGTTGATCGGATGCACACAAGGCGCACATTATTGCGTGCTCATCTTAACCTTGTTGAGGTAGATCCTGTTGACTTTCTTCAGAAATTTTCACCATCATTTTACTCAAGTAGCCAAACAACAATCGAAACAATGGCAGCACCCTGGCTCACCCCGCCAAAAAAGGCAAATTACCGTTCCATCAACTAGGAAGGTTATGACCCCTGTTTTCTGGGATGCAGATAGTATTCTGCTGTTAGATTATCTTCAAAAAGGACAAACAATCATAAGACATACTGTCCTTCACTTCTGACTCAGTTAAGGGAGAATATTAAACTTAAGCGCCGCGGAAAGATCACTAAAAGGTTGGTTGTTGCATTAGGACAATGCTCCTGTTCACAAGCCTGTCGTTACTATGACTGCAATTTACGCTTTTGGCTTTAATTTTATTGAACATCCGCCTTATTCACCTGATCTCGCTCCAATAGACTTTCATTTATTTCCAAAACCGAAAACGGCTGTTTTAGGCACCCACTTTCAGTCCGATGAAGACGTCATATATGCAGTGGACGACTTTCTGAACAGTCAAGAAAAGTAGTTCTGTAAAAGTGGCATTGGGGCCCTTAAACACTGCTGGCAAAAGTGTGTAGATACTGAAGGGGATTATGTTGAAAGATAATAATACAATATGTCCGACAAAATTCAAATCTTTCAATATGAGGCTCACGACATATCAATCAACCATCGTAGTACAGCGTTTGCCGATGACACTACGATAACACACCTGTGTGACATAGTGCATTCTTTCATACCTCCAAAATTACTACTTTTCCGATAAAAAATTGTGATGTGTGGGTGTGAATTCGGGTTTAACGTCGCTTTCAACAATTTTTCATCATATCACGACGGTGTCTGGTTGCGACAGGGAGCCTATGCTCACTTTTATAGTGCTGCCTCACTGAAGTATCATGTCCCAGACACATTACATGATACCACACCCAGTCACATTATCCTGATACTAGGTCGACCAGTCCTAGCTCTTCCCCGTAAATCTGAGTGAAAAATTTGTGATATTTGTCTTTTTATACTCCAAATATAGATTGTGGGTACTCATTAGAACCGCCTATATGAGGCGGTTCTTACGGGTACCCACATCCTATGTCTAGGAGCAGAAATAAGCAAATTATTGGAAACCCATATAAACCCAAGTTTTCTCTATATAAAGTGAGGTTTAGAGGGGTGTTCATTTCACAGATTTTTTATCAAATACGAAGGACAATTAACTTTAGAGACACGAACACAGGTTGCACATTTATCGAGACTGATTCGAACTCTTACTGACCGATTATATTCCGTTCCGGACTGTTGGCAAGCACTGAAGACAATCGATAACTGATCGTAAATTGCCAATTGAAAGAGTTTACAAGGTGACAAAATGATAAACAGAATACCAGATTCGTGTCTTTTGATATCAAGTTTATCAGGCTCGGCTTCGAGAACGCATATAGAATCGCTCGGCAAGCCTCGCGATTCTACATTCATTCTCGAAGCCTTACCTGATAAACTTGATATGAACCTGGCATTCACTATATCTAAGACACCAAAGAGAAGAAGCACAAACATAAAACAACGGCACCATTAATCGAAAGTAAAACTGACAAACGCTTTCCGAAACTTGGCTTAAGGGCTATCCAAAACAAAAGACCGGGCCCGCACATCGGGGCTCGAAGACATAGATAGGCTGCATGATGCGTCCACGCAGAGCTGAAACCGACCCCACATCAGTACTAGCAAACCGTTTAGAGGATCTAAGCCTGCCCAGGCAAAGCATTGGGAGCCGGACTGTCCATGCTTTCAAACCCTATTGCTTTCATTGGGCGACAGGACTTGTGATGCCATTTCATCTCAATATTGGGTAAAAGTCCCCCCCCCCCCTCCGCACAAAAAAAAATGGAAGCGATGTCTCCAAAATGACTTTAACAGTGTTGACAGGGACGTTAAATCTCAATCCAGACAAACAAAACAAAACAAAAGACATGACCAGGACACTCATGCAAAGACACCCAATGACATTAATACAACCATATTAGTTCTTCCATACCACCAGGTAAGATATATGTAGGAATAATTCTGGGAGCGTGTTCTTTCCTTACCTTGAAAATATATGTTATGTTCTTGCTTATAATCGCCTCGCTGAGACGATTGAAATAAACATGCACAACATACCAATATTTACAGAAAAATGAAAAAAAAACTACCTTAATTTCTGCATAATCCATATACATGTATGCCTTACGGCCCCTTTTTGGGACACTGGCAAGCAGTGTAGCCACAGATCAGACGCCGCGTCTGTTCTGGCTCTACACCGTTTGCTTGAAGAACATTTATTTTTGTAAAACTTACTACAAACAAAACAAATCTGACATCCCTATTATTTGAAATGGACTTCCCCGAACTTAATAGGTGGATGATTCCATGGTCATATATGGGTGAACAGAAGCTATGATTAACCCTTCTTGGTTCGAACTACTCCTAGAAAATCGTCCCATAGTCTCAAAGATGTTTGAGACTTTAAAGACTGAAATAGAATAAATGATGTTAACCCTTCAACCTTTTTCAAAAAGCTGAAGACAATCGATAACTGATCGATAAAGCTGGTACGATTGATCTTTGTTTTACTTCTACTTGGCAGAACATAAGACTTGATTACTCACTGTCCATTCCAAGGATGTGCTTCTGTTGCGGTTTATTATTGTCATTGTTTGTCTTTGCATGAATGTAAATATACTCCTATCTAAAGCTGGTACGATTAATCGGATAATCGATGAATCGATCGATACATTCTACAAAATGATTATCACTGTTGTTTTGCTTGTAATCGATTATTTGATAAGTACAATTTAATACCCAAAGTTGTGTCTAAAATAGCTGGATGAATGGCAAACAGTGCTTACCCTGATGAGACGCGGCGTCTCACCTGGGTCTATACTGTTTTCTCAGGCCGGGCTGTTCAAAGACATATGGTAAAGAACAACATATGGGTGGTGTCACAGAAAGCCAGACAGGTACAGTTATGACCAGATCTTCAGTGATTACTAATTGATTATCGATCACAATGGCAGATTATCTAATCGATTATCTTTTCAGCTCCGATTAGCCATCCATACTCCTATCTCTTTTATTTCCGTTTGGCCATTTTTGTTTGAAAAGAAAATTTCTTTTTAACCTTTTGTGTGTAATGATTCAATTAAGGTAAAGTTGTTTTATATTGGTGTTTCTTTTCCTGGGAGGTATAAGGTAATTTTATCGATCCTAGTCATTGCCATTTTCTTCTATTTCTGCATTACATGCGAACCGTCTGCTTGGCATAGGATTTACATGTAATACTGTTTCTTAACTTCAACTATACTTTGAAAATGCCACCTGCTAGTCGTGATAAGCAGTTGAATGTTTAAAACAAGTTGGGAAAGTTCAGACCGGGGCAGTTTCTCGTGCATTTCATTTAGTCTTTGCAAATGTTAAAATAATTTACTTGTTTCTAGGTGATAAGAATTCAGTGTCACCAGCGATATAATCCGGAATTATCTCACTGAGAACTCTGCTTATTTGTTGTTGTTGTCTAAGCGAGGTCTGCGCCGCAACAGGTTTTCTGAAAAATGATATAAAATGAATGTGTTTATCTTCCAGAATGGGAACTGTGGTCAAGGTGGTCATCTTGTTCGTCGACTTGTGGTCAAGGAGTTCGAGAAAGAACGAGAATTTGTGTTGACACGATGACAGGAGGGGAGCGAAAAGACTGTACTGGTCTGAGTACTGAACTTGTAACATGCGAGGCACTCCCTTGTCCAAGTGAGTTACTTGACAACTCATAGTAATATGTATGTCATAACTTATCCGGAGAACACTTTTAATTGGGTGTGTTAATGAATTGTGATAGATTGCATCCCAATGTTAAAACAAGAGGGCCAGGATGGCCCTGGATCGCTCACCTGATCCATAGTGTAACAAGTGGGCCCCAGGGAGGGCCATTACTGGCCCCAGGGCTTTAATGTGCATACTGCTAAAGATGAAGCTTCATACCAAACATCAACAAAGGCTATAATTTGAACAATCTTGGCAAAGGTCCACTAGATGAAGCTACACACAAAATATCAGACCTGGGCCTTGTGGTTTCATAGAAGAAGATTTTTTAAAAGATATTCCATACATAAGCTTTTGCAAAACCAAATGGTCACGGGGCTATATAAGTCTATGTAAAACCAAAGGGCCCCAGGTTGGGGGTAGTTGTGGCCCCAGGGCTATAATTTGAACAATCTTGGTAGAGGTCCACTAGATGAAGCTCAACACCAAATATCAAAGATATGGGCCTTGCAGTTTCAGAGAAGAAGATTTTTAAAGATTTCCCTTTATAAGTCAATGTAAAACCAAAGGGTCGCGGAGCGGCTACATTTTTGGCCCCAGGGCTACAATTTGCACAATCTTGATAGCGGTCCACTAGAGGAAATTTCACACCAAATATCAAAGACCTAGGCCTTGTGATATCATAGAAGAAGATTTTTAAAGATTTTTCCTATATAAGTCCATGTAAAACCAAAGGGCCCCGGAGCGGGGGCATTTTTGGTTTCAGTGCTATAATTTGAACAAGTTTGATAGAGGTCCACTAGATGAAGCTTCATACCATTTGAACAACTTTGAAAGGGAACACCTAAGGAACATTCCTTGTGTATTGTAAAATTGACGAAAAGCCTATAGTAATCCAACAGACGTATAGCTTTGCATCGTTTGAGCTACAAAGAGCAATTCCTCCAAAAGGATTCTTGCTTCCCATGTCATCAGGAGTTTGTGTATAAAGAGCAATGGCTATGTGGTAAACCGCTTAGAGGATCTAAGCCTGTCCAGGAACCGCGGTGTGAGGCAGACCGTCCATGCTAATAAACCCTATTGGATTCATTGGGCGACAGGGCTTGAGATGTCATTTCATCTCAATGTCGGGTAAAAGTCCCACAAAATTGGAAGCAACGTCTCCAAAATGACCTTTACAGTGTTGGCGGGGACGTTTAACCTCAAATCAAACAAATCAAACAAACTATAAAAGGCAAAATATAAGGAAATATATTTCTTTCATATCTGAGTTAAGGTTCTTGTAAATATAGTTATAGAATTATATTTTTGAATTTATTGAGCTACTAAGATAACTAATTCACATGTATATAAAAAGACAATGAATTTTAAAGGCAGTCTATAAAAAGATGTTTTATTTCTATTTTGATTTGAGATATAAATTTAATTATGGATTTATGTTGTTTTTGTGCAATTACTGAGCAACTAAGATACAGCTAAAATCAAAGCAGGTGTATGAAAAGGGAATTCAAAATAAACGTCAACTATAATGAAACATTTGTAATCTTTATTGCGATGTTGTGTAAATGTAATTGTTAATTGCTTAAAATATGTCAGAATTTAGTATATAAATTGTAAAAGTGTTTGGTATTTTGTCAGCGTATTCACATATGTAGTGTTATTTTATGTTTTGCCTCATTAAACACCAAAGATATCTTTATACTTAATATTCATTTTACTGCTGCTGTATATATGTGCAATGTAAGTTATGTAAAAAAAGCGAAGTGATATTCTTTTATGTGGTGCTCCTTACACCACCCCAATGAATACCTTTTTTAAAGGATCAAATTTTCTTTGATAAAACTCATATTTTTTATGAATTGGTTGATTTCTAATTACTTTTACCTGTTTAGTTTGAGTTTTGTAAAAACATGTTTCATTTAACTTACAGTAAAATAATGGACGCTTTTACAAGCTTTACAAACATTTTG
Source organism: Lucinisca nassula (assembly GCA_963580285.1). Taxonomy (NCBI): domain Eukaryota; kingdom Metazoa; phylum Mollusca; class Bivalvia; order Lucinida; family Lucinidae; genus Lucinisca; species Lucinisca nassula. The sequence continues at coordinate 64,263,940 of OY757015.1, forward strand.
TAAGGAAAAATGCTTAGAGAGGGCAAAATATAAAATAAAAAGTAACAACCAAAAACAAATAAACTATTTAAAAATGAAAGCTGAACAAAAAGTATAAAAAAGAACAAAATGAAAAACAAACAAACAAAAAATAAAAATAAAACTAGTATTCATAGGACACGGATGCCCCCGCCTGAAAATATATTAATGTTAGTATTAATCCATAGAAAGGTTTTTTGATATTTGACCTTTAAGCATGACCTTGACCTTTGAGGTATGACCATGGGTTTTGTGCATGACAGATCAACTCATCATAATAAACATTTCTGCAAAGTAATTTCAAAACCCTTACATCAATAAGAAAGTTATTGACTGTATTTAAGTTTTGGGCCTTTGTTTTTCGACATTTGACCTCTAAGTACGACCTTGACCTTGGGGGTACAGACCTGGGTTTTGCAAGCGACACATCGTCTCATGATGGTGTATATTTCAAAATCCATCCAGAAGTAAGGAAGTAATTGACCGTATTTAAGTTTTGGACCCATTTTTTACCTTTAACGTCAAAGTACGACCTTTAACTTTGGAGGTATGGACCTTGGTTTTCTGTGTTACAAATTGTCTCATGATGATGAATATTTCGGTGAAGTAAATTGTAAATCTATTCAGAAATAAAAAAAGTTATTGACTGCGTTAAAGTTTTGGGTCCCTTTTTTCACCTTTGACCTCTAAGTATGACCTTGACCTGAGAGGTATGGACCTGGGATTTACGCGTAACTTATCATCTCATGATGGTTAACATTTCTGCAAAACAATTTCAAAATCCATCCAAAAATAAGAAAGTTATTGACTGCGTTTAAGTTTCGGATGCACGGACGGAGGAACGAACGGACGGACGGACGGACAGGGGCAACACTATATGCCCATTCCACCATTCTTCGAATGGCGAATGGTGGGGACATAAAAAAAAATAAAAAACTATCGAGGGGATGTCTTTTGTAGATTGTTTTTGTTTATTACATATAACAGCAGAATGGCATACTGAAAAATATGAAAAATTTATCCCTTAACTTAAGTTTTCTATTCATGAAATCTGCAATCACCACCTGATGATGACTCGAAGAGGAGTCGAAATAGTTTTAATGCCAAAAATCGATTCCATATTTCGTGCTTTTTGTCTTATATTGAATAAGTGACTCGTTCAAATAACATTCATGTAATGCTAAAAACACCCAAAACGGTAGAAGATATTACCAGACATAGATTTAACGGGTCCGGAGCCTGTTAAACATAGTGTTATTCACCGTGGGGCAAATAGTTCGCTAAACCGCTGTATGCTGAATTGGTTTGTTGGTGTTGGTATTATAATTGGTGTTATAACATGTATCACTTGTTTCTTTTTTATTTTCAGCCGAGATGCTTAATACTTTCACATCAAACTGTCGTCTCCTCTTGGCAGAACATACAACAGTACTTATTAAGCAGAATAAATGCCATTTATAATTCTGTTTGCGTTATTTACAACACGTTGAAGTCACTTTAGTAAATCTAATAACAAAACGGCTTCCCATACAAAAAGCCTTTTAATGCCAATTCGCAATCCGCAACGGATGTCCATACAGTGGTTTTGAATTACCTATACTTTAAGCATTTTATATGCAAAAAATCAGCTGTCCTTCTTTCCACCTAAGAATCGATGGCTTTTATCGAGGTAGGCAAAATGGGGCAAAAGCCTATAGGCCTTGTGGTTTCAGAGAAGAAACTTTTTAAAGATTTTCCCTTTATAAGTCTATGTAAAACCAAAGGGCCCCGGAGCGTGGGCATTTTTAACCCAAGGGCTATAATTTGTTCAATCTTGGTAGAGGTCCATTAGATGACGCTTCATACCAAATATCAAAGTCCTGGGCCTTGCGGTTACAGAGAAGAAGATTTTTAAAGATTTTCCCTGTATAAGCCTATGTAAAACCAAAGGGCCCCGGGGCGGGGGCAGTTTTGACTCCAGCGATATAATTTGAACAATCTTGGTAGGGCCCGATAGATGAAGCTTCATACCAAATATCAAAGACCTGGGCCTTGTGGTTTTAGAGAAGATTTTTTAAGTTTTCCGTGAAAAAAAAAACTATTTTTTGGCTCCTGTGACCTAGATGTGCAACGGACCGGAACAATTTGAACAACTTTTAAAGGGGACCACCTAAGGATCATTCCTGTGAAGTTTGGTCAAAATCTGATCAGTGGTTTAGGAGGAGTTATCATTTGAAGTAATTGTTTATGCACGCACGCATGCACGGACGGACGCACGCACGACGGACGACATGACAAAAACTGATCCCAAAAGCTCACCTCGTCACTACGTGACGGTGAGCTAAAAACAATATAGAAAACATATTAAAGTACCTTGTTCCTTTTTAAAGCAATCCATGTCTTAACACGTAATTTATAATACAAGCCGGTCATTTTCCATACATATATCGTTAAAATAGAACGAAAAGCGACGGTATCTGGAATCAAACTTCTCGAATTATGACATGAAAGCACACATAACATCATAAAACAGGACTTCCATAAAAGTAAATATCCAGTAGACAAATAAGAAATTGCAATCAAATCGTCTCCTTACGGAAGTTAACAGAAAACAACTACTTGGGAATTCATAACTGGTTTTGAAAATCTTGTCCTCGATTCCAATGCTTAGTTCTACAGCATAACAATACCAAATCGAACGACAAAGAGACGACCTCGTGCAAACATTGAGTCATGTTCGTAACATACAGACCAACGTCCCGCCCTTCAGGGCTGGAGAAATAGACTGGCTGTATGGTGTGTCCAGGCAGATCTGAAACCGACCGCGCATATGAGAACTTGTAAGCCGCTTAGAAGGTCAAAGCATGCCCAGTAAACGTTATGCGAATATAATACAATGCCAATTGGTTTCATTGGGTGGCAGGGCTTGGGATCTCAATACATCTCATTGCCGGGTAAAAGGCCCCACAAAATTGGAAGCAACATCTCCAATATGATCTAAATAGTTTTGACTGGGGCATTAAACCTCAAATCAAACAAACAAAACATTCACAGCAAAGCAACATTGTGTAAATTGAGGCCGTCATGAATAAGGGCTGAATCCTCAACACTAATGTGACGTAAGAACAGAAAAAAAAACGCCATGTTAGACTCAGGAGGCCCTAACTCAGGACATAAAATATCGGGCTTCATTTCTCTTAAAATGTTTAAGGTGGAGCACTCAGAGAATTCTTAGGTCCGACCCGACTGAATAATGGTTATTTATAACAGCAACAGTAGTCGTAAAATAGATGGAGCGTATGATGTATTTCGTAAGTCTAGTTCCGTTTCAGTGAGGTTGTTTTTCTCGTTTTTACATAGTTTATCTTTAAAGAAAAAATAACAAAAACAAGTTTTCATCAGGAAAACCCGGATGTGTTATCTTAGTATGATAATTTTTACATTCCAGTCCTTTCCATTGTTGGATTCAATTAAAATTACCGTCCACAGCATCGTTGCACATGTTTCGGTGACTGTGCACAGGAGCCAAAGTATCAGTTGAATAATTGATTGCATTTGCAGGTAAGGAACTCAACTGTTCGACAGAGTGTAAATGGGACAATGGTATTGGATATGCCGTTTATCCGGGTGACTGCTCTATGTTCGTACAGTGTGACAGCCTCTATGGACATCCACTAGTGCAGCAGTGTCCTTGGGGGTTGTTGTGGAGTTTAGATGCACTGCAGTGTACATTCCCGCATATGTCTGAATGCAGTTAGTATACGCCTTGTGTTTTTCCTTTTATTTTAAAATTGCAGGAATATAGGAAACAAAAACTGTCTGGCTTTTCATTTGAGTTTTAAGTTTTCAAAGCGACACGGAAAGATACAATACTGTAAAATAGTTTTAAATCCGATGGAGAAACCAGAGCCATAGACTACAACCATCTTAAACCACTGAAATATGACTTAATGACATGGAAGCATTCAAGGACGGTATAGAACGAGGTATCGACATGTTACCGACATGTTACTGCCTTTATTTGCAGTATAAATGACTGAAAAAATAAAAGCGCCTGGACGGCTCTATGAATGTTGTGTGGCATCCTGCGCATTTACTAATGTAACTTCACAATCAAGTGATTGGTTTTGTTGGAAGAAATATTGATGATTATTATCTTTGAAACAAACAACTAGTGTAGAGAGAAATTATTATAGTTTCAGACATGCTTTAAAGTTATAAAGAGAAGATACCGTCTCATCGTATCGTACTTTCTAGCATACAGTCAGTCACAGTTTAAAAGATGGCAGCAGAGAACCACCTGAAACCACACGCCCGTGTAATAGGCATATTTGTGAACCGCATATCATATTGTAAGAGGATGGTGAATATTTTCGTATTTCTGCTCAGAAACATAGCGAGTAGTTTCTCGGTTCTAAGGAGGACAACCCCGCTGTTTTTTTTTCTGAGCAGAAATACGAATAATAATAAAACAGCAAAGAGATGACATTCAAAGCAGTTAAAGATAGCATTGTGGGTGTGTTTGCTAATGAAAAATCGCTGTCAGCGATCAGAAAACCCGTGACCTCCCGTTCCCCGGAGTGTCCGCTCCGGGGAACGGGAGGTCACGGGTTCGATCCCCGGCCGCGACATACCAAAGTCGTTAAGAATGGTACATGCTGCTATTCGCTTGGCATTCAGATTTATGGGGAAGAGCTAGGACTGGTCGACCCAGTGTCAGGATAATGTGACTGGGTGTGGTATCATGTAATGTGTTTGTTTGTTTGTTTGTTTTGGAGTTTTACGGCCCAGTCAACACTATTTAGGTCATTTTTGAGCCGGTCAGTTTACCTATCAACACTTTCCTGGGCAGGCTTATACGTAAGCAGTTAACCAGTACAGTGCACATTCTTTCGCCAGAAACTGACAACTGCCCTTCTTGAATCAGCGGAAGGGAGAGAATGACCGTAGAAAAGATTTCATGATCAATCTCCACGAAAGAATGTTGCCGACCCCGGCGGGAGTCGAACCCGCGTCCTCCTGATCACCAGTCAGACGCGCATCCGACTGAGCCACTGAGTCATGTAATGTGTCCGGGACATGATACTTCAGTGAGGAAGCACTATAAAAGCGAGCATTGAGCTCCCTGTCGCAACCAGACACCGTCGTGACATGACTGAAAAATTGTTGAAAGCGACGTTAAACCCGAAATCACACACACATATCAGAAAATCAAAGCACTGAGAGTACTGGTTGGGCGATTGTCTCTAAGTGTAAGTTGGGAGAAAGGTCCTGGACTGAGACTTAAAACAATCTTTTAACCCCTAAATTCCAATTTTCATGCAACCAGTGTAGGTCCTGATCAGACGTTGCGTTTTGCGGCGTGTGACCCTTCATTTCCCGTACTGTAAGCAAACGATATTGACGCTGATCACAAACCACATTTATACATGTGCATTCCTAGCAATACAATGTCATGATATTTTATTACAGATAAGTGTTCAAAAATCAGACGAGGCGAAAAGCGATCGTATTACAATACCTGCCGAAGTTACTGGACCTGCCCTAATGGTGTGCCGATTGCACACTGTTGCAAGAGAGGTTACAGGTTCGATCACCAGTTGAAAGACTGCGTCTTAGACGCAGCTAATATATGCACGGATGACTGTCCGCCTGTGGAGAAAATATATAAATCTAGTAAGTATCATTTTCAACAAACGGGGGGTAGTGCATTTAAAGTAATATAACATTTAGTCGAATAAAATTTAATGAAAATGGCATTTGAATGAAGTGGACAGGTTGCTTTTGGCTATTTCTAAGGAAATAATTGTATTTTTGATTCTGCTATACGAAATACTTAATAATAATAATAAAAATAATGAAAACTCATTTAATTTGTGGAATAAAATGACTTTTGCCGTTAATTATTAGACATTCGTTAAAACCAGACGTTTAAAGCGTGTTAAAGGCAATTTTTGTATCTTTTTGGCACGTTTTTCCGTGAAAATATCACGAAAACACGCCTATTTAATTTTGACCCCCTTGGACCCAACTTCTATATAGTAAAACTCGGGTTAAAAGGGGTAAACCTTATTTTTCCTATTTCTGCTCTAAAATATAGATTGTGGGTATTCGTCAGAACCGCCTCGATTAGGCGGTTCTAACGAGTACCCACAATCTATATTTTGAGAAGAAATGAGACAAATATCAAAATTTTTTTCTTAAAATATGCGTTTGTTCGGCAGTAAAGTTAACAATGTTTTTGTATAGGCGTGTTTTCGAAATGACTTTATTTTTAATTTTTGATTAATACATCTAGCGAGACGGTTATAGAGGAGACGGTCCGCCAACATCTCATAAAATTCCCATGCCCGTAAGGTACCTGAGAAGAGTTGTAATCAGATGGAGCTTTCTGCGATTTCAAGTTTGTGCGATTTTTTTATTGGTTTGACGATTTGCTTGACTGATGTCATTAAAAACAAGCATGTTTACGATGTGCACATTTGAGAGTGAAACAGAAAGTCGGATTGACTGATGCAGCAGTTTTAATCTTTTAACAATACATATTAAAGGCATAAAAGGCTTTTTTCTGTACTATGGGTTGCCTGACATAAATTAGGTATTCCATGCTTTTGACTCTCTACACTCTAATGATTTGCATAACCTCCCTTCAGTTAGGCTCGTGTTTTATCCATATATAGATATCTTTTCAAATAATCTAGTCATTTGTTTAAATTTCGACACATTTTAGAAAAAAATGTGAGCGACAAAAATGGATTTCTTTTGAAAAATATATTCTATTGGAAAAAAGTTTCAAGTTGTAAAAACCCCATATGATTAGAGCATAATGGAAGTTGACTCCTTTACCAGAGGTTTGTGGAGATTCTCCGCTACAACTTTCTCGCTGGATGGGTAGACCAGTCATCAATTATTAAACATAAGTTATCGCCGAGAAACACGGCAAGACAGATAAAAAATCGATTTTTACACTTGTAAAGGTTACAGATGCGCGAAAGTTGGCCTCCTTATGTTGTGGTTTATTTTTCTACGCTTTCAGATTGTACTTTTAGAGAATCAGCTATTGGTTCAAAATGGTATGAGCAAGAGATTAACACAATTTGGACACCACGACCATGTCCCGACGGTACACACTTTATACAACAGTTGTGTGGGTGCACATATTTGGGTAATAACGGGAGTTTACCAGCAAGTAAGTGTGTTAAAAAGGGTATGGATATACATAAAGGGGAGGAAAATCTACAAAAAGTTTTGTCTCCAATACTCCTAAACGAAAGCATTTGCACCCAAGAAACAAATAACTTTCTATATTATATGCATAACAAAGAAATACCATGATTTCTATCAGACATAAACTTGAAATTTTCCTTTTTGCCAAGAAAGAAATATTTCCTCGTAGCCAGGGAAATACATCTTTGTAGCTGGAACTTTTTGGCACAAAATTCAAGGTACTGCTTTTGCAATGAAATCGCTTTATTCAAACGCGGGAAAGATTCAGACATGAAGACGTTATTCATGACGTAATCCAAATGGTGTCTGATAAGATATCAACAGACGTTCAGAATACGTGACGTTCGAGTCGGATGCAACGATGAAATAAAGATTATCTGGACATAACTACTAAATGAGGGGAAGGTTTGGTTACCGTTCTCTCGCATTTGTAATTACTTTATCACTATAACAACTTTATTTAATCTTTTTTCATTCTACTTTCAAGATTGCGTCTAAACAGTTTTTGTTTCAGTCAGCTTGTGTGTCACTGCGCCCACTAGCTTTTGCACGGACTGCATGTTAAGAGTGATTTATTTTTGTTACGGTTTGTCTTTGAGTGTATGTATCGCTTATATTATTTTGTTTTAGATAGCCAATTGACCATTTTGTGGGAAAGTAACTGTCATTTTGGCCTTACGCTATTGATGTTTCCATTAGGATATGTTGTTTCATGTTTGTGTTATTTCCCCTTTGAGTCTCTGTCGGAAGCTGTGGGTTAATTATATCGATTCCTGATCATTGCCTTCACTTCTATTTTGTACATAGGATTTGATGCAAAGTGATCCATCAGCTGTATCAAATGCATGTAATATACAGTTTACTGACTCTGCCCATTTAAAATATGGAATTTATAAATCTCGGGAGATTGAACATTCGATAAAGAAACTTGTGCGCAAGCGCACTCGTTTCTTTATCGAATGTTCAACCTCCCTCGGTTTATAAATTCCATATTTAAAATAGGCTGAGTAATAAACTCTATTTATCAAATGACGTCTGAGAGTGTAAAGACCCCATGTAATAAATAGTAGATTTAGTATGCAAATTAGTTAGAAACTCCCCTTAACGTTACACGTACGATGTCATTAACGACGTCGCGTTTACTAATGGCGGAATATTGACGCTTTTATAACACAATCGTAAAACATGCGTTTTTAAATGTCATATGATAAATAGAATATTGCATTCGTGTTCATGTATTATTGAATTTATTAAACTCTATCAGGAAAGGGCCGAAGGATAAAGCCTCGCATTTTATCCCTTTTTCCCAAGCTCGTTTAATAAATTCAATAATACATGAACAAAGTGAGTGAGTGTTTGAGTTTTACGTCCCACCAACAACAGTCATGTAAAATCCTCTATTTAAGAATAGTTCCTGTTATCACCTTTTCAGGCGGACTTAGCTTACAGGAAAGTGAACAGAGACATCCGTGGCCTTGTGGTTCAGAGCACTGTCTGGAAACATTGGGTCTCTCACCGCTGTGGATTACAGCTAGGGGCATGTGCGAGACTTCAAGTGCTATTTCGAACTAAAGGTTCTTTACCTCCCTATACACTACTAATGTTAGGCAACCTCGGTGGAAGTTAAATTGTACGGAAAGGGCAGAAACCCGTGTAAAATAGTTTAGGCTTATACTATGCACAAATGTAACTTAGATAGTCACAGTCATCAAGATCATAGTGAGCTAAATGTTGTGGTGGTAGACCGTTTCTTTCTTCTTCATAGGTTAAGTTAAAGTGTGTTGCCTTTCAGAGTAACCATTTATTTTGATGACATGTAAAAGTTGATTTTTTATATTTTGACTCGTTGTTTGGTAATCGTTATTAACCCACGCTTTGAAAAACGTTGGGGATATTATGAACGCCTCCGTCCGTCTCCGTCCGTCTGTTCGTCCGCCCGTCCGTCAGTCCTCACGCTATCTCCTCCTTAACCACTGCCTTACATGACGAGGGCATGCGAAAGCAGCGTTGAATTTGGGTGGGCCCTGGCCACGACCCATCCCATCCACTTTAGAAAAAGGCTAATTTCTGAGAAACTGTTCCAATTCCCACCCTATATATTCTTGTTTCGTATGATTAGACTAATTTTCAGACGCCAACTCGGCGAATCTTCGGGTTTCGCCGGGGCCATGCCCCATAGCTCAACTTCAGATCCCAACCCATAAACCATATACATGTATTATCTTTGTTCCTCATGGTAAGGTGCCATGCCCCAGTCCCCAACTTCATATATTTCAGAGATCATTCAGGACAGCACACCTAAGCCATACTTTCTCTTGTTCCTTATGATAAGACGTTTTAATGACACCAACCAGGATGTCCCATGGGGTGCGCCGGGGCATGCACCATCGCATTCACTTCATTAAAATGGAAGTGAAGGCAGTGATCAGAAATCGATACAATTAACTCACAGCTCCCATCAGAGACACCAAAGGGAGTGAAACAGAAGCATTAAAAACTAGTCCCTGGAGACATCAATAGCGGAAAGCTAAAATGACACTTACTTTCCCACAAAATGGTTAATGTTTTTTTCAAAAGAAAAAGATATAGGCGATTCCCATACTCTAAGGCAAGCCATAACAAAAATAAACCGCGACAGAAGGCATTATAAATGAAAATACTTTTCAGATCCCCACCCCTAAACCCTATATATTCCTGTTGCTTATGATACGGGGCATCCAGTGACATCAACCTTGGGGTTCCACGGATGCGCCTGGACCATTGTTCACCCCACCGACTTCACATATTTCAGGAACCATTCAGATTCACATACATAAACCATATATACTCTTATTCCTTACAATAAGACACTTTCAGTGACCTGGAGGTACACATGGGTGCGTCGGGGGTCATGCCATACCCATTCTACTTCATTAAAGGCCTGATATACCAGACACTTTTCAGATGCGCAACCCTAAACCATATATATTCTTGTTCCTTATGATAACATTGTATTCAGTGACACAAATCTTGGGGCCCACGGATGCGCCAGGGCCATGCCCCACCCCTCCACTTTATATATTCCAGAAATCATTCAGATCCCCATCCCTAAACCATACATTCTCTTGTTCCTTATGATAAGACGCTTTTAGCGACACCAGCCAGGAGGTTCCCCAGGTTGCACCGGGGTCATGCCCCACTCTCTCCAATAAAGGCCTGATTTGTCAGAAGCTTTTCAGATCTGCACCCATAAACCATGCATATAATTGTTTCTTATTGTTACTTTTGATAAGATGCATTCAGTTACACCAAACTTGGGGTCCCCCGAATGCACCAGGGCCATGCTCCACCCTCCACTCCATAAATTCCTAAACCTATATAGATCTCCACCCCTAAACCATATATTCGCCTATAAGTTCCCTGGTAGGCGTGTCTTGCCTGATGCCTCCAGTTGACCTGTCTCATGAGCTACGTCGGTCGATGTTTGCTCGGAGGGGGATGTGCTATGTCTGCCGGGTCTTGTCCATCATCCGTTTCTGTTTCAAAACTTTGGGGTTTAGACACACTGATGAAGATTAAATATCAAAAAGGCCTCTGTGTCACTAAATTTGGTAAAGTTACGCATTAATTGCAACCACTGGGTCGGTATCTCTGCTGGTGGATGATTTGCTCGTCCCCGCGGGTATCATCAGCTCAGTATCAGTTCCTTAGTGCTGAGGTTGATACTGCGATGTTGACGTCAGTACTCAAGTACTGATTTAAATAACTATATTATATCTTTAATGTTTGCAGTATAAATTTCTATTTTTTTTCTCTAAAACTAAGACTGACTTGTCATGTGGGACATGTATCTTAGCGGATTTGGTTGCCACTTTTTTGTAATATTATAAATTTTGAAAGTCTCGCTACTTTGGGCATCTCCTTCCTGATGACCGGGACTTCCGTCGAGTGTGGGCCATGTTTGCTGATGTTGGCTAGGTAGGGGGACGCCTATAACTTCTCTGGTAGGCGTCTCTTGCCTGATGCCTCCAGTTGACCAGTCTCATGAGCTACGTCGGTCGGTGTGTGCTCGGAGGGGGTGTGCTGTGTCTGCCGGGTCTTGTCCATCATCCGTTTCGGTTTCAAAACTGTCGGGTTTAGACACACTTATGAAGATTAAATATCAGAAAGGCCTCTGTGTCACTAAATTTGGTATAGTTATGCATTAATTGCAACCACTGGGTCGGTATCTCTGATAGTGGATGATTTGTTCGTTCCCGAGAGTATCATCGGCTCAGTATCAGTTCCTTAGTGCTGTAGTTGATACTGTGGGGTTGAGGTCAGTACTCAAGTACTCAAGTACTGATTTAAATAACTATATGATATCTTTAATTTTTGCAGTATAATTTTCTAATTTTTCTAAAACTAAGACTGACTTGTCAGGTGGGACATGTATCTTAGCGGATTTGGTTGCCACTTTTTGTAATATTATAAATTTTGCAAGTCTCTACTTTTGGCATCTCTTTCCTGATGCCCGGGACTTCCGTGGAGTGTGGGCCATGTTTGCTGATGTTGACCCGGTGAGGGGACGCATATAATTTCCCTGGTAGGCGTCTCTTGCCTGATGCCTCCAGTTGACCTGTCTCATGAGCTACATCGGTCGGTGTGTGCTCGGAAGGGGATGTTGCTGTGTCTGCCGGGTCTTGTCCCTCATCCGTTTCGGTTTCAAAACTTTGAGGTTTAGACATACCGATGAAGATTAAATATCAAAAAGGCCTCTGTGCCACTAAAATTGGTTTAGTTACGCATTAATTACAATCACTGGGTCGGTATCTCTGCTGGTGGATGATTTGTTCGTCCCCGAGGGTATTATCAGCTCAGTATCAGTTCCTTAGTGCTGAGGTTGATAGTGTGGTGTTGACGTCAGTACTCAAGTACTGATTTAAATAACTATATTATATCTTTAATTTTTGCAGTATAAATTTCTATTTTTTTCTAAAACTAAGACTGACTTGTCAGGTGGGACATGTATCTTAGCGGATTTGGTTGCCACTTTGCAATATTATAAATTTTGCAAGTCTCGCTACTTTGGGCATATCCTTCCTGATGCCCCGGACTTCCGTGGAGTGTGGGCCATTTTTGCTGATTGTGGCTCGGTGTGGGGGACGCCTATAAGTTCCCTGGTAGGCGTCTCTTGCCTGATGCCTCTAGTTGATCTGTCTCATGAGCTACGTCGGTCGGTTAGTGCTCGGAGGGGAATGTGCTGTGTCTGCCGGGTCTTGTCCATCATCCGTTTCGGTTTCAAATCTTTGGGGTTTAGACACACTGATGAAGATTAAATATCAGAAAGGCCTCTGTGTCACTAAATTTGGTATAGTTACGCATTACTTGTTCCTTATGATAAGACGCTTTCAGTCACACCATTCTGGAGGTCTTTCTAGGTGCGCCCAAGCCATGCCTTACCCCATCCACTTCATTTAAGGCCTAATAATTCTGAACCTTTCAGAACTCAATCCCGAAACCATTTATATTTTTGCTTTTTATGATAAGCTGCATTCAATGACACAAACCTTGGGGTGCCCCGGTTGAGACGGGACCACCCCCCTGTCCCGCAACTTCATAAAAGGTCTAATATCTGAGAAACTGTGCAGATCCCCACTCCTACACCATATATATTCTTGTTCCATATGATTAGACGCTTTCGGTGACACCAACCTTGGGGTCCCCGAGTGGCCCGAGGCCATGCCACACCCTTCATTTCATATAGGCCTAATATCGGAGAAACGCTTCAGCTCCGGGATTCAGATCCCTAAACCATGTATATTCATAATCCCCATGCTTTTCAAAAAGTATTTAAGGATATTGTGAATGCATCCATCCTTCTGTCTGTTTGTCCATACATCTCTCCTAAACCACTGGCCGGAATGCAAAAAAAAATTAGTACACAGCTTCTTTTTATGATAAGGCCTTGCATAAACAGCGTTATATTTAGCTCTGCAGAAACGCGGGATGTTGCGATAGTGTGCCATCGACTGCGCGCTCAAGTTACGTTTTGTTTCACAACATGTTGCGTGAGAAAATTGGAGAAGCTCTGCCAGCTTTTCAAGAAGGAATATTTGTTCTCATCCGATGAACGTTTTACATATATTTTTTTAAATTTTTACATGAAAGTTCAAATCTGTTAACCATTCTATTGACATGTGGAAATGTGGCCAGACTTTTTGTTTGATGGCGAGGATATGAGGATATATCCCGTGCAACAATGAGTGATCTCACTGAAGGGATGCTACAGAAAGCATTAGAGCACGTACACAATCACAAAACACAATATATGTTTTCTGCAAACAAGGCCTTGCAGAGGTCGTTATGAAGTTGCCTTTTAAACACAAGAGTTGCACCCAAACAAACAATTATTTTTAAGTATGTAAAACCAGTAATTACTCCTGTTTTAATGTCCATTTAGATAAAGTTTCAAGCAGTGACAGGCGACAAAACCGATCACGAGGCAGGACTACTCGACTGCATATATGTCCTGATTATTAGTTCAAACCACCCACCTTTTACAGTCCCGTAGCGCATACCAGATTATATCCCTGCAGGCACAAAACGTTGACTCAACGTTGAACTAAAGTTGAAACAAGGTTTTCAGCGTTTTGGCAACGTTAGTTCAACGTTGAGTGCCTGCTGGGATGTATCTGGAGCCCTAACTAAAGGAACAGTTCAAACAGGTTCGATTTAAAACACCTATTAGTGTCATTGTTTGAAATGGAATGAATTGGAAAAACAACCACAGCTATGTGACGCACGGTTTTTATTTTCGTACAAAAAATTGATATTAGCCCGTGAAAAATTTGTAACATTTTCTTATTTTTGTAATAAGCATACGGTTCAAACCATCTCAATAAGGCCGTTCTAATGAGTTATAACCATCCATATTTTACAGAAATAAGGGAAAGTTGTCTTATACAAATTAGGGTATTCATCACTTTCGACTTATTATCTTGATGACCCACAATAATAATTCTGATGAAAAAGGCTACAAAATTAGAAAAGGAAGTTATCATTTCTGTGATTTCTACTATTTTTTATTTTGCTCATGGAAATTGTTATTTTACATACATAATGTCCTTATAGGTTTCTCCTTAGAATCGGCAGATTCTTCTAGTTCTTTTTTAATACTCACAGCTTTATTTAAGACAAGAATTACATATAGCATACAGCTTTTTAAATCTCGACTTCCACTGTATGAAGTGAAGTGGGGATTACACTATTTTCCGTAATATCATGATGATTTAAGACGTCTACCTGAGGCATTTGATCGAAATATATGTAAAAAGAAGAGAATAGTAAGCCAGTAGTGGAAACATTTCGGCACATACACCTTGGCATCTGCAAACATTCTTCAATACAGCAAGGTTTGGAATATGATAGGGTATAAGGCCACTGCTGTCAATAAGAAATTGTAATCCAAGACAAGTATGACTATAGCTAGTAAAACAATCAATTATCTTTAATACAATTTTATACTTTCAGAAGAGGAATGTTTGCCGGAACTTCATTTGACATTTAATTCTTTAGCAAAAGATTTACAACGTAATGATGGCATCCACGTTGAGAACGTCCAGTACCTCGGTGACGGGACAGCATACTTTGACGGCAAAGCTGTAATAAACTCCAACATCTTCTCTAACGCTGAATGGGGTCGCAATGTCTATGTGTTTATTCGTTTTAAGCCCGAAGGCACAGGTCGACGTCAGGGTCTTGTTCACAATTCTGGCTGTGGACCGTCAGATATTGGTCCTTCCGTATTCATTGGATTAGACAGAGTGGCAGGTGGTATGGATATGAAATTTTCGACTGTACCACAGACCCAAGGTGTTAAGTACGAATTTGTGAATATTACAACTCCCGTAAGTATTTTTATTTTGACTACGTTTAATTTTCGTTTAACCTATCTCTTATGTTACTCTAATTCAATTTATATCGTGCCACCCGTTAATCAGAGATGTGCGAAAGCCGGAGTTGCTGCAGAATATAAGAATCTTATATGGTTGTGAGGAGTGGATGGAAAAATCCGTCCCGAGGGACACGGTCCGGCATCACGAGGCTTGCCGAGTGATGCCGGACAATGATCCCTCGGGACGGATTTTTCTATCCACCCCTCACACCCATATTGGATTCTTATATTCTGCATACCTTCCATTTCTTAGCGCGGATTTTAAATGCAGCAGTCACTTCGGTTACCAACGTCCGCCATATTGTGTTGACACTGCAGGAATGATTTGGGACGTCACGTAACGTGCTGTGATGTCAAGCTTAACGAATGCGCATACGATGTCGTAATCAACCAGTGCATTTATCAAACACGCGATTATCTTCGATGTTGGGTCGGAACACCAGGGATAGAACATAAATTTCTATCCCAGGGTAAAACCATGGATTTCCTTGTCTGGTTTGCAAAAAGTGTTAATTGTACCCTGGGATAGAAATTCATGTTCTGATCATGGTGTTCCGACCCAGGCGACTAACATAAGTGCCCTTCAATTCTATTCAACTGCCACACTACTTTTATTTTGCAAACAAAATACATGTGCGAGCTGTCAAAACTTACCGCAAAAACGAAATAAAAAAAATCAATAAGAATGATAATTATTAGACTATTTTATTGTTGGACACTGGATACAGGACTTTCGTATGAAATCTTAAAAAGAAGAAAAGAAATACTGTCTGTAGTTCTGCTATTTGCTACAAAATAAAAAGGGAATGTTTGGGAGGTGTTGTGCAAGAAAAAGAATCCAATATAGGTTCTGTTGTAGATGGTCGTTTCCAACCCTCGGAATGACCGTGCTGAGTGGAACCTCGGCATAGCCTCGGTTACGCTCAGCTCGGTCATCCCTCGGGTTGGAAACGCCCATCTAGCCGAGGTTCCGCTCAGCACGGTCATTCCCAGGGTTGGAAACGACCATCTACAACAGAACCCATTTCAGACTCATATAATATACTACGTTGCACAAGTCGGCGTTTTACTTGTCATCAATGTATATTTATCTGACATTAATGGCTGAAGTGTTTAACCTGTAGCTGTTACAGATGTGACAAACTAATCGATGCACCAAAGATACTAATAATAATTATAATATTGTCCGAAATTACATTCTTCACTTAAACTTTTTTTTTAGATTGTCTTTCCGTTGTGATAATATAAAGCATATCAAATGCACATAGTAATTATATATCAGGAACTGCACTTGCAAAATATGTAATTTGGTCGGTGGGACCATTGAAAATTCAAATCAGCACACATACAACAAAATGTGGAGACTATCACAGTCAGCCGTCTTTATACCGTAAATCGATAAATAACAGAACTCTATATAATGACTATTGCAATAGAGCTATTCACGTATATTGCTTCTAATAATCAACAAAATAAATTTGTGGATTTTATTCCTTGAAGTAATAAAAAGGCTGAACATTACGAAAACACACCTATATTAATGCATTGTAAATTTTACCGCCAGAAAAACGAGTTTTAAGATGACAATTTGTGATATTTTTAGCTCACCGAGCACGAAGTGCTCATGGTGAGGTATTGTGAACAGTGAATGTCCGACGTGCGTCGTCAACAATTTGCTTTAAATATGAACTAGTCCTAAAACATTGGGTTAATTTGATTCAGACTTCACAGGAATGTTGCCTAGGCTGCTATCTACCAAAATAGCTAAAATCGTTCCGCTATGATGAACAAGATGGCCACCGGAGCAAAAAAAATAGAAAGAATCTTGAAACTCCAACTTCTCCTGTACACTTAGGCCAATTACATTCAAACTTCAAAGAAATGTTGCTTAGGTGACCCTTAAGACCAAAATAGCTGAAACAGTTCCGCTACGATGAGCAAAATGGCCGTCAGAGCTAAAAATTGAAAAAAGAATCGTAAATTTGCCTAAAACGCGAACTTCTCCCTAAATTCTTCGGCCAATTTGATTCAAACTTAATAGGAATGTTGCCTCGACAACTCCCGACCGAAAAAGCTAAAATCGTTTCGCTCTGACAAACAATAGGGCCACCAGAGCTTAACATAGAAAACATATTCAAACGACAACTCCTCCTGTACTCTTTGGCCAATTTCATTCAAACTTCATAGGAATGTGCTTTAGATGACCCTCTACCAAAATAGCTAAAACAGTTCACCTCCGATAATCAAAATGGCCACCAGAGCTAAAAATAGAAAAACATCGCAAACTTGCTTCAAATGCAAATTCTTCCTAAACCCTTGGGCCGATTTGATTCAAACTTCACGGGAGTGTTGGCTAGGTGACTACCTAACAAACTAGCTAAAATCGATCCACTGTGATGAACAAGATTGCCACCAGAACTAAAAATAGAAACAACTCTTCAAATGACAACCCTCCTCTACCCTTTGCCCAATTTCATTCAAACGTCATAGGAATGATGCTTACGTAACACTTTACCAAAATAACTAAAACGATTCCGCCCCGATGAACAAAATGGCCACCAGAGCTAAAAAAAAACAAAAACATCGAAAATTTGCTTCAAACGCGAACTCCTCCTAAAGCCTTGGGCCAATATTATTCAAACTTCATAGGAATAATGCATAGATGACCTTCTACAAAAATCGCTAAAACGATTTTGCTCGGATTAACAAAATGGCTGCCAAAGCTAAAAATAGAAAAACAAAACATCACAAATTTGCTTCAAACGCGAACTTCTCTTAATCCCTTAGGCCATTTGGATCCAAACTTCACAGAAATGTTGCCTTGGTGCATCACTACGAAAAGAGTTAAAATCATTTTGCTCTGACAAACAAGATGGCCGCCAGAGCTAAAAATAAAAAAAATCTTCAAACTTAAACTCCTCCTGTAGCCTTTAGCCAATTTCATACAAACCTCATAGGAATATAGATGACCCTCTACCAAAATAGCTTAAACAATCCCGCTCCAGTGAACAAAATGTCCACCAGAGCTAAAGATAGAAAAACATCATAAATTTGCTTCAAACGCGAACTCCTAAATCTTTGGGCCAATTTGATTTAAACAGGATGGCCACCAGAGCCAAACATAGAATGTACTAGAGACAATGACACTCAAGTGAGCGAATTAGGGCCATGTTGTTCTTATTTCTGCTCGAAATATTGATTGTGGGTACAAGTTAGAATCGCCTCGATGAGGCGGTTCTAACAAGCACCCACAATCTATATTTCAGAGCAGAAATAAGGAAAATAAGGTTTACCCCTGTAAACCCAAGTTTTACTATATAAAAGTGAGGTTCAAGGGGGTTAAAATTATTTAGGCGTGTGTTCGTGATGGGCAATTTATTTGCTAATTTGTTACTTCTTATTGGGGCTCTTTAATTTATATAGTAGTTTGTTTATAACCGCAAAACTTAGGGGGCGCTAACACTGTCATTAAAAAGTTAGTTAACCACACACATTTCTGGCCACCAACCAATTGAATTAGTTAATTTTATTCATTAGTTCAAATTCACAAACTGCATGTGTGCTTATAGTGCCATGTTACCTGGAAAACAATATAATTCGTTCAACTGCATGACAAACAGAGTAGATCCTGTGTAGCTGGCTTCTCCAGAAGCCAAACGATTTGGATCAACGCTGCAAATGTAGGGGCTGTCGTGTTCGGAGGGATAAGGGTTTAACAACATTTTCAATACGTTCGAAATTTAAATCGCCTGCGTCTTCAAATGATATTCGCCCAAATAATGCTCCTTACGATGATATTTAGGAATATAAAAGTAGATTTTTCTGTTGGGAACATTAGGGTATTGAGATATTATTTAATATTTATACTCTTGGTTATATTTTATTTTTTTTTTTTGCTTCTAGATGTTGGCCTAGAAAAACAATACTGTACCTACCGCAGTCTTCAGTTTTGTGCTGCAGACATTGTCTCCAAAGGATTTCGCGTTTATAGAACATATACATGACCCAACCCACTTGGTTGTATCATGTCAGGTTGTAAGCAATAAAACATATTTAAATCAATAGAACATATTTGCACAGCTGGTGTCTTGAGAATGTTTGGCGGGCGTAACATGTCTCCGTGCCCTTTATCATAGTGTGGACTATACTTTCTAGTCCATTTAGATAATTTAATGTACTTTGGAATTTGAAAATATTTGAGGGTCACCGAGAAACCCTAATTGGTTTGTTTGTTTGAACTGGAGTTTAACGACCCAGTTAACACTATTTTAGGTCATTTTGAATCGGTCAGTTTACCCATTCACACTTTTCCTGGGCAGGCTTATACTTGAGCGGTTAAACAGTACAGTGCACATTCTGACAACTGCCCTTCTTGAATCAGCGGAAGGGAAAGAATGACCGTAGAAAAGATTTCATGGTCAATCTACGCGAAAGAATGTTGTCGAGCCCGGCAGGAATCGAACACGCGTCTTCTTGATCACCAGTCAGACGCGCATCCCACTGAGCTACCGAGGCCGGCAAAGCCCTAATTGAAGCCCTAATTTGACGAAAATGAAGTGAATGCAACGATCAGGCGCCCACACAATTACCCCCACACATCCCAAAGTAGCTGGTGTGTCCCCATCCGAAAACGAAACTTGAAAACTCGGACGTTTTTAATTTCGTTTTAAAAGCTGGAAGCCCCGACACTCGTATATAGTGAAATGATGATGACCTGTGTTAGAAAAACTAGGCATTTTCACTGATGACCTATGGGTCTGGGATTCTGATAATCTTTCTGTAAAATGCGCTTAGTATGATTATATTTCATCCTTTAACAATTTTCGTTCCTCTCTGCCGTAGTCTAGCCAAAATGTTTAAACCCAGTGCCAGAAAAGCTGAAGCCTGTGCAAACAGACTACTACACTGCTTGTCATCAACTTTATGAGTTTGACTAAAATCCATAAACGATGAAAGTGCCCAAATTCAAAGGTAGAAAGTTTCACGTCGTAAACGTGACATTATATTTCCTTTTACTTAATTATGTTTCTCTAAATGCAGCCTTAAGTAGCTTTAGGAGTACTATATATACTTCTAGCATTAGGTGAAGATACACATTATGCGTTCTATTTTGGTATAAAACATTTTAGCTATCTGCTGTGGTAAGTTTGCTTTCAGCTGACGTTTGGTGCTGCATAGACAGCTTGAGCTTATTATAGGTCTTCGACAAGCACCTGTGTTCATATCTTGTACACGGTGTCTAGTTTCTTAAATTTTGATCTTCGCCAATCAGACACATTGGATGCTTATTTTAATTTGAATCCGTGTTGTTCTGATGTCCTATGGAACCGGGTGTTCTGTGTTGTGTTGTTTCGTTTTATGTATTCAGTAGTTATATGGCCCTTATAAGAATATTTTTAAACAAATAAAAATCAAAAATGAGTTCCTTTAAGAGCAACGAAAACATTCATAAGAAAGAAGATGGGTCATGCTACGTAGTTTCGGCTAATAAAGCCTCATCAGTGACCCTGTAATGATCCTGCAACGAAAGCCAGAGGAAACATACTGCAATTTCGCGAATTTCGAACAAGCAGTCGACTCAAAGACTGATATAAATCAAAATGGGGTCCAAATAATTAAAAACCTGTCTAGAATATGAGTCTAAACCAATAATTTATTTCTTATTTCTCAGAATATACACGCTGATCTCAAAGGACCAAAAGTAAAATATAAACTGCACTATGGTTGATGTACGGGGAGACGTTTTACGTTTTACTAATCGGCCTTTAACGGATGGCGAATTTTGAATACACGTATTGTGTTATAATCCGTTTTGTGTCATGGCCTACTTTTTCAGTTGATGTCCCAACACACTAACATGGCAAACGCGAAGCCTTTTTACCAAACCTGAATGAGCGATACGCCAGATTCCAATTTAGTTACCTTAAGGACACCTGAAACCGTGCCACCAGTTTAACAAATCTATGTTTTGATTATACTAAAATCCCTACCACTCTAAACCCCAATTTATAGACAAAATTGGATTATTTCCTTATTTGTGACAAAAACAGAAATAGTGGGCAATCGTTAGAATTTCCCCAATAATTCGTTTCTAACGAGCTTGAGGCCGTTCTGACGAGTGGTGTCAATCTATATTTGGACTGGAAATGAGAAAAAAAATATGAAAAAAAATCTGAAAAAATTCCATTTCTACAGATATGAGAGATTTAAAAAAAAATCGAATTGATGCCCTGATACACAAAATAACATAGTGCCATTAATATTAGAAATAAACCTATGGTGGCACAGCAATCTTTGGTGTATTTTTCATTCCCATGACCTCATATGCTCTATTTGTTACTGATCCTTAGGACGGGCTAAAAATCAATTATCAAAGGCTCATATTAATATCTTTTTAACATTGAGTGTGGAGAACACTCCGTGTCAGTGTCATGTTTCGATCTTTGATTCTAAAGGTGTGTGTTCTAGTATTATGTTTATAATGTCGATAGCTTTGTGTCTAAATCAAACTGTTCGTTAGCGTGTTTGATGTCTGGACGTGATGCTTGTAATGGAGCTTTAAATCAGTATGTGTAGGAGAAATTTTAAATCAACAGTTCTTTTGGACTATGAAATTATGAGACAGAGTAAAGTTGAGTCACTGTCGGCTAGTCTAAATCAAACTGTTTGTTAGCGTGTTTGATGTCTGTACGTGATGCTTGTAATGGAGCTTTAAATCAGTATGTGTAGGTGAAATTTTAAATCAACAGTTCTTTTGGACTATGCAATTATGAGACAGAGTAAAGTTGAGTCACTGGCGCCACTCAGTGTCTATTAAGAATATCTTTCCGATTTTCCATATGATTTTGAGTATACATATGAGTAAACGGAACTGAGTAACAGCATTTTCGAAAATGGACCTAAGTTCGATTTTTATCTTTTTGCCGCGTTTTTCAGTGATAACTTTTTATTTTAGATTTTAGATCAACATGTCCAGCGTGGAAGCTCCGCCAACTTCTCGCATAGGAGTCAGCCTCCAGAATTGTATACTTTTTGCTTTCATCAGATGGACTTTTTACTGTTTCGGAAATTTTCGATAAAAACAAAGTCCGATTCTGTCACTCAAACTTTCGAAATGTAAACAAATAATTATCCTATTTAAAACGATATCTGTATATGGATAAATCTTGTGCAGTAAGCGAAGCGTCCAACGGAAGGAAGGGACGTTGTACAATGCATTAGAATGAAGACAGTCAGAACCATGAAATACGTTGTTTTGGTCAGAAAATCTTTAGCTCAGACAATGCAGATTCTACGCTTTTGATCTATTATTGATCAGATATTAAATACAATGCGATTTTTGTTTGACTCTCGAATGTGCGAATTGTAAGCATGCATGTTATTTGAACGACCCACATAAGTATCCTTCAGTCAAACACTGAACAGGCGACAAATCGACAAACCACATCATCAAGGCGAGACTTGTGAAAACAGAAAATTTTGCACAAACTTGAAATTGTAGAAAGCCCCATCTAATTACAGCTCTGCTCCGATAACGTCGGGGTATGCAACGGTTTATAAAAGTTGGCGGAGCTTCTTCTGTACAACTTTCCCGCTGGATGTGTCGAACTAAAATCTGAAGTTATCGCCGAAAACTGCAGCAAAAAAGATAAAAAATCGACTTTAATTTTTTCGAGTTGAGCTGTGGTAAAAATTTAAAACAAGCAGAATTAGCTGTGGCAAATATATCTCATTGGAACTGTTATTTAGCCTTCTACTCGTCATGATTACTTATGATGTTGTTCTTTTTCATTTGTGTCTTCGACAGAAGCTATCGATTCATGGTCTTTGCCTCCCCATCAATTTTGTCAGTCATTTGGAAAAGCATTGCGTAGTTATTTCGCATAATTTAATTTTTTAACAGTCATTGATAGTTTTTTCTTTGACTGGGCTAAAGGCAATTATATATAAAGCCGTTTCAATATTGCTTTGGTGAAGGAAATGTCGGAACACAATGTTACGTGCTTAGGCACACACGTCAGAGCTTTAAATAAATTCGACTATGTTGAAGGATAAAACCTGCAATGCTTTAAACAATTGCTTACTGTTTCGTTACTTTCCATTTCGACTCATTGGATTCATCAAGGATTTATTACATTTTTGCCAGACATTACGAGAACACGCCTTTATAATTTTGACCCCCTCAAACCCCAATTTTATATAGTAAAACTGGGGTTTAAGGGGGTATACATTATTTTTCTTATTTCTGCTCAAAAATAGATTTTGGGCACTCGAAAAAACGCCTCGTCGAGGCGGTTCTTTCGAGTCCCCGCAATCTATGTTTTGAGCAGAAATAAGAAAAATATGACATTGTGGCCTCTTAAAATTTCTAATTTTTTTAGCCCCAAAATGGCAATATATTTGTATAGGTGGGTTTTCGTAATGTATAATCATTGCAATATATGAACTTGTTTTATATTTGAAAAAAAGAAAGAAAGAAAGAAACAGATTTAAAGAAAGAGCTGCAACATAAGAATATGTCACTTTTCTATTCTATGGAATCTGGCTCTAGATTGAAAAAAACTGGTTCTTTATTCGTGTTATTTCAAAACCGGCCGTCCAGTAGTCACATTTGGACAATAGAGTTTGTTGATCTTGAATAACGGCCCCTGTAAAGTAAAATAAGAGATCAATGATTTAATCTGTAATTCAGAAGACCGCATATTTTCCGCTGCAAAAGTGCTTAGAAATGTCTGAATATTCCTCAAAATAGAACTTAGAACATCCATTTGAAGTAAAACAGCAATACTATTCAAATACGAACTAAACAATATTTGAATTAAGCAGTTCAAAATAATGAGTTTCATTTCTCACGTTTCAGTTCATTTGATTTCAAATGGTAGTGAACTTTTTATCCTTTACCATTATGCTTTAATTTTCAGGAGAATAAGTTTATAGACGCTTGGTTCAAGTTTAGTCCGGGCACATTCCGGGCGGATGTGAATGGTATTACCGCAGTATTAGATTTACCAGGTACGTAATGATGGCTATGTTGATTTCAGATTTATCAGGTATAGAAAGATATTATATTTAATCCATTCTTACTTAAAGGGACAAAGACAAACAACGCAAATCCAGAGCAGACACGGCGTTTGATCGGGCTCTACAATATTTGTTTGTTGTTTTTTTCGAAAAGGATTTTTTGTCAAAATATACTAAAAAAAGAAAACAGACTTGAACCCTACCCCAATCACACACACCTAAAATGACAACTGGATTTATCCGACATATTAATGGTTCAGCCCCTTGGATAAACATCTTCATGGGTGGTATCTCATGCAAATTAATTCTTTCAGTCTTTCAGTAACTGTCCTTTTGGCTTTCCGCTATTGATGTTTCAATTAGAGTCTGTTGTTTCATGTTTGTGTTTCTTCCCCTTTGGTGTCTCTGATGGGAGCTGTATGTTTATTGTATCGATTCCTGATCATTGCCTCCACTTCTATTTGTCAAAAGTGGTTAACTCATAAAGGTGGAGCAAAATCTTTCATACAATAGTAGACCCCTTTAATCAAATGAAAATGGTTGATGATTTATTTTACTTTAAGTCCAAATATAATGTATAGAAAGTACATGTAGATTATTGTTAGAATCGCCTTTAGAATGAGGTGATTGTAACGAGTATCATCACTCTACCAGTGTTTCTAAGCAAAACATGAATTCCCCCGTAAACCCGTAGTTTTTCTTATATAAATCGGAGCTTAGAGGGGAAGTGGTATTCATCTCGCGGTAGTTTAACGTTACATGTTTCACCGTACACAACCTGGTCGAACCAGTCAAATGCGTTGGACAAAGCATGGTTTGCTGATTCCCAGACTTGACAACACAATAACACCAGAAAGCTCTTCTAGTCTATCAGTAACAGTAAATTGGACATACTACACTTACACATGATAGGGGGTATATGAAACATTGAACTATTAATAGTCGGAGAAGATAAATCGCTAAAGTTTTTTGTTTTTAATGAGCAGATTTGATCTGAAAAGTCCCTATAATAATACAGATGCAGATGGGATGGGTACAGGTGTAAACCCAGAAGCTTCTCTTCAAAATTCGTCCTTCTTGGCTCATTGCGACTGTGTATCATATGGACCCCGTCAAGCAATTTTGGTACTTATCGCCTATACGAGCACTGAAGGTTCAGGCGAGCCTGCGCATCGGCGCAGTCTCGCCAGAACCTTCGCTGCTCGCTTATACAAACAGTGAATCAAGAGGAACCTTCAGACAGAAAGCCATATCCCTGGCCCCTCAGAATGGCTGGGCATGCGCAGTTAAAATTTGTCATGACGGAATGCTCGAGGACACAAATTCGCTTGGCGGGGCTCATATATTGATCGATACCTCTTCATCACATTCTGCATGGTCCTGATTGTGTCGTTGTTGATGGCGCTTTGGGATCTCCCGCAGTTTAATCCCGCATATCATTCCAACCGTCTACTTTTTATATGGTAAATACATGGTTAGTGTCTTTAATAATAAAATATTATCGGTGAGCCTTAGACAGTTTTATAGGAGCGAGTTCCCATAAGGTGAGAGAGATGTTCGTCTATATATGGCTTTGGCGAGACTGCGTTAATACACAGGCTCACCTGGAACTTAAGGGATGAGTGAGTGTGTTTGAGTTTTACGTCCCACCAACAGCTAAGGTCATATGGAGACGGGATCTCGGTTTAAAGACCGGGATCGAACCCACGACTCCGGGTTTATGAGGTGAGCAGTTTATCCACTACACCACGGAGGCTTCTGGAACAAATGATCGCCTATGTACGATGCAATAAGTATTTTTCTCATGAGCTTGGTGGAAATATATATTAAGTACGTACAGGACAAAACCAGAAAGGAGATCTGTACATACATAGAAATCTCTGATCAATATGCGCATTTGCGCAGACTGGTTAGAGTTTTAGCTTTTGACACGAACCTTCTGTACATTTTGTTTGGTCAACGTGGTATATTTATGTGTGTCTATAAGTCTTCCAAGTGTTACCCTGATTTCGGTGGCGTCTCTGTGAGAGTGGCATTCCCTGGATAACCTTATATCTCTCCTTTTTATGTCAATCACAGCTGAAAATTATAACATTCATCACGTAGACACGTCTATATATTTTGGACCCCCTTGAACACCGCTTTTATATAGTAAAACTGGGGGTTACAGGCATAAATCTTATTTTTCTCATTTCTGCTCTAAAATATAGATTGTGGGCACCGGTTAGAACCGCCTCGATGAGGCGGTTTTAAAGATTACCCACAATCTATATAAATAAGAAAAACATCATAACATTTCATCTAAAGAATTTAGTTTATTTTCAACGGTAAAGTTTACAATGTATTTGTCTAGGCGTGTGTTCCTAATATTGATATGTTGTAGGTGCGGAGGCAGTGTCTCGACGTCACGGTGCTCTGAACATTGGTGGTAACCTCTGTAGAATAGGAAACGAAAGTTTCGGAGGATTTATAGGAATACTTGATGAGGTAAGTAGGGCTGAGTTAGGCGAAAATTTTTCTTTGAACCTTTTGCGATCGGAGCCTGTCCGTCTCCACTTAGTCCGATTACGGCTTTTACCTGTCTTCGTGAAGCAGTTTTGCCAATCCGGTTACTTTGACAAGTCTGTGAAATGAAGACCCCCTAACCCCCACTTTATAAAGAGAAGGGTGGTCTTTATTTTCCGTATTTCTGCTCAGTACATAGATTATAGGTAGTCGTAAGAACCGTCTAATGAGCACTCACAATCTCTATTAGGACCGGATATAGGAAAAATATCAAACCTTTTCATATGGTAAATGTTAGCTATAGATAAGATGGACGCCATTTTGGTGCATGGTTGTGTTATCGTGATGGAATCAATGGTTATCCGCAGTCTGATCGTTATACTGGTTGTGTGCTTATGTCCTATGACACATTTTCGCTCAGTTGACCGTTCACTTATGTTTGACGTCCTCGAATTACTGTGCAGCAGAACCTAGAACGCTGGGAGTAGTGCAAAAGTTCTTCGTGTCTTTGGTAGAGGCAAGCTAATCACCCTTGTAAACTTTCTGCCATAAGCCCCTCTAAAAATGGAGTCTGCTTGTGGTGGTATTACGAGGCCGGCTCTTGAATGTTGGTGAAGTGCAGCTAATTATACTTTCAATGGTGACCCTCACTAATTATTGAGTCTGCTTGTAAAGGCATTACGAGGCTGGGATTAGTGCTAAATCTCTTCCTGTATGTTGGTGAAGGCAAGCTTATCATACTTTCATCATAGTGTAGTTGGTATTTTCCTTTGGGTTCCTTGATTTCATTGTGGACTTTTGAAAATATTTTAGGGTCACTGATGAGGCCTAATTGGCCGAGACTAGCTAGTCTGACCCAGAAACACTTGTACATTTAATACTTTTCAGTTTTGTGGTGTATTCTTTGCTTCCAGAGGATGACCCTTTTAGAACATATTTCAGTCGTGAGACCCTCTGAAAATGAAGTCCTTTTGTAAAGGCAATACGAGGCGGACTCTTCCTGTATGTTGGAAAAGGCAAGCTTATCATACTTTTTGTCGTGAGTCTCTCTGAAAAAATAGTCTTATTGTAAAGGCCATACTAGGGTCGGATTCGTGGAAAAGCTATCCTTTATGTTGGTGAAGGCATCTTATCATACTTTCTGAAAATGATTCTTCTTGTAAAGGCATTGCGAGGTTTGGAGTAATGAATGAAAAAGCTCTTCTTGTATGTAAGAAAAAGCAAGCTAATTATATTTTCTGTAGTTAGCCCATCTGAAAAAAGAGTCTGCTTGTACAGGCATTACGATGACACACCCGCATGCTGAAGTGGCGATGTTCAAATCATTTTTAAAGTTGAAAGTTTTCATATTTTACGTAATTTTTAGTCATAGTTTACGTTTAAATTCAAGAGCTGATAAATTCCTAACCGAACTGTGGATTTCGTTCATATTTGATGTAATGATATATATGGGTCCACCGCCATTGTACATAACATCAATGTTAAGGTCAAGGACTCAGACGGTCCTTTTGGCCTTTCGCTTGTTGCGTTTTCATTATGCCCCCAACTTCGAAGAAGTTGTGGGTCATTATGCCCCCTACTTCGAAGAAGTTGTGGGGCATATTGGTTCTGCCCTGTTCGTTCGTCCGTCCTTCCGTACTCCCCGCTTTTTTACTGGATAGCATAACTTAAGAACCATGGGTGCTAGGTTTTTGATATTTCGTAAATGGATTCCTTATGAAAAAATAATTGACACTTGTTTTTTTTCTCGTCAGGATTATGCCCCTTTCTTGAGTTATGCCCCTTTCCAAAAAATACTTTGAAATCTTGTAAGCAAGATATCTCAAAAACTGTTTGAGCTTTTGCCCTGAAACTTTACAGACTGGTTTAGGATGATGAGTAGATGAACTGATTAACTTGTGACAAAAATTCGATTTTTTTTCTTGAGTTATGGCCCTTTGATTTTTTTTGTGTTTTAAGCTTGTAAGCAAGATACTTAAAAACTGTTTGAGCTATTGCCCTTAAACTTTACAGAATGGTTGGGGAAGATGAGAAGATGAACTGGTTAACGTTTGACAAAAATCCATTTTTTTTCTTGAGTTATGCCCCTTTGAAATTTTTGGGCGTTTTAGGCTTGTAAGCAAGATGTCTCAAAAACTGTTAGAGCTATTGCCCTAAAACTTTACAGGATGGTTCAGGATGATGAGTAGATGAACTGATTAACTTTTGAAAAAAATCCGATACTTTTTTCTTGAGTTATGCCCCTTTGAAATTTTGCTCGTTTTAAGCTTGTAAGCAAGATATCTAAAAACTGTACGAGATAATGCCTGAAACTTTACAGGCTGGTTCAGGATGTTGAGTAGATGAATTGATGAATTTTTGGAAAAAATCCGATTTTTTTTTCTTGAGTTATGGCCCTTTGAATTTTTTTTTGCGTTTTAAGCTTGTAAGCAGGATAACTAAAAAACTGTTCGAGCTATTACCCTAAAAGTTTACAGAATGGTTGGGAATAATGAGAAGATGAACTGATTAACTTTTGAAAAAAATCCAATTTTTTTCTTGAGTTATGCCCCTTTGAATTTTTTGCGCATTTTAAGCTTGTAAGCAAGATATCTCAAAAACTGTTAGAGCTATTGCCCTGAAACTTTGCAGGCTGGTTCAGGATGATGAGTAGATGAAATGATTAACTTTTGAAAAAAGAAATCCGAAGGATTATGCCCCTGTCTTGAGTTATGCCCCTTTGCAAAATACTTTGAAGTCTTTTAAGCAATATATCTCAAAAACTGTTCGAGCTTTTGCCCTGAAACTTAACAGACTGGTTTGGGATGATGAGTAGATGACCTGATTACTTTCTGAAAAAAAATCCGAATTTTTTTTTCTTGAGTTATGGCCCTTTGAATTTTTTTCGTTTTAAGCTTGTAAGCAAGATATCTAAATAACTGTTTGAGCTATTGCCCTGAAACTTAACAGAATGGTTGGGGATGATGAGAAGATGAACTGATTAACTTTTGACAAGAATCCAATGTTTTTTTCTTGAGTTATGCCCCTTTGAATTTTGCGTGTTTTTAGCTTGTAAGCAAGATATCTCAAAAACTGTTCGAGCTATTGCCCTGAAACTTTACAGGCTGGTTCAGGATGATGAGTTGATGAACTGATTAACTTTTGAAAAAAAATCCAATTTTTTTTTCCTTCAATTATGGCCCTTTGAAATTTTTGTTTTAAGCTTGTAAGCAAGATAACTCAAAAACTATTTGAGCTATTGCCCTGAAACTTTTCAGAATGGTTGGGGATGATGAGAAGATGAACTGATTAACTTTCGAGAAAAAATCCATTTTTTCTTGAGTTATGCCCCTTTGAAATTTTGTGCGTTTTAAGCTTGTAAGCAAGATATCTGAAAAAAACTGTTTGAGCTATTGCCCTGAAACTTTACAGGCTGGTTCAGGATGATGAGTAGATGAACTGATTAGGTGAATTTTAATGCATTTGCATTTTTGGGGATTTTAATGAATGTTTGCTTAAGACAGGTTGCTCTCGACCTTATTTTCAAGGACACAGGCCCCAAAGACTGACAATTTTGGATTATCTGCACCCTATCTAATGAGAGTGGAAGAAATGAAATTTTGTGAAACTTGGTAAAATATATAATCGCAGCCAACCAAAGATTTGGTTATATTTTGGTGATCTTGACTTTATTTTCAAGGTCATGTCCCAAAAACTCAATTTGGGCTTGTCTAATGAACGAATTGATTAGTTTTGGTCAAACTTGGTATAATATATTATGGTGACCTTGACCTCATTTTCAAGTTTTCAAGGGCACATACCCCCAAAGAATGTCAATTTGTGGATTGTCTGCTCCCTATCATGAGCAAATGGATGAAATGTGGTCGAACTTGGT
Organism: Lucinisca nassula; assembly: GCA_963580285.1. Taxonomy (NCBI): domain Eukaryota; kingdom Metazoa; phylum Mollusca; class Bivalvia; order Lucinida; family Lucinidae; genus Lucinisca; species Lucinisca nassula. Next base: position 64,294,479 of record OY757015.1, read on the forward strand.
GCAATATATCATTGCAACATACCAAACGTTCCATTAGATTTGGTGATTTTGATTTATTTTCAAGGGCACATAACCCCTCCCGCACCCCCCCCCCCCCCCCGCCCGTACAAAAAAAAATGATAAATAAATAAATAAATAAACAAAAAACACTGTCAATTTTGGCATATCTGTCCCCTTTCTAATGAACGAATTGATTAATTTTGGTCAAACTTGGTACAATATATCGTTGCAACCTACCAAAGATGTGATAAGATTTTTGTGTCTTTGACCTAATTTCCAAGGGCACAGATACATGTGTCCCAAAAACTGTCACCTTATTATGGCCTTACTTCAAAATAAAATTTGGCAAAAGTTGGTACAATATATCATTGCAACCGACCGCAGTTTTGTCAAGATTTTGGTTACTTTGACCGTATTTCCAAGGATACAGCATCCCCCAAACTGTCCGTTTGGCTTGTCTGCATCCTACCTCATGAAGAAAGCCATGAAATTTGGTCGAACTTGATACGGTGTATCATTTCCGGCAGCTTATTGGAGGTGACATGTAGCGGAGGTTGTAGGTGTGCACAACCTCAAGTAAGCTCAGGTGAGGGTTATAGGACCATCATGGACTCTTGTTTTATGTTTAAGAAATAGATCAGCTCTAAGTGTGATTTGTTGAGTAATAAATCACAGTTAAGAGGTAAGTTGTAAAGTAGATCAAATCACGAGCGCGTAGCGCGCGTGATTTGTCTACTTACAACTGACCGACAAACTGTGATTTATTACTCAACAAATCGCAAACTATAGAGCTGATCTTTTTCGATTCTAACAGGCTGAAAATCGGCAATAATGCTGTTGTTTCCTTCAAAATCTGACAACTTTCCGCCATTGTTAGAAGAATCTCGCTAAAATTATCGACTGAAACACATGCATTTATATCATTTTCTAACGTTTTCGATGCGAGAATATGACGTTACACCGTCTAACGTCAAGCAAATCGACTAGTGACATCATAAATTTGCAGTTTTTAATGACGTCACTCGTCACGCTCTTCTTTGCCGTGATTTGTTGTAGAATAAAACACAGTTATTTTCCGTTGCCTATATAGGCGCGCTAGAATTGTGTTTCTTTCTCTTTGGTATCTTGGATTGTAGGTGTGAGGTATCGATTCCTGATCATTGTCGAAATTGCATCACGATAACACGCCTATACAAATACATTGCAAATTTTAACGCCGAAAAAAAAGAGTAAAATTTAAGATGAAAAATTGTGATATTTTCCTTATTTTTACTTAAAACATAAGTTGTGGGTGCTCGATAGAACCGCCCCATTAAGGCGGTTCTATCATGTACCCACAGCCTTTGTTTTAGATCCAAAATACGAAAAATGGTCTATACACCAGCAAATCCCAGTTTTACTATATAAATGTGGGGTTCGAGGGGGTCAAAATTATACAGGGGCGTTTTCGTGACGTGGCGTTAACTTTTTAAAGAGCTCATATTTTCCAAATCATACGATGGATTTGGTTCACGTTTTATTCAGCAGTACCCATGTCCACTCCCATTACCTCAAGGTCACGTACTATTTTTTTAAGTTTTTACGAGCTCATATTTTCATAACCATACGATGAATTTGGTTCATATTTGGCATGATGGTAGATAGTGGTATAAAACTTCATTCAGCAGTACCCCACCTGTGCCCGTATGACTTCAAGCACTCTTTTCCGGGCGAGCTACGCTTTCTGATAACAGCTCTTGTTTTTATAGATTTTTCTCCGCATCCATGTCAGGTAAAAACAAAAACTATGCCATACGGGTCTAACTATGTCTGACTAAGAGTAATTCAACAAGGCCTTGCGCTCAGATATATTTTGCATATTATTCAAGAAATTGCTGAAAATAGAGGATCTTACTTGAGTATTCATCTGTATTTATTGAATTTTTTAACGGGTTTAGGAAAATGGAAAAAAAATGCGAGGCTTTGCCGAGCATTTTATCCCTTTTCCTCAACGAATTTAATAAATTCAATAATACATGAGCACGAATGAAAGATTCTTTTTATCATATGACATTTGAAACGAATTTAATTCATGATCGTTTTACGAAAACGTCAATATTCCACCATTAAACGCGACGTTGTTAAGGATGTCTTACGTGTAACGTTACGGGACGTATCTACATGCAAATGATTTGCATATTTAATCCACTAGTGGATTATTGAATCTATTACATGTAGTTATTACATTCTCAGACGCGACTCATATGATAAAGTATTTAATAAAACCAGACATTTGAATCCTGGCCTCAAATTATCTGCATATGTACAGACATTTTCTTTTTATTTTCAGGTGAAAATATACAAGTGTAAGCCAGTACTTTAGCACAAACCAGGATGTTTTGTATGTTTAATTCCCCGGTGCTTATCTAGTGTCCCAATGATGAACGAACATAGTGCACTTAAAATGTGAGAATGTAACGTATGTCTCTAGGACAAGGGGACTTAACTCATTTGTATAGCTTACATGCGAATAGAAAGGATCGGAATAGCTTTTATCCTGTCATATTCTGTACATTCCATTTTTCCATGATAATTTCGTGTTCTGTTGTTTGACCCTTGTATATTGAAATACCCCTTTTAACGAATAGGAGAACTCATTCAGCTAGATATACGAGTACGTTACTTGTAAGCAAAAGGAAATCAAAGTGCTGACAACACTCGATTGTCTCTGGGAGTTAGCTGGGAAAATTGTCCTGGGGCGAGTTGTTCAAAGCATCGTTAGCTTAACGAGCTCGTTAGTGGTCATATTGTTAACTCTTCTAGCAAGTACAATATTGAAAATTTTGGTATTTTTTGCTGAAAAAAATGTGAGCAGCTTTTGCATCCGCAAAAGCTGCTCACATTGTTTCAGCAAAAAATTCAGCATATTTGCCATATTTAATGATCAAAGTTTTAACGATACGTTAACTAACGACGTCATTTGTTTTGAACAACTGGCCCCTGGACGGCGGCTTACACTTTGTTGCTTTACCCTTCCATTTTGTGGCTTTTGATCTTGGGCCAGTTGTTCAAAACTAACGACGTCGTTAATAAACAAATCGTTAAAATTTTGACCATAAACATGGCAAATATACTAATATTTTTGCTGAAAAAAAATATGAGCCGTTTTTTTTTTGGTTTGTTTGTTTGATTTGAGGTTTAACGTCCCCGTCAACACTGTATAGGTCATTTTGGAGAAATTGCTTCCAATTTTATGGGACTTTTACCCGACATTAAGCTGAAATGACATCTCAAGCCCTGTCGCCCAATGAAAGCAATAGCGTTTATAAGCATGGACGGTCCGACTCGCACCGCTTTGCCTGGGCAGGCCTAAATACTATAAGTGGTTTACCATTACTCGTGGGCGGTCGGTTTCAGCTCTGCAAGGAAGCATCATTCAGCCCATCTATTTCTTCAAGCCCCGACGGGCGGGGGCCCGTGAGCAGCTTTTGCATATGCAAAAGATGTTCGCATTTGGGCCACGTCAAGCGATTTTGGTACTTATCACCTATGCGAGCAGCGAAGGTTCAGGCGAGCGCGCATCCGCGCAGTCTCGCCAGAACCTTCGCTGCTCGCTCATACAAGCAGTGTATCAAGAGGAACCTTCAGACAGAAAGCCATATCCCTGGCCCCTCTGAATGGCTGGGCATGCGCAGTTAAAATTTGTCATGACGGAATGCTCGAAGACACAAATTCGCTTGGCAGGGCTAATTTGGTCAGTCAAAATAAGAAGATTAGAGGTACATGTATTTAACTTGCTAGAATAGTTAACAATTTGACCACTAACGAGCTCGTTAAGCTAACGAGGCTTAGAACAACTGGGCCCCGGGTATTCACTGTGTGTATAACACAACACATGGGTTCAGTCTCGGTTTTGTAGACAGCCCTCCTTACAGAGCACTTCGACATAACAGCGTCAAGAATAGCGCGACTATAAAATATACATACACATTATAAGTTATTTTGATTCTTGACGGGGAACATGCCATCACATCCCCCACCCCTGAGAACGATATTTCTTGCACACCAGACAAGGAAATCCGTTATTTTACCCTGGGATAGAAATATATGTTCTGACCCTGGTGTTCCGACCCCAAAATGGAATATAATCGCGTGTTTGATAAATGCACTGGTTGATTACAACCTCATGCGCGGCGTCGTCATGCGTGACGTCACTAAACATTCTTGTTGTGTCATCACAAAATGGCGGACGTCGGTAACCGAAGTGACAGCAGCATTATAAATTCGCAATAGAAATGGAAGGTATGCAAGAAAAAGAATCCTATATGGGTGTGAGGGGTGGATAGAAAAATCCGTCCCTCGGGATCACTGTCCGGCATCACTCGGCAAGCCTCGTGATGCCAGACAGTGTCCCTCGGGACGGATTTTTCCATCCACCCCTCACACCCATATAAGATTCTTATATTGCCCGAGCCATTAGGCGAAGGCAAATATGCTTTCAGGTGGGGATATGATCCCATGTTCCGCGCAAAGAATCAAAAAACGAATTTGTTACCCCGCAAAGCTTTTTCATGGCATGTTGTACATTGTTGACTGTTTTCTAGAAGTACATGTTTAAATGTGACGGCATCAATCGCGACGTTGCTCAGTGGAAAAAACGTTTACAGCATGTTATAATGAGAGTTTTAAAACAGAAAACAATGAAATAAGATACGGAAATAAATGAAACGAGTTTTTTTAGAGGATCTTACATGAGTGTTCATGTATTATTGAATTTATTAAACGAGTTGAGGAAAAGGGATAAAATTCGCATTTAATCCCTTTTACTCGACTCGTTTAATAAATTCAATAATACATGAGCACGAATGCAAGATTCTATTTATCATATGACATTTTAAACGCCTTTTATTCTCGATTGTTTACAAAAATGTCAATATTCCGCCGTTAGTAAACGCGACGTCGTTAAGGACGTCGTACATGTAACGTTACGGGACGTATCTAGCTAATTTGCATATTTAATCCACTAGTGGATTATCGAAAATAATAAATGACGTTATTACACTCTCAGACTCGACGTCATATTATAAATTTATTTATTTATTGGCTGGAAATTAGAGAGGTGCTTTTATTTCAAATCAGCTATGCAGCAGGCCCAAGATGGATTGAGACGTCATTTCATCTCAATGTCGGGTAAATATCCCACAAAATTGGAAGCAACGTCTCCAAAATGACCTATAAAGTGTTGATGGGGGCGTTAAACCTCAAACAAATAAACAAAGATATCTGCCTAAGAACATGTAGCTTATGGGCACCCGTTAGAATCGCCTTAGGGTGGCTCTAACAAGTACATATACTCTACGTTTGGTGCAGAAATACGAAAAATCCGACTTTCGACAAAAATCAAGTTTAAGAGGTATGAAGACTGCCTTATCTTACCTTGGTGTTTTCGTAATTTCTTCTCTAATGTTTATGTTTAGAGATAAATGTCAAGGAACCTCATTTGTCGTGTAATAATATGTCCTGTAAATGAAAGTCTCACAATAACTCGACCAGACACCCTAAATTTTGAAATGGAATCCTGTAAATATAAGGTGGGAGATTCCATTCATTACAGAATGCTTTGATTTTACGTTGCCATAGTGATGTGTTCTAAGATGGAAATGCGGGATAAAAGATTCAGAAAGCACATGATATGATTGTGGAAATAAGGATGTGAGTTAGTTCTTAATAGCATAGCATGGGAAAAGGAGGCATGAGCATAAATAACGGATGAGTTTCCTTGTTAGAAATATATGGTGTGGGTATTTGTTAGAATCGCCTCGAGGAGGCGATTCTAACAAGTACCCACAACATATGTTTCTATATCTATAAAGAAATAAGAAAAAATATCTTGGGCTTATGCTCAATACTAGTCCTTATTAGGGCCCCGCACTGAAAGTGTGGGTGCCCTATAGTAATCACTCTGTCCGTCCGTCTGTCTGTCTGTCCGTCTGTCCGTCCACAAATTTTCCTACTCCTCTTATAGCGCTGCCGGGGCCCTAGTCAGTTTCACTGACAGCTCTAGTTTCAGGATACTACTCTTTAAACCGAAGTCCCGTCTCCGTATGACCTTAGCTGTTGGTGGGACATAAAACTCAAACATTCACACGCATATCTAAGGATACTAACTGTCAGAAACTACCCAGTATTAGATCAATCGCATGTACCAGATTGAATCCAACATGGAATGAAATGAATTTCAATTTGCTCTTTTTTATTGACAAGAGGATGACTTGTTCTGATCTGCATGTATAGTTACATATACATGTAGCTATAAGGGACAATGATCGCCCCCGCCCATCGGGGTTTGGAGAAATATATAGGGCTGCATGTTGCTTCTACGCATAGCTGAAACCAACCGAACTTGAGAACTGGTCAATCGCTTAGGTCTAAGCCTGCCCAGGCAAAGTGGTGCGAGTCAAAACGTCCCTAAAATCCTAAGGGTTTTTTGGGCAGCGGGGCTTGAAATGTCAGTTCCAAATGTCGGGTAAAAGTGCCACAAGCAACGTCTCCAAAATGATCAACTGTAGCTGTGATTTGTTGAGTAATAAACCACAATTTGGAGGTCAGTTGTAAAATAGATCAAATCACGAGCGCGTAGTGCGAGTGATTTTTCTACTTACAAATTACCGACAGATTGTGATTTATTACTCCACAGTTTACATACCAGAGCTGATCCATTAAGATTCTAACACACCAAAAATCGGCAAAAATATTGTTGTTAAAGTTTCCTTCAGATTCTCCCAATCTTTCGCCATTGTTAGAAGAAATCCCGTTAAAATTATTGACTGTAACACATGCAATCAATTCCTTTTGTAACGTTTTCGATTTGAGACAATGATGTTAAACCGCCAAACGTCAAAGAATCCAGGAGTGACGTCATAAAACGGTGCTTATTCGCGTCACGCTCTTCTCTGTGATTTATTGCGGAATAAATCACAGCCCCTTTCCATTGCCTATTTAGGCGTGCTGTGTTAGAATTGGTAATGAAACAAAACAGAGACCACTAACGCTGGAAATGGACCTGTCCAAAACTTAAGTGGAAGAGTCTATTTGTTACACTGAAAAAATCCTAAAAAAAAAAACTGGACACTTTGAAGACAATCCCTAATTCTCCTGAAATTTTAACAAATTTGTTCTACGATCCTGCAAGGAGTCGAAAAGGTGCAATCGGAATGGCAAACAATGTAGACCCTGATCAGGCTTCAGGAGCAGTCTGATCTGGTCTGCACTGTCTGCTTAGGCCTATCTGTCCCAATAGTTAGGATCACGACGGTATATAGTTTAATGGCTTTAGGAATTGTATTGTGCCAGTTATAGGAATATTATAGGTGCAGTCATTGTCGTGAAATGAATGAAGATTTAGGTGATATAACTGTATTCAAAATTGTCATTCGGGGAGGTTAATCGGCTGTTTTACGGTCGGAAATTTCGTTTTACGGCGACGCGCGAGCGGAGCCGTAAAACGGAATTTGCGACCGTAAAACGGACGATTTACCTCCCCAAATGACAATTTTCAAAACAAGTATCCCCATTTCTAATGCACGTAATATGTTGTTTGGTTAAAACTTGTACTATTTTGCTCAAAGCGGCAGGGTCTGTGAGCTGCGTAAAACCAAATGTCAGCCAATGAGAAGCGACGTTACACGATGACGTCGGTTTCCGACAGTATATCGCAGAATATACTATCGCAAATTTTTGACATTATCCAATCAAAAGTCGCGTTACACATAAGCAATTGCATTAGAATTTGTGATTTGTGCCAAACTAATACAATAAAATGTATGTGTTTTTCATTGTTAATGATATTATGGCGTTAAAAGTCTTATGTTTTGGTCGCATGCTTTTGTTTTATTTCTTCCATGAATCTTGTAAAGTACTAGGCGAAACATGTTACAATGTAATCGAAGAACTGATCACACTGATAGGACGATTGTCTTTGGGTATAGGTGGCTGGGAAAGCGTTCTGAGCGGGATTGACCATTTAATTATTGTATTTTAACAAACACTGTAGACCCTGTTCAGACGCCGCTTCCTGTGGCGTCTGATCGGAGTCTATATTGTTTGTAAGTTTCCCGACATATAGCCACAGTCCATGTTTAACAGTAACCCGCTTTACATTGCTCTGTGACGTCTCAGCAACGAAAACAACGCCGCTATAAAATAATCATCACCTGGATCTGGTGCATGGTCAGCGACGTGGACAATAGCAGGCGTACCGTAAATTTCGGTCGATTGTTTATCAATCCACCCATTTTTAATAGCTGAAACTGTGGGCAGTTCAAATGCTTGTATGTTGACCATCAGTAGCCAGAGCGTAAAGGAGTTTCCTCATGAGAAAACCTGTTTTGGCATTTGCTAACATTACAGCTTTTTATTTGGTATTGATTTTACGGCCCTTTCAAGATTACTTTATTTATTTCAAACTGATCGTTAATCAGAGATTGGCGAAAACTGGAGTACTCGGAGAAAAAGTTGCAGAATTTGGCGTCTAACAAGTGACCCTAGCGAGGCACGAACCACAGGGATGAGAAATGATTAAGAGTCAGCGCTCTTACCAACTAGGTCATGGAGGCCCGTTACAGCTTCAGTTCAGACTGCGTCTCCGATTTCTTTTTAAATTTTTCCTGCAATTGTTGGCAGTCATCGGAGTGGCCTCGGTGGCTCTGACGTATGCATATCTCATTGGTGACCAGGCGGTCGCAGGTTCGATCCCACATACATGTAGTCGGAAATGTTCGTACGCGGAATTTGATTACGTAATCAGGTCTAATCTCATTCACATTCTTCCAATGATTCAGCAAGGGCAGTTGTCAGTTCATTGTACTGTTTAACCACTTATGTTTACCCCCTGCCCAGGAAAAGAGTGGTAAGGAACAGTTACACCACCTCGTCATGACCTATGTAGTGTTTATTGGGCCGTTACATTACGATATCACACCCGTGTGACATTGTGCATTTTAATTATCTCCAAAGTGGTCATTTTCTGATAAAAAATGATATATTCTTGTTGATACTCCAAACATAGGTTGTGGGTGCTCGTAAGAACCGCCTCATTGAGGCGGTTTTAACGAGTACCCACAACCTATGTCTATGAGTATAAATAAGGCAAATGATGTATACCCATGTAATCCCCAGTTTTCATTATAAAAGGTTCATTAAAGAGACCTGTGAACATAATGAATGCCAAGCCAAACCCTACAGCCTATGATATGATGGCACATTCCTTATACTTTATTCTTTTGTAAATCCAACATAAAGTGATAAACTGTGTTTTATACAGGGGTAGTCATTACAAAAATTGTTAACGTTACTTGTTTGTTTGTTTGTTTTTTTGATTTGAGGTTTAACGTCCCCCTCAACACTGTAAAGGTCATTTTGGAGACGTTGCTTCCAATTTTGTGGGACTTTTACCCAACATTGAGATGAAATGACTTCTCAAGCCCTGTCGCCCAATGAAACGAATTGGGTTTATAAGTATGGACGGTCCGCCTCGCACCGCGGTTCCTGGACAGGCTTAGATCCTCTAAGCGGTTTACCAGTTCTAGTGTGGGGGCCGGATTCAGCTCTGCATGGAAGCATCATGCAGCCCATATATCTTTAAGCCCCTATGGGCGGGGGCCGATTGTTAACGTAATAATACGAATTTTAACACAGCGTGCCTGTAATTGTTATAGGCAATGGGAAGAAACTGCAACAAATCACGCCGCGGAAGAGCGTGCCGAGTGCAGTAATTAAAAGCTGCTAATCTATGACGTCATTGGAAGGAAACAACAGCATTATTGCCGATTTCAGGGTGTTATAATCGATATATATCAGCTGTAGTCTGTGATTTGTTGAGTAATAAATCACAGTGTGTCGGTGAGTTGTAAGTAGACAAAGCCAAGCACGCTACGCGCCCGTGATTTGATTTACTTACAACTGACCGCCAAACTGTGATTTATTACTCAACAATTCACAGTTAGAGCTGGTCTATTTATGCAAGCTTTGACAGTCATAACTGTAACATAATAACCGGCATGAAATAATTCTGCAAGCCAACTGACAATAGCGAATTTACAATACAATTGCTAATGCCAGCCAACTGGCAATAGCAATTTTAACGTTAAATCGTTATCGCCAGGTTACTGGCAATAGCGGATTTAACATGAAATCGCTATTGCCAGTTCCTTTCCTAATAAAAATTAAATCACAACTACAAATAATGCGACTTGAAAAATGTTTTTCCCCGTTTTTATCCATGGCTGATTCATCATTTTGTTTGTTTTCACAAGAGGCATCTTATGGATCTTTTGAGGACACATCTTCCAACAAATGAACCTTACCTCTTTCTGAAGAGACCGCATGTTAAGGCTCCCAAGCCCTGGCTATCTAATAGAGCGGGATACCTGTTATATGGAGACTAATGGTTTTGTTTTTGTTAAGGTTTTAAGTCCCTGTCAACACTATAAAGTTAGGTCATTTTGAAGATGTTGCTTCCGATTTTGTAGGACTTTTACCCGACATTGAGATGAAAATACCCCGAAGCACATATGGGCGGGGGCGCTAGGGAACTAATGGTAATAACAGCAGTGTTCCTTTAATTGTTTTGAGCAGTGTACTATAATGACCTCATGACCTCTGTGTTCCACACTAAAACAATTGCACTGTGAAGGAAAACACTGAGACAGTCTACCTCAATCACATGGTACTACTAAACGCCATCTTACATTGTATGGCACTTAGCAACTTTTGAACAGTATATTGGATCTATATTTTAAGAAACTAACTTAACCCATTGTATGCGGGAAACCCCTAAAAGGGTACCTTGGCAAACAGTGCAGGCCAAGATCAGACGCCGCAAAACGCGGCGTCTGATCAGGGCCTGCACTATTTGCTGACAGAATTTTCCGTCAAAAATAGAATAAAAAGGAAAAAAGGCCTGGCACCCCTTATATGCCAAATGGACTTGTCCAACATATAGCTATGGAACAGTCCACTAGCATACAATCGGTTAAAGGAAATCCAATACAAAGTATGTCTCAGCGAGACCGTCTAATAGATTCATTATGCAAATTTTCTGAGACTTTCAACCATACTCTTTCAATTTTTCTTACTAACAACCAGTCTGTGAGAAAATTACACTTAGGACATACGTAGTCTAACATACCATGCAAGATATTGCCTTTTTCAATGATCCTAGGAATGACGTTTATCCAGTGAAAAACGTGTGTGTTATGAGTCTAGATTCAAAGAAAGAAGAAAGAAAGAAAGAAAGAAAGAAAGAAAGAAAGAAAGAAAGAAAGAAAGAAAGAAAGAAAGAAAGAAAGAAGGAAAGAAAGAAAGAAATATAGCCTTTGAACGTGAAATGATGCCTTAAATTAACACCATTATGATAACAAACCTGGGTGGCATATATTAACATCGTATTACTCTCTAGGCTAATTCAGCAGACGACAAATTGTTCTTATTTTTTTTTCTTATTTTTCCCGGAAAACAGGACTTGACATCTCCTATGACGACAATTTGCATGACATTACGAAAACACGCCTATACAAATACATTGTAAACTTTACCTCCGAAAAAAACGAAAAAATTGTGATATTTTTCTTATTTATGCTCAAAATATAGATTGTGGGTACTCATTAGAACCGCCTTGTTGAGGCGTGTCTAACGAGTACCCACAATCTATATTTTAGAGCAGACATAAGAAAATAAGGCTTACCCCTGCAAACCCCAGGTTTACTATATAAATTTGGGGTTCAAGGGGGTCAAAATTATATAGAGGTATTTTTGTGATGAGATGTCACATCCTGTTTTCAGGGAAAATAAGAAAAATATTTCAAACTGTCGTCTGCTGCGAAAAAATACACAGCATGCAGAGCGTTTATGAATCCCAAAATGAGTTTCAGATGTATTTTAGTTTTGTACATCAACACCAACATGAAATAATCTTTATCATGTATTAACATCAACGTTTCGCCATCATGGCTTCTTCAGGATCTTAGTGAATTTAAGAAACTTGCAAATACAGAGGACCCACGTTATAACGACAGTATTTGTTTCCTATTATTGTGCCGTTATAACATATTTGGCGTTATAAAGTATCCCAGTCAGGAGTATGATAGGTTATAAAAGGTATTTTCCATATAATCACCCCAAGAAACAAATGTTATAGACATTTGTTAGAATCGCCTACCGAGGCTATTCTAACAAATATCTATAACATCTGTTTCTTGGAGTATTAAATTACAAGAATTTTTCATGACTATGGATTCGATTTGGGCATTTCCAACCTGAGGGCAACCCACGTCGGTCGGAAACGAGGCTTAGCCTTGAGCTAAGAATTCATTTTATTGAAATTGTCGTCATAACGAGTTTTGCCGTTATAACGCATGTCGGTATAACGAGGGTTGCTTGTGAAGATTGTTTGGAGCGCGATGGCTCGAACTACCCGTATTTCGAATAAATTTTGAAAGTCCCACGGGTGTTCGAGCCATTGAAGTTCGACTGTAGACAGCATGTCACCTCGAAAACACGCTTATATAATTCTGACCACCTTGATCCCCACTTTTATATAGTTTTATAAACTGGGGTTTACATATAAATTGTGGGTACTCGTTAGAACCGCCTCGATGAGTACCCACAATCTATATTTTGAGCAGAATTAAGAAAAGTACCACACTTGTTCATCTTAATATTTTCTTTTTTTTCGGCGGTTACATTTACAATGTATTTTTATGGGTGTGTTTTCGGAATGGAATGCCCAAAGGTTGTAATATTGGCCTACGGCCCTTTCAATGATATTTCACTTATTTCGAGCCGATCGTTTATCAGAAGTGGGCGAAAACCGGAAAACCCAGAGGAAAATCACCTGATGTGAATGCTCAGTGGTTTTGGTTTTACGGCCATTTTAATATCATTTCACTTATTCCGAGCCGAGTGTTTATAAGAGGTGGGCGAAAACCGGAGAACCCGGAGAAACCCCACCTGGCCTTCCGTTGCAGAACTTAGCGTCTCACATGTGACTTGAGCGTCGTTGAGAGGCTTACTGATGAAGAGTCAGCGCTCCTATCCACTAGACCACGGAGGGCCGTTAAATGCCCAAAAGGAACGTTTTCGCTGTAAAACATCCATTAAATGTTTCTGACATTGAGGCGTCTTGAAAATACCGTATATGGAGTCTGTCTCAAATGCGAAATTAATAGAAACAAATTGAGTGTCACATTCGACGAATCGATTTTGACTGCACAAATCGTTTTTATAGAAGTAAAGGAAGATATGGATTAACCATACGCTTTTCTTTAAAGCAGTCGAACAGGGAATATACCAAAAAACTAGTTTGAGATAGGGGAAGATCAAGCGAGTAATTATAATCATTACAGCAACACGCCTATACAAATACATTGTAAATTATACCACCGAAATATAAAAAAATCAGATGAAAAATTTTGATATATTTCTTATTTCTGCTCAAAACATAGATTGTAGGTACTCGTTAGAACCGCCTCGACCAATTGTATTGGAAGGGCCAGTTAGCCTAAACTATTTCTCCAAGCCCCGATGGGCGGGGTCAAACTCAAAATTTTATATTTCAGATGTATTTCCAAATTGGAGGTGATCATCACATCAATTAGTTAAGATCATTTGTGAGTATTTGTATTAAATAAACAAGGGGGCACTCTGGGCTCTATTTCGCTCAGCTGAGTGTCACTGTCTGTAGTACATTCTATAGGACTATGATTTCTACGTCTGTGTATGATTATTAAATGTTTAAATTTTGCTGAAAATAAATGTTTTGGGATGACAGGCTGGATGTTTAAGAACTTTGTTATTAAGATGTTGGGAGGAATGTGATATTGCTTGGCAGATTTGGGGCCTTTCAACCATTTAAAATTATGTCATTTGAGGTCAATTAACCTAACCACTCGCCGCTGCCCATCGGGGCTTGGAGAAATAGATAGGGCTGCACGGTGCTTCCACGCAGAACTGAAACTGACCACAAATGAGTACTGGTAAACCGCTTACAAGGACTAAGCCTGCCAAGGTAAAGTGGTTTGAGTCAGCCCGTCCAATACATATCAGGCTTTCGGTTTCATATGGGCGGCAAGGCTTGAGCTGTCATACCATGTCAGTGTCGGGTAAAAGTCCCACAAAATTTGAAACAACGTGTCCAAAATGACCTTCGCCGTGTTGACGGGGTCGTTAAACCTAACTTCAAACAAACCAAAACCTAGCCATACTATTCGTATATACTCAGTCACCATAAAATTCGGGTTCCGATAGACCTTGTTGCAGCAATATTGAATTTTGAAATTAAAACAGAATCACGTCTATAAAATTTTGAAAAGGCTTTGCGTAGTTCATGGTACCGATAACCCTGATAAAGAAGTTTAGCAGTTAACAATTTATTACGAGTGTTGAAGTCGGTTACATGACTACAAACTGTGACAAATCGAATTAATTGCGAAATATAAACGCCATAGGATGGCGCACGAGGAACATCACCATCCAAAAAAGGAAAATTTACACTCTCAAAATCATCGCGTTTATCGTAAATTTTGCAAGATACAAACCCATCTACAATAGGTAGATGTAAATCCAAAAACGGGGCCTCGGTATCAGAAGAATTTGCTTTATTTAACTGAAGTTCTGATGGGTAAATTTGACTGTTCAAACCATCGAAATAGGTATTATCAATATTTAATAAATTATCCAAATATCTAGGAGTGGAGCTAAAAGCTTCAATGATTTCAGACTGGTTTTCAGCAGAAAGGGACATCATGAAGTCTCTCTCAAAACATATCAAAAACAGATCAGCCACAATTGGTGTGCAATTAGTACCCATCGGAATACCCACAATTTGTCTAAATAACTTAGTACAGATACTTATGTAAATATTGTAAAGTAGAAAGGTGAGATCTTCACACACTTTCTTACATGACCATAAAGTATAATTTTTATGCTCTTCAGAAGTGAAAAAAGCATATCTTACATTACATGCAAGATAGAGGGAGTTTTCCCTATGAAATGTCCATTCAATTAAATCATTAAGTTTTTCTTTTATAAGATCATGAGGATTATGAATATCCCTTATTCGAACTTGACCTAGTTATTGTCAAGACACACATTCTGGTATGGTTACATGAAGATTGAAACACATCTTTGCACTCTAGAGGGTGAACAAGGTTTTAAAAAGATTTGACCTATTGACCTACTTTTCGACCCGACATGACCAAAATTCAAACTTGACCCATATATCCCCAAGATACACATTCTGGTAAAGTTTCATGAAGATTGAAGTAAATCTATGGCCCTTAGAGGATGGACAAGAATTTAAAAAAATATGACCTAGTGACATAGTTTTTGATTAAATATGACCCATATTCGAACTTGACTGAGATATCATCAAGACATTCTGGTAAAGAATCATGAAGAGCTAAGCAAACCTGTGGCCTGAATAAAATACATCTTGACGACGCACGACAGACGTACGAAAGACAAAGGGTGATCACAATAGCTCACCTTGAGCACTTCGTGCTCAGGTGAGCTAAACAAAAACTTCCAAGTCGGCGTTACGACATATGCTGTAAACATTCGCATATACCAAGTTTTCCGAATAGTTCCTGGTAAAAGCGCTCAAATATTTCTTATGGGCTTATCATATTTTCACCAGTTTTGAAAACTAAACGCAGGTCCAAATATCACATTTTCCAACTACAATATGAAAGCTTACAGTATCATAATCCTAAAACTCAAACAATATTCTGTTTATTAACACACGACTTATTAGTTGCGTTTAAGCCTTATAGCATCATCCTAAAACTTAATTAAACCCTCATTCATTAAAATACAACTTATTATCTGTTTAACACAAAGACTGTAAGCATTATAGCATCATCCAAAAACTCAATCAATCTTCCATTCATTTAAAATCCAACTTGTTATCTATGTGGCACAAAGAATTTCAATATTAAAGCATCAACCCAAAACTCAATCTTTTTCCCATTCATTAAAACGCACGCACCTTTTTTACATGCATCTTTGTAGCAAAAAGAATGTAAGCATTATAGCATCACCTTGAAACTCAATCAATCTTCTATTCATTCGTACAACTGTGTGAAACAAAGAATTTCAGCAAAACAGCACCATCATAAAACTCAAACAATTTTCCATTCATTGAAACGCATTTTATTGTATGTATCTTTGTGACAAAGAGTTTAAGCATTATAGCACCATTTATATAAAACTCAATTAATCTTCCATTCTTTTAAACACATTTCATAATATGTGTGACACAGAGAATTTAATCATTTAGTCAGTCATCATGTTAAAACACAGTCAATCTTCATTTCATTAAAACACAACTTATGATCTGTGTGGCACAGAGAGTTTAAGCATTATAGCATCACTTTCATGACGTCATAAGCCTCTGAGAGAGACAAGAAAACCCCAAAACATGGGTTTATAAGCATTGCGTAGTGTGGTGGTAACAGCAACTTATTCCCAGCAGGCAATTAGCGTGGAATCAACGGTGAAATAATGTTGAAAATGTTATTTCAAGGTTGATTTAAACGTTGTGTCAACACTTATGACCTGTGGCTTCTCTTCTTGACCAAAGTAGAAGTAAAACAAAGATCAGGAATTGATACAATTAACTTACTCCATCCATAAAAGACACCAAAGGGAAAGAAATACAAACATTAAGCGACCAGACCATAATGGAAACCTAAACAAAGGAAGGCCATACGGACAGTTACTTTCCCAGAGAAAAGCAATTGCATAAGCAATCCCTGAGGATTTGTTCAAAACTAACTATGTCATAAACTACATGTCATTAAAATTTTGATCACTAAATATGTCTTTTGTTTAAAAAAATCACGTGAGTAGCTTTTGCAAACGTCTTATACAATAGATACACACATTGGTTCAGTAAGAATACCACTATATATAAAATTAGATTTTGTACTTACTAGAACAGT
This sequence comes from Lucinisca nassula, assembly GCA_963580285.1. Classification (NCBI taxonomy): domain Eukaryota; kingdom Metazoa; phylum Mollusca; class Bivalvia; order Lucinida; family Lucinidae; genus Lucinisca; species Lucinisca nassula. The sequence goes on from OY757015.1 coordinate 64,311,458, forward strand.
TAAAATTGATCACTAACCAGCTCTTATTCTTTACCACTCTCTAGGCTAATTTAGCAGATAACAAATTAATGATATTTTCTTATTTTTCCTAGAGAACAGGACTTGACATCTCAAGAAAATTGTCTCCGATCCAGAAAACAGGACTTGACATCTCAAGTAAATTGTCTCCAGTAAAAAAGGACTTGACATCTCATGCAAATTGTCTCCATAGGTGACAATTTGCATGGGATGTCAAGTCCTGTTCTCTGAGAAGAATTAGAAATCATATTTCAAAGTATCGTCTGCTGCGGATTTAACCAGCATGCACAACGGTAAGCTTACAATGCTTTGAATCACTGGGACCTGACCTCTGCTCAGGAAAGCATTTCACTAGCCGTGCTAACGTAATGTAGGTATTTCTAGCACTTTTTCAGTAAGATTTCTATTCTCGCACAAATCTCGGTGTTTTACTGATCTCCATCGTGATATCTAGAGAGAGAGTTTAATTGGCTGGACCAACTTATATTGCGCAAAAAATCACGTGATAGTTTTTGATTTGTTGATTATACACCAGAGAAGTTGATGGTTGGCTGACTGGATATGACGTAAAACATCAGATGATTCAGCCCGTAAAGGAAACAGAGCATATTTGAATACAATGTCACTGGAAGTTTATTTTTAGGAAAATGAACGCTTAAAAAGTTTTCTGAGCAACAGATAGCATGATAACCTTAATTACTGGCTCAGATCCAGAACTTTGCACAGTTGCCCAAGGGCAGTAAGTCGAACTTCAATGGTACGAACACCTTTTGGATCATGAAAATTTGTTCGAGATAGTGTCAGTTTGAGTAACTGCGGAATACTAATAGCACCATGTCAGGAGGCAAAATGGCGACAGTTTTCGATATTTTTCGGTGATGTATAATATAAATGTATGATGTGTGTACTCATTAGAATCGCCTCTCCGAGGTTATTCTAATAAGTACGCACAGCACTTATCTGTAAGATAAAAGTAGAAAATCTCTATGGTTATCCTCTGTTATTTCTTATATGGAGAAATTTTCTTTCAAGGAAATCAAGAAAGTGGTCGACTTTGCCTTGGTAAATGCGCCGTGATTAAGGTTTCACTATATACAGCCCCGTCCTACATCTCTATATACAATTTATCCAAGCCCTATATCTCTTTATACCATTTATCCCAGCCATACATGTAGATCTCGTTAAACCATTTATCCCAGCCTACATCTCGTGATATCAGTTATCAAGAAAACAAAGACTGTCTTTAGAAACGCTACGCAAACAGCAGTGATATTAGTAGCTTAATGTAAGGTTTGGAACAAATATGTTGAGATCAATGCTTCTTTTTTTCAGAATCTCGGTTGCACCTTCAGTAATCATGGGAGATCTCGAATTTTCTCTTCATGTGTGGGAATTTAATGTCATAAAGTACTCTTGTCCAGTGATCTTCAAACAAAGTAACCGGAAGAACTTCGTATTTCTCTTTGAAACCTTTGAGACGTGTATGCTAATTGGACGTACATCAGTCGGGCGATAATAACTTATTACATGTTATCGGTATAAAGTGTCCATGACGAAGACAAAAATGACCCCGAAATCATACTTAGGTGTTTGATTCATGTGTAGTTATAAAAATGCTTCCACTTCGTCTTCTTTAATGACATATTTATTACTATCTATCACCTTTAATTCTTCATCACATTCAAAATTTGGATTAGCCATTCCATGTTGTGGACAGTTCGTTTTCAGTAAAGCTTGTTGGGATGGATCGGAGGCCTCACTACAAGGAGAGCTATCAGAGGCATCAGAGGCAGAGGAGTCCCTGGTTGGGCTTCTTGGAGGGGTACACGTCACGCCTACCACAACCCCGTCTGGATGGGGTTGGATTCGAACTTGTATACTGTCTGCGTTAACTGGATGTGTTCCGTTTGTTTTATGAATGTCCATCTCACTAACAGGAAGATGCTTTGGGCGATTATAACTGCTGCCATTGGCAATGGAAGACGCTGGAGCTCGTGGAATGTTTTCTCTGTAGATCATTTGAGGTCTAGGAATTTTTGTCAACGTAAACTCTTCCATGTCTAGATTTACATGAGGAACGTCTAACAGGTTAAAAGAAGCTGCGCGTCGTCTTCTGTAACATTCCCTGCAACCGATGACGACACACATACAAAGCAGAAACCCGAATAAGATTCCAGCCATAACAATAATGATGACATCTGCCGTTTCTAACTTTTGTTTCTTTTCTTTATGTTTCTTTGTGTCACCTTTTGCCAAAGGAATGACCTGCACTGATTTAACTTCATATTCAATCACAGACATATCATCCAAAATTGGAACACCTATATTAGTAATAGTAGAGTTGTTTTCCATTAACTTTGTATAATCATTGAAATTTAAATTCGTTATGATCAGTATTACGAGGAAAGGTTTACAAGTAAGATCGACTGGCTGCACATTTTCCTTGTGAATGTGAACTGACGATTCTATTGAAAGAACGGCGATGAGTGCTTGCCAGAATTCAATCTGGAGTTTGGCATTGAGAATCAGTCGGTTACACTCGCCTTCAAATTCAAAAATGAATTTTATATCAGGCATAGTTTGAACGACGGGTGTAATAGAGCTGCTTACTAAGAATAGAGAAGTAGGTGTGGACACTTCTACAACTGTAGGAAATACTGTAGCATACTCTGAACGTGTACTTGATAGCTTTTCGGATCGGGTATCTATAGTGCTTACGGATCGCACTGTTGTCTCGGAGGCACGAAAACTGATATTTAATAGAGTTGCAAGCACCGAAGAGAGAACTATTGAGTCATTGAATGCTAACGTAGGCGTAGATAATGCGCGTTCGGACAATTTTGACGTTGTGCTGGACAATTTAACGGATGAACTTGGAGACACGTGCACATAGTTGCTACTCTGGACATCAGGGCTTAGCGATGGAGAAGCTGTTTCCTGTGTTAAGCTAGATAACACTGAAGACAAAGTCAATGTCGATGACCCAGAAATAAATGAAACGGTAGAGAAAGACCCTTCGAACACATCCCTTTCTGAAGACAATGGTTGACTAAATTTTGTCATCGAGGTATGGATTACCATAGACTTATCTATAGCTGACGGTGACGACTGACTAAATATTGCAATAGGTGTTTTGGCAATCCTAGATGTATATATATCTATAGACGGTGATGTTCTGAAATCTGTCATCTGCGTATGTTCAAGTCTAGAGCTATCTATTGCTGTAGATGAAGGTAAGCGGATATCTGTTATCGGCGTATATACAGATGTCGATGTACCTGATTGGATACTGCTTTGTTTTGAATGGTTGCCAGCCGACAATATGGATGAAACTTCAGCTATGACACCGGATGACGATACTGATGATGATACAGATGCGGCTTCAACATAAGTATGAGGTGTCAGTAAAGATGTCACAGAATCTGAGTCAGGTAGCATTAACCTTCCAAATGTGGCACTCGGTAATACTGTATTTAACAATATAGATGGACTCAATGCATCAACAAATGTTGAACTCGCAACGTCGTATCTCCGTGTTGTATTGCTTACCAATAATGAATCAGAGAACGAAGATGATACAGAGAATGGTGTAACACTGGGAAAGGATGTTCTTGAAATGTTGGTTTGTGGATGTTCTCCCGTGATATATGATGATCTTACTGGTTCTTTAAGGGATAAAGTTACATTGTTCGAACTGATTGCGCTTCCATACCTATATTGAGAGCTAGTAGTAGAAGTAGTTCGTGTGTTTATTTGACAGGTAGCAAATAAATTTGTACAGTGTGTTTGGTTGTAAGTCATACTTGTACTCAATGCATTTTGGATTAAAATTGCAGAAGCATCCTCCGAACTGGAAGGATTATGTTGAACTGTTGAAAAAGATTGTGGTTTCCCAACACCATATGAACCAGATTTAGCCACTGGCGACGAAGATGCTGTAGGCGATAAACTTAACGAGTGGAGACTTAAGTCGTCTGCTTCTTGATTCACCCTGGACAACGTTGTCGAGTAAGGGGCATTCGAAGAATGGGAAGATGTCACATGTGACGAAATTTCACTAAACGATGGTGCTATTGCAGATGTCGTACTTATTGATTGTGGTGATTTTGAAACTGCTAGCGTAGCATTAGCAGTAGCAGGTCTCAATGATCCAGAAGCAGAAGAGATTGGCGATGAAACCTTCGTTATGCTTTTCGACGAGGGCATTTCTAAGACAGTTGAAAGAGATAATCGCCGCACTGTTTGTATGTTTGAAACAACCGCAGTTGGTAACACTACAGGTTCAGCTGTGCTACTATTTAACAATAATGCTGACGACAGCAGCTGTTGATATGAGCGTTGCAATGGCGGTAACGTCGATTGAATTCCATATGGTTGTGTCGACAATGCCAGACTTGTTTGAATCGATGTTTGAGCCGTTTGAACCGATGATGAATTTTCTGCCACCACTGGAATTACACCTGAAAATGAAACGAACAATACAAGTGGCTTTTACACCAAACGTTTTCTATCAATCTTAGCCTTACGATAACACACTCATATGGTGCAATGGTACCTTTATGGCTCTTGGACTGGCATTTTCCAGATGAAACGCTGTCTGGATATTTTTGTCGATTCTTTGTCAATCGACCCAAAGTTACTAAGCACAGTAGCTTTTCGCTGCTGATGTCCACTAGAGTATATTGCCGTCGTGATGTCAGGGTATTTTTTCTGTAAAACCAAGACTGGAAACGTATAAGGCAAGGCAAACAGTGAAGACATAGATCAGACGCCGCAACACGTGGCATCTGAGCTGGGTCTACAATGTTTGCTTTAAGTACAGGAGCTTGTTGTATAAGACCCCATTCAGGATCATATTTCCAGTCATAAAGCAAGTTAGGTGATTTTGCTCCAGGTACTCGGGTTTTCACCCACCTCTGATTAACGATCGGCTCGATATGAGTGAAATAATCTTGAAATGGGAGTAAAAACCCCCACCACCCCCGCCCCCAAAAAAGCATACACCACGTTTACAATTTCGTATCCCCCCTATAGAGAAAACTGGGGTTAACAGTGGGGCACATTACTTACTGAAACCAAAAAAGATAAAACAAAAGCCATGATTGCATACAAACATAGCTTAACTCAGGATACGACTGTCAAGAAGATTCATCTCAGTTCAAAATGAGTTAAAGCAAAGATGGGAATCTCTTCTTGCACGACCTCATAACTCTACTTTTTTACGATCAATGGGCTTCAAACTGAAGCAACAGAAGTAATTAGCTGGCATTTAACAAGCCATCTTGTAGGAAACAATCACTATGATAACATTTTGTCCGAGTGTATACCGGACATTTTTTCCGTTCAAAGTTGGGTTTGTCGGATTGTACATATTGCGAACTTGTTCAGGGGAAGGCGTCAGATGGTAAGCAGATGGGGGTGGGGGGTTACATTTTCCCATTTGTTCAAAACATAACATGTGCGTGTTGAGTTTCCTATGGGCATGACGTTAGATGGTGTAACGTCACTTTCTCGCATCGAGACATGTTACAGTCAATATTTTTATGGGATTTCTTCCAACAATGGCGAAAGGTTGTGAGAATTTGAAGAAATCAACAACATCAATGCCGATTTTAGCGTGTTTATTCGTTTGTTTGTTTGTATTGGAGTATAACGGCCCAGTCAACACTGTTTAAGGTCATTTTTGAGCCGGTAAATTTACTTAACCATACTTTCCTGGGGAGTGAGTGAGTGAGTTTTAGTTTTACGCCCCACCAACAGCTAAGGTCATACGGAGACGGGCTTTTCCTGGGGAGGTTTATACGTACATGTAAGCGGTTAACCAGTACAGTGCACATTCTTTCGCCAGAAACTGGCAACTGCCCTTCTTGATGATCGGCGGAATGACTGTAGAAAAGATTTAATGATCAATCTCCACGAAAGAATATTGACGACCCCGGCAGGTATCGAACCCGCGTCCTCATGAGTCAGACGCGCATCCGACTGAGCCACCGAGGCCGGCATTTTAAGCGTGTTACACTCGAATTAGATCAGCTCTGGTCTGTGATTTGTTGAATAATAAATCACTGTTCGTCGGTCAGTTGTAAATAGACAAATCACGCGAGCAGAGTTTGCGCAGGTAAACTTTAACTTTTTTGTCTTCTACTCGGAAAAATTGGTTTTGAAACCTCGGTGAACTCCCAATTTGGGGCGGCACAATATTTTATTTTCGCATCACGTTAACACCTCTGTACGCGAAATATTGGGGTTTACAGGAGTACATGTATACTTCATTTTTCTAATTTCTGCTCCAAGATATAGTTTGTGGATGCTAGTTAGAACCGCATCAACTGATGCGGTTCTAACGGGCACCCACAACCTATGTTTGGAGTATAAATAAGTAAAATATGACAGACTCTCGGCAGAAAAATGACCGTTTTGGACAAATGAAAGCGTGCACAATGTGTCTCAAGCCTGTATTATCGCAATGGGAACACTCAATGAGGCGGTAGAAGCCTCCGTGGTGTAGTAGTTATGCTACTCGCCTTGTAAACCAGGGATCGCAGGATCGATCCCGGGCTTCTCCAGACTTTAGGATGAGTCTTTAAACCGAGGTCCCGTCTCCGTATGACCTTAGCTGTTGGTGGGACGTAAAACTCAAACACACACTCACTCAATGAGGCGGTCCATGAAAACCGTTATGGGTATACGGTCCTATCGAGTGTCCACAATAAATATTCCGGAGCAAGAGTAACATTACGGTAACACACCCGCGCGACATTTTTCACATTTTTTTCACATCTCCAAAACGGCTACATTTCAGATGAAAATCCGTGACTTTTTTCTTATTTATACTGCAAACATAGGTTGTGGGTGCTCGTTAGAACCGCCTCATTGACACGGTTCTAACGAGTACCCAGAACCTATGTTTTGGAGCAGAAATAAGAAAAATAATGTACAGCCTCGTAAACCCCAGTTTTCTCTATATAAAGTTTGCTTGATGTGAGGTTTAACGTCCCCGTCAACACTGTATAGGTCATTTTGGAGACGGTGCTTCCAATTTTGTGGCACTTTTACCCGACATCCAGATGAAATGACATCTCAAGCCCTGTCGCCCAACAAAACCAAAGGGTTTGTAAGCATGGACGGACCGACTCGCACCGCTTTGCCAGGGCATGCTTTTATCCTCTAAGCGGTTTACCAGTACTCGTGTGCGGCCGGTTTCAGGTCTGCGTGAAAGCATCATGCAGCCCATCTATTTCTTAAAGCCCCGGTGAGCGGGGGCGCCTCTATATAAAGTGGGGTATAGGGGTTGTTCATTTTACGGACTTGTTCACGTGATTGATAACACATCTCTGTGCTAAAATGGCGTCTTCCATGCAAGTACATATATAACCACCAATTTTCAGTTGTATTTTTATATTTTCCTTATTTCTGTTCTAAACATAGGTATGGGTGCTCGTTAGAACAGCTTCAATGAGGCGAATCCAATTGTGAGTGCTCGTTAGAACAGCCGCAATGGGTATCCACAATCTATATTGTGAAGCAAAAAAAAAATATTACATATTACGAAAACACGCCTATACAAAAACATTGTAAAACATTGTAAGTTTAATCGCCGAAAAAAATAAAATTTTAAGATGAAAAATTGTGAAATTTTTCTTATTTCTGCTCAAACTATAGATTGTGGGTACACGTTAGAACCGCCTCATTGAGGCGGTTCTAACGTGTACCCACAATCTATATGTTGGAGCAGAAAAAAGAAAAATAAGGATTACCCCTGTAAACCCCAGTTTTACTATATAAAAGTTGGGTTCAAAGGTTTCAAAATTATATACGCTTGTTTTCGTGTTGAAAAGGAAAATAAAGTAAAGGCCTGTACATGTAACAAAACTTTTGTGGGATTTACAGGTGTGTTCATTACTCGGACGTGTGAAAGCGAGGGTTCTAATGACCATGCACACAGAATCAGTGTTGGGGCAAAAACATGAACCCATCACAATATTTACTTGTTAAAGCGATGGTTCTAACGTCCATGCACACAAAATCTGTTTTGGGACAAAACCATGAAATCCATATTTTTTTCCTTCTATAAACAACTTTTCGAAGACTCACTTGAAGCAAGATAATTTTGTTTGTTTGATTTGAGGTTTAACGTCCCCGTCAACACTGTAAAGGTCATTTTGGAGACGTTGCTTCCAATTTTGTGGGACTTTTACTCGACCGAGAGATGAAATGACATCTCAAGCCCTGCAGCCCAATGAAACCAATAGGGTTTATTAGCAAGGACGGGCCGACTCGCACAGCTTTACCTGGGCAGGCTTAGATCCTCTAAGCGGTTTACCAGTACTCATGTGCGATCGGATTCAGCTCTGCGTGGAAAAATCGTGCAACCCATCTATTTCTTCCAGCCCCGATGGGCGGGGACCTAAGAAGCAAGATAATTGTATCACATATCTTCGTGCGATGTCCATTTACTAGTGTGGGTCGAGTTGCTAAAAGACATATTTAATAGTTCAGCTAAAAATAGCAAAACTGTCAATTACTACGTACCAACGATGTAGAAGACGCTCAAAAGGGCTATCGACATCCTAAATTGTCCGGTGAATCCTGCAATGAAATCAATAAAGTCAGATTACAGGATTTAATAAGAATTGTCTGGGCATGGAAAGGTCTCTAAAGAGAGGAAGAAAATAAATACAAATGGTCGCAGACAGATTTAAGATTAACGGTAGCACTGACCTAATAAGGCATTCTGTCTTATCTATATGTTCTAACATATGTTTCCAGTCAATAGTTTCCTACTCTAACATAAAATCCTGTGAACATACATGTTGTAGCTGTTTGCTGGGCCAGAAGCCGTGTTCCAAAAAAAAAAAAAAAAAAAAACATGTTTAAAACTTGAAATTCAGGTGCAATATTTCTCGCTATTTTGGGTTTTTGAACTTTTGCTATCATAAAATGGGCTTTAATTACGATACGTTGAGCGACGTAGTGTTGTCGCCCTGGACGTAGCAATTAAAAACTTTATGATAACGTCAGAACGCCATTGCGAAACTGACGTTATTGTTAACAACGTTCCTAACTAGCCGCCAAATTGTTTTACGGTCGCACATCACGAAAACACGCCTATATGTTTTGACCCCCTCGAACCCCACTTTTATACAAAAAATTGGGTTTACTGGGATAAACATTTTTTTTTCTTATTCATGCTCTTAAATATGGATGGTGGGTACTCGTTAGAACCGCATTACAATGTATATTTTGAGCAGAAATCTATATCTATGGCGTCTAACAGCAGTGATGTAATAAAACGGAGCCCTTTCGGCCTGTGATTTATTACAAAATAAATAAATGTTTCTTTCGTTGCCTGCATGTATATAGGCGCGCTTTTAGATCGGATTCAATTGCCAAAGAATGGAAGTTCAAAATAGTGTCAATAAAACTCACGGGTTTGGCACGGACGGCGTCATTAAGTTACGTGTCAGTTGCCATGTGTTTATTACACGTGTAGTCGAAATAGAGGATCTTACACGAGTGGTAATTTCATATGAAATTTATGAAACGATGGTCATTTCATATGAAATTTATGAAACGAGCCTTTGGGCGAGGTTTAAGCACAAGAACATATATGATATATTTATTTATCATACATTTAGTATAAAATACTTAGTTTTTGAATATGCGATACGAACGTGACACCAATGCACGTATCACGCTTGCACGTGCTGCCATATCGCATGGGCTTTGTCATACCCCAAAAATCCATATCACAACCCTTTATCGCACCCCTAAGCCTTAATCATACCTCTGACGTCACCCTATTCGGAACACGCAGCGTCCTTCCTTTTGCGGCATTTCGCATTTATTGTTCAGGACCCCATTTGCAATTTGCAATATTTTCGTCTGTTTGAACTGTTTGGCAAAAAAAAAAAAAAAAACATGGCACGGCGCAGCGAATACGAGAGGGAATGGGCGAAAGAACGATGCAGGGGATTGCTAACAGACTAACTTTGGTATAAGGCAGATGCAATTAATACAATTTATTTTGAACATTTTTTTAAAAAGTGAAATGTACGATAAATAGATCATGATATGGCATTTTTCATATCATACCCCATATCAGCCCTCGACCCATATCAGCCCTCGGGCCTTCGGCCCTCGGGCTGACATGGGAGTCTCGGGAATATATGGGGTATGATATGAAAATGCCATATGATAATCTCTATGTACCAAAACTGTTATCGATGATATTATCGAACATGTTTCTTTCATGATTATTCGCTATACATTTCGGATGAAATAATTTTCTTCATTTGCTAAAAACAAATAACGCCTGTCGTTGAAGTATCCAGCCTCGGTAGCTAAATGGGATCGCCCCGTCCCATCGGACTGCAAGATGCTTCCACGCAGATCTGAAATTGAGCACACACGAGTACCGGTAAACTGCTTGAAGGTTTAGGCCTGCCAATGCAAAGTGGTGTGAGTCCAAGGCAAAATAAGGCTTCTGGTTTCATTGGACGGCAGGGCTTCATCTCAGTGTCGGGTAAAAGTCCTACAAAATTGGACAACGTCTCCTAAATAGTGTTGACGGGGGCGTTAAAACCTCAATCTAAACAAATAAATCAAAAGCTTAGTCGGATGCGCATCTGACTTGTGCTCATGTGGTCACGGGTTCGATACCTGCCGGGTCGGCATTCCGTTGAGACTCATTACACAAACACACCTATACAATTTTGATCCCCTTAAACCCCACTTTATATAGTAAAACTAGGGTTAACAGGGGTTGACATTATTTAACTTCGGTCCCGCCCATCGGGGCTTGAAGAAATATATGGGCTACATGATGAGTCCACGCAGAGCTGAATCTGACTCACACACGAGTACCGGTAAACCGCTTAGACGATCTAAGCCTGCCCAGGCAAAGCGGTGTGAGTGTCGGACCGTCCATGCTTATAAACCCTAATGGTTTCATTGGGCGACAGGGCTTGAGATGTCATTTCATCTCAATGTCGGGTAAAAGTCCCACAAAATTGGAAGCAACGTCTCCAAAATGACCTTTACAATGTTGCTGGGGACGTTTAAACTCAAATCAAACAAACATTATTATACTTATTTCTACTAAAAACCTTAAATTGTGGGTACTCGTTAGAACCGCCTCGTCAAGGTAGTTCTCACGAGTACCAACAACCTATGTTTTGAGCAGAAATCTGAAAACTATCAGGATCTGTGTCTTAAAAACTTCATTTTTGGTGGTAAAATCTTTTCTACGGCCATTCTTTTCTTTTGATTTAACAGGGCAGCTGTCAGTTTCTGACGAAAGAACGTGAACTGTACAGCCTGCACAATTAAGATTTTTATAATGCCGTCAACCTGCACAGGAGAAGAATGTTGGTAAACTGAGCAGCTCGATATGGCCTAAAAAGTGTTAAATGATTCGTTAGTTTTACCCCTTTCACACCTGCATTTCTAAAGTGGTCTCATCTATTTTAGAATTCCTTATTAATAAGGAATACAGTTAAGTCGCTAATTATTTGCAGTACTGCAAACAGCGTAGATCAAGATGAGCATTGCGTTCCGTTTTACAGGATTAAAAGGTGGAAAGCAATATTTATTCATTTCTCTTATTTATTTGTTTTTGCTATTCAAATGTTCAAAAAAAACTTTTAAGAACTCGGAAGTTAAAACGTGTTTCAGATATTAACATGAAAGTGCATCTTATAACAGGCAGTCTCGTGTCAATCGATCAATTGAATCAATCAAATACGGTCGATCCAAAGGCTGGTGCGAGTGAGTGAGTGGGTTATTGATTGATTGATTTAGTGAGGGCGGGAGAACGATAGGTAAGTAAGTATGCGTATAAGGAAGGAAGGAAGGAAGGAAGGAAGGAAGGAAGGAAGGCTGGAAGGAAATGGAGGGGGTGAGTGAGTAGTAAAGAACTAGAGAGCTAGTAGTGAGTGAGTGAGTGAGTGAGTGAGTGAGTGAGTGAGTGAGTGAGTGAGTGAGTGAAAGAGAGAGTGTATGCGAATGAGTGAGGGAGTCTGAGTGAGTGAATAAGTGAGTGAGCGAGTGATGGAGCGAGTGAGCGAGCCATGTTATTCATTGAGAGAGTGTGTGAGTCGGTCTGTTGGTAGATCGACTGGTAAGAAAGGTCACTCAGGAAAGGCCACCATCAAAGAACATAGCCTCAAGTCACATGAAGAACGTGACATGGAGGCACTCCATACTGGACTTATAGGGACACGACCTTTCTCAGCTGTGCTGATAATCAAGGGAATTAACGCGCACAACACAGAAAATAAATGGTTATCTCCCCAAGGCCTCAACTACCTAGCCATGGTTACCTGGGTGATATCTAATTCACAGAAAAAGAAAAATAGAAAAAGGGGGTAGTGTATTTCATTTTAAAAAAGACCAAATTATTTTCATTTTTATTTTACAAAATTTATATTGATGTGTCCACAATAAATTTGCAATTTTACTCCCGCTGGCACAGAAAACAAAATGTTATGAAAATAAAATGATCAGTTTTTGTCGCTTCATTCAGTAGTTTACTATATATTCTACACATTTAGAGGGTGCTTCCAAATATATGTAAAAAGGACCAAAAAGTTGTTCATAAAATTTCATTAAAATACATGTGGATATTCAAAATAGAATGAAAAATAATGAGCCGTTGGCACAGAAAATATATTTTTATTAGTTTTTATTTTATGGGGAAATAATTATCAAGTTCCTATATAACTCTATTTATTAACTTTAACCGACTGCGGTTACCTGGATGTCCGTTAAAGTTCGACAAGCACACAAAAAGACGAAGGCACAAAGCCAATTAACAAATAAGACACTGCAAAAGATACGGCCAGTACTTAAACTACTGGGAGGCTTCAACTCCGGAGTTTATGAAATCTCAACCCTTGCTCTTAGTTGCCAGTCGAAATAAACACAATAATTATTATAATACCTGACAATTCATAGATCCGAGATCAACAGACACTTTAAGATGTCAGCCCAAGTTCAACATATTATGCCCCTAACAGTGTCTTCTATTTTGATCATAATCACATTACCTAACAATAAAATCCTCACAGAAATCAATAATGGATAACGACTTAGAATATGTCACAGACCATAAAAACATCCTCGGAGGTGAGACGGGTCCATTTTTCACTCTTTTATGCAAAGCGTCCCCCGAAAAGGGATACTGGCAAATAGTGAAGACACAGATCAGACGCCGCAGAATGCGGCGTCTGATCAGTGTCTTCACTGTTTGCACAGGGTACATGGTTTTGTTTTGTTAAACTTACAATGAATAAGATGAATCAGACAGCCCTGAAATTGGGAACGAACTGGTCCAAAACATTTTATGTTTCTTATACTCATTAATTTAACCCTTTCGGCAATAAAGCACATCTTCGGAGACGTTAAATTCGTTAATAACGTCTCCGAATTTACCATAGGGCTTTTACCATAGTCTCCGAATTTACCTTACTCTCCGAATTTACCATAGGCATTCTAGATATATTACCCTCATGATAAATGTTTTATTAAAGCCCAATGGAAAAAGGTGCCTGTAATAATTTAATCCATTTTAATTCAGTTAAATGTCGTTTGATGATTTTAAACCTAGTTGTAGAATTTAGATCATAGTAAATTTTATCCACTGGTTGTATAGAAATATCATCCAGAATGACCTGTACGTTTGAAATGACGCTACAAGAAAGTGTCAGTTTCTTTAGGCTTACTCATCCTACGATAGTGTCCGTTAAATCTTGTTTTTGACATGCGATTAGTTTGCCCGACGTACTGCATTTTACAATTTGCAGTATGTCAGGTTATCACATACATCAAATCCGTAGACTTTAATCAATGAGTTCATTTAAAAATCATTTTGAAAATAGAGTTCTGCTTAAGCCGGTGCTAGGGGCGTGGCCGGTGTAGCACATTTCAGTACTGGTCATGAACAGACTCAATAAAACCAAGTCTGCTATTTTCGTTAAATTGGTGTATTCTTTGCTTCCAAAGGATCTAACTATTCAGAACTTATTTTATTAGTTTTTAGAGAAAAGTATGTATATATTGTCTGCTAGAGGAACGTGATCTGTTGCGATATGCTGAGCACTTAAATGGTTAATACTCTCCCACCAACTGGCCCCCGCCCATCCGGGTTTGAAATAATAGATTGGGCTGCATGATGCTTCCGCGCAGAGCTGACAACGACCGCACGCGAGTACTGGTAAATCGCTGTGAGGGTCTAAGTAGAAGTGGAGGCAATGATCAGAAATCGATACAATTAACCCACAGCTCCCACCAGAGACACCAGAGGGAAAGAAACACAAACCTGAAACAACAGACTCTTTTGGAAACATCAATAGCGGCAAGCCAAAAAGACAGTAACTTTCCCTCAAAATGGCCAATAGGCTATCCAAAATAAAACAACACAAGCGACACAAACACCCAAAGACAAACCATAACAAAATTAAACCGCGACAGAAGAACCGCCTTGGGACTGTCAGCGGAAATGAATTCCACTTGGGGGCTTAAATCGATTTTACGTGGCCACAATCCTCGCCCTTACTTCCGTCGCAATGAAGACAAATAATTTGTTCAGTCCGCATGAAAGCCTCCTAACTCATCAGTGCAACATTTCCGTAAACACAAAAATCAAACAACCACAGAGATGGAACGGTGAGGACTCGACAGCAAGAAACCACTGAAATGCTAGAGCAAAAGAAAATCACAGTTAGACTCCGATGGGCCGACCAGAGACAGAGCATCAGGTACCAACCAACCATATGCCTTTACGCTGAAACCTTCTTAGAATCTGAGCCCTACTAACCGGCGTGCAATTAAAGAGGGAAGCAAAGTTGTCAACCGTAATTGGGTTAACTGGTAGCCGGACAAAATCCCCCCGGACATAATCCCCCCCCCCCGGACAAAATCCCCCTTTTTGTAAATGCGGACAAAATCCCCCTCGGACAAAATCCCCTCCCCCCGGACAAAATCCCCCTCGCTGTATGTCAAGTTGGACAAAGTCACCCCCGGAAAAAATCACCCTTGCTCTAAATTGTTCTAGTTAATTATCCTTCCACTACCCACAATCTATGTTTTTGAGCAGAAATATGAAAAATATTGGAATATGTCAATTTTCAATATATTTGAACAGGCGTTGTTCGTAATGGTAGACAGACTTTCGGATGAGTCTTTAAACCGAGGTCCCGTCTCCGTATGACCTTAGCTGTTGGTGGGACGTAAAACTAAAACTCACTCACTCACTCGTAATGGTAGAGGTTCTAAAATAGAAGTGAAGATCAGAAATCTAAGATCAGGAATCTAAGTGTGCCTGGAACTGGGTTAAGTTAACTGATCATGCCAGACATAATCCTAATGGGTTGAGTGGTCCATAAAACCGCAAAGCACACATGTACAATTACAAAAAGTTAATACAAGTATGCCCTTTTTACTTTGATCTTACACGCAACGTCTCCAAAATGACCTGTACAGTGTTGACGGGCAATAATTTCTCCATGAGCACCAATATAACTTTGATAGTACTGCACCAAATCTGATATGGAATCTGCAGTTTTCAAAATGACAGACTGATTTTCAAAAACCAGTAATTGTGCATGTAGAGGTGTGCGGGATACTGTCCACCTTTATAAACAGCAGGGGGGGGGGGGGGGGATTATGTCAGTCGGGATTTTATCAAAGGTGGATTTTGTCCACCTGAACAAATGTTGGGGGGATTTTGTCCGCATTTACAAAAAGGGGGATTTTGTCCGGGGGATTGTGCCCGGGGGGATTTTGTCCTGGAATCTGGTTAACTACCATGCATGCAGTCTGTCGTATAACAATTATATTGTACCCAATCTTTTTATATCGAAGAAAGATTTTACGAAATTGGGTGCTTAAGTCATTGCGGTTATATATTTTTCTGAATTAAGTCACCCTAAAATTCGGGTTCCAATAGACCTTGTTGCAGAAGAGATTTAAGTCCAATATTGAATTTTGAATTAAATCAGAATGACGTCTATAAAATTTTGAAAAGGCTTTGCGTAGATTATGGTACCGATAACCCTGATTAAGACTAAGCCTGCCTGCGAGTCGGACCGCCCATATATATATACCTATTGGTTTCATTGGGTGGCAGGGCTTGAGATGTCATTTCATCTAAATGTCGGGTAAAATTTTAAGCAGCGTCTCCAGAATGACCAATACAGTGTTGACGGGGAAGTTAAACCTTATAAGTAATGTAGTTTTTGTTCGATTTGAGGTTTAACGTCCCCGTCAACACTGTTTATGTCATTATACCCCCACAAATGAAATTTGGGGGTGGGGGGGGGGGGTATATAGGAGTGAGCTTGTCGGTCGGTCGGTCGGTCGGTCTGTTGACTTGATTTCCAGACGATAACTCAAAAAGCGCTTCACCGATGTTTATAATTTTTGTTACACTGATGTAACATCATAAAATACAGGTCAAGTTCGATTTCCACTACAATTCGTCAATTTTCGACATAGTTATGGCCCCTTTCAAGTGAAAAAATTGCAAAATGGCGCTGTTGTACTATCAAGGCAGTTTTTGTGGGGGTATTCATCACCTTTAGTGATAGCTCTAGTTTTGGAGAAGTTGCTTCCTATTTGGTGGGACTTTTATCCGACATTTAGATGAAATGAAATCACAAGCTCTACCGCCCAATGAAACCATTAGAGTTTATATGCATGGACGGTCCGAATCGCACCACTTCGGCTCTTCTACATGTAAGTGGTTTACAAGTACTGGTGTGCGGTTGGTTTCAGCTCTGCGTGCAAGCATCATGAAGCTCAATTATTTCTCCAAGCCCCGATGGGCGGGGCCAAGCACATGTAATGTAGACCCTGAACAGATTTTATTCGGGGTCGGCTCTATTGGTTACTTTCCTCCTGCGCCGAGTGTTTGTCAATCAAACCAAAGTAAACAATATTAGAGGACATCGCTTCTGTTTTCTACGTAATTACCAGTGATTAATTATTGGGGGATAACTTTATTCACAATTGTCACTTGTGAAGGTAAATCGGTGTTTTTTTCGGTCGGAAATTTTCTTTTCATTACGATAACACACCCGTGCGTCATAGTGCATTTTTACACATCTCCAAAAGGACCAATTTTCACAAGAAAATTTGTGATATTATTCTTATTGATACTAAAAACATAGGTTGTGGGTACTCGTTAGAACCGCCTCGTTGAGGCGGTTCTAACGAGTACCAACAACCTATGTTTTGGAGCAGAAATAAGGAAAATAATGTATACCCCGTAAACCCCAGTTTTCTCTATATAAAGTGGGGTGTAAGGGGGTGTTTATTTCACGGACTTGTTAGCGTGATGTTCCGGCAACGGATTTTCCTCCCCAAATGACAGTCTAAATATAGTTACTCCTGTGTACCAACTGGAATTTTCCTCCTTATTTATGCAGCAGTACATTCCGAAATATTTGGGGGTGACAGATTGTGCTATCTTTAAAATTTATTTGGAAAACAGCTGTACTCTTTTGCAAATAGTGTAGGCCCTGATCAGACGTCGCTTTCTGTGGCGTATGATCTGGGCCTACACTGTCTGCCAGGGTCCCCGTTTTGGGGTTTCCGGTTCAAAATGGACTATTGAATGTATTTATATATTTTGTTGAAAAATTGTTTTGTTGCCCAAACCGGCAAGCATAGTCAGCTGCGTTTTTGGGTGGTTGGGTGAGGCAAAGGTGACGTGTAACTTGCGTCACTGGGGCGTCCGACTAATATTGGCTTACAGATGGACAAGGCCTGCTGTCCTTGCAGCTGGTTAGTGTAGAGGTGTGTGTGTGTAGGGGGGGGGGGGGTGTTGTTATTTCTTCTGTTTCTACATTTCCATTCATTTTTCTTCTCCTCTGTCCCTCACTTACATCTTATCTACTTCATCTTATCGCCTATCGCAGAATATACCGTCGCAAATGTTTGACGTTATCCAATCAGACGGCGCGTTACATACGCAAGTGCATTAGAATGAAATTTTGTGTATTGTTCAATAGACAGAAAGCAATGAAAATACAGGACCCGCAAGTACGGGAATATGGTTTTCAATATTGAATTGGGAAAACAAAAACAGCCTAAATTCAAGATCAGAAAGTGTGTTCGGCTTATATCCACTTTTATTTATTATACTTCAAGTTTGTTTATATTGAGGTTTTACGTCCCCGTCAGCACTATTTTGGTCATTTTTGAGGCGTTGCTTCCAGTTTTATTGTCCTTTTACCCGACATTGAGATGAACTGATTGATTGATTCTTCTGGATTTAACGACACGTTAACCCTTGTGGGTGACTTTGTTTTGACTCTCAGAGAAAGGGAGAAAAGAGATTGAAGAGATAGTAGAGAATATAAAAGAAGGGGACAGGAGAGAAAGAGGAAAACCTCTTGCAAGGCAGCAGGCCATGCCAAACTAAAATTTAATATCAGTTGGGCGCCCCAGTGACGGAAGATACACGACATCTTTATCCCTACCGCCCAAACAAACCAATACGGCTTATATGCAGGGACGGTGCCACTCACACAACTTTCTCTTGACAGGCTTTGACCATCAAAGCTGTTTACCAGTACTCATGTGCAATCGGTTTCAGCTCTGCGTGGAAGCACCATGCAGCCAAATATCCGATTTTATTTTAGGGATTAATTTAAAACAGTTTTGGAACGTGGTCTGGTATTATTTTGCTTGACACTTTAAAGGTCAATTTCCTGGTGTTGAAATTGGTCCTAATTAAGTTTATATCCTTAATCTAATTTGGCATTTGATAAATTAATCATTGCATAGATACGACAATACCATTATATACACGTATGACACGAACATTTTAAGATACATGTAACAGAATTCTTCGATTGCATTTCGTCAATCGACCCAAAGTTACTAAGCGTAACAACTCTCCAGTGCTTTAGTCCACGTGACTATCACGTAGTAGTAGTCAAGTTCTGTTTGTGTTTGCTTTAGAAAAACAGTTTGACTGTCCTTGACTATTCTCCCAGCCTACACTCAGAGACAATCGACCCACCAGTACTCTCAGTGTTTTGATTATTCATGGATTTACGGCTGATACATCGCCGGCTGTCTGAAACAAAATGGCGGCGGTCATAACTACGCTTGATGTAACGCGTGCTTTCTGGATTCATTGATTGTTTTGTGTTTATCGACACGTCCACTCTTGTGGGTCATTTTATGTCGTCTCCCAGAAAAAGGGAGAAAAGAGATAAAGATAATTATAGTAGAGAAGGTAAAAGAAAGAGACAGACGAGATTTTTAAGCGAAAAAAAAATTGATTGGAAATGTAGAAACAGAAGAAAATCTACCCTTACCTGCTGCAAGGACAGCAGACCTTGCCCAACTGTATGCCAATATCGTTAGGGCGCCCCAGTGACGCAAGATATACGTCTCGTTTGCCTTTCTGGAGGAAAATATCTCTGGGTCATCATACTATCGCATTTTTCTTCTGAAAAGCCCGCGTATCATCAACAGTTTATCCTAGTCTGGTACATGTAGTTACCTCCCCTCGCTCGCTCTGTTACAATCTTTGATTAGGTCATGCGGTGCAGGACTACAGTTTATCCTGCGTTTGGCCCGGCAAACCTGGGAAAGCTTTTCATATATTACGGCTTTAGAAGTACACGTGTATTTTGTATTTTGAGTTTTACGTACCACCAAGAACTAAGGTTATACGGTTAAACTGGTCCTCGGTGTAAGGACACATCCGAAAGTCTGGAAAACCTTGGAATTGAACCCACGACCGCTGGTTTATATGGTATGTAGTTTAAGCATTACACCACGGAGGCTTTCTTTATTATTATTTAATGTGAATAACGTTAACAGTGAAAACATAAAGTTTAGCTGTAATATTATAAAAAGTGATATCATCTACTGTTTCTAAATTAACAAACACAACTTGGAAGTATTATGATTGTATTGCCAAAGTAAAATTTCTTTCAAAACTCATCAAGTTTCAGCCCGAACTGACCTTTTTCAAAATTTTCAAGATAGGCACCATGGCGGCCATCTTGGGAATCGGAACGATACGATTTTTTATAGTAAATTTAAATCCCCGTCTCGCCCCGACCTTTTGTTTGGGAGGACATGCTGTGTGAAGAATTTCAAGATGGCTACTATGGCGGACTTCTTAGAAATAGGAACGTAACTATTTTAGCAAATCTGAATCTCAATGTCACCCCGATGCCTCCTATCTGAGAGGAGTTGCATAAGGCGAGCGCTACAGAGCGCTTTGCAGCGGGTGCGTTTCCAAAAAGCGCTTCGTAACAGTTTTTGGAGCTGCCACATTCTACGTTGCATAGCAACCGCAGGCGAAACAAAATGGCGGCGCCCGACGTCGCGGCGTATTGAGTGTCCATTTTATGTTTTTCTTATTCTATTTGAACGTGGTACATTGTGCAGAAATGACAACAAAAACAAAAAAAATCACTGAAGCAAGCACCGCATTGTTTTCTGAGTATTTTTCCTGTTTGAAAATCGATCCATTTTGGCAGACATCTTAGAAAGTGCCTCCATCAAGCGGAGTGTTGCATTGCACGGACAAAGCGCTACAAAGCGCACTAAAAGCGCTCGCCTTATTTAACTTGCCCCGGGTTCAATCCAATCCTTAGTTCAAGAAGGGATGTCGTTTAAAGAATTTCAACGGCGGCCATCTTGGATGTCGGAGCGAACCGATTTTAGCAATTCTGAATCTCCATGTTGCCCAAATGCCTCGCACCAAGTATCAGCTCAATTGAATTTACTGTTCTGGAGGAAATGTCGAAAACGTGAAAAGCTAACGGCGCACGGACGGATGACGGACAGCATGCCATGACAGTAGAGTCTCTAATATCGATGACGCTTCTAATGAGTACACAAAGTACTCGTATGTCTTTATTTTTGAAGATTGCAAAGATGGAAGACTAAATGCATCCTGGCATGACGATATGAATATCCTTCAGTGGCTCGAACATCCCCTGTCTAGAATAAATTTTGTGTCCCATTACGAAAATACCTCTATTCAAATTTCAAATATATCGACAATTTTAACACTCCCCCCCCCATCCCCCCCCCCCCCCCAAAAAAAAAAAAAAAACAAAAAAAAAAAAAAAAATGACATTTTTTCTTACTGTCTGCAGTAAAAACATAGATTGTGGGTACACTCTTTGTTTTTGAGCAGAAAGAAAATAGTTTTTACTCTTGTAAACCCCAGTTTTACTGTATAAAAGTGGGGTTTAAGGGGATCATTATATAAGTGTGTTTTCGTGATGCCGACAAATGTTCGAGATATTGAGGTTTGGATGAATAAAAATAAATAAATAAATAAGAGTTGTTTACAGGGCTTGAATCTTAAAGGGTTGTTTACAGTGCTTGAATCTTAAAGGTACTTTTTAAAGTGATTATTTAATTTTAACGAATAAACAAATAAATAAATAAATAAATAAAGTTGTTTACAGTGCCTGAATATTAAAGGTACACTTTTAAAGTGATAAATAAATAAATAAAAGTTGTTTCCGCCAATTAACGAAAATAAATAAATTGATAAAAATAAAATAAATAAATAAATAAATAAATAAATAAATAAATAAATCTTAAGGATATACATTTGAAGTGATTATTTAATTTCCGTTCATTAACGTGATTTGGTTTATTGGGGGTAAGGCCTACTGTTCTTGCTAAGGGTAGAGGGGGAATATTATTTCTTCAGTTTCTACAAATAATTTCCTCCTTCTCCGCTGTCCTTCACTTTCATCTTCTCTACTGTCGTTTTTTAATCTTTTTTTCTCCCATTCCCTGGGAGATGACATACAATAAGCCACAGTGGTTCCGAGTCGCAAAACCCCAACACTATCAAATCAAAATAAATAAATAAATAATAAATAAATAAATAAACAGGTTGTATACTTGCATTACGAAAACACGCCTATATACAAATGCATTACAAATTTTACCTCCGAAAAAGATAAAAAAATGTAATATTTTTTTTTTATTTCTGTTCAAAATGTAGAATGTGGTACTCGTTGGAACCGCCTCATCGAGGCGGTTCTAACGAGTACCCACAATCTATATTTTAGATCGGAAATAAGAAAAAATAAGGTATATCCTTGTAAACCCCAGTTTTACTACATAAAAGTGGGGATCAGTGGGGTCAAAATTTTATAGGCGTGTTTTCGTGATGCTAGGTTTGCCTTTTTCCACTTTGGGGATGCTCAAGCTGTGAATGAACGGATTCGAGCGATATTCCACCAGACATCGTTGAAGTACTGTCGAAACAACGTGAGTAACGACGTTTATTTTAACATTAACGTTTTGCGAACGTTGTGTGTCTGTAAGATGGTTATAACCCACCGGTGACCAAAATTCATTGAAAATGTGGAATAAAATAGATAAAATGGTAATAAATAAATAAATAAATAAATAGATAAATAAATAGCTCTACTTACAGCACGTCATATAAAGCTATTCCAGCACGCTGACCTGGATTCTGCACACTTAAGCTAATTTGCTAAACAATGGATACTTAATCAGTTAACCGGTGTCCATTTCCAAGCAATAATTCATGTACTGTGATACCATGATACACCTAGGACAACGCCTTTACTGATAACGTAATAAGCTGCATATGTATATTGTAACTTTGGGATAGTTAGGAAGGTGACTTTTAAACGTCACGTCAACGTCGATGCAGCGTCATAGCGACGTTGATACGAAATTGCCAAACACTTCTTGTGTGAGTGAGTGTTTGAGTTTTGCGTCACACCAACAGCTTAGGTCATACGGAGACGGAACCTCGGTTTAAATACTCATCCGAAAGTCTGGAGAAGTCAGACGTACGTGTACGAGACGTTCTTGTGTACGAGTCAACCAGGCATATGACGTTTAAGCGACGTCGAATCAATTTCGATGGCACGTCTTTTACACGTCATTACGAAGCACTGACGTTGATAGGAAGACGCTTCAAAGTTATGTGCCTCGTAGTGGTATTACAAGCTAAAAATAACACAGTTTCAGAATAACACTCTTTCTTTGCATCTTCCTTTTCAGCTGAGATACGAATTATCTTCAACTGATTACACCACCAACACAACCTCCCCTCCTCTTCCTCCTCCGTCTTCATCATCATCATCATCATCATCATCATCATCATCATCATCTTCTTCTTCTTCTTCATCTTCTTCTTCTTCTTCTTCTCCATCATCATCATCGTGTTGTTGTTGTTCTTCTTCTTCAGCCCCGATCCGAATTTACATGATCATGATGATGATGATGATCATCGTCAAATAATAATAATTATAATAGCATCAGCAAACAAGTGCAAACTTTCTAGTTCAGCAGATACAGCATCGTTATCACAGTATTTATAATTCCAATCTTTATTGACAATGTGGCTGTCATCAACCTTATGTTTGATCTCATATTTCTATTAAATATTCCATTTACCTCGGGTTATTTGTCTGTACAGGAAATGGCTCTTCAAGAAATTACTTACCTACGTCATGTCAAAGTGCCTTATGACAAAACAACCGCCCTCGCGTTCCATAGCAGCTTGGATGAAAAAGTCACATAAGCTTTACTATCCATGCAAGGGCCAATCGAAGTGTCATATCCATGGCAGTTTGCATGAAAAAGTCACGTATCTTTTACTATCCATGCAAGGGCCAATCGAAGTCTCACATCAGACTACACATGCGCTAATAAGCGCCATCTAGCGGACTGCGGAATATGAGCCGCGTCAAGCGGAGTGTCTTCACGTGCGCACATCTAAGACTGTAATCTCACTGTGTGGATACGCAGACCGATTTAAGTCTTGCTGAGCGCATAGTTTCGGTTCCATATTACGATAACACATCCGGGCGACATAGGGCTTTTCTTGTGAAAATTTGTGATATGGGATGGCTGTCTTAGGTATACAGTTAGTATGATGTGTGCACTAGATTCGCTGGTTGAGGTGGTTCCAAAGCTCTGGGCCACTTTGTTCTAGTGTTTATTGTGGGCACCTGGTTAAGATAAATGCGCCTGGGGGAACATATGGGGACTATTTTGATACAGGTGTATGAAAGACAATCTTTTCTTTATCATGTATAGGTCATTTTTGTCTTGTTCCATTAATTTCGGCTTTCTTTCTTTCTTTCTTTTTTTATGTAATTATGATCTATCATTTGGTTTTCTCTATATAAAGTGGGGTTTTCGTGGGTATTCATTACACGGGCTTGTTACCGCTATGGTATTTTTGTATGGCGCGTTTCTTATGGCGTTCTAACATACAATATGATCATACAATTATACCATCCGATTAGATAACCTCGATTTCATTCTCATGTCGGAGTCAACAAAGTAAACGCGGTGCCATCAGCAACGCTTTTCTGCGGTATTTGTCAGTATTGAGTGCATTGCATTGACGCATTCTGTGGTGCATTCCTTGCTTCCAAAGGATAATCCTTTCTAGAACATATTTATGTATATTGGGTCGACTTTTTATTGATCGACCTAAAGATACTAACTGCAGAAGCTTCCCGCTTGCTATTGGCCACGTGACTATTGCTGAACATTTATAAAAGCCAAGTACGCTTTATTTATAGCAGCGCTAGACTTCTCCCTGTGACATCAGAGTGGTGTGTAAAAAGTAAAATCTGGATGGGTCTCGTGTACTGGGTCACTGGCAAACAGTGTATACCCAGATCAGACGGAGCATAACGCGGCATATGATCAGTGTCAACACTATTTGTTTAAAATATCGGAGTTTAGGAGTAAAACGAAACAGTTAAAATCTCAGTAAAAGGCTTTTTTCAAACCTAAACTCAAAGACTATCGTCCCATAAGTGCTCTCAGTGCTTTGATTTCTGTTGATACAAGTGAGTTTTGGTCCCACTCATCAGGGCTTGAATAAATAAATTGGGCTGCAAAATGCTCCCACGAAGAGCTGAAATGGACCGCGAATGAGTACTTGTAATCCACTTAGAGGGCCTAAGCCTGCCCAGGCAAATTGGTGCGAGTCACTTCCATTATACTACAGTGCATATTGGCTTCATTGGATGGGAGGGACTGAAAAGTCATTTCATCTCACTGTCGGGTAAAAGTCCCACGATATTGGAAGTAACGTCTCCAAAATGACCCATATAGTGTCAACCTAAAAAAAACTAACAAACAAACCGCAAAATTTGCATCATGTGAACAAGTCCGTGAAATGAACAACCCCCCCCCCCCTTGAAACCCCACTTTATATAGAGAAACCGGGGTTTACGGGGGTATACATTATTTTTCTTATTTCTGTTCCAAGACATAGGTTGTGGGTACTCGTTAGAACCGCCTCACTGAGGCGGTTCTAACGAGCACCCTCAACCTATGTTTTGAACATTTATAACAAAAATATTAAGGATCTTCAGCAGAAAAGTAGCCATTTTGGAGATGTGAAAAAATGCACTATGTCGCACGTTTTTTTTTTTATCCTAATGAGTCGCATGGCAAGAAAACCTGTCTTTAGGGTTATCGACTAGGTTACACACAAACCGGCCTGCTAGCGAGAGTCTTGAAATTTTAAATATGAGCCCCGCCTAGCCGGAATTTGTGTCTTCGAGCATCCCGTCATGACAAATTTTAACTGCGCATGCCCAGCCATTCAGAGGGGCCAGGGATATGGCTTTCTGTCTGAAGGTTCCTCATGATTCACTGCTTGTATGAGCGAGCAGCGAAGGTTCTGGCGAGACTGCGCGGATGCGCAGGCTCGCCTGAACCTTCGCTGCTCGCATAGGCGATAAGTACCAAAATCGCTTGACGGGGCCCTATTATAAAAACTAGATGTACTGTGTTGTCCAAGTAGTGAATATAGAGACGCTGATCAGACTGCGCACAAACGCAGGCCGATCTGCATCTTTGTTGTTTGCAAATGGTGAAAACAGGTTTTCTCATGGCACGGCTAACATAATAACGGGCATCCGTGGCCTAGTAGACAAGAGGGCTGATTGTTAACCATTAGGTCTCACACTGCTGTGGTTCGAGCCTGGCTCGGTACAAGCTCTGCAACGGGAAGTCGGGTGTTTTTCTGCAACGGAAGGTCAGGAGATTTTCTCCGGGTACTCCGGTTTTCCGCGGCCCACCTGTGAATAACGATCGTCTCGATATAAGTGAAATAATCATTGAAAGGGCCGTAAAACCAAAACCCAAAATAAATAAATAAATAACAATACATGTACCTTCTTTTATTAAAAGTATTCCTGTTCATCCATTTAAAGGGAATGGGAACACCTTAAGGGGAGGCAACTCCTACAAAAGTATTCTTGTCTCCCATTTCAATAGGGGTCAACTCTTAAAGGATAGCATTTTCTCCTGAGGACAGTGGGACATGGCTGATAGATAATCGAACAGGAAGTCCCGAAAGTTGTCTCCCTTTGGAAAACTGAAAAATTTGGTTTTACGGCCCTTTCAAGATTATTTTCCCCATATCGAGCAAATCGTTAAACAGAGGTGTGGAGTAAAACCGGAGTATCCGTAGTCTGGTAGTTACCTCCCCTCGCTCGCTCTGTTCAGCGAGCTTTGATTAGGGCATGTGTCTGTGTGAATTCGGGTTTAACGTCGCTTTCAACAATTTTTCAGTCATATCACGACGGTGTCTGGTTGCGACAGGGAGCTCAATGCTGTGCGCGTCGGACGGTCCATGCTTATAAACCCTATTGGTTTTATTGGGCGACAGGGCTTGAGAAGTCATTTCATCTCAATGTCGGGTAAAAGTCCCACAAAATTGGAAGCAACGTCTCCAAAATGACCTATATAGTACTGACGGGGACGTTAAACCTCAAATCAAACAAACAAACGACCTCATATGCGCCTTCGTTTAGGTTTACGTCACAGCACGTTACGTGACGTCACTAAAATCACTGTGGTGCCATCACAGTATGGTGGACGTGGGCAACCGAAGTGACAGCAGTATTAAAATCCACGCTCAGAAATGAAGGGTATGCAAGAAAAAGTATCCTACATGGGTGTGTGGGGTTGATAGAAAAATCCGTCCCTCGGGATCACTGTCCGGCATCACTCGGCAAGCCTCGTGATGCTGGACAGTGACCCTCGGGACGGATTTTTCCATTCACCCCTCACACTCATGTAAGATTCTTATATTCTCGAATACCACAACTTGTTCTTTTCGAATTATTCAATATCTTTGCAATTATTTTTTTCGGTGAGCCTATCGCACATTTATATTATTGTGTTGCCAAGGCAAATTTTGACGAATTGTTACTACAAGC
Organism: Lucinisca nassula; assembly: GCA_963580285.1. Lineage (NCBI taxonomy): Eukaryota > Metazoa > Mollusca > Bivalvia > Lucinida > Lucinidae > Lucinisca > Lucinisca nassula. The sequence continues at coordinate 64,338,712 of OY757015.1, forward strand.
AACAAGTACGAGGGTAGGTTGAAAAGTTCTGAGCCTGACCAAGAAGCAGGCATCGAACAGCCATGAAATTTTGTATTCATTAAATCCAAACCTTTATTACTTGATTTGACTCAAATGAGTTCAAGTTTACCTGCAATAACGTAGAAATTCTAGACTTTGAAAATTGGAACAAGCACGTTTTTGAGAAAATGGTCAAAATCTGGCATCGTGGTGTCATCAAGTACCTCCATAAAAAGGGGGTTAGCTCCTAAGGACATTCATGCCGATATGGTTGCTACATTAGGGGATGATGCTCCTTCGTATGCAACCGTGAAAAGGTGGGCAGCAAATTTTAAGATGGGCAAGGACAGCCTTGAAGATGATGACCGGTGTGGACGACCCACAACGGCAACAACTGAGGAAACCATCAGCCAAGTGCACAGGGCCGTGATGGATGACAGGCGTTTAACTGTGAATCAGTTAGCTAACACTGTTGGCATGTCCCCTGAACGAGTAGAGAACAACTGAGGAAACCATCAGCCAAGTGCACAGGGCCGTGGTGGATGACAGGCGTTTAACTGTGAATCAGTTAGCTAACACTGTTGGCATCTCCCCTGAACGAGTAGAGAACATGGACAAACCATTGGATCTTGGTCAGGCTCAGAACTTTTCAGCCTACCCTCGTAGTGGGTAAAGTTAACAGAAGCGGAGATAAACTGGAAATAAAACCAATTTTCAATTGCAGTATTGTTGTCGCTCTCTCTCTGCACGCCTTGAAAATAGTGCCCTTCGGGGTAGATTAAGGAGGGTGAGATAGAAAGAGTGAGATAAAAATTTCTATCCCGGTGCAACTGTCGTATAGTTATCTGGCATGTAAGAAAGTGTTATATGCTATCTTTATGGAGTTTTTTTCCCTGGCCAGTGTACTATCAACATAAAAGCTGTTGTTGCATGGTACTCTCGCGCAGATCTGAAACCGTACTGGTACTAAAACCGCTAGGATCTAAGCCTGGCAAGGAAAAGTGATGCGGGTTCTTCAGGTGGTAGGGCTTGAGATTTCATTCCATCTGAATGCCGGGGAAATGCTTTTCTTGTAGACAGTGAAGACTATCCAAATTGAATGTTTACGCAGGCTGATTGAATCTACGCTGAGCGGACAGGTCAAATAAACATGTCGGCGGGGAACAAATCAATGGGAAGTTATTCCGACTTGGAGACTAGTGTCTCTCAGAAAGATTGATCAACCTTCTTCAGAATGCTCTCTCTCTCTCTCTCTCTCTCTCTCTCTCTCTCTCTCTCTCTCTCTGTCTCTGTCTCTTACATGGAGATTATTTCGACATGAAGAAATATTCTTCTCCTCTTTTATTCAACAGGATAAGAGTTAAAGGCATTTATTCTTGATTATTGAGGACTATCATTTCATTACATAATATTATGTAGCCCTCAGTGCTGACCGAAGAGAAGTCCTCTGTCTTCGACAGGTAAGGGGCCTCCCTGGGGAAAATCAATAATTTACTAACTGTTGACTAGAGTGTACATTATTGATTTTCCCCTTGAGTGCCTCAGTCAGGGGATTCAACAAGAGTTACTAATAACCCTATTAAGGGCCGCCTTTGATCGGCTATAGACAGTATACCACAGGGGGCAATAAAAAATTATGAACACATGGTGCGCATCTTGTTACAAGAATAATTGCCTTTAAACGGGCCTCTGGCTTACTTTCTCATCCTGGACAAATGTATTTTTGTACATGCATCATCATCTAATATTTAATATATGGAGTATATAAATCAGTTTCTATCATGCATACAACAAACAACACGTACTCATATAATATGCGTTCTAGAGAAAAGGAGAAAAGAGATTTGTGCAGTAGAGAAGTTGAAAGAGAGAGTCGGGAAAAAGAAGAAATGAGATTGAAAATGGAGAATCAGGAGTAATAACTAACCCCCCCCCCCCCCCCCCCCACACACACACACCATTTGATGATGTGATGCCGAAAAAGACATTTACCTCTCCCAAGCACTACAAATACAATATGTTATACATATACATGTAATAACACTATAATTGCATGATAAAATATTATTCTGAAATATAAATCTTGAAGATATTCCAAGATATGTACTTATACAGCCTCCGTTGCGTATAAGTTAAGAGCGCTGTCCCTTAAACAGTCTCCAATGGTAGCGGTATGAAGTCTCGCTCGTGTCACATGGTACTTTTCTTCGTGGATGCCGTTTTCTCCGGGTATTCCCATTTCTGTCCAGGCGTATTCTCTTGTTCTAAGGTCTAAGGGTGTTACAGCCGATGACCTTTACCTTACTAACTGGGCACTGCAGAAATCATCACTTATTGACATTTCAGACCGCCACTGCAAGTACATGTACTGACATTTACAAAGCATCATTCTTCCCTCAAACCAATAGATTTCATAGTATATTTTTTTTCTTTGCGAAACGGCAGAAATTGACCTCTTTGACAAGAGCTAGGGACAAACTTCAAATATCACAGGTATTGGTGAATAATTAAGCATTAGAAATAGTTATCTGAGCTTCGGGAGGTTTATGGACTGCCCTCGGGCCAGGGCCTGGACAGCCGGATTGGTTTATCAACTTGGTTGTCCAGGGCCTAGCCCAAGGGCAGTCCATAAACATTGATATGAAGGTTTATGGACTGCCTTCGGGCCAGGGCCTGGACAGCCGGATTGGTTTATCAACTTGGTTGTCCAGGGCCTAGCCCAAGGGCAGTCCATAAACATTGATAATGCCCGATTTCGAGCATTTTAATGCATTGAACGATACACTACAAACATACGACAGTTGAAAGGTGAAGAACGTGTATACGTTGGAGTGGTTCAACGGAGCGACAACAAGAAATAAAAGCAAATTAATCGTGCTTTCCGGTTATCTCCGTAGCGGCCACTATAAGACTGGACTTAGGCCGGTCCGATTCAAATGTTATAGTGCCCGCTGTGCATCTACCGCAGCTAAGCGACTTGCACGAGAAACGAATCTAGCCAAAGATAAATGTGTTTCATTTGTGATATGCACTAAATATCGATGTATTACAAATAACAGTTCCGATTCTGACTGATGCTAACCAATCACAGCTTTCCTGGAGTCCCGTCTGGAATGAGTTTATAGCCTATAACTGAATCACATTTAAATTTTTGGCAAGTGTATTCATGTACGTCATACATCACCAGCACGACAACAAGCCTATATAATTTTACTCCCTTTTATTTAGTAAAACTGGGGTTTACAAGGGTAAAGCTTATTTTCTTATTTCTGCTCCAAAATACTCGTCCTTCATGGTACCGCGTCCTTCATGCTACCGCGGTAAACAGAAATATCGCGAGATTTTAACGACGGCGCCACCTACCGGATGTTGACATAATTGCTTGGGTAACCCGGAAGCGGCGTTTTCCTTTTGGATACTTTTTTCCAAAATGTCAAGAATATTGGTGAGTAAATTTATTTATCTAGTTAAAATCTGTCAAAACATTCATTTCTTTCCTCCCCCTATACCCCCCCCCCCCCGAGTGAAAACCCCGTCTAATTTTCATATTTCAGATTATCGAAATTTTTGTTTATATTTTGTGACAGATCGTCTGGTCAAATTATTTACGTCAGCACATAAAGTCACGTTATTACCATATTTGGAACGTAGTTTCCCGAAGCGGTCAATTATGGGCAGCCGTTATGGTCTTAAATAGAACTTTAAAAACTCTTAGAAAATACTTGAAATGCATGACCATTACACATCATAGTATTTGTTAATATATATTGTATATTGTGCAGTTTTAAATATACTATGCCTTAATAATATTTTTTGAACATTTTAGCAATTTGCTCAGGCAAAGAAGAAGAGTTTATCTGATTCTGTACACATATTTATTTTGTGCACATGGAGCATTCCAAATGTGTAAGTTTAAACAAGAATAGTGTTAAGCAGGTCTTGATTTTTTTGTTCCGTTGTGTTATGCAGGATGTGCCAGTGAAGAAGACAGTATGAGAGAGGGAACCTGCAGAGGGCGTTTGAAGCGACACAGACAGGCATGTCAGTTTACAGGGCCGCGAGGGAATATATGGTTTCCAGAGTCAACTCTTAGAGATAGGACAAGAGGGTTCGTTGATTTTGATGCCACTATTCGGTTTGAAACTATATTTACCAGAGAAGAGGAGAATAAACTAGTGAATCACATTTCATACATGTCAGAGATAGGATACGGTTATAATGCCTCTTCTATCAAATACATGGCAAAATACTATGCTGATTCTCTTGGTAAAACTGTGAAAGCAAAAGAAGCTCTGAGTGATAACTGGTATTACAGTTTCTTGAAAAGAAGTTGTAAAACCACAGAAGCTATCAATTGCCCGTGCCAAATGGCCTCACGTGAAACACTTGAAAATTACTATAAAGAACTGGATAGTGATCTGAATACCAATGGTCTCAGAGATACACCACAAAACATATATAATGTAGATGAAACGGGCATTTCTTCTGAACATTCGCCACCCAAAATTGTCTGTGACATTTCCACTAGGCCTCAGAACATAACCTCATCCAGATCATCTAATGTTACCATTATTGCTGCAGGAAATGCATTGGGCAACAGTATCCTTCCATATTTCATATTTCCTGGTCAGCGCTGGAATGATGAGTTTCTGAATGGATCATGCACTGAAGCAGATGGAGAGATGTCAAAAAATGGCTGGTCCAATTCCATGGTATTCCATAACTACATAACAAAGCATTTTGCAAAGTTTGCCAGGTTATCTGAGGGCAAAACAGCTGTGCCACACTTAATCCTATACGATGGACACAGGTCACATATATCCCTAACTCTGGCAGACTGGGCTAAGAAATATAATGTCATATTGTTTGTACTTCCTCCACATTCTAGTCACGTGACTCAACCTTTGGATGTGGCCGTCTTTGGTCCATTTAAGGCAATGTATTATTCAGAATGCCAGGCTTACATGAGGAGGAATCCAGGAGCTATTGTGACCAAGTATCGAATTGCAGAATTGACTGCCAGACCATACATAAAAGCATTATCTGCTAAAAACCTTGTCTCCGCATTTCGTCGGACTGGAATACATCCATTTGATAGCAAAGTTATTCCTGATTCTGAAGTAGCTCCTTCTGTGATATATAAATGAACGATCCCATCAAGAAAACTCCGAAAATGAAACAAATCAGTCTCAGATCCTGCCAGCAAATCCAGAACATGACAGTCTTCCAGAACAGCCTAAACCACTATATCATGTTGAAATTATAGCAACCACCAAAGAGGACACAGCCTATCAAAATGCAGCATCAGAGTTTTTCAAGAAGAGAACAATAATAAGGCAATCTAAACAAAGCCAAAAAAGAAGTTTATACAACCTTTCATATAGGTAAATCTGATGAAGAAGTCAAATGCTGAGGTCCTGGAAAATTCTCAGACAGCCAAGCAAGATAAAATGGGGAAGAGTGATAAAGAATGCGCAAAAATATGATCAAGAAAGGCCCCAACAGATACAAAAATCTACAGTTACTCCCATTAAAATGAAGGAAACCAAAAGGAAATTACATTTTCTGAAGTAAATAAGAACCCTCAGTCAAGTACATCTGGAACAAACAAAGATAGAAAGCCCATTGATATTGTGTCAGAGGAATGTTCAGATAGTGAATATGATGCAGAAATTGCTGATGAAGAAAAGTGCAGCATGTGTATTAAGTGGGAGCCAGATGAATTAAAAGAATGTGTCTATATCAGTTTGGTTAGTCGGGGACGTTGTGACTTGTTCACATTGGACACATTTAAGGACCTGTTCAAAAGTCAGAGTTTTGAGGAGAAACAGTGTGTTCAGGTGTCTTCACTGTCTGACCAAGGAGTAACACGTGACAGAAATCAGAACAAATGTAAATATGTTATGATATTGAAGTTAAAAGTTTTTTAAAGTTCATTTACATTTCTTTTATACCTGCAAAAATGACTGTGCATAGACAAAAATGATTCATGAGTGATACGTGATAATATAGTGACTTGAAAACAAAATGGCTTTCCATATCTGACAGTTTTTCATTTACAGCGGTAGCATGGAGGACAACTTCCGCTGGGTCAAAGTAGACAGGGAGTTACATGGACAATGCTTGTCAACAATGAGAAATGAATAATAAACATTTTGTCTGGTATTTATAGAGGGGATATTACAGGTCCCAAGGGAAATTAATAAAAACAAAGCTGAGATGCATTATTAATATTTCATCGCTTTATAAGCATTAACTACCGCGGTACCATGGGGGACCGGGCTAGATTGTGGGCACTCGTTGGAACCGCCTCGAAGAGGCTGTTCTAACGAGTGCCCACAATCTATATTTTGAACAGGGGTTCCAAAAATATCACAATATTTCGTCTTAAAATCTTCGTTTTTTTTCAGCGGTAAAGTTTACAATGTATTTGTATAGGCGTGTTTTCGTAATGACATAGGCTATTCTACCAGTTCAGGTTTTTCTGGAATCCAAAGAAAGTAAAACACCCAGTAAAATATATTGAATAACAGGAAAGCGAATGGGAAGACAAATCTCGAAATTTTGTCAACGATTCTGGCCCGTCCAAGTCCTGTTAATTTACGACAACACGATATTCTGTTCCAGAAGCTGGTTTTCAACTTGACCTGTAAAAAGATAAAAAACAACAAAACAGTAAACAACTTTCTTTAGGAATTTCAGAAGATTTTAGAGTGAAAAAGAAAACTGTTTTATTTTATGCTACAGTCCGTCTGTTTAACAGCCTTGTGAACCCCATTTTTACCGAATACATAGAGTACAGTTTAATATTATGTTTGTCTAGACACGCAATGTTTGCTTGTTTGCTGGCTTGATTTGAGGTTTAACGTCCCCGTCAACACTGTAGAGGTCATTTTGGAGACGTTGCTTCCAATTTTGTGGGACTTTTACCCAACATTGAGATGAAATGACATCTCAAGCCCTGCCGCCCAATGAAACCAATAGGGTTTATAAGCATGGACGGTCCGACACGCAATGTGCAGAATGAGTGTTATGCAATCCGCTATAAGGACCGACTTAAATTATCAATGTTTTTAAAGCGCATTTTCGTGCTTTCTACACCCTGTGATCCCTAAGCGGTCTTTATCATCACGAAAACACGCCTATATAATTTTGACCCCTTTGAACCCCATTTTTATACAGCAAAACTGGGGTTTACAGGGGTTAACCTTATTATTGTTATTTCTGCTCTAAAATATAGGTTATGGGTCTCGTTAGAACCGGCGGTTCAAACAAGTACCCACAATCTATACTTTGAACAGAAATGAGAAAAAATATCGCAATATTTCTTCTGAAATGTTTCATTTTCGGTGGTAAAATTTGCAATGTATTTGAATAGGCGTGTTTTCGTAATGTGTAGGAATTTTACTGCAGTTGGACCACAAGTGCTAACAACATTAGTTACGACCCTTCCCCTATATGGTCACAACTGGAAACATATGAATAATGGCTAAGCAATTGGTTTGTTTGTTTGTTTGGATTTACATCATAGTGTAGTTTATATTTTCTTGTCCTTTGGGATCATTGATGCCATTGTGGAATTTTGAAAATATCTGAGGGTCACTGATGAGGCCTAATTGGCCGAAACTAGCTAGTCTCGCCCAGAAAACATGCACTCTCCATGTTTTCAGTTCTTTGGTGCATTCCTTGCTTCCAAAGAATAACCCTTTTATAGAACTTATTTAACGTCCCCGTCAACACTATTAAGGTCATTTTGGAGACGTTCCTTCCAATGTTGTGGGACTTTTACCCGACATTGAGATGAAATGACATCTCAAGCCCCGCCACTCAATGAAACCAGAACGCTTATATGCAACGGATGATCTGACGGATGATCTGACACACACCGTTTTGCCGTGGCAGGCTTAGTCCTTCTAAGCGGTTTACCAGTACTTATGCGTGGTCAGATTCAGCTCTGCGTGGAAGCACCATGCAGCCCAATGTCTTTCTCCAAGCCCCGATGAGCGGGGGCACGCAATTGATATGTATCTTACAGACTGAAAACCCTTATATATAGCCGTCCATTTAGCGAAAGTGTATGCGTATTTTCCATATGTATTGCTCTAAAATACAGATTGTCGGTGCTTGTTAGAACGCCTCAATGCAACGGGTCTTTGACTTTTGTTTGAATTATAGTTTTCTGTCCCCGGCAACACGATTTAGGTCATTTTGGAGACTTTGCTTTCAATTTTGGGGGACTTTTATCCATCAATGAGATGAAAAGACATCTCAAGCCCTACCTCCCAAATAAACCAATAGGAATTATATGGAGGGATGGTCCAACACGCACCACTTTGCATGGGCAGGCTTCACTATGTTAAAACTCTTTAGCAAGAAGTTGGTGGTACTAAGGCCTATGAATTGCAGCCTTTAGCTGTAGAGAGGGCTTTAGTTGAAGACCACTTTTGTCATTCAGCCACCAAGTTTGCTGTCTGTGTTACAGAAGGCCAAGACCCTTTACACTACACTTTATCATAATCTTATAAAAGAAAAACTTAATTATTTAACTGAATGGACATTTCATTGGGAAGACTCCCTCTATCTTGCATGTAATGTGAGAAATGCTTTTTCCACTTGTGAAGAGCATAAAATTATACTTTATGGTCATGTCAGAAAGTGTGTGAAGCTCTCACCTTTCTACTTGACAATATTTACATAAGATTTGGTACAAAGTTATTTAGACGAATTGTGGGTATTCCGATGGGTACTAATTGCTCACCGCTTGTGGCTGATCTGTTTTCGTTTTGTAATGAGAGAGACTTCATGCTGTCCCTTTCTGCTGAAAACCAATCTGAAATCATTAATTTAAAAGCTTCTTCCTCGACTTCTAGATATTTGGATGATTTATTAAATATCGGCTGGGATTTCGCAGTTACGTCATGAGACGCAATCCAATGGAAGCCAAAAAGGTTGTGACGGAGGGCGCCATGACGTTAGGCGCCTAAAACCACGTATCGTCATATTTTTAATGACATCCCTGCAGGCCTAGATAGTGATGCGAGTCAGACGGCTACTAAAACCTTAAACCATAGGTATCTGTGGGCGAAAGGGCTGGAAACGTCATTTCATCTCGATGTCGGGTAGAAGTCCCACGAAATCGGAAGCATCGTCTGCATAATGGCAAAATAGTGTTTACTGGGACGTAAAACCTCAACATAAACAGAATAAACATTTTTTGTACCAGGATTAAAATTCTGCCAAAATCCATATCGGCAGGGATTTCGCAGTTACGTCATGAGACGGGTATCACCAATCCAAACTAAAAAAAGGGTTGTGACGGAGGGCGTCATGACGTTACGCGGCTAAAACCACGTATCGTCACATTTTAATGACATGGCGTTATCCACTCAATTGCAGCGGCGGAATGACAAAGAGCAAGATTATACCCAGCTGGCATATGACGTAATTGTGACGTCACATCAACGTCGGTGCGACATCATAATGTTTATGCAACGTCACATCTACGTCGGTGCAACACCGACGTTGATTTGACGTTGTCGTGGCGACGTGTGCCGGCTGGGTAGGCTCTTTTAGAGTGTAAGATCATCTATGTATAAATAAGCAAGCTTGGGGTCAACCGAAATTCATGTACACATTACGATAACACATCCGTGTGACATAGTGCATTCTTTCACATCCCGGAAATGGTTACTTTCTGATGAAATTTAGATGTCTCCGTGGTGTAGTGGTTACGCTACTCGCCTTGTAAACCAGGGGTCGCAGGATCGATATAAGGCTTCTCCAGACTTTCGGATGAGTCTCTAAACCGAGGTCCCGTCTTTGTATGACCTTAGCTGTTGGTGGGTCGTAAAACTCACTCTGATAAAATTTGTCGAATTTTATTTATCTATACACCAAACATAAGTTTTTGGTGCTCATTAGAACCCCCTCAATATGTACCCACAACCTATGTCTTGGAGCAGAAATAAGCAAAATAATGTTTATCCCGGAAACCCCAGTTTGCTCCATAAAAATGGGGCTTAGAGGGGTGTTCATTGCACGGACTTGTTTACATTATGTGTAGCGCACAACAGAAACTCTGCCCAGATACGGATGACCATGCTTATCTGGGCACACATGTTAGAAGTCACATTTCGATTACAACTCCGTGTAATGCACACGTACTCCTCTAGTCAGTTCAGGAAAATTGTTACGAAATACGAAAAATTGGTTATAGCATGGATAATGTGCGACAGAACGCGTGTTTGGTTGTCGAACATTTTACAGTCGACGGCCATTGGCTGGACTTTGAACTCTATGACGATCCTAAATCTTTTGAATTCGAAAGGGATAGAGCCTGATATTTTCTGGGTTCGACCCGGTGGTTTTCTTCTGCTCTGACGTCGAATTGTTGTCAAGTCCCCAACCCTGATCCATGATAGTATTAATCTATACATGTCAATTTTACTACGTACAGTAGAACTTCGATGGCTCGAACACCGATGGCTCGTTTACCATGGATGTGTCGAACCCATTCTTGAGCCCCTAACGAAATCCTCTACATAAGAAATAGTGGGGGATAATTAAGGAGATTTTAGTCTTTTAGCTTGCAAATGTATGCTGTGTGTACTCTTTAGAATCGCCTCGATGAGGCGATTCTAATGAGTACTCACAGCATACATTTTCATTATAGAACGCCGAAAAGATGTCTAAAAGTATCTCGTTATACCTCCTGACAGTAACCTCAGTGGCTCGAACTACCCCTGTCTCGAACAGATTTTCGAGGTCCCAAAGGTGTTCGAGCCATTGGAGTTCGACTGTATGTTATTTTTATTCACTGTTGAGCTAGAAAGCGTCAATGCGGATCCAATTTTAATTGTTATGTAGGTTTGACACTGCACTGGAGCTGAGGACGATGGTTGAAATTTCATAAACTTCGGAGTTGAAGCCCCAGCCACCCCAACACAGTAGTTTTACTACTGACCATCCCAAGGGGGTCGTTCTTTTGCTGTGTCTTATTTGTTGATTGGTTTTGTGCCGTTGGTTCATGTTTCGTCTTTTTTGTGTGCCTCGATGTCACTTTCTCTAGGCGATTTAAGATGGCAGTGTTCTTTGATTGTGGCCTTGCCTGAGTGACGTTTTCTTAATAGTTTATATAGAGAAAACTGGTGTTTACGGGGATAAACATAGTGGTTAATATTTCTGGTCCAGGACATAGGTTGCAGATACTCTTTAGAACCGCTTCATTGAGGCGGTTCCAACTAGCACCAACAACCTATATTTAGACTAGAAATAAGGAAAATAACGAAAATGTTCATAGCTGAGGCGATTCTAACGAGCACCGAGCACCCAAAATCTATGTTTGGAGTTTAGATAAGAAATATATCACAAATCATCATAAAAATGACCGTTTGGCGATATTAAAGTATACATTTTATCGCAAGGATGTGTTATCGTACTTAACGGTGGTTTTGTTCAAACAACAACTACAAAAAACAACCAGAGGCACATGAATTTACACTCTTCAACATTGCTCAGGATCTGGGCGAAAACAGAAGATCACATCAGTGCTCCAGATAATTTTTTTCCAACCAGTACGATACTGGTCAAATTTTAACCAAACCAGTAGCGGGTCATATTTGTTCTCTGGAACCAGTATCCAAGTTTCAGACAAGCTTGGTCTTAGATATTGATTGGCTACTTAAACCATCATTGTTTTGCATTTCCTACTGGTTCCTTTAATCTAAGTACGAGGGCGATCAAATAAATTGAAAAAAAACGGTAACCAGCTGGTAACGAGACCCATGACCCAGAATGTCATATTTTTGATATATTAGCTGGAATCCAGCAGCTGAACTTCGTACATCTTCACAAAATACATATTTATGTGTTCTATTGTGACAGCTAAACATGGCATCTGATCAGGGCCTGTCGTTAAAACCTTCAGCCATTTTTCCAAATCCATTTTGAGGAAAACACAACCTGTTATCCCCTCATTTTTAAAATGGGCTTGTGCTAAATATATTATAGAGAATAACAGGCAGTAAAATGGGTTAGCTTTGTGTACTAGATTTTAAAATTGGGTCATGAAACTAACCAGTGTTGCGCTTCCCTTTTACAAAGATTGTTTTTACTACAAGGCAGGGTTGGCAAAATGCCGGCAAATATGAGTATTTTCCATGCCGGTGGCATTTACCGGTAAATACCGGCAAATACTGGAAAATCCCGGCAAATACTGGAAAATGGAATTTTCCACCCTGGAATTAGAACAAAACCATATACTCAGCCGGTATATATTGGCTATTTCAGTGGTAGAGGTTACGTTTTATTAAAAATAGTTTGACTCTGGTATTTGTAACTATCTAATTTAATTAGATAAAAAAAAGGTTATTTAAGAAAAAAGGCCTATTTTGAACCTGCCAGTGGCCACATACTTTCACCTTTACTAATTATTTAAACAAAGTCATATAAAACATGACACCCTTTAGCCCACCCTTGCTCCTGGCTATCCTGTGCTCTCTTGAATAAACAAGTCTTCAGAGTTGTTGTTTTAGTAATACAGTCCATATATGTTCCACAGGAATGTGTGAAACTAAAGTTTTTGACAATAGCAAAATGCTGTAACTATCCCAAAATTTGAAAACATGGTTATTCTAGCTCAGTCTGATCGTCACCTGATAAGGTTACTTGTTAGTCAATACAAAAACTTATAATTGTTGCAAATGACAATATTAAACCAAGAGCATAGGGGATTTTTTACCTTCATTTTTCTACTGCTGATTTAAAAAAGATACATGTAAAATTTTATTTTTTTTTCTTTAACTTTTAATATTTTCAAAATTTTAGTCAAAGGTTCACTTTTTGGCTGGTTCAACATGTTTAAATTGAGTACTATTTTATTCTGTAGGTTGGCAGCCTTATATAGATAATAAATTTTAACATCTTTTACTCATTTAGTTCCATTTTATTATTTTAATTCAAATTTGTAATGATTTCTGCATTATTTCAAAGCTAAAAAATCAATTTGCCAGTATTTGCCACTCAAAGAGTATTTTCCAGACCGGTAAATACCGGTAAATGCCACTGGTAAATACCGGGGTGGAATTTGCCGCCCAACCTTGCTACAAGGTAACACCACCAATCAACTCGCCCTGTATGTCAATAATGTCCCCCATTTGATCATGGGGCAGAAAACGAAATAGGGATCCCTGATAAATATTGACCATAGTCGAAGAAACACGAGAATTTCTACTTTCACGCTGACTGGTTCTTACGATCACACTGTTCGTTGCGACAGATATCTGTAGCAAACATCGATAACCAGTCTAACATTGATTTCATGGTTACTCAAGCGCTAAGCGGGTTGCCTCAATAAAATACCAAGCCTCTTATAAAAGCGGGAAACGGCTTTGCGGTCGGACGGGTTACCGGACAAGATGTACCGTACCGGGAAAAACACATCCGTATTTGGTACGTACCGTTTTCCAACTTGATCCGTATTTAGGAAAAACGGACCCGTAATTTACGGCCGTACGGCCCTTATCTGGAGCGCTGTCACATTGCATGTATAAATTAGCCGATTTTCTATTAATTGGCCCGTTCTTGCGCTGCATTATGTGCTTTGTAATCCGCGCTTAAATACATGCTGGTACACGTGATAACGCGACACAAGCTATATTTTCTTGAGTCAATAAGGATCGCTATACATCAAACCTACCTGCGAATCTGAGACTGGAACGCCATTTTGAATGTCGTAAGATCCTACTTTACCCATACTATCTGATCCGGAATCCACAGAACCTCTTCGCTTGGCTGTTCTTGTTAAAACATTTACATATGCAAATTCAACAAGTGCAAGAACTACAAACGTCAAACACGTGGCCATCCAAACATCAATGGCCTTGATATAGGAGACACGTGGAAGGTCAGCGCGTGCACCGGAACTCTGTGTTGTCATGGTTAGCACTGTCAGAAGACCCAATGAAATTCGAGCTGGTACAGCCTCGCAGTCAAGCCAGAAATTCAACCAAGACAGAACAACAACAAGAAGGCTTGGGACGTAAATCTGGATGATGTAGTAACCATAGCTACGGGCAAGGACAAATGAGACGCCGATACAGGGATAAACAACTGAAATATGAAAGAAATCTAGGTAGGAAACATCGAAATAAGATTATATATGGATGTTTGTATGCGCATACAATCTGGGGATATCTATATTGAAAACTGTCGTTGAGAGAGGCAAACCGGCGGGGTTACGGTCGAAAATTTAGTTTTGCTGTTAGCCGAAACATCACGAAAACACGCCTATATAATTTTGAACCCCTCGAACCCCACTTTTATATAGTAAAAATGGGGTTTATAGAGGTAAATCTTTTTTTTCTTGTTTCTGCTCTAAAATATAGATTGTGGGTACTCGCTAGAACCGCCTTGATGAGGCGGTTCTAACGAGTACTCACAATCTATATTTTGAGCAGAAATAAGAAAAAAATCACAATTTTCCATCTTAAAATTTTCATGTTTTCGGCGTTAAACGTTACAAGGTATTTGTATAGGCGTGTTTTCGTAATGAAACAGGAATTTTATAACGTAATTTATCTCCCCATATAATAATTTTAAAATAGTTATCCCTATTTTAATGCATAGATTCATTTATTTTGTTGGAAAATCTTATTTAATTGCACAAAATGGAATTATGTTTATCAAAACAGTTATTCCTATTCTATTGCACTTATCCGTTTTTGTTTTTTTTTGTTTTTTTTTTGGTTTTTTTTTGTTAACAGTTGTACTATTTGCACTTTTGGCAAGCGTCGCAGTAAGCTTGTGCTTGTAAAACCAAACGATGTTACATGATGATGTTGCGACAATATATCGCATTTTTATGTTATCCAATCAGATGTCGTGTTACATACGCAATTACATTAGCATTCTATACCAAAGCAGAAAAATTAACAAAATAACTGAGGCATAGTTGGTTTGTACTGTAACTTGCTTTCCTGCCCCACTGTTGAGTTAGGATGCGGATCAAATTGTTACTGTTTTTTTTATGTATTGCAGTTAATGAAAGTAAGGTTGAGGTTTGAAATTTTGTAAACTCCAGTGGTAAAGCTACCATGAAACAACACGCCCGTTTTATTAAGTGGAATCGTTTATAGTCCCAAAACTGGCATTTTCTCATAAATCTTCTGATATTTTAATTATTTCTTCAAAAACAATTTGTGTGTGCCCGTTGTAAGCTCATCCATTACGAAAACACGCCTATACAAATACATTTTAACCTTTATCGCAGAAAAAATGAAAAAATTAAGATGAGAAATTGTGAAATTTTTCTTATTTCTGCTTTAAACATAGATTGTAGGTACTCGTTAGAACCGCTTCGATGAGGCGGTTCTAACGAGTACCCACAATCTATATTTTAGAGCAGAAATTAGGAAAATAAGGTTTACCCCTGTAAACCCCAGCTTTTCTGTATAGAAGTGGGTATCAAGGGGTCAAAATAATATAGGCGTGTCTTACCGATGCAATGAGACTGTTCGAACAAGTACCAATATGGCATGTTTTGCAGCGTACTCGAAAATAAGGAAAAAATAAACACAGTTTAAACCCCAACTTTCCCTCTGTAAAGTGTGGTTTACAGGGACCATCAGTACACAAACTTGAAAACATAATGGAATTTAATGCAACGGAGAATGCATGTGCCTAAATTAGACAGAGCTTAAGGAAATAGAAAATAGAAACTATGGGACCTTTAATAACCATGTACAAAACCTAAATGTTCATGTTAAGTCGACAAAATTGCAAGTACATGTAAATCGGTTGCTTACTTCCAAAGATTTCTCTTTCACAATTAAAGGGAGTAAAATTTTCCAGTCTAAACTGTGGTAATTGTATTTCATCACTAACTGTTACTGCGTCAGATCGCCAGAGAAATTTGAGGTTTTCTGTGCTATGGCCATCTGAAAAAATGACACATTGTCCAAACTATTAAGATATTTCTACATACTTGGTAAGGGAAAATGCATTCATGACAGAAATACATTTATCATATGATACGCAGTGGATAACGTCGTGTAATAAAAATCGTATGACCACACGTGTAATAACACTTCGGCGGGATTAAGTAACGACATGACGACGTCCATGTCAACAATAGATTGGTGGAATAAAATGTCAAATTCAAAGGCGATAAAATCCAATTTAAAGTGGTCATATGATAAACAGAATCTTACACTCGTGGTCATTTCATATGAAATTTATGAAACTCGCCAAAGGCTCGTTTCATAAATTTCATATGAAATGACCATGAGTGTACGATCCTCTATTTTGACCATGGTAATAATGCACCGCCAATTTAGACCTTTGCTAATAATTTCTCTCAGAATATGAACAAGTACGTCTAACAAGTACTTGTATGTCTACGAGTATGAGCATGAAACTTGCATAGGCAGGATCCAAGTTTGCATTTCTTTCAAAACTTTGTTTAGTTTATACTAATGTATATTAGTTCGATTGCGAGGAAAGCTTCAAGCTTATTTGAATCGCTCTCGAACATTCATTCTGTGTGTTATCACACGCCCACAAGAGAAGCAGTGACTTTTACATCACTGCTACCCATTTACACCTGGGTGGAGCGTGTGTCTTGCAAAAGGACAAACCAGGGCTCCGATGACCGGATCGCTCTCCAACACTCATTCTGTGTGTTATCACACGCCCGCAAGAGAAACAGTGACTTTTACATCACTGCTACCCATTTACACCTGGGTGGAGCGTGTGTCTTGCCAAAGACAAACCTCGACTCCGATGACCGGATTCGAACCCACAACCTCTCGACCATAAGGCGAAGATATAAGTCATTCCTTTGTTTGAAGTTAGAATGTCAGAATTTCACTCTGAAGAAAGCCTAGTCATTATAAATAAGTCGCAGGAAACTGTAGCGCGTATACGTTTACAAATACTTGAATGCATAATGTGATGATGGTTCCTGCAATTTCTGATTATGAAACGTTTTTCAACTCAACTCAATTGTAATGAGCATGTATATTCAATACATACAAGCGAATATTACTATTTTTATGATATTTTTATTTTTGCATAGGATATGTCTCGCGCTCTATTACATGTACAGGGCTTGAGATGTCAGTTCATCTCAATGTCGGGTAAAAGTCCCACAAAATTGGAAGCAACGTCTCCAAAATGACCTTTACAGTGTTGACAGGGACGTTAAACCTCAAATCAAACAAACAAAACAAATTACATGTACATAATAGCTGAACATGTAAAAGTGTTTCCACCTAGGGCATCTTGTTAGAGCATCCACGGGAAAAGCTCTGCTGTGTGTAGAAAATTACAGGCCTGGGGCATTTATTGAAACTTACAGCTTTCAAACTCAAGTTTGCATTCCTGGGTATCAAATGGGTATTTGCGTAGGTCCATCTCACAGGAAAATGTACCAGTAACTCTAAAAATACATAATGACAATTAAATGAATAAAAGTATTCTTTGTGTATGCCCGTTTCCCAAGAAATAGAAAAATATACCGATACTGTTAACAAAGCATGCTCTATGTAATGACGACCGGCTTGCTTATTGTGTCTGGGATGCGTATTAATTTACCTGATCAATGGAAATTATATATGATCTAATTCAACCATTCATCGTAATTTAGCATCAAATGACGAGCATTAAGGAATCCAGATTCAGAAGTAAATAAATAATGATATTGAACATATAAAAATATGAAGAACAGCCGGCCTCAGTGGCTCAGTCGGATGCGCGTCTGACTGGTGATCAGGAGGACGCGGGTTCGACTCCCGCCGGGGTCGGCAACATTCTTTCGTGGAGATTGATCATGAAATCTTTTCTACGGTCATTCTCTCCCTTCCGCTGATTAAAGAAGGGCAGTTGTCAGTTTCTGGCGAAAGAATGTGCACTGTACTGGTTAACCGCTTACGTATAAGCCTGCCCAGGAAAGTGTTGATAGGTAACTTGACCGGCTCAAAAATGACCTAAATAGTGTTGACTGGGCCGTAAAACTCCAAAACAAACAAACAAATGAAGAACAAGCGGTTTTGTTATTTTTTCGAAAACGTTCACAATTGTCCAGTAAACTGGATGATACGCATGGAAACTCTTAGTTTATAGTTTATACTAATTTATTTAGTTCGATTGCGATGAAAGCTTCAGGCTTATCGAATCGCTCTCGAACACTCATGAATTACGGGTGCTTTCTCGCGCTTGTGAGAGAGCAGGCAGTGGCTTTTACACCACTGCTACCCATTTACACCGTGGTGGAGTGGGGCAGTGTCATATCGTGTCTTGCCCAAGGACACACCTCGATACCGGTGTCCAGATTCGAGCGCACAACCTCTCGATCATAAGTTGAACGCGTTAACCGAGGATGACGAAACTGATGACCTTAATGTCGGAAGCAAATGCGCGTTAACCCTTCTCTTGCTGAGCATTCAGTTTAGCCACACCGTTTTCTGACTTTGAACCAATCAGATTACTTCGTTTTATTTATTCTTACAAATCCACAAACTTCATGTCAAACAGCGTAGATCCATTTGATCTGGAGCTACACTGTTTCCATAGATAGGGGTTGTCGTGAACAGCATGATAAGAGTTAAATAGACATTTCAATGACATGTACTTGCATGTAAATTGCATTACACGGAAATCCCTTCATGTATATGGTGAAAATGCCACATACGACTTTGTGCGCGGGTGTGTCCGTGCGTGTGCATGTGCGTGGTGCCTGTGGGTACATGTAAAAGAGACAAAGAAAATGTTCTCTAACCTCATACTGTATTGTATGGTACCATCGGGGTATACATGCATCATCTGGTTTAGGACTGTGACTTCGTGGAAATCTGATTTCTTCTCATTGCGAATGTACAAATCGGGAACCCATACATTTGTATGTGTTGATGTGCTCAGTTCTAGTCGGCTGATGTTCTGTGTAAGGTGTTGGTAATAAAATCTAGGCTCCACCCACCTCTGTCGCAGAAACATGCTCATGGAATAATCCTGTTGTAAACGAATTAAATGACACCACTGAATTTATCACGCTATCAAGTTTGAGGGACAAGCATAAGAATAAATCAGCCGTTTGACCTAGTCTCATTTTTTTCTGATGGAAATTAGCGCTTTTTTCTTATAATACCACAAACATAGGTTGTGAGTGCTTGTTAGAACCAGCTCAGTTATAACGAACAGTGTTATAATGAGGTCGTTGTGTATATCTTCTTATCTTAGTTACTACTCTTAAAGGAAACCATTTGCTACATGTACCATTGGGAGCAAAGTCTTTCTTTTAATAAGCAGCACAATCTTCTTTTAACTGAGAGGAGCCCTCGACTCCGACTTTGAGCGTGAAGATCGGGGAGAAAGTAACGTTTTATTGTCTACGCCAACGGGCGTAGACAACCTTAGGAATACTTTTGCTTCAGGGGCATTAAAGAAAAAGTCATGACTTGTTGAATGTTATTTTCTATTTATTGGTTATCGGTGCAGTCACAATGATTAAAACTCGGTATTTACCGGAACGCTTCCTAAAGTATATCAGACGCCCTCCTCCTTGCAAAATAAATGATAAAGTATTCTGGGTTCTGGGTTTACATGATCTTGACTTTTAAGGTTTTTTATAATGTGAAATGAAAGAAAACGTTAATCTTTGAATAATATACCCGTTCTACTAATTTTTCCTTTCGTTTGTACGAGTCGTTGTCATAGTTTTGTATTTATATACTGACCGGAAATAGAAACTATACACTTTTAAATTGTCTTGCCTGACAAAACAAGTGGATAATTCAGTTAAAATTTACTGATGAAGGATTTAACTAACTATAGACATGAATCTTGCAACAATTTAAAGAAAATTTGGTGTTCAAAATAAAAGTTTGTGGGGACAATGTAAAAAAGTGCATTTTTCACAAAATCTGTTTGTAATCGAAGTTTGACTTCAACATTTTTCCGTATATGTAATATGTTAAAAGCAAGGAATAAAACATTAACATAAAATCTAAAAATTAGCGAGAAACAAACATTTTATTGAAATCTCAAGAACTGCTTTTTTCAGCGAAATATTCAAAATAATGTTGCAATCCAAAAATCGACCCAAAAGTGCCTTCAATCGTTTTACCTTCAGATGTGTCTTAAATATTGAATAAAACAAAACCTCAATCAGAAATGCCATATTTTTCGCTCACTTTCGGTGGTTTGGTCCAATATTTAAAGGTCGATAACTTTTCAACCATTGTTTAAATTTTCTTTTTGTAAACAATATTCCCAACGTTAGATGATCAGTAATACCTGGTAAAAATGGGAATCACATTCGCGACACAAAATGTTTGACTCGATGGAAGTTTGAACAGCAAGACTTGGACCCTTGCTTTCCACCTGTGGCTTTACCCGCTAAATCGTAGCTATCATTAAACATTTTATTCGATAAAGCAGACATGTCACTGATGATACTTTATATAATTGGAATTCAAATTTCATTAAAATATTTTGCCAGTGACAATTTAAAAAGAGTGTATAGTTTCTATTTCCGGTGAGTATACATGAAACTGGAATGAACATTGGAAATCTTTGGCTGTTACACACTTCCATATTTACTGACACACAGATACAGCATACACATAAACAGTTTGTTAGCTTACTTTCCAGTTCTATGACAAAACAAAACGTAGACTCAAGCTCTTTGTAAAAGGTAATACTTGTGTGGCTATTAATCATTGTTATAGCTATCCCCACTGATACTGACGACGTTCTATTAGTTCTAACTTACCATGCTCGCTTCCGTGATGGCATACATGGAGACAACCATTATGTTCACGTTGATGTCAACATGCTTGTCTGCAGCATCTGGAAATATAGTCGAAAATTAATTCCTTTCTGAACTTGCTGTAAGCTATAATCTGTAGATATTTTCTTGCACACGAGACAAGGAAATCCGTGACTTTACCATTGGATAGAAATTTATGTGCTGACCCTGGTGTTCCGACCCAAAATCGAATGTAATCGCATGTTTGATAAACGCACTGGTTGACGTTACGTGACGTCACTAAACATTCATGCAGTGTCATCACAATATGGCGGAGGTCGTTAACCGAAGTAACTGCAGCATTTAAAATCTGCGCTAAGAAATGGAAGGTATGCAAGAAAAAGAATCCTTTATGGGTGTGAGGGGTGGATAGAAAAATCCGCCCCTCGGGATTACTGTCCGGCATCAGTCGGCAAGCCTCGTGATGCCAAACAGTGACCCTTGGGCCGGATTTTATCATCCACACCTCACAACCATATAAGATTCTCATATTCTTATACATCACAACCTCGTTATAATACTGTTCTTTATAACACGGGTAAAATATGGATCTCACAGTTGTAAACATTATTGAAAAAATTACCACCTATAATATAATGCATGTTTATTTGCATAGGACACTTAATGGCCAAGCGGCTATCATCACAAAAACACGCATAAATTGTTTTGATCCCCTTAAACCCCACTTTTAAACTGTAAAAATGGAGCCTTTACATGGATAAATATTATTTCCTTATATATGCTCAAAAACATGGATTGTCGGTACTCGTTAGAACAGCATCGTCGAGGCGGTTCTAACGAGTACGTACAATCTATGTTTTTAGCAGAAATACGAAAAATATCAGAGTATTTTTTATCTGAAACATTTCATTTGTTTCTTTGGTGTAAAAATTTTCAATGTATTTGAATAGGCGTGTTTTCGAAATGCAAAATGAAAATGTTATTAGAAGTACAGACATCCAAAGACAAACAATGCAAATAATAAAACACATCAGACGCAGGACCAGTAAAAAAAGGAAAAATATATTTTCTCAATCTGCATGGCTAGATGTTAAAGCAATTTAATCACCTGCAAAACCATCCGGGCAGCCTGATCAGATTCATCGCCTTTCGCATAAGCCTTCTATAGCTTCTGGGCTACATCAAGTGTGGTAGATGCAAAGTCCGATCATGGTCTTGATTAGTTGCATAAGTCGTCTTATATGCGTTGCTGTGAAACGGCTAGTTTCTAAGCCCAACGTGGTCAAGTGATTAAGACCAATCACTCGTTTCGCTCGGGTCACATATGAGACAAATATTGCAACGGAAGATCAGGTGATTTTGTTTTTTTCTCGGTACTGTGGTTTTCTGTGACCATTGCTAACATTCGGTTCGATATACGTGAAATTAACTTAAAAGGGCCGTAAAAGAAGCATAAAAAGTCTTGAAGCATATTTCACGGCCCACTGATCTCTATAGCAAATTTGCTTTTTACGGCCGCTAAAGCATTACCATTAACACTACTTATGTCATTTTGGAGACGGCGCTTCCAATTTTGTGAGTTTTTTTTATCCACACCAAGATCAAAATACATTTCAAGCCCTTCCGACCAAACAAAGCGCTAGTGTTTATCTGCATTGACGGTCCGACTCGCACTACTTTGCCTTGGCTGGCTTAAACATTCTAAGCGGTTAACCAGTACACATGTCCAATTGGTTTCAGCTCTGCACGGAAGCACCATGCAGTTATATTTATTTCTCCAGGCCCGATGGGCGGGGACGAGCAAAGTGATATTAGTAATGGTTAAAGAACGTCGGTACTAACCTTGGTGATATTTCGGCGGTAGCCTAGAATCGTAGCCAACAAATATTGAATCAAATAAGCTGGCCCTGAAAAACAAGTCAGCTAAACAATTAAACTGCAAGAATTCATCATGCGCATGTACATTATACAACAAGCGTGCCTTAAACTACCATGTTTTGTCTATATTTTTGCAGAACAAATCACAGAAAATATAACGAAATTTCGCTCAGTATACGCCATTATTTGGAACACTAAAATATTCTCTATATCAAACGGAAACAACATTTATTACGAAAATTTACAGCGGATAAAGTCAGCTATGATATCGTGAATATTAATGGAGTAGTTTGATTTTAAATATTTCAGACTTCAAATTGCCATATCTGAGAAACGAATGGAGATAATTTGATCCGGTTTTCAGATTTCACTTACCCAAAGCAATACGCTTTTAGTTTACCGTGATAAATGACATTTAATGAACAACCTTGTACATGTAAATGCCACTTGATTTATATGGTATATAAAGGGAAGATAGGCTTACAAGATCTAGGCTATACACATATGTACATTATGTCTCTTTTTCTTTTTCCTTTCCACAAGTGTACTGCAATCTGTGTTAGGAGCATTTCTAATAGAATTATCACGTTTTGTTCTCAGATTTTTATTTGTACACTCAAGAAAAGGCATTTTATTTTATACATAGCAGTGAAGACATTACATATATGAAACAAATAAAATTGATATTTTCACACTTTTTGAAAATATGACATTTTCAAATTGTGAAAAATATCATAACGCTGTTATTTTCACAGTAGCACACCGGACTATGTTTTTTGGTTTATTTTTCCTATATTATGGTAAAAATACCTTTTTTCGATAAATACCATATTTCATCGAATGTAAAGAAAACTTATCATTTACGCGAGTGCAAAGCATGTTACAGTTGTTCAATTACAGTACATGGACAAGTCACGTGCCATTGCGATAACACATTCGTGTGATACAGTGCATTTTTCAAATCTCAAAAATGGTATTTTTTCTGATGAAAATTTGTCATATTTTCCTTATTTCTCCTCCAAACATAGGTTTTGAGTGCTCGTTAGAACCGCCTCATTGAGGCGGTTCTAACGAGTACCCATAACCTATGTCTTGGAGCAGAAATAAGGAAAATAATGTTTACCCCCGTAAACCCCAGTTGTCCTCATATAAAGTGGGGTTTAGGGGAGTCTTTATTCCACGGACTTATTCACTTGATGTAAAATTAAGATAAAAAATTACTTTTAGTTTGGCATAATGTTCACTCGTGCTACTCGCGCTTGAAAATTCCGTTGTTTTCAAATCATTCGATTAAATATTTTGACATTAATCTCAAAAAAGTAAATATCCTCTATATTTTATACGAACATGTCAGCTATAATATCATCATCTCGTTAACAGGTCCATATCATAAAAACCCTGGTAAACCCCATTTTATGTATTGTAATAGAGAGGTGGGGGTTTTCCAGGGTAAAAAAATGTTTTCTGTATTCCTTTATTCTTGCTCCAAAACAAATTTTGCGTGAATTCGTTAGAATCGCCATCGCCACTTGGATTTGCAGGAAAAATAAGAAAAAAACAACAACAAAGTTTTAATGACAAGATGTCATTTTTAGACATGAAAGATACCACACGGGCTTGCTATGCGTTATAATAATGTTATGTAAGAATTCATACACTGTTACATTAGTCCCTTCCAAAAGAGTCGTGGGAACAAATTGTACAGGACAGAGCAAAGTGGCGAGGTCTCATCAAAAAGAATCACGAGGCAAAAAGAATCAGTGAAGCTGAGCAGAAACGTGCACAGCGCAAACCCAGAGCTAAGGCATCACCAACAGAGCTGTCTTCCTCTGTTGCTCTATTTGCAACAGACAGTTCAGGGCTAGAATCGGTCTCATAAGCCATCTTAGAACACACAAACAGTAACATTTAACAAATATGATTAAAATTGGTCATTGTCAGTAATGACAGACGAACTATTATGTAAGAATTCTTACACTGTTACATTAGACGTAGCAGATTCCCCAACACAAATGAAGAACAAAAGCAATCCCAGGATAAGATAGCGCACAAAAGCATTTGAAGCCATGTTCTTGGATAGTGTGGCAATATCTGAAAGGTAAAGTACAGAACATCACGAAAACAAGCCTATATAATGTTGACCCCCTTGAACCCCACTTTTATATAGTAAAACTGGGGTTTCCGGGGGTATACCTTTATTTTTCTTATTTCTGCTCTAAAATATAGATTGTGGGTACTCCTTAGAACCGCCTCGATGAGGCGGTTCTAACGAGTGGCCACAATCTATATTTTGAGAAGAAATAGGAAAAATATCACAATGTTTCATCATAAAATTTTCATATTTTCGGCGTTAAGGTGGCAATGTATTTGTATAGGCGTGTTTGCGTAATGGACCCTCTTAATAACGACAAATTTTGTTCCCTTGCATTTTACCGTTTTAAAGAATTTGCCGCTGTAAAGGACCCCAACAAGGAGTGCAATAATACTTTTCCTTTTATTGCTCCAAGAAACCAATGTTGTGGATGTTTGTTAGAATCGCCGATGCTCGGCGATTCTAACAAATATCCGCAATATTTGATTCCTGGAGTATTAGATTACAAGAATCTTTCTTACGCTACTAGCCTTGTAAACCAGGGATCGCAGGATCGATCCCGGGCTTCTCCAGACTTTCGGATGAGTCTTTAAACCGAGGTCCCGTCTCCGTATGACCTTAGCTGTTGGTGGGACGTAAAACTAAAACTCACTCACTCACAAGAATCTTTCATTGATATCAATTCGACGTATGTGTTTCCAAGTTCCAACCAAGGAATGCCGTGCCGATCATGTTCATTCGATTGAATTTGTCCTTATAACGAGGTTGCTCGTTCTAATGTCGGTATAAAGAGAGTTGGCTGTAAGACATATTAAAACATTTTATTGCAAGCATAACAGTTATTATTTGAGTCGGCGCTCGACAAAACCCACAACAAGACCTCTGCGAAGCCTCAAGTCAGCCTGCGCAACCATGCAGTCTGATCAGTCCTTGTTGTTCGCCTGAACATTCTGGCTTATTTTAAGAGCAACAAACCATGACAATATTACATCCGGGTGACATACTCCATTCTGTTATATCTCCAAAACGTCTATTTTTTCTCATGAAAATTTGCGATATTCTTATACTCATAATATAGGTTGTGGGTGCTCGTTAGAACCGCCTTAGTGAGGCGGTTCAATATAGGTTGTGGGTGCTCGTTAGAACCGCCTCAGTGAGGCGGTTCTAACGAGTACCAACAACCTATGTCTTGGAGTAGAAATAAGAATAATAATATACCCCTGCAAACCCCAGTTTTCACTATACAATGTGGTGTTTAGAGGGCTGCTCATTTAACGGTCCTGTTTACCTGATGGAAAGAGCAGGAAACAAAGACTATCCATGAGTGTGAGTCTTCGTTGGTGGGACGTATAGCGTATCGCTAGTTTGCACCTGGCGTTTAAAGGGTGATGTGAAGTCTTCTGTTTCATTGCATTGCTTGTATTGTAACTATGATCGGGTTGTTGCGAAAATAGACTAGCTACTAGTCTGAAAATAAAAGTCTGATCATTTTTGGTATTTTTTATTATATTAAATATTTGTCACCTTGTTAGTAATGGCAAGTCTATTTGGTAGAGTCTCCAAGCTTAGAATTATTAAAATTGAGTCAGAGAGACTAGACTAGCCACACTTTTATACACTGTTCATTTTAGTGAAAAAGATGAGTTTGGTACCATATTATTCATTTTAACGCCTAGTGGCTAGGTTATTGCGTAAAGAACTGACATTGGTGGTAATGACATCAGTAGCTCAGTCGTCATTCAATTCTTTAATGATCATCAGAGAATTGTCGAGTTTCTGTGAAGGGGGCTGTTCTACTGTCAGCGTAGCTATAAACAGATAGATGTTTATTAGAGCATACAGTTGATGAGAGATACATGTATGCAAACATTTGGATATGGAGACAAATAAGGCGTAAAAAATAGCTGTGTTTCCGCTAACATGTTAATGAAATAAAAAATGGTCGGTAGGTAGGAGAAACGTTTTGTTATTACTTTATTTTTCCCCCGAAAAAAGAGGGTCGGACCTGTATTCTTATGTGTTGATGTTTTTTTACATCTTTTTTGTTAATAAAATTGTCATGTTGGGACTTGCACTGTATAATATAATTCATTTTAGAAGCTCAAAAATGTATTCTCTATATTTTGGAAGGTAATAAATACCCAAAACTACCAGAGTGTACTTAAACGCGAAATTACTGTGGGAAAATGCAAAGACGACACTGGGTAGGGTAGGAAATTGAAAATGGTAGTGTCGGTGTTTTTTTTTTTTATTTTGTTCTTTTATTGATAAAAATAGTTGAGTCGGGGAGGTCTAAACGGGGTCGGTCGGAACAGTGGAAACACGACTATTTTTTCAGGACTAACAAACATTAATTTCAAAAGTATGGTGAAAGATCTTCGTAAATACGGACACAATGAGAGTATGAGTGAGTGAGTGTTTCAGTTTTCCGTCCCACCAACAGCTAAGGTCAAACGGAGACGGGACCTCGGTTTAAAGACTCATCCGAAAGTCTGGAGAAGCCCGGGGTCGAACCTGCGACCCCTGGTTTACAAGGCGAGTAGCGTAACCACTCGACCATGGAGGCTTCTAAATGAGAGTATGAATGCACTGCACAAAGATTTTAAATTATGACATGTTCACGCATGCACACATAGCAACGTGTTAAGTTTTTGTTTGTTTATTTGATTTGTGGTTTAACGTCTCCGTCAAAACTGTATAGGTCATTTTGGAGACGTTGCTTCAAATTGTGTGGGACTTGTACCCGATATTCAGATGAAATGACATCTCAAGACCTAAATAAAACCAATAGGGTTTTATAAAACCATGGGCGGTTCGGCACGTACCGCTTTGCCTGTGTAGGCTTAGATCTTCTAAGTGGTTTACCAGTACTCGTGTGCGGTCGGTTTCAGCTCTGCGTGCGTTGAAGCACCATGCAGCCCATCTATGAGAAATGAACCATAGGATGATTTTACAACAAGTGTCTGTAAGCAGCGATAACGGTGCTTTATAGATAAACAACCAGTTTTGTAAAAGAAAATGTAGAACTTTCGCCTAATACATGTACCCCATACAGGTCGTATTGAATGATGTTTCGTAACGCGCCGGTCATTTTTATATAAATATTTTCTATAAAAGGGTTATCCCTTGGAAGCAACGAATACATCACAGAACAGGCAAATATGACGTGTACATGTTTTCTGGGCCAGACTATCTAGTTTCGGCCAATTAGGCCTCATCAGTGACCCTCAAGAATTTTCAAAATTCCACAGTGGAATCAATGATTCCAAAGGACAATAAAATGTCCGTTTCTAAACTACATGTAGCATTAAATGAAACAAAAAAAAAATACAAAGAAAATACAAAGTGCTAGCATAGTGTATTGAAAGTGAATCCGTTTTATTTTCGATGGTTCGATTTCAATGCATTGCATTTGCTTTGTGTGACCGTCTACAAATATAAATCATGCAAAGCAAATATGCATCTCTTTAAATATCAAACAAACTGACATATGCTTTACTGCACAAAACATGTTTGAATAATTCATGAAATGTATGGTGAAGCAAGAATTAAAAATCATTAAATCATGTACATGTATTTTGTAGTAAAGGTCGGTAGTTAAAAGCAAAATTTTGTTCCTTTTAAAACATGGTCTCATTTATGAGTAAGCCGGTGCAAATGAAAAACATACGATATGTCTTGTGGGATCAGTGAAGACTCAGGCCAGCCTGCGCGGAAGCACAGACTGATCTGTGTCTTCGCTGCCCGCATGCCGACTCTCTGCGGACTGCAGAGACAAAGGCTGAGATGTGTTGTGCCATCATCTAGTTTTCTATATGCGCCTGCTTGAATGGGATGGACTGGTCAACCGAGGATTGGCATCATTATTAATTTCAAGACATTCTGGGCACAGCCACAAGAAACCTGGGTTTTACGTCTGTACAGCTACACAGCATAATCCGTCTTAAAATAATTGTAGATGCAAAAAATGTACAGGTGTTTAATTTTATACTTACTCGTAGCAGTGAAATCAATGCACATCTGAAACAAGTAGAAGCCTCCGTGGTGTAGTGGTTCCGCCTTGTAAACCAGGGGTCGCAGGATCGATCCCGGCTTCTCCAGACTTTCGGAAGAGACTTTAAACCGAGGTCCCGTCTCCGTATGACATTGGCTGTTGGTAGGACTTAAAACTCAAACACTCATTCACTCACACATATCTGAAACAAATAAAAGTGACTGTGAAAGTATAAATGATACCATGTTATTTATGCATTAGCAGCCGGGACTACTTTTTTGGTTTGTTTTTCGTATAAAATAATAAGAACATTATTACCAATATTCCATCGAATGTGTTGAAAAAATAATTAATAAAGCGCAACACTTTTTTTGTATTCGACTGTTAAATAGAAGTGGAGGCCATGATCAGGAATCGATACAATTTACCCAAAACTCCCATCAGAGACACCAAAGGGAAAGAAACACAAACATGAAACAAAAGACCCTAATGGAAACATCAATAGCGAAAGCCAAAAGGACAGTTACCTTCCCACAAGATGACCAATGGGCTATCTAAAATAAAATAATATAAGCGACACAAACACCCAAAGACAAACCATAACAACAAAAACCGCGACAGAAGAACCGCCTTGAAACGGTCAGCGGAAACGAATTCCACTGTGGGGGGGGGGGGATTAAATCGATTGTAAGAGGCCACGATCCTCGCCCTTACTTCCGTCGCGATTAAGACAAATAATTTGTTCAGTCCTAACTCATCAGTGCAACATCTCCGTGAACACAAAAATCAAACAACCACAGAGATGAAACAACGGTGAGGACTCGACAGCAAGAAACCACTAAAATGCTGGAGCAAAAGAAAACCATCAGATAGACTCCGATGGGCCCGGCCAGAGACAGAGTTAAGTCGTGAATCCTTACCCCATAGATCAATTTCTGTTGTTTAGAAAAATAATCGACTTATCACTAGGTCGTTTATCTTTTTTAAATATATACTTCTTATTTACAGATGTGTCAATACTTCAGGGGCTATAGTCAGCTTCTGGCAGGTCTAGTTGCCCTTGAGCAACAGAAATAGACAAAAAAGAGAGAAAGAAAACCGTTTATGGTCTTGAAGTATTCTTTTGGAATAAGAGAGCCAGAAATAAAAGCACGAAACAATATCATTTCGATAAAACATCGTTTTGGTAAACAGTGTTGACTCAGATGAAAGCATGTTCACAGTATTTAAGTGACCTCTACCCTGAAAATACTGGTCTGGTTGCAATCAAACTGTCTTAAACATCAGTGTGTAGGAGGGCCGAATGATTGTCCAAAGTGCATGAATGGAGTTATCCCTCTTGATGGTAAAGCAACAAAAACTTTTGTTATGCATAAGAATTTATTTTCTGATTCCCACTTTCACCCCACTGTGACCTAATAGTGCTATAAATATCTTGTTAATCTTTTTATAGAAGATTCTAAAAAACTGAGTCACAGATTAATTTCTTTTTTGTAAACAACATGTTTACAAGGAAAAGTACTTCAGAACCTTCCAGAAAGTTCAGGTTTGCATTATTTTTAGAAGATTACCTCATCTTATTCCACAACCCTGTGGAACATTCTAGAGAAATCTTAGGGTCTATAAAAGAGCATGATTTTTCTCATTGAGTCAGACTTTGGAGTTTGATGTTTGGGCTTATAAGAAAAGTTATTTCTAAATTCTGTGTTGGATTGTTAAAGGATATTACTTTTCATTTTGGACTGTGAATTCTGTGGGATCAAGGAAAATAGATTCATTCAGGATATTTCATAACAGAGCTAAGTACATTTAATTTTCTTTCTTTTACAGGTTAAAGTTCACTTATAAATAAATTTTGTTAAATTTTTCCAAAAGGCTTGTTTGCTTTTTCTTTCTGCTACGCCTGGCTCGTAACAGAAATTGGGGGCTCGTCCGGGATAAAACCATTTTAAGCATTTTAAAACCGACATTTCATGTGACGCAGGTAATTGTCATTTCTTATCAAATAGACTTAGCAGTTGCTTCACAGAATTGGTATTTCCCTATAGGCATATAGGGGATTGTCATTTCATGTGAACTGTCATTTCAGGTGAAATAGGACTTGTCATTTCATGTGAAATTGTCGTTGGGCTTGTCATTTCAAAAAAAAAAAAACTTTGTCAAATTAACCTCAATCTGTATTTCCATAAATACTTTATAGAACAAACAAAAAGCAAACATGTCGTTTGATTTGAGAAGCTTTTTGGCTCAGCCTACTCAGGAGTTGTTTAATCTGGCCAAAAGGACAGATTTGCTAGAAATTGCTTCCCATTATGGGGTCACTGCTGTCAAAACAAGCATGAAGAAGCATGAAATTAAGAATATTTTGGTGCAGTTTTTTGTTGATGAAGAACTTTTCGATCCATCTGCTTTGTCTCTCATTATGGTTTCACATACTGAATTACAAATGAGACAAATTGAAATAGGAAGGCAAATTGAATTAGAGAAGTTCAGATTAGAAATGGAAGAAAGAGAGAAGGAAAAGCAAAGAGAAATGGAAGAAAGAGAGAAGGAAAAAGAAAGAGAAATGCAGAGACAAATGCAGATGGAAAGATTAGAAATGGAAGAAAGAGAGAAGGAAAAACAAAGAGAAATGGAGAGGGAAAAAAGAGAAATGGAGGAACGCTTTCAGAAAGAAAAATTAGAAAAAGAAGAGCGACTTGAAATAGAAAGAGAAAAATGGCATTTTCAATTAAAGATGAAGGAACTGGAACTCCAGGGTCAAGATAGGGTGAAACCTACCCCTGTTTTTGACTCTGGTAGTTACTTTGATGCCACAAAGCATATCAGGTTAGTTCCCCCATTTCAGGAAAAAGAGGTAGATAAGTATTTTTTGCATTTTGAAAAAGTTGCAGAAAATTTAAAATGGCCAAAAGAGCATTGGACCTTACTTTTGCAAAGCGTTGTTGTCGGAAAGGCTCGAGACATTTACACTCAGCTGACTGTCGAGCAAAGCTCAGACTATGATCTGGTTAAGGAGCTTATTCTTAAGGCATATGAGTTGGTCCCTGAGGCTTACAGGCAGAAATTTAGGAATTGCAAAAAAGAAATTTCCCAGACCCATGTAGAATTTGCTCGAACCAAAGAACAGCTATTTGATAGGTGGTGTTCTTCTAAAAAAGTAGGCTCTGATCATAACAAACTTAGACAACTTGTCCTTGTTGAAGAGTTCAAACGGTGCATAATTTCAGACATTAAATCTTTTCTCGATGAGAGACAGGTTGAAACTTTGGAGGAAGCTTCTCGTTTGGAGATGATTATGCTTTGACTCATAAAGTCTCATTTGTGAACAGGCCTTATCCTCGAAAACCTTATAATCCACAGACAGGTCCAAGATTCTATCCCAGTAATCCTTCTGGTAGTTATAGCCATACATCTAGTACTATGCCCAAACTTTCTGGTGAAAATAAAAGCCAGAATCCTTCCAAACCTTCTGGTGAAAACAGAAGCCAGAATTTTTCCAAACCTTCTGGTGAAAACAAAGACCAGAATCCCTTATCTCAATCTCAAGTAGTTTGTTATTATTGTAAAAATACAGGTCATTTGATCTCTGAGTGTTTAAAATTAAAGCGAAGGAAAGAAAGAGAAAGACAAGAGGAACTTAAGCCTACAGGCTTGACTTCTATAAGGCCAAAACCACAGTCTTGTGTAAGGGAGGAAACTCTTTCTGATATCAAATTATCTGAGACTGATTCAGTTATGGAGATATATGAACCATTCTTATCAGATGGTTTTGTGTCACTAAATGGTGACAGTTATGCCCATCCTACCCCTATTAAAATTTTACGAGATACCGGAGCTTCTCAATCTCTTATTCTTGCAGATACTCTGCCTTTTTCTGAGAAGACTTCTTTGGGCCAAAGTGTCCTTATTCAGGGTGTGGAATGTGGATTTGTTAATGTTCCGCTTCATAACGTTTATTTGTCATCAGACTTGGTATCCGGTTCAGTGGCTGTTGGTATTAGACCTTCTTTACCTTTTAAAGGTGTTCATTTGTTGCTAGGCAATGACTTAGCTGGAGATAAGGTTGTGGCAAACCCACTTTTGACTACTAATCCTTGCATAGACCAACCGCCTGATCCCATTGAGCAGGAAATTCCTGATCTTTATCCGTCTTGTGCAGTCACAAGGGCTATGGCACGTAAGGCCAAGCAAACTGATGGGAAACAGGATTTTGATTTCACTGATACCTTTTTGGGTCAGTCTTTTAATGACGAGATAACAAGGTCTCTTTCTTCAAGCCTGTCTGATAAGCAGACAGATTTTCATGAGAATAACTCATCTTTCGATCTAGGCCATGACAAAATGTCCGGGTCTCAACTAGCTATAGAACAGCATAAGGATCCTGAAATTTCGCCTTTGTTTGAAAGGGCTTTAGATGAGCAGGAAGTATCTCAGGTCCCAGTCTGTTATTATGTCAAAAATGGCATTCTTATGAGAAAATTGCGTCCACCAGACGTCTCAGCAGAAGACGAGTGGACTGTCAACCACCAGATAGTGGTTCCACGGATTTACCGTCCTGAAATATTAAACTTGGCACATGAAACTCCCATGTCAGGACATTTAGGTGTCAATAAAACCTATCACAAGATTCTTAATCATTTTTACTGGCGTGGGTTAAAATCAGATGTTTCTCAGCATTGTAGGTCCTGCCATACATGCCAAATGGTAGGAAAACCCAATCAGACTATACCTAAGGCTCATTTGCAGCCTATACCTGCTTTTGATGAACCTTTCAGTCGAATAATTATAGACTGTGTGGGTCCCTTGCCCAGAACTAAGTCCGGCTGTGAATATCTTTTGACCATTATGTGTGCTTCCACACGTTTTCCTGAAGCCATTCCTTTAAGAAATATCAAAACTAAGACAATCGTCAAGGCCTTAGTGAAGTTTTTCACATTTGTTGGGCTTCCTAAATCTATTCAGTCAGACCAAGGCTCAAATTTTATGTCTGGAATATTTCAACAAGTAATGCATGAACTTGGCATTGTACAGTATAAGTCATCGGCCTATCATCCTGAAAGTCAAGGCGTCCTTGAAAGATTCCATCAAACATTGAAAAACATGATAAGATCATATTGTTTTGACACAGAGAAGGATTGGGATGAAGGCATCCATCTCCTTTTATTTGCTGTTAGAGAATCTGTGCAAGAATCTCTTGGCTTCAGTCCATTTGAATTAGTATTTGGTCATACTGTTCGTGGTCCTTTGAAACTTCTCAAAGAGAAATTTCTCTCCAATGATGACACCTCCCTGAATTTACTTCAGTATGTGTCTGATTTCAAAACTAGACTTTCAAAAGCTTGTGAGGCTGCTCGGACCAATCTTCAGTCAGCCCAAAGGAAAATGAAACAGCTATATGACATAGGGACAAAAGAAAGGAATTTTAAACCAGGTGATAAGGTACTAGCTCTTTTGCCTATTCCAGGAAAATCGTTGCAGGCCAGGTATTATGGTCCATACACTGTAGACAAAAAGATCAGTGACGTAAATTACATAATAAACACTCCTGGGAGGCGCAAGCTAAAGCAGCTATGTCATATTAACATGCTTAAGGAATACATAGATAGGGACAATACATCTTTAACATCAGTCAATCTAGTTAGCTCTGTTCCACTTCATTCATGTGACAATGACTGTGAGGATATTAATTCAGTGAAGTCGGATCCCACATCATCAAAACTTCAGAATTCTGACATTCTACGGAATCTTGACCAGAAACTGTCACATCTAGAGCCAAATCAGCGGAATGAACTGAAACAGCTGATTTTTG
Organism: Lucinisca nassula; assembly: GCA_963580285.1. Taxonomy (NCBI): domain Eukaryota; kingdom Metazoa; phylum Mollusca; class Bivalvia; order Lucinida; family Lucinidae; genus Lucinisca; species Lucinisca nassula. Next base: position 64,373,252 of record OY757015.1, read on the forward strand.
AATATGAACAATTATTTCCTGACATTCCAACACGGACAGACAAAATATTTCACGATGTGGACATAAATGGGTCTAAACCTGTAAAACAACACCCATACAGGATGAATCCTGTGAAACAAAAATATCTTAAAGAAGAAGTTCAGTATCTATTAGACAATGACTTTATTGAACCAAGCCAAAGTGAATGGAGTTCTCCTTGTATTCTAGTACCAAAACCTGATGGGACATATCGTATGTGTACAGATTTTAGGAAAGTTAATTCCTTAAGTAAAACAGATAGCTTTCCTATTCCAAGAATGGATGACTGCATTGATAACATCGGGAATGCCAAATACATAACGAAATTCGACCTTCTGAAAGGATTTTGGCAAATTCCACTCACAGATAGAGCAAAGGAGGTTTTGGCATTCACAACACCAGACGGATTATTTAACTATAAAGTCATGCCATTTGGAACGAAAAACTCTCCGGCAACATTTCAGCGCTTAATAAACATGGTAATTGCGGGGCTGGAAGGCTGCAGTGCTTATATCGATGATGCTATCATATACAACGACCAGTGGAATCAACATCTTGGGACTATTCGAGCATTCTTTGATAGACTGAGTAATGCCAAATTGACAATCAATCTTGCTAAAAGTGAATTCTGCCATGCAAGTTTGACATTTCTAGGTCATGTTGTAGGTCAAGGTCATGTGAAACCCATTGATGCTAAAGTTGAGGCTATCTCAAATTTTCCCGTACCCACGTGCAAAAGACAGCTGATGCGATTTCTTGGTATGGCTGGTTATTACAGAAAGTTCTGTAATAATTTCTCTGTCATTGCTGAGCCTTTGACAAATTTGCTCAGCAAAAGAACAAAATTCCATTGGAATGCAATATGCCAAAATGCTTTTGATAAACTTAAAGCCATACTCAAGAGTGAACCAGTTCTCTTAGCACCAAACTTTGAAAAGGAGTTTAAGCTAGCTGTAGATGCTAGTGACGTAGGTGCAGGTAGTGTTTTGTTGCAGGAAGATGAAAATGGTGTGGATCACCCAGTTTGCTACTTTTCCAAAAAGTTTAATAAGCATCAGAGAAATTACTCTACCATAGAGAAAGAGTGCTTGTCTCTGATTCTTGCTCTGCAACATTTCGAAGTTTATCTTACCCCTACTACTGCACCGATTGTTGTTTTCAGTGATCACAATCCACTGACTTTCATACATAAAATGAAAAACAAAAATCAGCGGTTGCTCAGGTGGAGTCTTATGCTACAAGAGTATAATTTAGACATAAGACATATCAGAGGGAGAGATAACATTATCCCTGATGCCCTTTCAAGAGCTTGAGCAGTGTCAGGAGTTGTGTTTTTCTTTCCTACTAAAGTGGATTGTAGATACATGTAATTGTATATGCTATGTTCAATATCTTATTAACCTTAAAGCAAAAGAAAGCTTTATTACATAAATCTTTCTTTTCCTCGAAGAGGGGGAGTGTTATGCATAAGAATTTATTTTCTGATTCCCACTTTCACCCCACTGTGACCTAATAGTGCTATAAATATCTTGTTAATCTTTTTATAGAAGATTCTAGAAAACTGAGTCACAGATTAATTTCTTTTTTGTAAACAACATGTTTACAAGGAAAAGTACTTCAGAACCTTCCAGAAAGTTCAGGTTTGCATTATTTTTAGAAGATTACCTCATCTTATTCCACAACCCTGTGGAACATTCTAGAGAAATCTTAGGGTCTATAAAAGAGCATGATTTTTCTCATTGAGTCAGACTTTGGAGTTTGATGTTTGGGCTTATAAGAAAAGTTATTTCTAAATTCTGTGTTGGATTGTTAAAGGATATTACTTTTCATTTTGGACTGTGAATTCTGTGGGATCAAGGAAAATAGATTCATTCAGGATATTTCATAACAGAGCTAAGTACATTTAATTTTCTTACTTTTACAGGTTAAAGTTCACTTGTAAATAAATTTTGTTAAATTTTTCCAAAAGGCTTGTTTGCTTTTTCTTTCTGCTACGCCTGGCTCGTAACACTTTCAAAATCGCCTTTATAAGGGCTGCTTGGATTTTCATTTCACAAAAAATGTTTCTTCAAATATTGTTATAACAATTCTGTTAAGCCCCCGCCCATCGGTGGCTGAAGAAAAAGATTGGGCTGCATAGTGTTACACTTTGCTTACTATTTATATAAAGGTGCCTGATTGGCATGGCATTTTCAAATACTTTTGATAATGTTTGAATTCGTAATAAAGTCTATATTTCAAAAACGTTCTTCTTTTCATATTGAACCACAAAATAGTTTCAATATTCATCTCCAGTATCTCTTACCCCGTTTATCTTTTTAGCTCGGCTGTTTTCGAAGAAAACGTCGAGGCATTGTCATAGCTCTAGCTTCGTCGCCGTGCAAAAACTTGGACATTTTCGTCTGCGTCGTCGTCGTGCAAAAACTTGGACAGTTTGTAATATCTCTGTCATTACTGAACATATTTACTTTAAACTCGGACTGCTTGTTTAATATGAAAAGGGGCTGCAGCCGGGCGTTGGCACCCGCATGCGGTGCTCTTGTTTAAATATATTTCTTGTTTTATTTATGTTCTAAAATATAGATCGTGAGTACTCGTTAGAACCGCATCGGTGTACCCATAACCTATATTTTGAGCCGAAATAAGAAAAATATCACAATTTTTCATCATAAAATTTTCTTGATTTTTTTTTTCGGCGGTAGAATTGAATAATGTGTTTGTATAGGCATGTTGTCTTAATGTTCAATATTCTAGCTACATGTATACACATGGATGCTTTCGTTCATGAAATCTTTGTTATGGTCATTTGCTTCCTTCCGCTGATGCAAGAAGGGCGGTAGTTAGCGTCTGGCGAAAGAATCTGTACTGATTAACGTACTATATGTGTATGCATAAACTTGTCCACGAGAGTGAGGTTAGGTAAACTGACCGGCTGGATATAACCTAGATAGTGGTGAGCGGGCCGCTAGAAAAACAATCATGTACTTTGTACAGCTGAGCTGACGGGTTTGTGTCACACCTGGTCGCAAACCCATTACGCAAAGACGCCTATACAAATACATTGTAACCTTTAGCGCCGAAAAAAATGAAAAATTTATGATGAAAAATTTTGATATTTTTCTTATTTCTGCTCAAAATATAGAATGTGGGCACTCGTAAGAACCGCCTCATCGAGGCGGTGAGGCGGTTCTAACGAGTACCCACAACCTATATTTTGGAGCAGAAATAAGAAAAATAAGGTATACCCTAGTTTTAACATATAAAAGTAGGGTTCAAGGGGGTCAAAATTATATAGGTATGTTTTCTCGTGATAGATCTCATTTCATGTAAAATATATACCCTTACCCTGCTGAATATATTAATTGGATTACATGCATTGCTGACTAGCAACCAATCAAATTATTTGATTCATGTATACATGCACTGCAATCGTCCATTAACAAACTGCATGACAAACAGTGTAGATCCTGATCAGATGGCTTGAAGAAGCCATCTGATCAGGATCTACAAAAACAAATTCGGCCCCCGCCCTTCGGGGCTTGAAGGAATAGATGGGCTGCATGATGCTTCCACGCAGAGCTGAAACCGACCGCGCACGAGTACTGGTAAACCGCTTAGAGAATCAAAGCCTGCCCGGGCAAAGCGGTGCGAGTCGGCCCGTCCATGCTTGTTAACCCTATTGATTCCATTGGGCGACAGGGCTTAAGATGTCATTTCATCTCAATGTCGGGTCAAAGTCCCTCAAAATTGGAAGAAACGTCTCTAAAATGACTTATACAGTGTTGATGGGGGCGTTAAACCTCAAATCAAACAAACAGGATCTACACTGTTTGCATAGGTAGAGGTTGTCGTGTTTAGCAGGATAAAGGTTAAATACTTACGCTACGTCATTTTCTACAATTTTCCGTTAAATATTACCTAAAAAGTTGAGAATCATTATGAGAAAGATACGATGGCGCATACGTGACAACGACATGTATTTGAAAGGAACTACGCATTCTGCAAAACCTGTTCTTCGGCAAGTGCGTTTTTTCCTTTCTTTATAAACGCATTTAGCCTACGATTTATGTATACAGTAGAAATAAAACTGTCTATTCACTAATCCAGTTACGTACTAAATCAAACATTCATAACCCAATTACTCCAAAGAAAATATAGATACTATTCGAAAAAGATCAAATGCCGTATTGAAAATCTTGGGTGCTTGCTACGCTCTAATGAGTTCATACAACGCATCTCAATAAATATTTAAACAGACTTCTTAATTTCAATGCATATGATAATCTTGTTTATGGTCTTATGATCTTCGATTTTGTAACCCCGACGAACTTAATATGCAAATTTATCCCCCAAACACTTCCATGACACATTATTTGCACCTGGTAAACATGTTTTGCTCGTTTGTGTTGAGGTTTTACGTCCCCGTCTACACTACTTTGGTCATTTTGGAAAGATTCCTTCCGATTTTGTTGGACTTTTAACCGACAATGAGATGGAATGACATCTCAAGCCCTACCACCCAAAGAAAACACTGGGATTAAAGGTGCGCCAGCTTTCCTGGGCAGGCTTAGAGCGCTTTACCAGTATTCAAGCGCGGAAGCACCAGACTGCCCCTTCTGTCTCTCCAAGCGCCAATGGGCGGGCTGGTGATCATGTACATGTAGATATAACTGGTTTGATTGTTTTGTGCTAGGCTGTTTGTCAGTCAACCCAAAGTTAATAATACTGCTGGTCTTTTACTCCTGTGGTCACCAAGCCAATGAAATTAAACCGCACGGTATTACGTATAAGAAAAAAGTTGCAACACGGAAGTACCGGGAATTTTTTCACTATTGAATTAGTTAACCCACATGTGCCTAGGCTTCTTAAATGGGACATTGACAAACAGTGTAGGCAACTTTGCCAGCAATCGTCAATGCTTTGATTCGTATACATTCGTGGGTTCATGGGTTGTGCGGTGTTGTAACTTGTTTGCATCCATTACGAGAACACGCCTATATGATTTTGACCCCCTCATACCCCACTTTTATATCGTAAAACTAGGGTTTAAGGGGATGTACATTATTTTTCTTATTTCTGCTCAAAAATATAGATTGTGGATGCTATGTTTTGAGCAGAAATAAGAAAATATCATAAGTTTTCATCTTAAAATGTCTAATTTTTTGCCAAAAATTTGGCAATGTATTTGTATAGGCGTGTTTTCGTAATGGGTACTCTTAGACTTTGTTGATATCATCGCGAAACACGCCTAAATAATTCTGACCCCCTTGAACTCCATTTTAATGTATTGACCTGGGGGTAACAGGGGTAACCCTTATTATTCTTATCTCTGCTCTAAAATATAGAGTGTGGTAGAAAGAAAATAAGAAAAATATCACAATTTTCATCTGAATCATTTTTCGCCCAATGAAACCAATAAGGTTTACAAGCATGGACGGTTCAACTCGCACCGCTTTGTCTGGGCAGGCTTAGATCCTCTAAGCGGTTTACCAGTAATCGTGTGCGGTTGGTTTCAGCTCTGCGTGGAAGCATCATGCAGCCCGAGGACCGATGGGTGGGGGCCTTTGGAGAAAGAGATAGAAACGGGTAGGGCTGTAGCTACGCGGAATCGCAGACAGCAAAACGTGAATAGAGGCCGTCCCCATCCTAAACTGACTGGTAACCGCCCCACCCCTGCAATAATTTATAGTGACAGAATTTGTGCACAATATATTCTAAGCTAGTGATATAAAAATCTTAAATAATAATAATAATTGACTGCTAGGAAACATAAATTTGGCATGTTTCATATAAGAAAATAAATACCATATTTCTACCAGATAAAAAAATGAAACATAAGCTCAATTAGCTCACTGTTTACCGAGGGTCATCGTTACCGAGGGTCATCGTTACCGAGGGTCATCGTTACCGAGGGTCATCGTTACCGAGGGTCATCGTTACCGAGGGTCATCGTTACCGAGGGTCATCGTTACCGAGGGTCATCGTTACCGAGGGTCATCGTTACCGAGGGTCATCGTTACCGAGGGTCATCGTTACCGAGGGTCATCGTTTAGAATAAACTTGCGAGTACTCAGTCCCTTGATGCTAAGTACAAAGTTTCATGACAATTCGCCTAGTGGTTTTGGAGAAGAAGATTTTCAAGTTTTTCACCATATTTGGGCATGGCGGCCATCTTGGTCATGTGACCTTGACCATTCGTTCAAGGTTTTGTTCCCTCATTGTCAGAAGGTGGCATATGTAATTTAATTGAAACTGGCAAGGGTGCTTTAGGGTACATGTAAATGTCTATTGATGTCGATGGACCTGCTATCTAAGCGACCCTGGGGCAAGGTCGCCGAATGACCTTGACTTTAAGCAAAGACATTGAATTTCATTTACCGATTCTCATGTCATGACCCACAATAGTTTTCGAAAAATGCATTGTTTTACCTATTCCCCAATGAAAAGCCTAAAAACAAACCCAATTTGATATTGTCGTAAAATAGGTCATGGTCATCATGGGATCATCATTTGAACAAACTTAGGAGTACTCAGCCATTCAGTGCTAAATACGAAGTTCCAAGGCAATCCGCCTAGAGCTTTACCATGTGTGGGCATGGCGGCCATCTTGGTCATGTGATGTGAACCATTTCGAACAAACTTCCATTTATCCCATGTCAGGAGGCTGAAATTGGTCTAGTGGTGTTAGAGAAGAAATGTTAAAATAGTTGAAGCACGGAGGGAGGGACGGTCGGACGGACGATGGACGGACGACGGAGGCCTAGCCTTTTGGTCAGGGGAGCTAAAACATTTTCATCTGAAAATTGCTAGCTCTCGATATAAGAAAGACGCCATTTTAGGAACACGAGTGAGTCAAGCCTATATTATTTTGACACCCTTAAACTCCAGGCTTTTACTTAGTAAAACGGGAGATTACAGGGGTATGCATTATTGTCTTATTTCTGCTCAAAAACATAAATTGTGGGTCATCGTTAGAACCGCCTAGCCGAGGCGGTTCTAACGAGGACACAAATTTATGTTTTTAGCAAAACATATATAAGCATCAGAACCCAGCAGGCACACGTCGCTAGGGCAACGTCAAATCAACGTCGGCGCAACGTCACGACGTTGCACCGACGTTGATATGACGTTGTATAAACGTCATTAGGTTGTACCGACGTTGATGTGACGTCATAATTACGTCATGTGTCTGCTGGGAATTGTCTTTTTTGGTGGCAAAACATTCAATACATTTGAATAGACGTTTATTCGTAATGGCAAGCCCCGAAGACAGGTTTTCTCGTGACGTGGTTAAGATAATTGCTTTCGTATTTACTGCCATGCCCATTAAAACGCATCGCCTTTATTTATTTGTCTCTACCTGGCCGGCCTAAATAGCTCAGTCGGATGCGCGACTGACTGATAACCAAGAAGTCGCGAGCTCGATATCTGTCGGGATCGGCAAATCTTTTCTGCGGGAATTCTCTCCCTTCCGCCGTTTCAAGAGGGTCAGTTGTCAGTTTGTGCAGTGTACCGGTTAACCGCTTATGTATAAGTCTGCCCCGCCCTGTAGTAAGGTATATGCTCCAAGTGTTGACTATGCCGTTGAAGTCCAAAACAAACAAAAAAAGAACATGCAAAACAACATTTTCTTGTTGAACGGTCAGAGAGAGAGAGAGAGAGAGAGAGAGAGAGAGAGAGAGAGAGAGAGAGAGAGAGAGAGAGAGATGCGAGTTGCTAATACCTTTCGACTGTCTGTGACCATAACTTCCACTCATGCAAAAACAAAAATCGCAAACATATCAATATTTCCTTCTTGGCAATGAAAAGTATTACAGAAATGCATTAAGATATGTCTTGAGTAAATCATCTCTTTTCTCTTTTAATCCAGAGTTTTCATTAATCAGCAGGAGGCTTTTGCGCCCGACTAGTCCTAGTGCCAATTAAAAGAATTCGATATTCCCACTCGTTGGGTAGTCCTCTACTTTTAAATGAGGTGCGACTCGCGAAAATATGTCTACGAGCATGCGCAAAAAGGAACACAAAAACAGCCAGTGCAATCATTATATCATAATACAACTTTCCCTGGCTTCATTAAAAAGCTCTGGGTCATTTAGCGCACAGCGAAGACTCAGATCAGCCTGCGCAAACGCGCAGGCTGATCTGTGTCTTGGCTGTGCGCTAATATCTCAAGGCACGTTTCTCGCTTGATGGTTCGGATGGCGTTTTTAACCAGCATCATTAGCCTCTTGCAAGTCGATACACTTATAATGGTCATTAAGAACTGACACCCGGAAATCAATTTTGACTCTGCACATATATGTATACGAGATTTACATTCTCAGTCCATTTACAGAAAAAAAAAAAAAACGTAAAGTCGTTCATACTTCAGTATACATTGACTCACACAACGTCAAATGCCCATAAAGTGACGTCAGAAATAAACCATGGTTCTTGCCAAGCTGGGGCCTGTTGTTTAAAGCATCGTTAGCTTAACGAGGTCGTTAGTGGTCGTTAGTGGTTAGCTCTTCTAGCAAGTACAATAGCGAAAATTTTGGTATTTTTTCCTGAAAAAAATTCAGCAGCCTTTGCGGATGCAAAAGCTGCTCACATTTTTACAGCAAAAAGGAGCAGTCCCTATAAGGCCCATTTTATGGCCCCTTTTGATTTTCTTTAAACTTTGCAGACTCAACATAGGATGTATTTGCTTTAATGTGGTGAAATTTCAGATCCGCAGATGTAATGGTATTGGCTCTATGAGCAACCAAAGTGGGTGGGGTAATTCTACCCTATTGAGGGACCTGTGGTTCTTACGCTATTATCTCTAGCACAAAGCATCCTGGCAAGTGGGTCTTTTAGTATTGTTTAGACCTTTATAGATGTTAAACATAATGTATATGTTTTTGTGGAAAAATTCTTCACTTTACCATTATACTCACTTATAACTCGTACCTAAATTTCAGCTAAATTTACTGACCGTCTTTACGCAAAACCACAACGTAAGTTTACTTCCAAAGCTTTTGCAAAGGTACTTGACAGGGATAATTGAGATATAATAGGCATTGCCGAATTATGAGCATTTCTTTCTTCTATAATTACACATAGAGTTATCAGCCCCTGAATCCATTTTTGTCATATTTTCTGTCATATTTAAAATCTATAAATATATGCAAAAAGGATTCTTCAAAACCAGTCAAAAAATCAGCAAACAATGGTTTTCTGTCGATCTAATGAAGCTATTAGGTGATTTATACATATCTTCTTTGATAATGACTTAAAACAATATGGGTGGGTCAAATACACCCCTTTGCTATTTCTACTGCAAAATTTCCATGGCTTTATGTCAATTCATCTTCACGAATCATACTTGTGAACAGTAAGAACTAGCGTATACTATAATTGATGGTAGAAACAATAACTGTTCACATTCTTTACAACATAAATGTCTAGAAATAAAGAAATTGATCTTTTATTGGATGACAACACTTATTATGCCCCCGGAATCCAGATTCAGGGGGCAAATAGTTTTTGATCTCTCTGTCTGCCTACAAAACCATTAACATTGGGCATAACTATTGAATGGTAATAGATAGAGCTTTTATATTTCACATGTGTATACCTTATAACAAGACCTTTCCAGTGGTACCATAATTTTTGATCTGATAACCTTAACCTTGCCCTTTGACCTACTTTTTCCAAAAATTTTAAAACCTTTAACATTGGCCATAACTTTCGATAGGTAAGTGATAGGGCTTTCATATTTTACAAGTGCAGTCCTTGTAGCAAGACCTTTCTAGTGGTAGCATAATTTTTGACCTTGAGACCTTGACATTCGACCTACTTTTTAAAAACTTTAACATTGGACATAACTTTCGATTGGTAAGTGGTAGGGCTTTCATATTTCAAATATGCATTCCTTGTCACAATACCTTTCTAGTGGTACGATAGCTTTTGACCTCGTGACCTTAACCTTGACATTTGACCTACTTTTTAAAAACTTTAACATTGGCCATAACTTTCGATTGGTAAATGATAGGGCTTTCATATTTCACATGTGCATTCTATGTCACAAGACCTTTCCAATGATCTCATATTTTTTTACCTTGTGACCTTGACCTACTTTTTTAAGACTTGAACATTGGCCATTTCTTTCGACTGCTTAGGGGTACTGCTTTCATATTTAGCATGCGCTGTCCAGGGGCATCAGTGTTTCACAAACACATCTTGTTTTTTACATGAATGTTTATATTTATTCTTTTGCTCTTCATCACATTCTATTAAAAGTAAATCGCCTTGATAGCTCACTGGCTAGTGCGTTAGACTTACAATCGAAAGGTGCTTGGTTCAAATCCGGCCACCAAAAGAATGATGGCATTTGGGGAAAAGTTCTAACAAGCTGCAGGGAAAACTACTAAAATATGATTGGGGGAAAAACATGTTAAATGGGAAAAAGGTGCAGGGTGCAGGTTTAGAAGTTTCCCAAACTAGCTGAAAATGAGCTTAGGGATTTGAGCATGGGCATATATCAGCTAAAACAAGTTCAGTGTTATTCAGATGAGCATTTCAATGAGAATGGGCGGTATGAAATCTTGATGCCTAAAGAGGAGGAAAGTATATTTAAAGCCCAGATTCTTTTCAGGCATACTTCCAGCAAAACGTTTTGTTTGTTTGATATGAGAATTAACGTCCCCGTCAACACTGTAAAGGTCATTTATGAGACTGTGCTTCCAATTTTGTGGGACTTTTTCCCGACATTGAGGTGAAATGACATCTCAAGACCTGTCGCCCAATGAAACCAATAGGGTTTATTAGCACGGACAGCGGTTCCTGGACAACCTCACACCGCGGTTCCTGGACAGGCTTAGATCCTCTAAGCCGTTTACCAGTACTAGTGTGCGGGCCGGATTCAGCTCTGCGTGGAAGCATCATGCAGCCCATATATTACTTCAAGCCCCAATGGGCGGGGGCTGACTAGTTTATGGATCGAGTGCAGTCAGGGACTTAATCCAAAAGTGGGTGGTACTGTCGGTGCCGAAGTGGGGCACGCACAGTTGGTTGCTGTGCACATATAGCATATGTACTCTGGAACTTAAGTTTCTTTAGATACAATACAGAAAATAATGACGCTAAACTTAATAGAGCTCACATAGACCACGTCGTTGATGCAGCCATAGACACTTGGAGTGCATCAAGTGAGTTTGATGAAGATGAATAGAAAGGATAGATGGTTACCGGGTATATACATAGCACTAAATTCATTTGTAACAGTAACATCCTTCTCGGTCTGATAGAGAACAGGATAGAAGACAAACACACCAAAGTCAAACATCAGACTTGTTAACCCATGAACAAAAGTGAAAAGGAAAGGTTCAAGGAAAGCCACAATCACAAGATGTGGCCAAATCAAGGAGACAAAACACATATGAATCAACAATTTCTTCCTCACAAGGGGTGATAAAAATGTTAAACAAAAGACACAGCAAATGTAACACACAAAGGGGACATCAACAAGCCATAGTATTACATGAACCACATCAGAACCATTGCCTTAGAATGGTCAGTAGCACAGACTACCAGTGGAATGAAGGACACTATATGTCCAGCCAACCATCACCATGGGTTCAGGTGTAAAATATTGAATGCTTGTTTCGTTTCCTGGATTTCTACCATAACTGTCGGTGTCTAAATCAGGATCTGCTTCCTGTCAAATCCCTAAGCAATTGTTGGTCAGCCAAAGCTGATAATCTGTTTAAGACTGGCTGTCGAAATCACTTGATAGGTAAATTCATAAAAAGACAACACCTACCAGTTGGTCGACCATGTATGTGGTGTCAAGAGTTAAATGAAAGGCTCAAAGGGTACCAGAATCAAAGGCCAGAGACTATTGAAGGCTCCAAAATGATTTACAAGTGAAGGGACTGGGTAAGCCAGTGCTTGAAGGGCTCTGCAAGCATCATTTCTTGGTTTACCTGTAAGCATATATGGAATCTGGACAAGATGAACCACCGTTTTCTACTAACCATTTTGACTGCAGTTCCAAATACATCAAAAATCAACAGAAAAGCTTCAAAATAAATGTTTTGATGTAATGCAAGATTTATTAAGTTCAGTAATATTTCAATGTTATAAGTAAGTATGACCTAAAAGGAGACTTATTCTAAAGATTATGAGAAATTTTCGTTTTTTTCTAACTTCATCTTAATTGTCAGAAAGATAGATTTATGAAGATGAGTTGACATAAAGCCAAGGAAGTTTTGCAGTAGAAATAGCAAAGGGGTGTATTTAACCCACCCATATTGTTTAAGTCATTATCAAAGAACATATTTACAAATCACCTAATAGCTTCATAAGATTGACAGAAAATCATTGTGTGCTGAATTTTGACTGTTTTGAAGAATCCTTTTGCTGCATATCAATAGATTTTAAATATGACAGAAAATATGTCAAAAATGGATTCAGGGGCAGATAACTCTATAAGTAATTACAGAAGAAAGAAATGCTCATAATTTGGCAATGCCCATTATATCTTAATTATCCCTGTCAAGTACTTTTGCAGTAGCTTTGGAAATAAACTTATGTTGTGGTTTTGCGTAAAGACGGTCAGTAAATTTTTTAGCTGAAATTTAGGTACGACTTATAAGTGAGTATAGTGTCAAACTGAAGAATTTTTCCACAAAAACATATACATTATGTTTAACATCTATAAAGGTCTAAACAATACTAAAAAGACCCACTTGCCAGGATGCTTTGTGTTAGTGATAATAGCGTAAGAACCACGGGTCTCTAAATGGGGTAGAATTACCCCCACCCACTTTGGTTGCTCATAGAGCCAATACCATTACATCTGCGGATCTGAAATTTCACCACATTACAGCAAATACATTCTATTTTGAGTATGCAAAGTGTAAAGAAAATCAAAAGGGGCCATAAAATGGGCCTTATAGGGACTGCTCCTTTCAGCATATTTGCCATATTTAATGATCAAGGTTTTAACGATAGGTTAACTAAAGACATCGTTAGTTTTGAACAACTGGCCCCTGATGTCAACGGCGCAGTTTTGCTTTTAGTAGAAAGAAACTGTGTACAATTGTTGTTTCAATTTTAGACATCAAACCAGATGTTGTTTTTTTTTGTTTTGTTTTGTTTTTTTTTTTTTTGTTTGTTTGTTTTTTGTTTGTTTTTTTTTTCAAATAATGAATTGTAAATTATGTATACAAGTATAAGTAATAAGAATATAAAACATATATAACGCATAAACATCATTGGGTAATGAGCAAAGATTAAAGTGAATCGCGGTACCATGATCATTGGTACTAATAAATAGATTAAGATCAATATGTGGTCATCATTTGAACAAACTTGGTAGTACTAAGTCAGCTAATGCCTCAGACAATTGGTGGAGATCGTGCAATGTTTCTTTACCACATTTGGAAATGACGGCCATGTTGGTCATGTGACCTCAGCCATTCCAACAAACTTTCGTTCCGCCACTGTCATATGAATAATACTTGAACTTGAAACCTGGGGCCAAGGTCGCCAAATGACCTTGATCTTCTGCATTCATAAACATTCTACCAATTCTCATGTATTAAATTAAACCATAATTATTGCGAAAAAATGACCTGTTCTACCCGTTTTAACCATTGAAAAGCCTGAGGAACCAAATTTGACCTTGGCGTAAAATAGCTCAAGGTCAACCTAGGTTCAACATTTGAACAAATTTGGTAGTATCCAGTACTTTCAAGCTAAGTATCAAGTTTCAAGACAATTGCCTCAGTTGTTCTGGAAAGACGATTTTTACCATATCTGGGCATGGTGTTCATCTTGGTCATGTGACTTGGAGCAAGCAAACAAACTTTAATTCTCTCATTGTCAGCAGGTTGCATATGAAAGTAAATGGAAATTGGCCAAGGTGTTTTAGTGAAAATGTCCTTTGAAATGTTGATGAACCTGAAATGACCTTTAGCATTCATACATATTCTCTCATGTAGGTCCCCGTCCATAGAAGGTTCATGTGAACAGCAAGCCCCAGATCAGCTTCCATTTAAGTGCTTGTTCATTCATCACGTGAACAAGTCCGTGAAATGAAGACCCCTCGATACATCACTTTACATAGAGAAAACTGGGGTTTACGGGGGTATACATTATTTTTCTTATTTTTGCTCCAAGCCATAGATTGTGGGTACTCGTTAGAACCGCCTTACAAAAAAGAAAAATATCACAGATTTCCATCAGAAAAGTAGCCATTTTGGAGACATGAAAAATGCACTATGTCATACGGGAGTGTTATCGTAATGTCACTGGAGAAATAGATTGGGCTGCATGATGCTTGCACGCAGAGCTGAAACCGACACACATGAGTTCAGGCAAAGTGATGCGAGTCGGACCTTCTGTGCATATTAACCCTTTTTGTTTCATTGGGCGGCAGGGCTTGAGATGTCATTTCGTCTCAATATCGGGTAAAAGTTCCCCAACAGTGACAGCAACGTCTCCAAAATGACGTAAATTGTGTTGACGGCTACGTTAAACCTCAATTCAGACAAGACAAAAACCATTCGCTCATGCCATAGACCACAATATTTTTGAGTAAATTTCCTTTAAAGAGTCATCATTATTGCCATCATAGTAGGACTCAGCCACCAAATGCTTTATACCAAGTTTCAAGACAATTGGCTCAGTGATTCTGCAGAAGAACATTTTACAATAATCTATCATATTTGGACATGGTGACCATTTTGGTCATGTGCACTGAACCATTTCATCAAGATTTCGTTTCCCCATTGTCAGGAGACTCCATATGAACTTTAATTAAGAAATAGATCAGCTCTAACTGTGATTTGTTGAGCAATAAATGACAGTTTGTTGGTCAGTTGTAAGTAGACAAATCACGCGCGCTACGCGCATGTGATGTGATCTACTTTACAACTGACCTCCAAACTGTGATTTATCACTCAACAAATCACATACTAGAGCTGATCTATTTCCATTCTAACACGCTGAAAATCGGCAAAAGTTGCTGTTTCCTTTAAAATCTCACAACTTTTCGCAATTGTTGGAAGAAAACCCGCTAAAATTATCGACTGAAACACATGCATTTGTATCCTTTTCTAACCTTTTTGGATGCGAGAAAATGACGTTACACCGTCTAACGTCAAGTAAATAGACTAGTGACCTCATAAATTGGCAGTGTTAATGACGTCAATCGTCACGCTCTTCCGAGCTGTGATTTGTTGCAGAATGAAACACAGTTATTTTTCATTGCCTATATAGGTGCGCTGTGTTAGAATTGAAATTATCCCATTTGATTTAGAGAAATTGTTCTTTGAAGTGTTGATGCATCTGCAATCCGAGCCTTTTCGGGCCAAGGTCGTTGAATTACCTTGCATGTGGTACAAACTCTTATGTCTTAAAGAAGTCTCCGTAATGTAGTGGTTATGCTACTCACCGTGTAAACCAGGGGTCGCAGGATGGATCCCGGGCTTCTCCAGACTTTCCGTATGACCTTCACTGTTGGTGAGACGTAAATTTCAAACACTCACTCACTTTTGTCTTCGGTCCGATATTTTTCGAAAAAAATTATTATTTTACCTTTTTTCCCTTTGAATAGCCAAAGGGACCAAATTCTACCTTGCCATAAAATTGGTCAATGCCAGCCTAAGGTCATCGTTTTTGCAATCTTGTTAGTACTCAGTCTACATACCAGATTTAAAAACAATTGGCTAAGTGGTTCTGGTGAAGATGTTTTATGTTTTTTACCGTATCTGGACATGACGGCCATCTTGATCATGTGAGCTGGAATATTCGATAAAGTTTTCCTCCCCACCACCCCATTATCTGGAGGTTGCATTTGAAATAACTGAAACTTGTCCAGCTGTTTTAGAGAAAATGTGCTTTGAAGTGACGATGGACCCGCAATCCAAGCGGCTTTGGGAAAATGTCCTTTGAAGTAACGATGGACCTGCAAGCGGCCTTCGATCAAGCTCTCCGAATGACCTTAATCTTTACAATTCATAGACATTTATTTTGAACCTACTCTATTGTCATAGACCAGAATAATTTTCGAAAAATTCCAGTTTAATCTTTTACTCATTGAAACGCCTAAGGGACCAGTTTGTCCGCGCCATAATACAGGTCAATGTCAACTTAGGGTCAACTTAGGGTCATCGTATTTGCGAACACAATAGATCTCAGTCACTCGATGCTCCATACCATATTTCAAGATAATTTGCCCAGTGGTTCTGGAGAAGAAGGTTTTTCAACGTTTTTACTATACTTGAGTATGGCGGCCATCTTGGACATGTGATCGGGACCATTCATATTAACTTTCGTTCTCGCACTGTCAGGAGGCTGCATATGTAGTATAATTGAAATTTTCTCACTGTTTCAGAGAAGACATTTGAAAATGTTTGTCGAAGGGCGGACGGACGACGTAGGCCTACCATCATATAAGCTCGCTCAGTGGAGCTAAATATGACTCGCATCGCTTTGCCTGGACAGGATTAGATCCTCTAAGCGGTTTACCAGTACTCGTGTGCGGTCGGTTTCGACTCTGCGTGGATGCATCATGCAGCCTATCTATTTCTTAAAGCCCTGATGGGCGGGGGCCGAGATATGTAGGTAGATAGGTTTATAGGACGGTCGTAGGTAGGTAAGTAGATAGAATCGTAGGTAGGTAGGATCATAGCTAAGTAGGTATGTATGTAGGCAGGCAGGCATGCAGGCAGGTAGGTAGGTAGTACTAGATTGGTCTGGTGGGTTCGTAGCTGCGTGGGTAGGTAGGTAGGTACGGACCAACAGATATACATTTTCTTACTTCTTATTTCTAATTTCGAACTTCTTAATTCTAACTTCTACCTTCGACTTTGTAGGTAGTTAGGTAGATAGGTAGGTAGATTGGTATGGTAGGTAGATAGGTAGGTAGGTAGAAAGTCTGTGAAAACCCGGGATCGAACTTGTGACCCCAGGTCTATTAGGCGAGTAACATAACCAGTATACCACGGAGGCTTCTTTCCGTATGGGAACGGGCGGTCAGAAATTCATTTACTTATTTCTACCTACCTACCCGCCCCGCCAATGAGGGCTTGAAGAAATAGCTACGGCTGCATAGTGCTTCCACACAGAGCTGAAACCGACTGCACATGGGTACTGACTGGTAAACCGCGTAGCGGTTTTAAGTATGCCAAGAAAAAGTGGTGCGAGTCCATGTTATTTCATCTCTGTATCGGGTAAAAGCCCCACAAAATCGGAAGTAACGTATCGAAAATGACCTATACGGTGTGGACGGGACGTTTAACCTCAAATCGAACAAACAAATCGACGTACGTACATACGATCGTATCTATATACCTACTCTATTAGATTCGTTAGGCGGCAGGATTTGAGATGTCCTTTGAACTCAGTGTCGGGTAAAGTCAACAAAAATTGTCGTAATTGGTCGTAATATCTCCAAATGACTTTCACGGTGTTAACGGGGACTTTAATCCGCAAGCCAAACAACCAAATACCTACCTTCCCATCAAGACACTCCCCTCCTACCTATCTACCTAACAATACACTCTCCCAATACATCCATCTATCCACACAACCTGCCTAGTCTTTCTCCCCCCCCCTAAATCTACCCCGTCCATCGGGACTTGAAGAAATAGATGGGCTGCATGATGCCCGACCGCACATGAGTACTGATAAAGCCTGCCCAGGCACAATGATGCGAGTCGGACCGCCCATGCATTTAAACCCAATTGGTTTCGTTTGGGCGGCAGGTCTTGAGATATCTTTTCATCACAAAGTCGGGTGCCACATTGTTGGAAGCATCGTCTCCAAAATGACCTATATAGTGTTGACGGGGACGTTAAACCTCAATTCATACCTACCTACCTACCCAGCCACCTACCTACCTACCTAGCCGCCAAACCACCTAACCTGCCTACCTACCTACCTAAACGACGTCGAAGCAAGAAGTTCAAGTAAGAAGTCAGAAGTTAGAAATGTCCCTAACGTTTTTCTTCTTTTTTTTTCTTTGCAATTTGATAATCAAAACCACTATGAATGCGGAAGTCCAGTCGCCCTGAGTGATCTCGGGCGTTGCAGTTTGGCTTTGGTCAAGTCGACCCCCAATATAAGTTGAGCTTGACAGATTTGTCTTTCATCAAGATAATATCATTCTAAATTCTATAGTATCTGTTTGTCCTTGGGCCTCCGCCAATCGGGCCTTGGTGAATAAATAAATAAATAAATAAATAAATAGATAAAGTAGATGATGATAATCATATGATAAAATCACTAGTAACACAGCTTCTAATTTACTCCAGCTAAAATTAAAGTTTAATTAATGTGCCAGCATAACTTATCATTTAATACACTAAGCGAGTTTCGCTACCCCAGTCTTTTATAGAGTTTTCGTATTACACTTCTCACGGCTGAATTCTCTCATACCCCGTCCGACTGAAGAATCTCACGGGATCAATAATCTCACGCTACACTGGATTGAAGTTTTAAAACTGGGGTTTAAAAAACTTCAGAACACGGTTTCAAGCAAAATTATACAATAATTCTTCAAACCACGGTTTCAAATTTCAAACTTGGTTTTCAATTTCGGTTGCGATCAAATCACGGTTTTAACGCAAGTTGCCCTATGAAATGGTGGCAATGATCAGGAATCGATACAGTTATCCCACACCTCCCATCAGAGGCACCTAAGTGAAACATGAAATAACTAGACCTTATGGAAACATCAATGATAGCGGAAAGCTTAAAGGGCAGTTACTTTCCCACAAAATGCCCATTGTTTCTCCTATTAGTGCTACTCGCTCACATCTGAGCTATCGAAAACAAAAAATATAAGCGATACACACATTCAAAGACAAACTATAACAAATTAAAGTAAACCGCGACAGACGAACCCTATTTTCAGTTTTCAAACTGTGGTTTAAACCACTCAAGCGCCGCTCAATAGCCTTATTAATTTTGAAGCCACGGCTTGAACCTACAGTATCTTTTAGCATGGTTTCAAGTTTTATATTGAATTTTTCATAATTTCAAACAGAGGTTTGAAAACATAAACTATTATATGAAAATCAATAATGAAATCATAATTGTGCAACTGACATCAGATCTTTGGTTTCAAACTTCAAACCCTGATTTGAAAGTTTATTGTACATTTGGCTCTGTAACTACGGACTGAAGTTATAGAATAATAACAACAGAAGTGATGGTAATGATCAGGAATTGATACAATAAACCCACAGCTTTCATCAGAGACACCAAAGGGAAAGCAACACGAACATGAAAAAACTGGACCCTAATGGAAACATCAATAGCGTAGCGGAAGGCCAAAAGCACAGTTGCTTTCCCACAAAATGGCCAATTGGCTATCCAAAACAAAAAGATATAAGCGATAGACACACTCAAGTCAATCAACCACAAAGATGAAACAACGGTGAGGACTCGACAGCAAGAAACCACTAAAATGCTGGTGCAAAAGAAAAACCAACAGTTAGACTTAGATGGGCCCGACCAGGGACAGAACATCACGCACCAACCAACATTGCATACAATTAAATTCTAATTCATAGCCTTTACGATGGAATTGTTATAGAGTCCGATGCCTGACCCGCCGGTGTGCAATTAAAGAGGGAAGCAAAGTGTCAACCGTGATGGGGTTCGTGATGGGGTTAACTACCATGCACGCAGTCTGTCGATGATGATGTTGTACCCAATCTTTTCATATCGAAGAATAATTTTACGAAATTGGGTGCTGAAGTCATTGCAAGTATATATCTTTTCTTGCAAGTATATATTTTTCTGAATTTATATACTAAGTCACCACAAAATTCGAGTTCCGATAGATCTTGTTGCAAAAGAGATTTAAGTCCAACATTGAATTTAAAAATTAGATCGGAATTACGTCTATAAAATTTAGAAAAGGCTTTGCATAGTTTATGATTCTGATAACGGTCCCCGGAAGTTCCTTCAACCCTATGCGCATGTCCGGCGTTGCTACGCGCACCGTAAACAATTCAGAACATGGCCGCCATTTTGTTTTTCGAGAGACTACCGATACCGCCGGAGTCGAAGTTGCGAGATTACCGATAGCAATATTTCAACTTGCCGAAGTTATTTAAAGCTGATAATGTTAGACAACAACGTCCTATTACGGTTGATAGGGCTGAGAGAAACAAAAGGAAGAAGTTCTGAACCACGATACATTTCTGAACTTAAAACAGAGAAAAGCCCTTAAACATAAGCCGAAATCTTACCTCTATATGTCGAAGTCATCGGCACTGGAAGTTGATGCGTTGAAATTTATGTTGGAGAGGGGTATTCTCGCTGATTTTGCTGGTTGAACTGCAGTTTTCTCCGCTTTTCGTTTCCTGTAAGTCTGTATTTGCTCGTCTGTTGGCTCAAAACTGGGTTGATACACTTTCTTTATAAGCTGCAGAAATTCAAGAAATGGGTCTTCCTTGTCCACTAGAAACTGCTTCCTCACACAATATTGGGCAAAGTAGGTGTCGTACAGACATTTTGTGGTTCCATGTTTGGGTAGAGACTTCTTTAAGGCACGCCAGGTACTTTCAATAGTGTTTGTATGGGCACCAGTTTCAGGGTCAACAAAGTTAACTGAATGATTCACTGTCACATGGGTGAAACCTTCGCTGTTCAAGGAGCTGTATGCTTTCCAGCAGTCAGAAATAACTGTTGTTCCTGGCAAAATATTTTCTGTTATAATAGATACAAGGGTGTTGGCAGTTCGGTCAGCTACACACTTAAAGAAACATTCCTTTGTGTCTCTCTGTATTCCCCCAAACACCCACACACCATCTACTCGTCTTCCCTTATGGTATTTCCTTTTCCCAAACTTGGACTCATCTATCTCCACAACTTTGCCAGGGCCTCCTATCTGTCGACTGTAACTTTCCAAAATGGATAAACAAACCTCTCTTGAAAAATTGTACCAATCCACAATGGTTGTATGAGAAATATCCAACTCGTGTTTAACAAATTCCTGATCTGCTCTGTAAACCCAAAAATAGGTGAGGAACACGATTGTTTCAAGGGATAGATTACTCTTTGAAAACCAGGATCCCTCCCTAATTGACACCTTCTTACCGCATGCTTTGTTGGAACAACGCCAGCAACACTGGTCAGTACTGAAGGACGAGTCCTTTCTCAGGCCAAAACGACCTTTCTCACAAAATTTACATAAAACTCCACTCAATTCTAGTACCAAACCTAGCTGGAATAGCCAATGTATTAGATTTTCAATATTTTCAGTTAGCTTGAACAAATCTCGCAGCCTGAGAGGCATTTATTCAGCCGATTTGTGCTTTTTATCGTATCCAATACTTTTGACAGCTCTCTATTTACATTGGAAACTGTGCGCGTGCTTCCGGTTACGTCACTCTTGTCGTCACATGATCCTATCAGCTGTTAAATCAAGAAATCAGCCATCCTTTTGAAGTTTAATCGCTGAATCAATTAATACCTTTCGGTATTAAAATACCGAAGGTATTAACATGAAATTTCACGAAAAACGCGAATTTGGCGTTATTTTTCATTTGGTTGCGTATTTAACGAGATCGTCGCGCTATCGCGCGACTCTCTATATAAGGAGGGCACCTAGCATAGCAACGGGCGCTACGCGCGCCTCGATTCTTATTCTACAGACATTTGCTGGGGACCGCTATACTGGAAGTGTTCCACTAAGTCACCACAAAATTCGAGTTCCGATAGATCTTGTTGCAAAAGAGATTTAAGTCCAACATTGAATTTAAAAATTAGATCGGAATTACGTCTATAAAATTTAGAAAAGGCTTTGCATAGTTTATGATTCTGATAACCCTGATTAAGAAGTTTAGTAGTTTACAATTCATTGCGAGTGTTAAAGCCAGTAACATGACTAGACACACTGGCTAATCGAATTAATTGCGAAATAAAAACGCCATAGGATACCGCACGAGGAACATTACCATCCACGAAAGGACAATTTACGATCTCAAAATCAAAATCATCGCGTTTATCATAAATTTTGCAGGAAACAAACATATCTGCATTAGAAGGATGTAAATCCAAAAACAGGGCCTTGCTATCAGAAGAAAGTGTTTCATTTAACTGAAGTTCTGGGGCTAAATTTGACTGATCAAACCGTCAAAATAGGTATTATCAATTTTTAATAAATCATCCAAATATCTAGAAGTCGAGCTAAAGGCTTCATTGATTTCAGATTGGTTTTCAACGGAAAGGGACATCATGAAATCTCTTTCATAACAAAATAAGATCAGATCAGCCACAGGGTGTGCACAATCGTATCCATCGGAATACCCACAATTTGTCTAAATAACTTAGTACCGAACCTTATGTAAATATTGTCAAGTAGAAAGGTGAGAGCTTCACTCACTTTTTGACACGACCATAAAGGATAATTTCTATGCTCCTCAGAAGTGAAAAAATAAAGCCCCGTTTAAATGCTTAAACCGTAGTAGTTGTTGTGCAATTTTGCTTTGCAACTTTTTTTAACTTTTTTGGAAGTTTTTAAACCCTATGTTGAATTCTTCAAACTGGGATGCAAAATTCAAATCCTGGTTTGAATATTTATTGAGGAGTTTGTTTGCCATATCTGTTGCATTTCAAAACGCAGTGAGACTGCACTTTTATTTTTTTAAGTCGACCATGTTTTAGGTTAGCGTGTCCTTCCAAAACTCAGTCCAGGAAAATGATCACCATACTGATATTGGTGAATATTAACCTCGTTGGAATATCGAAGGAGACAGGCAACCTTGACTAATTCGGGACAATACTCACAAATATCAGTGTAAAACACTATATTATCATATGACGTCGTTGATAAGCAGTGGAGAACGTCGTGTAATATAAATCGTATGACTACACGTGTAATAACACGTTGGTGGGATTAAGCAACGTCATGACGACGTCCATGTCAACCATGCATTTTATGGAGAAAATTGTCAAATTTAAAGGCCATAAAATCCAATTTAAAGTGGTCATATGATAAAAAGAATCTAACACTCGTGGTCATTTCGTGTGAAATTATGAAACTCGCCAAAGGCTCGTTTCATAAATTTCATATGAAATGACCACTCGTGTAAGATCCTCATTTTATTACAATAGAAGTGAAGGCATTTCTCCTTAAAACCTGTCTTTATAGGGTTCGTGATTCATGAGGTTGAAGTCCGCCAGTAGTTTTACTGCCGGTCGTCCCAATGCTGTTGAGCCTTGCACTTTATGTTTTCAGCAAAAGCAAACAGTATCCGCTATATTAAGTTTAATATTTTATATATGAAAAAACTATGCGGATTCTTTTCATCAAAGCAATTTTAGAATATGAAATTTTATCATTTTAAGATTTAATTTTCATTTTTTTTTTCTTTAAATAAAATGATGGCGAATATGGACGCAAACCTATCATGCAGTAATGTTTTGGAAAACCATAAAAATCTGGTGTTAAATTCTTCAAAGCAGTCTTGAGAGCATTTTCCAGCAAATAAAGACTGATTTTGTTTTGCTGGAAAATATTTCTGCCCATGCCATGCCCAGTTTGTTCTATGACATTTAAAGTCGAACAAATGATTTCGCCAGCCACACTGATGTTCTTAAGCTGCAAGAACTGCGGTGTAAATCACGTTGTTTGTGGCCGCTTATGCTACAGGGTGACTTATTGTTATGCTACAAAGTGACTGCCCGGGCTTGGAGTTCTTTTGCTTCAGAAATTACAGATATGTTGAGTCCTTATTCTTGTTTCATCTCTGTATTCGTTCAGATTTTATGTTTTCGGAGATGCGTTAGAAACCTTCACGCGGACGGAACAATGTATTTTTCTAAGGCGATATATATATATATATATATATATATATATATATATATATATATATATATATATATATATATATATATATATATATATATATATTATTATATATTATTATTATTTTTATTATTTTTGATAGCTGTCTGACCTTTATTTGGAAACAACTGTCCTTTTGGTTTTCAGCTTGTGATGTTTTAATTACGGTGAAGTTGTTTTATGTTGGTGCTTCTTTCCCTCTGGTGTCTTGATTAAAGGGATAAGTGTATCGAAAATTGTCATTTCGGGAGGAAAATCGTCGGTTTCACGGTCGGACATTTTGTTTTACGGCGACGCGTCAGCGGCGCCATAAAATGGCAATTTTCAATGCAGTTAACCCCTTTCTAATGCACTTATTCGGTTATTTTGTTAAAATTTTTAGTATTATGCAGAAGGCGACAGCTTTGTAGCTGGGTGAAACCAAATATTAGCCGCTACATGGTAACGTCGGATTTCCGACAGTATATCGTAGAATATACTGGCGCAATTTCTTGACGTTATCCAATCAGACGTCGCGTCACATACGTAAGTGCATTAGAATGGAAGTTGGAAGTTGAAAGGTATCTATTCCTGATCATTGCGATCACTTAAATTTTGTCACAGCAACGAGTACAATCCACCACCAGAAGCATAGGACAGATGAGAAATGATTGCAGAGATATAACTGGTCAAAGGTGTGGACGGACGGCCTACGGACGGACGACGGATGAACTACCATACTGTAAGCTCCTCTGGAGCCTTCGGCAAAGGTGAGCTAAAAATGCACTCTGCCATATGGCCGTTTCATCATGATGAGAGTATTGCAGAGACAGGCAGTTATCAATTGACTGGGAGAATCTTGAAAAAGCTTTTGTGATAACAAAGAGCACTTTCTTTTCTTATTACTGTTGGGAACAGAAATAAGAAATATGTACTCACTTTCAACACACACAGAAAAAAATGTGTTCATTTTCATCCTAAGACAGTGTTTTCCATGATATCAATCAAAGTGTTTAACATTATCTTACATGGGTTTTATCATGTTACATAAACAGATAGAAAATCTCAAACGAGTGAATAAATGTTGTATATTTCACAATAAATTAAAGTCAATAGCCTTTTCGTTATATACTCAAAGTTTTGGCTATTTAATAAAGCCAGCCATGTCTGGCAATGAGGTTTGAACATTACATATCTTCAAGTGGTTTTAATAGGAAAAAATACAGGATGTTTAGTGTCTTCCTACACACAATGGCCCCGAAGTCAAAATGACGTAAACGTTTGCGGATATTACGTCAGTAAAATGTTACGTTTTCCCATGCAGGGTGCCTTTTCCGGATGGCTTGATTTATTTCTGATTTACTGGAAGAAATTTTCTTGCACACCAGACAAGGAAATCCGTGATTTAACCCTGGGATAGAAGTTATGTCTCGTGATGCTGGACATTGACCCTCGGGACGGATTTTTTCCATCCACCCCTCACACCCATATAAGATTCTTATAATCTAAAACGTATGTAATTCCAATTCTCCATCATAATGACCATTTCGAGCGATTTGATTGGTTGAAATAAAAGTTTTATACTTCGATCAATTCCATGAGCAAGAATCTCAGAACTAGTTCACACAGACACAGGTAGTAATATAACGTGACGTCAAAGAGCACGTTTAAAACACGCGCGTTACGTCATTGTATATGAAAAGTGACGTCAACATCATTCGATTAAAGATGGGATATTATTAAGAACACAAATAAACGGAATTTAAAGGTCAGGCCTCAGATTCTATGACGGTTCCAACGTAAAGGCTTATTTAGAATTAAAGAGATCTAATTCAAGGTAATGTTGGTTGGTGCCTGATGCTCTGTATCTGGTCGGGCCCATCGGAGTCTAACTGTTGGTTTTCTTTTGCTCCAGCATTTCAGTGGTTTCATACTTTCGAATCCTCACCGTTGTTTCATCTCTGTGGTTGTTTGATTATTTGTGTTCACGGAAATGTTGCACTGACTAGTTAGGAGGCCGTCATTCGGACTAAACACATTATTTGTCTAAATCGCGACGGAAGTAAGGGCGAGGATTATTGCCACGTAAAATCGATTTAAGCCCCCCAGTGGAATTTTATTTCCGCTGACCGTTCCAAGGCGGTTCTTCTGTCCCGATTTATTTTTATTATGGTTTGTCTTTGGGTGTTTGTGTCGCTTATGTTGTTTTATTTTGGATAGCCTATTGTGGGAAAGTAACTGTCCTTTTGGCTTTCCGCTGTTGGTGTTTCCATTAGGGTCTGTTGTTTCATGTTTGTGTGTCTTTCCCTTTGGTGTCTCTGATGGGAGCTGTGGGTTGATTGTATCGATTCCTGAACATTGCCTCCACTTCTATTTTGACGATTTTTCGCTAGGGTTTCTTTCAAAGACGGCAGCTTCTAATTGAATAATCATTCCGCTGTGCTCGTTGGTAAGATCATTCTTACGCTTTCGAAATAATTCCTAAAGTGTGCCAATTTGGTGACATTTTTTAATCATTTCGATGACAAAGTTGGAATTATGAGGAATGAATAAGCATTTTTGTGGATTTTATCGATGTGTAAACTCAGGCGAATCACTCACAAACTAAAAAATAAAGCCCTTCGGGCTTCATGCAGTTTGTGAGTGATTCGCCGGAGATTACATGTAAACATCTATAAAATCCACTAAAATAATAATCATTCCTACAACAGATTACAGGTACAGTATAGCTGATAGCTTTAATGTACATGGGCTTTGATGCACTTCAACACAGTCTGTATTTGTTGTATTTTACATTTTAGCTCGTCGATAGGCACGGTAAGATAGCTGTCATTGTTTCTTCCGCGAATGGACGGATTTGAGAGAAGTTCTGCTAGGAATGAGACCAACGTGGAATATGACTCATAATTTGCTTTAGAGTATTTTATTATACACATTTTTAAATGCTATAGATAATTTTATTGTATGCATATTCTGTGGCAGTATATGTTTTTATTTGATGTTGATATACTAAAGAGATAATAAAAATAGTTTCAGCGCCTTGTGTTATTTTATATCCTTACACTGTACCATCTATATACAGAAAATACTATTTTTCTACCTGGGTTAAGAGTATAAACTAAGCTGCGAAAATTTAGCACAAGCTTTCTAGCATTGTGAAATGTTTGCTAAAACTGTCAGATATGCACAAGGATAAAGCAAGTTTCAACTTTTATTTTCAGTGGGAAAAACTTTTCTACGCCACTTCCTCTTCACTCAATAAATGTTTAATTTTGACAACCCTTATTCACGTAACGTCTGTCCACTGCAGAACGAAATATTAATTTGGAAATTTTAGACTGCTTACGATTGATAAAGTTTTTTTTTATTCTTAATGCAACAACAGCTTCATATCTTTAGATAAATCGAGCCTAACGCAATTAAGTGCAACAACTTCGGAAATAATCATGATTCAATTTGCTTACCTGGATGTCTGTCAATATTTCAATGTTACTTGCGTTGGTGAACTTTTAACCCAATTTCCTCATGCTGGATAGCAAACTCAACGAATCGATGACACAATATCCCGCTGTCGATTCATTGATCCGTAATTTTAAATAACACACCGTCTGTCCGAAAATTACGTGAACTGGTAAGTTACGTGAACTTACTGTATTTTCTATCAATCTGATAGTATTTGGTTTCATTGCAACTAATTAATGTCATAATAAACAAGAAATATGTTGCAAGATAATGTGCTTTAAAACCCGGTGAAGTTTGTGAGAGTTTTGACCAGTTTCTTTTTCGAACTTCGGAAATCGGACAGACATTTGTCAAAATGTGCACGTAACAAGACAGATGGGTTATTTTGCAACAAGGATTAATATTACTTGAATAAAACAAGGTGGCTATCTTTTTAGCTCACTGCCGTTACAGCCGAACCTTTTGTTAAATTTACTCAACACGTTTTTTTAAAAGTAGATTCATGCTCACGACTTTATCGGACTTTTCTTTTAACACGTAACATGACAGACACATCGTCTGTCCTTGTTACGTGAATTAAAGTTCATTGTCTGTCCTGGTTACGTGAAAGTTTCAATCATCCGTCCTAGTTACTTGATTTATCTACATGATAGATGCATGAATGTATATGATGACATACAGGAGCTGACAAGTCCATTGCCCAGCCACCCGGGACAAGTCCTAAATTGCGGCGGGCAGGTGCACTTTGACATTACGATGCCCGGTCGGGCAAGTGCAAAAGATCATCTACAACTGTCAGTCGTTTGAGTCCTTAAATACGCTAAAATTGGGCCAGTAAGTAAATGACAATAATTGCAGCACTGGTCCGCTTAATCGGCGATAAAGAGACAAACCATCCATATATTTATAACGGTTCAATTATGACACCATTGTTAATCCATGTCATATAATTGTCAATTAAAACAGAATTACCCGGCGGTGCGTGCCTTTCATTTCTGGTTTAGTGTGTGCCTCCGGCGCTATCAGTAAGCGTATAATGTTCCACATGACAAGTTGTGAAAATAAGGTAAATTTATGTCTCTATTCAATCATAAAATTTTATCCAAAATCAATGGGAAAATGATTTAATCGCTTCTAAGACGATTAGCTACATCTAACGGTAGATGTATGCCTAATAAAAACGGATTATTCAACTATCTTGTTAATGGTTATGTTTTTGTGCACAATAGCAGACGCTTGCCGGGAAAAGTCGAACGCTTTGCGTAAAGACATCGGTATGCTGTTGTTGGTGATTAACAAGGCACTTCCGGGGATAAGTCGGGAGTCATGCAGAGCAACGTTTTCTATCCACTTCCATCCACGACTGTTTTGCAATAGAGAAAATATGTTTACGGGTTCACAACAATTTTTTATGAAAGAAATACGCCGCCTGATCAGGGCCTGAAATGTTTGCTAACATGATTTTCCATCAAACATAGAATTAAACTAAATAATACACTCCTTAATGACAAATGGACCCAGTGGAAGAGTCCAAAAATGTCAGATGATTATTTAATCTTTTTAAACATATGTTGAAGTGGAGAGAACTTAGCATTACGTTAACAAGCCCCTACAAAATTTGGCCACCTTTCACGACTTGAGACATGTCCTTTTTCGTAGTAAAAATTGAACTAGTTTTTCTTTTTTTATGCTCCGAACATAGGCTTTTGCATGGACTTGTTAAACTTCTCAAAACGAGCAATTTAATCTTTCATCTCAGAAAAATAAAGCAAATGATAGCCAGGACAAGCCACAGTCCGAAAGACTTAAGACCCTCACCTGACACCGGAGAAAAACAAGCCGGGACAAGCCACAATCAAACAGTCATCTGCCCCCCCCCCCCCCGTTGTTTCTATTCACATCTCCATATCATGAAAATCCGTGTTTTTTATACATCAAACACAGATTATTGGCCCCGGCCATCGGGGCTTGAAAAAATAGATGGGCTAAATGATGCTTCCATGCAGAGCAGAACAATCAGTAACTTGACAATTGGAGGCAGGTTGTTCTGAAATGTATCCTTTATTTGAAACATATGCAAAAACGGAAGTATAGTGGGCAGCTATTATCCAGGTGGCAATATTGCTGAAGACAGTATGCACATGGAGATAACAAATGTAACATTGAGGAAACACAACATAAGTACCGCTTGGAACAGTCAGTAATAGATAACTGTTTTCCCATTTTTAAATACTGGCCGACCTAACGCGGTGGTTCTGATGTTTTTTTGTTTTTTTTTTGGTGGATTTTTGTTTTGTTTGTTTTGCGGTTCAACATCCCCGTCAACACTCTTCTAGGTCATTTTGGAGCCGCTGCTTCCCAATGAAACCAAAAGGCTTATATATATTGAACAGTTTGAGTCCTACCACTTTGCCTGGGCAGAGTGTCATTCTAAGCGGTTTACCAGTACTTATGCGTGGTTAGTTTTAGCTCTGCATAGATGCATCATGCCGCCCATTCTATGTCCCCAAGCCCCAATGGTCGGGAAGAAAAGCGGGGCTTTCCTTGTATATGCTAATAAATGATATAAACTACCTACCTGCTTCTTTCTCTGTGTGTGTGTGTGTTGAACAACCACAGGCACCACTGGCTGCAGAGACACCAGAGGTACTACTAACAGCAGAGGTCCTTGAGGTACTACCAACAGCAGAGTTTCATGCCACTGATATAGACCGGCCCAAGGTTAACATTCGAAATTTTTGAAGACCAGTCTCTGTATGGTGATCTGAGCTCTGTAGATACAGGTAAACTACCTTGTTTTTAAGATGCCCATTTTAAAAATATTCGTAACCTGGGTCTCATTTACAGACCTGGACCACACTGTCGGATGTTTTCTGGACTGTAGATCAAAGGACATTGAACCGGTCCCTCAATCCGGTCGTATTCTTACATGGAGACTGAAAATAATGTTTCAAGAAGGGTAAATGTCAGTCCCTCACGAAAACAAATTAGTCTGTCAGGGGCAGTGTAATTAGGTTAATGCACCAGTTTGACATAACCAAATCTGTTTACTGGAATGGTAAAGAACAAAATGAACAAAGAAAGAACAGTGTTCTGATTTTTTATTTTTCAAGTATTTGAACATCAAAACATTTAAACATTTGTAACCATTGTTGGTCATGAGCACAAAATACAGGTTGTCCAGAATCTATATTGTAATGCACCAGTGGTTAAGCGGAACATGAGACACTTCTATGGGTTTTTTCCTAGCCATTTCCTGTGTTTTGATATATGTTTAACAGACTTTCAATTATACTGCTTCGTACCCATAGTACATTATTTCCCCTTTTTCAGGTATAAGCTTTGGGATGTAAAATATTACAAGAAAGACCAAATCACAAGACGCAGCCCACTCTCGACACCAAGAGGAAGAGGAAACATACACAAAACAAGAACAATTATGAGTGTCTATTAAATGGAACAATCAGCTCTCTCTTCTCCACATTGGGTGATCAGACCATTAGAAAACACTAAACAGCAACTCGACATACAACAAAATAACAGAAAAAGACCAACACCAAAACTACCGCCTTAGAACGGTCAGCAGCACATGCCAATGGGGGGGCTTAAACATATTTTAGCGGGCGAAAGGTTAGATGGTTGTTCCCAACAATAAACATGCATTATGATTTCCTAACTCAATCAAAGCCTGGAAATGGAGATGTCAGTCTCACAACCCTTCTTGAAAGCCTGGATACAGAGTAAGTAACTCACCTAACTCAAACTATTTGGGAATTTACTTCACATGGAAACAGTATAACTTACCATCTGATTTGAGATGACAACCATTCATTTGTTGTAGTGGTGTACTACAACACACACACACAGCTGTGTTTTTAAATCGTAGTGCAGCAGATGAATTTAGACTTTACGCGGACTGAAAAAATCATTTGTCTTACTCGCGGCATAAGTAAGGGCGAGGATTGTGGCCAAGTAAAATCGATTTAAGCCCCTCAGTGGAATTCGTTTCCGCTGACCGTTCCAAGGCGGTTCTTCTGTAGCGGTTTATTTTTGTAATTGTTTGTCTTTAGGTGTTGGTGTCGCTCATATTATTTTATTTTGGATAGCCTTTTGGCCATTTTGTGGGAAAATAACAGTCCTGTTGGCTTTCCTTTGGTTTCTGGAAACATCAATAGCGGAAAGTCAAAAGGATAGTGACTTTCCCACAAAATGGTCAATTGGCTAACCAGAACAAAAACACATAAGCGATACACACACCCAAAGACAAACCATACACAAGGAGTTTACAGTATTAATGACACCTTTTTATTAGCACTACATATTTAATTATATGAATTAAACTGGTCTATTTTTTTTCGTTATGATAGCGAATATACTACATTAATTAAAATATGATGGCATACAATTAAAAACATAAAATGTCTCTTTTCATTTCAAAGACCCCAGTACAAGGAGAGGAATTTTGTTCTAGTGAAGCATGGTCAGGAAAAAGAACAATAGAAAATGTTGCAGAGGTAGTTTTAATATGTTCAAATTTGAATATACCTCAAACAACGATGTGGAAGTATTATAACCGACTTGACATACTTGTCCAATATGACTGCAGACAAGTAGAAAAATTCAATTTACTTGCCCTGGGACAAGTATATGAAGGGTCATAAGCCAAAAATATAGGGTACGTATTGGAAGATGATTCTGGGATTTTTAACTGTATAGTTTTAATGAAAACAAATGTTGTGAGTGTTTGTTAGAGTCACCTTATGACTCTAACAGATGCCCACACGTTTTGATACAAAAAAGTTATCGTCAGTTAACTCTTTGATTCTTATAAGTTTGTTCTCTACTATTCTTTCACTATTTCATGTCTGTCTTTTTCTTGTCTAGTAAATATTTGGTTGGATAAGTTAGTTTTGTCTGTTAACATGTCTGTCCCTAGATGAGAAGAGATTTTCGCAGCCTTGCTTTAAAAAATGTTCTTTCGTCATGTTTCAATTGTTCATTGAAATGTCACTTTTTTATTTTTGACAGTTTGTAATATCAAAGGTGCCAGCTGCGTAGATGGAACATCCCATATATTCTGTATTAGAATTTATCATATCCCTCCTATATTAATTGCATTGTTACACCTCGACTTGATAAAAATATGCTATGTCAGGACAAGTCAGTTTTATCAGGTCAACATGACATTGCCTTTCTTGAACTGGACTACTGAAAATTTCGCAAAATTGTAAGAGTATTAACCTGTAAGAGATATTAACTGCTAAGAGAATACCAGATTCGTATCCTTTGGTATCAATTTTAATAGACTCGACTTCGAGAACGCATGTAGAATCGCTTTGCGAGCCTTGCGATTCTACAAGCGTCCTCAAAGTCGAGTCTATTAAAATAGGTTCTTCTGTCGTGGTTTATTTTTGTTATGGTTGGTCTTTGTGTGTTTGTGTCGCTTATATTATTTTATTTTGGATAGCCTATTGACCATTTTGTGGGAAAATAACTGTCATTTTGGCTTTCCGCTATTGATGTTTCATTTTGGGTTAGTTGTTTCATGTTTGTAATTCTTTCCCTTTGGTGTCTCTGATGGGAGCTGTGGGTTGATTGTATTTATTCCTGATTTTTGCCTCCAGTTCTATCTTTCCTTGTAAGCTTGATATCAAAAGAAATGAACCTGGCATTCTCTATATATTACATCTCATATGGAATACCCAACTACGCGACAGGGACCTTTGGTTACAATATAAACAGAGAAAGATATGTTACCTGGCAGACATTGGGATTAAATTATTCAACTATTTTTCTCTTGCAGGTCAAAAGGCTCCTTCCAAACAATGAAGTTATTCTTAAACACATGGAGAAGACGGTTATGCAAGGAGAGATATTTTACTGTTGGCCACTTTTTTATCACATTTCACAGGAACATGTAGACTCCCTTTTTTTAAAAAAAAATCAGTGATCCAGTTCTGGTGGAAGAAAAGAGCTCTACCAGAATTTAAATTTACAGCTTTGTCTCATATTAAAAGTCTGAAACTGTTACAGCCTTGTGTTATGAACGTTCTGTAACTTCATGAGTGGTAATATGGTACATGTCTGTCCTGTTACGTGATAAGCATTAGGTGAAGATGCTTTTAAATGTTGAAGCAGTGACACATTAGGTTCATTTTACTGCTTTCTGTGCACACAGATATACTGCTGAAGGGTTCTTATTTGGTTCTTTGTTTAAGTGTTGATGGTGTAGTGAAGTTAAACTGTTCAGAAAAAAAAGTTAAAAAAAAATCAGGTTGATGAAATGCTGTTAGGAAGTTTAAAATTTCCCTTTTAAAGTGTCCTTGATCTCAATGATATGGGCGGTGTATTTCCTTGTTTTGAGCAGTTGAGGAGTTAATAAATATAACACAAACAATTACATGTGTTCCTGATATAAACACCACTGATTTTCTCTTGAATGAATTTGATTGATTAAACATGTCTGTCCTGTTACGTGAGTTTGGACAGGTGTATTCAAAACTGAAAAAATATAACTCAACACTGTTGTTTTATCTCCAGTATATATTTTATTGAAAATATAGATGTGTATCTTTAGGATAGAAACAATAAACATCATCTTTTTCCATTTTAATTTTTTTTTCCACATTGTCCACCATTTTTACCCATAAAGCAAATTATGAGTCATATACATTTGTCTGCGTGCAATTCGCCACATTTGCATTATTTGCTGGTTCCCAGCTTTCACATAACCATTATTAGATAAACAGGTAACCAGACACCCCTGACCTTAAAGGTACCTTAAAGATCAGGGATGTCTGGTTACCTGTTTATCCAATTAAGGTCAGGGGTGTCTGGTTACCTGTTTATCCAATACTGATTATGTGTATGGTGGGAACCAGCAAATAATGCAAATATGGTGAATAGGCACCTGACTACGGGCAATGTCATAAAAATACTGACCGTTTGCTTCTGTTCAAAGTAAACGGCGTATTTCTGGATTAATAATTAATTAAAATGCTCCGTCACATTGGCATTTCATTAAGTTTTTCTGGCTCCCACAGAAAATAATAGATCCAATAAAACAAATTAAATATTAAAAACGCCAAAGGGAACAGGATTCTAGAAGTTTTATCAACTATTCTTGCACGGTGAAGTCCAGTCAGTTTTCTGAAGCAAGGAAATATTGACCAACTTGTATCTTTATGTTTTCCCTGAAAAAGAAGAAAACAGCATGCTTACAAGTCTATGTAATGAACTCCCCTGTATTTATACAGAGACAAGTGGGGTTGTATACCGCGACAGAGGTAAGGGCGAGGATTATGGCCGTGTAAAATCGATTTAAGCCCCCCCCCCCCAGTGGAATTGTTTCCATTGACCGTTCCAAGGCGGTTCTTTTGTGGCAGTTTATTTATGTTGTTGTTTGTTACTACTTACTGTGTGTATCACTTGTGTCTTTTTATTTTGGGTGGCCATTTGGCCATATTGTGGGAAAGTAACTGTCCTTATGGCCATCCTTTGTTTAGGTTTCCATTATGGTCTGGTCGCTTCATGTTTGTGTTTCTTTCCCTTTGGTGTCTTTGATGGGTGGAGTAAGTTGATTGTATCGATTCCTGATCTTTGTTTTCTTTCTACTTTTCACAGGGCTTAGCAACATGGATTTTGGGTAGGCCTACTTGTTAGTACCACCTCAACAAGCATCAACTCGCAATGTTTGTCAAGTTCACCTACGAATATCACGAAAACATGCCTATCTAATTTGACCCTCCTTGAACCCCACTTTTATACAGTGAAACTTGGGTTAACAGGGGTAAATCTTATTTTTCCTATTTCTGCTCTAATGTATAGATTGTGGGTATTCGCTAGAACCTCGATGAGGCGGTTCTACCGAATACCCACAATCTATATTTTGAGCAGAAATAAAAAATTTCTTATTTCTGCTCTAAAATATAGATTGTGGGTATTTGTTAGAACTGCCTCGATGAGGCGGTTCTAACGAGTACCCACAAATGTATATTTTGAGCAGATATAAGAATAAATATCGTAATTTTTCAGCTGATTTTTTTTTCTTTTTGGTGGTACAATTTGCAATGTATTTGGATAGGCGTGTTTTCGTAATGAAGACTACAGTCTATGTTATGTTTTAAGAAATGCACACGATGCTTTAGCGTTCATTAAAGAATGAATATCATCAGGTAACAAGCAAAGTTTCAGTGAACCCCTAAGGGGGTTCACTGAAACTTTGCTCGTTACCCGATGTTGTTCATACTTCAATATGTTATATAAAAGGGTTATCCTTTGGAAGCAAGGAATACACCACATAACTAAAAAATATGGAGTGTATAATATGTTTTCTGGGCCAGACTAGCTAGTTTCGGCCAATTAGGCCTCATCAGTGACCCTCCCAAAGGACAAGAAAATATAATCTACACTATGATGTAGGGCAGGGAGACGTTTTACCGCCGCCACACATTCCCACACACCAGCTGTAGTGAAGTTAAATATGTTCTATAAAAGGGTCATCCTTTGGAAGCAATGACCGTTCCTTATTACATTGTTTTCCATCCATTATGTGACGAAAAAATCCAGTTTGAGGGCTAACATTGAAACAAGTGCACACTTCAAGCTCTGTCGCCCAATGAAACCAATAGCATTTATAAGCTTGCCTGCTCAGGCTTAGATCTTCTAAGCGGTTTACCAGTAGTCATGTGCGGTCGGTTTTAGCTCTGCGCGGAAGCATCGTGCAGCCCAGGTATGAACAATATTTCGTCCCAATAGATTAGTATACGAGTTCTCTGTAAGTGCACTGAGAATGTCAGTATATAATGATACGCTGCACCGAACCGGGCCATAATTCTTCAGTCGGCTCAACAAAGCAAGCACTGAACAATATTTGGGCTTGTGTGACTATCAGAGGTAGGCCAAGGTCAGCATCAATTTATTCTAATTCCCAGCACTAAAGCATGTGTTCCTTATTAAAAATGTAAATAAACCAAAACTACGCAAAAATAGGTTTCAGAATAACACCAAAGGGAGATAAATCTGTATTAATCCAGACACGACTCAAGTGCGATTTTCAATCAACAGCATCTTCGTGCCTGCTGGCCGAATTTCAATAAAATTCAAATCAGAGGTTAATCACTGTCCATGCTTAATGTTTTCTTTTGATCCAGTACCATTTTCCTTTCCAATGTCATTTTGCAAAGATTCAAGCTTTTTGCACAAAAACCGGAAGTGTAGGAAACGAACAGCATTTAGACATTCAAATTTGCCTGAAAAGGTTGCAGTGTGATATGTTCCTTCAAACTGTGCTTGTTAAACATCAGTTGGTCGGGCTTTAAGTTTTAAAATGGGCGTCTTCGAAAACAGAACTGCACACATAGTTTTAGAAAAATCAAACTTTTCAAACATCGATAAAATCCCTTTTCAAATGTCTTTGTTATTTCTGCGTTCTTTGAACAGTATGCAGTGTTCAGAGCATAAACGTTAAAATACGGCATAAATATCAGCTCATGAATTTTTGTATGCCTAAAAAATAACAAATTAACATTTTCTCGAATTGTTCATGCATGGCTGCACATCCACTTTAAGCATTTGCAGACTTGAAAAACAATGAAAACTCATACCAGTGCTCAAACTTATTCAGAATTGTTTATCATGGGTGAAATAACATGATATACAGTGGTGTGTTTTAAAGTCCCTAAGAATATATATGGCTTTCTTCTTTCAGTGTTTGTATTATACGAGTAATGTCGTTCTTTATGTTCGTCCTCTTCCATGTGGTTGTCTTGGACGAAAGGGGTAAGGTAATTGTATCGGTATCGATTCCTGATCATTATAAGAATCTTACATGGGTGGTAGGGGTGGTTGAAAAAATCCGTCCCTCAGGATCACTGTCCGCATCACTCGGGTTGCCGAGAGATGCCGGACAGTGATCCTGAGGGACGGATTTTCTATCCACCCCTCACAGCCATGCAGGATTCTTTTTCTTGCGGAGAGTGACCCCGAGGAACGGACTTTTCTATCCACCACTCACACCCATGTAGGATTCTTTTTCCTACATACTTTCCATTTCTGAGCGCGGATTTTTAATACTGCGGTCGCTTCAGTTGCCGACGTCCGCCATATTGTGATGACACTGCCTTGATGTTTAGTGACAGTGCGGTGAGGTCAACCTTAACGACGGCGCATATGAGGTTGTAGTCCATTTATCAAACACGCGAGAATATTCTATTTTGGGTGAGAAGACCAGGGTTGGATTTGCATAAGGCGAGCGCTACCGAGCACTTTGTAGCGCTTCGCTATGCAACGGCACGTTTCAAAAAAGCGCTTCGTAGCGCTTCGTAACAGTGATTGGAGCTGCCTCATTCTGCGTTGCATAGCAACCAGGCGAAACAAAATGGCGGCGCCCGACGTCGCGACGTATTGAGTGTCCCTTTTAAGTCATTTATTATTTGTTTATTCCCAATTTGAGCCGAAATGACAGCAGAAAACAAAAACAATCACTGAAGCAAGCACCGCATTTTGTTCTGACAATTTTACGGGTTTGAAAATCATACTATTTTGGCAGACATTTAAGAAAGCGCCTTCATCGAGCGGAGCGTTGCATAGCACGGAAAAAGCGCTACAATGCGCTATAATTTAGCGCTCGCCTTATGCAACTCTCCCCAGGGTTCGAACAAAATTTCTATCCCAAGCTAAAACTATGGATTTCCTTATATGTTGTGCAAGAATGCATTTTCTTCCATGACGTAGAAAGAGACTATTGTGATACTTCAATGGCTCGAACACTGTTGGCTTGTTTACCACGGCCGATTCGAAGTCGTTCTTTTGTCCCAGGGACGTTCTCCAATTACTCCATAATTATACATGTTTTAACTTCAGGCGATTTTTCTGGTTTATTTTGAAAATGTATATTATGTGTACCCATTAAAATCGCCTCGATGTGGAAACTCTAATGACTACCCGCAACATACAGCTAAATTTACAGAAGAATAGACTATATCACTAAGTGATGCAGATCTCATTTCTGAGAATCCTGAGGCGGCGTTATCGTCATGAAAACACGCCTAAAATTATATAATTCTGCCCCAATTGAACCCCACGTTTATATACATGTAGTAAAACTTGGGTTTACAGGGGTAACCTTATATTTCTAATATCTGCTCTAAAATATAGATTGTGGATACTCGTCAAAACTGCCTCATTATATCCCCGAACCTTTTTGGTCGGAGATAAAAAAAGGAAAAGTAGGATAGGCTATCCTTATCAATTTCCATGGTCCAAGCAGTATTCGGGCCATTGAAGATCGCCTGTATAAATACCGAGGAAGCCTTGTCACGCTTCGGCGCTTCTACAGAACTGTTGGCGGGCGTAACAGTGTCTGATGTTCCGTTTTTCTTTGTAGTATCAATAGAGTCTTTTCTCTCATATACACCTGCAACAGTCGACGGTCTTTTCTTCACTCTTCTACTTAGAACATTGACGTAAGCGAACTCGACCAGCGCGGCAAATACAAACACTAAACACGTGGCCATCCAGACGTCCATGGCCTTGACATAGGAGACACGTGGAAGATCCGCACGTGCACCGGAACTCTGGGTTGTCATTGTAAGAACTGTCAAAAGACCCAGTGAGATTCGGGCTGGAACCGCCTCAGGGTCCAGCCAGAAATTTACCCAGGACAGCAAAACTACCAAGAAGCTTGGGATGTAAATCTGTGTGAGGTAGTAGCCATAGCTTCTATTCAGGACAAATGACACACCGATACAAGGATAAATAACTGTAAAGAAAACAACACGTTACATGTAAATACATATTTGCATTTTATTTGTTTTCAGTAGATGCCATTTTAACTATAATTAATACAAGAATGAAAATTAACAAATTATTAAGCATTCTCGCTCAAATAAGCCTCATCAGTGAACCTCTTATGAATTTCTTAGGCATGAAATGGGCTCGATGTGTGCAAGGGAAATGACAAAAAGACACAAAGATGAAGTTCTAGGCGTCTCTCCTCCGCCATCGCAGCACACTTAACACCAGCTGAAGTTTACAGAACACACTGTAAAACATACTCCTGTGAGATTTAACTGTCTTTCAGAGAGCATAAAGGACATTTTCAGTGGAAAAATGCAATAGTTTCATTAAAATGTAGACTGCGAGTGATTATTAAAACCAACACACTTTAGGTATTTTCTAACATATACCAACAGTTAATGTTTTTGAAAATACGCAAAAAGTGATGTGTACCCTTATCTACCTTGTTCCACTTTATACATTAGGAATCGCCAGGGCGTTCATTTAATATACAAACTTGCTTATATGAGCATATAGTCTGACCAGAGACCTCCCTTGCTGCAAGAAGGAGCATTGGGTCCTTAGCTATCCTTAGATCGCACAGCGAAGACTCTGATCAGACTACGCGGATGCGCAGGCTGATCTGAGTCTTCGCTGGGCGCACATGTCTTATTGTAGGTTTTGTCGTGCGATGGCTCATATGTGATGTCATGTGGTGTGATGTGTCAATTTACCGTCTCCTAAATGGTTGTAAGTTTCTAAACAGATTGTTAACTATTACTGCAACTGTTCCAAATACCTTTGACTGCTTACGTACGACTTACTTCCAAAATAATCTTTGTCACAGTTAAAGGCAGTGAAGTTGTCCAGTGTAAATTGGGGGAACTTTATTCCTTTTTCTACCGTCACCGCATCCGACCTCCAAATAAACTTCAAGTTTTCTGTGCTATGACTATCTGCAACAGCAATTAGGTACACTTAAATGACTAGGTAATACATGCATCTAACATTCAATTGAAATACGAAAACATTGACACTTCGTCATTGCTGAAGTATCCGGCAAAGCTTAAAAATCAAAATACAATGTCAATACAATGACTACATGTAGATACTATTTTTACGACTCAACTCAAATCAACTCAACTTTATTTGCAAATCCCATATCATGACAGTGAATACAACAAATGCCCCCTAAAAGGCAGAGAATAGAAGTTAATCTTTTTACGAAAACAATATTGCAACTTTATTGTTGGCTGACTCATCCACCAACATTTATAGTCTAAAAGTCAAACACAATGACAATGGCAAAGTAGCACCATATTATGGCAAATATTGCTTTATGATACAGAGAATATTTATCTTTTTTTTGACGAATGCCAAACATATTTCATCTCGAGAGTTGAAAACATCAGAAGTTTTATAAGTGACTTTGCACTTGTGAAAATTCCGATGTTTTCAACACATGAGATGAAATATTTTTGCTTTGCACTTGTGAAAATTCCATGTTTTCAATACACGAGAAGAAATATATTTGGTATTTATCGAAAAAAGTAAATTTTCTTTTTAGTTTATACGTATCTTTGGTGATGTAATGTAACTGAACATCTGTTCGTAACATGTTTCGCACTCGTGACAACACACTCGATAAAACATGTTTTCAACACATTCGATTAAATGTGTATTTATCGAAAAAAAGCAATTTTCTTTGTATGTTATCAGAAAAAAAAGAAGTCCCGGCTGCCACTGTGAAAATTAAATGGTCCTGTTTTTTTTTTTTTTTTTCACATTGTAAAAATATCACATATATTCACAGCGTGAAAATATCAATATTATTTGTTTCGGATATGTATTGATTTCACTGCTACGTATAAAATAAATCAAGGTTATCTTTCTTTTTTATCTTTGGAAGAAATGGTGCTTGTAAATATAACCAAAAGCAGGTCTGAACTTTAGGCTTTGGAATCATTAGAATTTAACCTTATTTTCACTAAAGTTCGTGAGAAAATTAAGTTCTATATACTATTTGTTATAATAAGATTGTTCCGATATTTAAAAGGTAACTCACAACTTTCGAATTCAAGCTTGCACTCCTGAGTATCGAATGGATACTTCCGTAAGTCCATAGTGCAGGAAAAGGCCCCTGTCACCCTGAAACCAATAGTTGAGCAGTCATTAGGACAACATATTCATGTGAAATAGAAGTGAAGGCAATGATCAGGAATCGATACAATTAACCCACAGCTCTAAGATGCTCAGCTAAGAATGCATCTTATTTCAATTTCAGAAGTGACTTACAGCGATTCCTCAGTGAATTATAATCTAAAATTCGACCGAGTGACTATCGTTTCGAACGTTTTGATGTCATGGTGACACAATAATAATAACAATAGTCGTCGTGATAAAATCATGGAACATAGACTTCACAGACTCAATTGAACTGTGTCTCTATTTTCGTTTATTCGGTGTATTCTTTGCTTCCAAATGAATCCAACTATTTAGAACTTATTCAATTTTCACGTGCATTTGGTGTTTTGAAGAAAGACCTCCGAATGAGAGTTCTACTTTCATGACATTGTTGCATCTGTATTTCAAGCGGAGGATGAATTTTTCATTGAAATGAAATCAAGATGGAGACTGACTTTAAAAATAAACCACGCCTCCTGAAATTCATGCTCCGACTGGGACTATTTCGGTACGAAATCAGAATGGCTGATTTTGTAAATTCAAAGGTACCGACCCGGGGTTCCATGGATCACGTGCGAAACGAGACAGTGTCGAGATTCCCATATGACCTGTGGACCCGAGGTTGGGAGTCCCTGTCCACAATGTGTAACAGAGAATCTTTTTCTCACATAACACCTGAATATGACGGTTGTGGTTTCAGCCGTTTCCTTGGGGAAATCCAGAAAAATAAAAGTGGGGCAAAACCAAAACTTTTAACAAAATTGAAAAATTGTGGTTCCAAAATATTGCTTTCGATTTAATTTTGAACACAGATACCCACACTCGATTTTTTTTTATTCAGATATACTGAAGTTATAGACGTTTGAAATGCTCACACACCCGTGTGAGATAAAGCTTTCCTTTATATCGTTATGATGAAAATGTGTGATATCCTTTTCCTTATTTCGGCTACAAAAATAGATTATGAGTGTTCGTTAGAACCGCCTTACCACTTCAGCGAGGCTGTTTTCAACGTGTTCAATCTGATCATGTTATTTGACATTCAGTTTGCAAATTTGAATGACTACATTACATTTACATCAAACAATTTGATTGGCTGATAGTCAGAAATGGGTGCGACTAAACTAATTTATTGAGCAGGATAATGGTAAAGCATATTAACCCTTTTTGTACCAAATGGAATCTTCCTGCATATATGTAGGATGAGTCCATTTCAAGATTTAGGGTTATCAGGTTGTGTTTTCTTAAT
Source organism: Lucinisca nassula (assembly GCA_963580285.1). NCBI lineage: Eukaryota > Metazoa > Mollusca > Bivalvia > Lucinida > Lucinidae > Lucinisca > Lucinisca nassula. The sequence continues at coordinate 64,415,758 of OY757015.1, forward strand.
TAGGAAAATGGCTGATCTTTTTGCAAACAGTGTAGGCCCTGATCAGACGCCGCGTTCCGCGGCGTCTGATCTAGGCCTGCACTGTGCGCCAGGGTACCCGTTTTGGGGTTTCAGGTACTAAATGGATTAAGAAGAGTTCCAGATATATTTTAACCTCATACTGTATTGTATAGTTCCATCGGGATACACGTGCATCATCTGATTAGCGACGGTGACCTCGTGAAAGTCCGACCATTTCTCATTGAGTATATACATATCAGGGACCCAAACATCTTTATGCGTTGACAGGTCAAGCTCAAGCCTGGTCAAGTTGGTGATGTTCTCGTAGTGAAACCTCGGCTCCACCCAACGCTCCCTCAGAAACATACTCATGGAATAATCCTGAAAAATATTGTTTTACATTTTATATTTTCATTTATGCTCTTCTGTTCTGGTCACGAAATAGGTCAGTTGTAAATAGACAAATCACTCGCGCTACGCGTTCGTGATTTGAATCACTTAACAACTGAATTCCAAACTGTGATTTATTACTCAGCAATTCACCGGATCTGGTCTTTTTTTTAAATAACAACTTGATCGACATGGAGGATTTCCAGCTTAACAGTCATTCCGCAAGCCAGCCACTTATAGAGTCAAGCATCTTCATTATTGTCTTAAGGGGAATTGGAACATCTTCAGGGGCGGCAACTCCTGAAAAAGTATTTTTGTCTCCCATTTCAATAAAGGTCAACTCCTAAAGGAACGAATTTGCTCCTAAGGAGCAAATTCTTTCCTTTAAGAGTAGACCCCTAATCCAGTGGGACAGGGCTTATAGAAAAGCAAACAGGAAGTCCGTACAGTTGTATCCCTTTTTCATTTGATATTTAACTTCCCCGTCAACACTGTATAGGTAATTTTGGAGACGTTGGCTTCCAATTTTGTGGGACTTTTACCCTACTTTGAGATTAAATGACTTCTCAAGCCCTGTCGCCCAATGAAACCAATAGGGTTTATAACCATGGGCGTTCCGACTCACACCGCTTTGCCTGGGCAGGCTAAGATCCTCTAAGCGATTTACCAGTACTCATGAGCGGTCGGTTTCAGCTCTGCATGGAAGTATCATGCAGTCCATCTATTTCTTCAACCCCGATGGGCGGAAGCCGTGTCTCCCTTTGAAAAATGGCAAAACAATCTACCAAGTGTTCCCATTCCCCTTATTTCACACATAGATGAATAGATGCGTGAATTTAGGAATGAGGATTGAGGACCAACCATCGTCAGAGCAGAAGAAGACTAGGTGTCAGATAATGGAGGTTCCTGCTAAAGAAAATGTAGCAGTATGCAAAACCAAATGCAAGGTAATATGGGCTTTTTGGAAAACATGTACCATTAATGAATTGGTTACTGTGATAGACTATGTTTAACCGGTTTGGTTGAGGAGAAGGAGTCACGGCGAAGTCAACTGATATTGGCTTACAGTTGGGCATAAACCCTGTTGGTTTTATTGGGCGACAGGGATTGGGATGTCGTTTGATCTCAATGTCAGGTAAAAGTCCCACAAAATTGGAAGCAACGTCTCTAAAATGGCCTATACAGTGTTGACGGGAACGTTAAACCTCATATGAAACAAACAAACAAACAGTTGGGCAAGGTCTGCTATCCTTTCATCAGGTACGGGAAGAGGGGAGAGGGGGGGGGGGGGGTTGTTGTTATTATGTGGTATTTTTTCTACACATCCATTCAGATGTATTTTCGTCTATCTCCCCTGTCCCTCACTTTCATCTCTACTAGTATCTCTTCTATATATTTCTTCCTTTCTCTGGGAGACGATACAAAATGACCCGCATGGTTGACTCGTCGCTAAACCCTAACAATCAATCAATTAACCGTTGAGTTAAACTGCGCATACAAGCGAACATGATACATGACCTGTGTTTTGGACTAAGTGTGTGTCTCAGCCGTGCACTGTTTTAACGCATAATTTTCAACGTGATATTTGCATGGACATCCTCATAAATTTCATTAGGATGGACGTAGAACGCTCATGAGAGATAAAGTTTTCTTTCATGTCCGTGGAAAAGGCAGTCATTACGAAAACACGCCTATTCAAATATACTGAAAATTTTATCACCCAAAAATGAAAATTTTCAGATAAAAATGTCAGATATTTTTCATATTTCTGTTCAAAACTTATGTTTTAGGAACTCGTGAGATCTGCCTCGGTGAACCGGATCTAACAAATACCCACGATCTATGATTTTGAGCAGATATAAGAAACATATTGTATACCCCTGTAAACCCCAGTTTTACGGCATATATAAAAGTGGGTTTTCCGTAAAGAGTCTCCCTGCCCTACATTATAGTGTAGTTTATATTTTCTTGTTCTTTGGGATCATTGATTCCATTGTGGAATTTTGAAAATATTTTGAGGGTCACTGATGAGGCCTTATTGGCCGAAACTAGCTAGTCTGGCCCAGAAAGCGTGTACACTCCATATTTTCCAGTTTTGTGGTGTATTACTTGCTTCTTAAGGATAACCATTTTATAAAACATATTTGACGTCACTACAGCTGATGTGTGGGAATGTGTGGCGGCCGTAAAAAGTCTTCCTGCACTACATTATGGTGTAGTTTATATTTTCTTGTCCTTTGGGATCATTGATTCCATTGTGGAGTTTTGAAAATATTTTGAGGATCACTGATGAGGACTAATTGGCGGAAACTAGCAGGCGTCGCCGTAAAACGAAATTTCCGACCATAGAGCCGCCGATTTATCTATCCATATGAGTTATTCACTGTGGGACAGAAGAACGAGTTCGACTCAGTCAAGATAAACGAGACGAGTCGTGTTCGAGTTATTGAGTTTTCACTATAGTTACTTGCCATAGAGACTTCACTGATGGCATACATTGACACAATGTACATGTTGACAAACACATCCACGTGCTTGTCCTCGGAATCTGAAAATAAATAAATAAATAATAGAATCTCTAATGTATAAATAAACGAAAATGGTAAAAACATCAGTGTTAGCTACATTTTTAATTTTCCCAAAGCGATTTCCGTAAAAGCATATTCAAATGGTTCTTAAATGGCTCATAAATAAAAGGAAGAGTCTAATGACAGACGTCTGTCAATAGCACAAAGTCGGGAAATGTACTATTGCCAGACGTCTGTCAAATGCATTTCGTACCTTTGTAGCAAACCATCTTTATACCCGTTTTGATTTATATCAGTCTTTGTATCGACTGCCTATTCGAAATTCGCAAAATTGCAGTATGATCTTTGTCGGATCATTACATGGTCACTGATGAGGTTTTAATAGCCGAAACTGCGTGGTGTGGCCCATCTTCTTTCTTATGAATGTTTTCATTTATCTTAAAGGAACTCATTTTTGATTTTTATTTGCCTTCACTGCAGCTGGTGTTGTGCCGTGTGGCGGCCGTAAAACGTCTCCCCGTACATCAACCATAGTGCAGTTTATATTTTACTTTTGGTCCTTTGAGATCAGCGTGAATATTCTGAGAAATCAGGAATAAATTATTGGTTTAGACTCATATTCTGGACAGGTTTTTGGTTGTTTGGACCCCGTTTTGATTTATATCAGTCTTTGTATCGACTGCCTATTCGAAATTCGCAAAATTGCAGTATGATCTTTGCCGGATCATTACAGGGTCACTGATGAGGTTTTAATAGCCGAAACTGCGTGGTGTGGCCCATCTTCTTTCTTATGAATGTTTTCATTTATCTTAAAGGAACTCATTTTTGATTTTTAGCTCACCGTCACGTAGTGACGAGGTGAGCTTTTGGGATCACTTTTTGTCCGTCGTCCGTCGTGCGTCCGTGCGTGCGTCCGTCCGTGCGTCCGTGCGTGCGTGCGTAAACAATTTCTTTAAACGACATCTCCTCCTAAACCACTGATCGGATTTTGACCAAACTTCACAGGAATGATCCTTAGGTGGTCCCCTTTCAAAGTTGTTCAAATGGTTCCGGTCCGTTGCACATCTAGGTCACAGGAGCCAAAAATAGATTTTTTTCACCAAAAACTTAAAAAATCTTCTTCTCTGAAACCACAAGGCCCAGGTCTTTGATATTTGGTATGAAGCTTCATCTAGTGGACCCCTACCAAGATTGTTCAAATTATAGTGCTGGGGCCAAAAATGCCCCCGCCCCGGGGCCCTTTGGTTTTACATAGGCTTATATAGGGAAAATATTTAAAAATCTTCTTCTCTGAAACCACAAGGCCCAGGACTTTTATATTTGGTATGAAGCTTCATCTAGTGGACCCCTACCAAGATTGTTTAAATTATAGTGCTGGGACAAAAAATGCCCCCGCCACGGGGCCCTTTGGTTTTACATTGGCTTATATAGGGAAAATCTTTAAAAATCTTCTTCTCTGAAACCACAAGGCCCAGGTCTTTGATATTTGGTACGAAGCTTCATCTGGTGGACCCCTACCAAGATTGTTTAAATTTTAGTGCTGGGACAAAAAATGCCCCCCGCCACGGGGCCCTTTGGTTTAACGTTGGCTTATATAGGGAAAATCTTTAAAAATCTTCTTCTCTGAAACCACAAGGCCCAGGTCTTTGATATTTAGTTTGAAGCTTCATCTAGTGGACCCCTACCAAGATTGTTCAAATTATAGTGCTGGGGCCAAAAATGCCCCGCCCCCGGGCCCTTTGGTTTTACATAGGCTTATATAGGGAAAATCTTTAAAAATCTTCTTCTCTGAAACCTCAAGGCCCAGGTCTTTGATATTTGGTATGAAGCTTCAGCTAGTGGACCCCTACCAAGATTGTTCAAATTATAGTGCTGGGGCCAAAAATGCCCCTGCCCCGGGGCCCTTTGGTTTTACATAGGCTTATATAGGGAAAGTCTTTAAAAATTTTCTTCTCTGAAACCACAAGGCCCAGGACTTTGATATTTGGTATGAAGCTTCATCTAGTGGACCCCTACCAAGATTGTTCAAACTTTATTGCTGGGACAAAAAAATGCCCCCGCCATGGGGCCCTTTGGTTTAACATTGGCTTTGGGAAAATCTTTAAAAATCTTCTTCTCTGAAACCACAAGGCCCAGGTCTTTGATATTTGGTATGAAGCTTCATCTAGTGGACCCCTACCAAGATTGTTCAAATTATAGTGCTGGGGCCAAAAATGCCCCTGCCCCGGGGCCCTTTGGTTTTACATAGGCTTATATAGGGAAAATCTTTAAAAATCTTCTTCTCTGAAACCACAAGGCCCAGGACTTTGATATTTGGTATGAAGCTTCATCTAGTGGACCCCTACCAAGATTGTTCAAATTATAGTGCTGGGACAAAACATGCCCCCGCCATGGGGCCCTTTGGTTTTACATTGGCTTATATAGGGAAAATCTTTAAAAATCTTCTTCTCTGAAACCACAAGGCCCAGGTCTTTGATATTTGGTATGAAGCTTCATCTAGTGGACCCCTACCAAGATTGTTCAAATTATAGTGCTGGGGCAAAAAATACCCCCGTCCGGGGGCCCTTTGGTTTTACATAGGCTTATATAGGCAAAATCTTTAAAAATCTTCTTCTCTGAAACCGCTAGGCCCAGGTCTTTGATATTTGATGTGTAGCTTCATCTAGTGGACCTTTGCCAAGATTGTTCAAATTATAGCCTTTGTTGATGTTTGGTATGAAGCTTCACCTTTAAGACCTCCCTCAACATTATGCACATTAAAGCCCTGGGGCCAATAATGGCCCTCTCTGGGGCCCACTTGTTACACTATGGATCAGGTGAGCGATCCAGGGCCATCATGGCCCTCTTGTGTTTTATATTAGGATCACTTTTTGTCTGTCATCCGTGCGTAAACAATTTCTTCAAATGACATCTCCTCCTAAACCACTGATCGGATTTTGACCAAACTTCACAGGAATGATCCTTAGGTGGTCCCCTTTCAAAGTTGTTCAAATGGTTCTGGTCCGTTGCACATATAGGTCACAGGAGCCAAAAATAGATTTTTTTCACCGAAAACTTAAAACATCTTCTCCTCTGAAACCACAAGGCCCAGGTCTTTGATATTTGTTATGAAGCTTCATCTAGTGGACCCCTACCAAGATTGTTCAAATTATAGTGCTGGGGCCAAAAATGCCCCCGCCCCAGGGCCCTTTGGTTTTACATGGGCTTATATAGGGAAAATCTTTAAAAATCTTCTTCTCTGAAACTGCAAGGCCCAGGACTATGATATTTGGTATGAATCTTCATCTGGTGGACCCCTACCAAGATTGTTCAAATTATAGTGCTGGGGCCAATAATGCCCCCGCCCCAGGGCCCTTTGGTTTTACATAAGCTTATATAGGGAAAACCTTTAAAAATCTTCTTCTCTGAAACCGCAAGGCCCAGGTCTTTGATATTTGGTATGAAGCTTCATCTAGTGGACCCCTACCAAGATTGTTCAAATTATAGTGCTGGGGCCAAAAATTTCCCCTGCCCCATGGCCCTTTTGTTTTACATAGGCTTATATAGGGAAAATCTTTAAAAATCTTCTTCTCTGAAACTGCAAGGCCCAGGTCTTTGATATTTGGTATGAATCTTCATCTGGTGGACCCCTACCAAGATTGTTCAAATTATAGTGCTGGGGCATAAAAGGCCCCCGCCCTGGGGCCCTTTGGTTTTACATAGGCTTATATAGGAAAAATCTTTAAAAATCTTCTTCTCTGAAACCACAAGGCCCAGGTCTTTGATATTTGGTATGAAGCTTCATCTAGTGGACCCCTACCAAGACTGTTCAAATTATAGTGCTGGGGCCATAAATGCCCCCGCTCCGGGGCCCTTTTGTTTTACTTAGGCTTATATTGGGAAAATCTTTAAAAATCTTCTTCTCTGAAACCACAAGGCCTAGGTCTTTGACATTTGGTATGAAGCTTCAGCTAGTGGACCTCTACCAAGATTGTTCAAATTATAGCCCTGAGACCAAAAATGCCCCCGCCTTGTGGCCCTTTGATTTTACATAGACTTATATAGGGAAAATCTTAAAAAATCTTCTTCTGTGAAACCACAAGGCCTAGGTCTTTGATATTTGGTGTGAAACTTCTTCCAGTGGACCTCTATCAAGATTGTTCAAATTATAGCCCTGGGGCCAAGAATGCCCCCGCCCTGGGACCCTTTGGTTTTACATAGACTTATATAGGGAAATCTTAAAAAAATCTTCTTTTCTGAAACTGCAAGTCCATGATCTTTGATATTGGGTACGGAGCTTCATCTAGTGGACTTCTACCAAGATTGTTCAAATTGTAGCCCTGGGGCCACAAATGCCCCCGCCCCAGGGCCCTTTTGTTTTACATAGACTTATAATAGAGATAATATTGAAAATCTTCTTCTCTGAAACAGCAAGGCCCAGGTCTTTGATATTTTATGTGAAGCTTCATCTAGTGGACCTCTATCAAGATTGTTTAAATTATAGCCCTGAGGCCAAAAATGCCTATGCCCCGGGGCCCTTTGGTTTTACATAGGATTATGTAAGGAATATCTTTAAAAAAATCTTCTTCAATGAAACCGCAAGGCCCAGGTCTTTGATATTTGGTGTGTAGCTTCATCTAGTGGACCTTTGCCAAGATTGTTCAAATTATAGCCTTTGTTGATATTTTGTATGAAGCTTCACCTTTTTAGACCTCCCTCAACATTATGCACATTATAACCCTGGGGTCAATAATGGCCCTCCCCGGGCCCACTTGTTACTCTATGGATCAGGTGAGCGATCCAGGGCCATCATGGCCCTCTTGTTATTTATACAGACATTCGTTTCAACGGCAAAACACGTCATAACGACAATTAAAATGGAACAAATCCTTTGCTTAATACGAGACTGACAAACTGAGAAGTACAAACATACTTTTAATACTCAAAGGAACACATTTTGTGGCTATTTGTTACACTCGCCCAGGTTGTGGATATTTTCTAAAATCGTCTCTGCAGGTCATTCTATAAAAGTTTAATTGTTTAGTGGAACAACTTTCAGAAAAAAGGTTCTGTCTTACCTATATCACTAGTCCTTGTTTGGATTCATTTTAGCGGTAATTTCTACATAAAGAAAAAGTGTTGAGTACAAACAATGTCGTTATAACGGGGATTTCCTATTTGAACCAAAAATGTTAAACTCACCAAGATTGTACTTTGGTGGTAGCCTCGGGTCGTAGCCGCTAAACAAAGTATCGTATAGAATGGATCTGGAAAAGAAACGCGCATCACGCTAACAAGTCCGTGAAATGAACACCCCCTTACACCCCACTTTTGATAGAGAAAACTGGGGTTTAGTGGGGTATCAATTATTTTCCTTATTTCTGCTAATAGACATAGGTTGTGGGTACTCGTTAGAACCGCCTCAATGAGGCGGTTCTAACGAGCACCCACAACCTATGTGTGAAGTAAAAATAACAAACATATCACAGATTTTCATCCGAAAAGTAGCCATTTTAGAGATATGAAAAAAATGCACTATGCCGCACGGATGTGTTATCGTAATGGGAAATTAGCACTCGTTTATTTGCTAATAACATACAAGATAACCCATCATGTCTTTGTCAAACTGATATCGAAGAAGCTGACCATTACTCCATTCAGTTCGGTAATTGCACAAACTCGATTCGCATAAGATAAAGATTTTTACTTTTTGACACAATCAGAAATCTCCATCCGTTGAAAATAAATTATTCATTGTGATTCGGCATACGTGTAAACCTATTATTTTCAACATGGAATTTTGTCATATTTGCCTTTTACTTCATCAAATATAGACCGTTAGTGCTCGTTTGACCGCCCCATTGAAACTGATCTTACTAGGACCCATAATCAATGATTTAAACAAAAATAAGAAAAATAAATTATACCCCTATAAACCATACTTTTCTCTATATAAAGTGAGGTTTGCAAATGCATTCATTTAAGAAATGAAGGTAATTATTTAACGTTCATCGAATTCATACGGGACAATTGGGATAATGTCTCATGTCAAATTAAGGGAGCTAATAACCTACACTGGCAGTTTTATCCCGAAAAAAAAAAAAAAAAAAAAAAAAACCCTCAAAATGACCCGATTTGTTTTTATTTGATTTTCTTAAATTCGGCATTGGAGGAAAGAAAAAGCATTTTCCTATTTAAATTACAAGTCACATTTTTCATTGCAAAACGAAAATTTTAATTATCACAATTTAAAAGCAGATACTGTCGCGTAGTTTTGCTAATATACTACTGAAGTACAATAGACATTTTATTCTAAAATTGACCAATCTTAATTTGATAAAATATATATATATTATATAATTAGCTATTTTACCGTTTGACCCATATGCTTTACACTGTTCATAACAAAAACATTTGGTGGCGTCACTAAGGGTATAGGGGGAATGTTGTTATTGTTGTTGACGCATCCAGTGCCTCTCTTTTTTTTTTCAGCTAAATTCTAAATTTAGCCACCCAATCAACTGAGGTAATGGCCAGATATGACCGACTCAGTATAAGAAGATAGATAGATAGATAGATATTCTTCTGTTTCAACACTTCCATTCTGGGGTTTACAGGGGTATACAATATGTTTCTTATGTCTGCTCAAAATCATAGATCGTGGGTATTTGTTAGATCCGGTTCACCGAGGCAGATCTCACGAGTTCCTAAAACATTAGTTTTGAACAGAAATATGAAAAATATCTGACATTTTTATCTGAAAATTTTCATTTTTTGGTGATAAAATTTTCAGTATATTTGAAAAGGCGTGTTTTCGTAATGATTGCCTTTTCCACGGACGTTAAATGAACTTGGCTTTCGGCATTAATACCTACTTTAAAACGTCCATTAAAACTTTATTGTTTAATCTTTGTTTTCAGTTAGAGACCTAATGAACAAAATTTGACATAGCTATAGAAAAGGTCGTGGTCAGCCTAGGGTCATCACCGGAACAAGGTTGGTAGAATTAACATGATGCTACATTCCAATATTTACTGCAACTGACCCACCCGTTCTTGAGAAGTTTTTTCAAGGGTTTTACCTTATATCGACATGGCGGTCAACATTGTTCTGTGACTTGGACCACACAAACAAATATTTCTTTCGCATTTTCTGAATAATTTATGAAATCTAATTGGAATCGCCATAGTTGCATGACTAACAAGAAATATCTTTAAAAAAGATATGCGGCGTAGATTTAATTGGAAGGTTGTTTAGAAACCAGTGCTTCAGCTGAAGTGCACGACCCGCCGGATGCTTTTAGCTTGATGAGTGTTACCATATATGGGTATGGCGGCCATTTTGGTCATGTGACCTGGACCTAAAACGGTTCCCCCAATAAAAGCGCCTTATCGTAAGGAGCAAAAATATATCTAATACTTTAGTACTGTATTCTGAATCGTTTGCAGGATAAAATGAATTCTCACTTTTCCAATACAAAAGCATATGTGTCAAAGTTTGACCTAGGCACAAAGAAGGTCAAGGTCAACCCAGGGTCACCATTTTAGCAATTTATGATGGGCCTACGTCCCAGATGTTATTTATCAAGTTTCGTGGAAATCTGCCAATGGGTTCTGGAGAAGACTATTTTGAAGGGTTTTTACCATATATGGCTTTGCAGCCATTTTGGTCATGTGACCTGGACCCCATGAGCAAATTTTGGTTTCCTCCATCCCATAGAGGCTCCATATGAAATTTGACTTCAATCGGCCCAACGGTTTCCGAGGAGAGAAAGTTCGAAAAATTTCACATTTTTCGCCTCGGCGAGGCTATACTAAATGGAATGTAATATTTCACAAGTTCATTGGTTAGACCTCATTGATACTATCAGTATGCCAAAAATTGTTTAAATATTCCAAGCGGTTAAGTCACTATCACCAATTTTCACAAACGGGTTACGGACGGACAGACAAACAGACCATATATGGCTTGGCGGCCATTTGGGTCATGTGACCTGGACCCCATGAGCAAATTTTGGTTCCCCCCATCCCATAGAGGCTCCATATGAAATTTGACTTCAATCGGCCCAACGGTTTCCGAGGAGAAGCATTCGAAAATTTTCACATTTTTTCGCCTCGGCGAGCCTATACTAAATGGAATATAATATTTCGTAAGTTCATTGGTTAGATCTCATTGATATCTATCAGTATGCCAAAAATTGTTAAAATATTCCAAGCGGTTAAGTCACTATCACCAATTTTCACAAACGGGTTACGGACGGACAGACAGACTGACAGAATGACACGGTGATTTTAGGGCACTCGACTTCAGTCGGTCGCTTTTTCTGCGGGTCGTGCAATATGAGCTACAATAGTGACAGCAACAATTGTCTAGCTATGAACTGGTTTACTGTATTCAAACAATTCAGATGTCACGCGAGGAAAAATAGCTTTGCAGAGGGCGGTGTCCCGCCTGTTTGAGCTAAGGTCAATGTAAAAAGGTTAAAAACATGACCTCATTTCAAGAGCATATGATCTCAAGTATATGCACAACAAATAAGAAAACCTTATCATTTACTGTTTTTGAACACAAATTCTAGGGTTAACATTTCGGGTTGTCGCTATGGTGAACGTAAACGCATAGGCGGACGAACAAACGGACGAACAGACAAACGGAAGGAAACTTGATCTTATGTGCACCTAATTAAAACTCAAATTACACTTATTCCTTTTCAGAATTTATATAACATTAATGATATTCGAAAATGTCCATTTTGTGTTAAAATGGAGGACATAAAGTATGCTGAAGACAAATGATACACTGCAACTTTTATTTAGCATATATTGTAAATTAAACATCTGTCAATTTGTAATGCGATTATTACATGTTTTTGTCATGCTGTATCTCTTTATTGGTTTCATTGGGCAACAGGGCTTGGGTGTCATTTCATCTCAATGTCGGGTAAAAGTCCCACAAACTTGGAAGCAACGTCTCCAAAATGACCTACACAGTGTTGATGGGGACGTTAAACCTCAAATCAAACAAACAATTCCTTTCGCAGAAAATTCTTCCTTTCGCGAAAGGAACCTTCCTTTCGCGAAATGGTTCTTTTCGCTATATAGACCAACCACGTGAAATTAGGTCAAAATAGCTATTCACCGCAGCAGTTACAGAATTCACTAGAAACACAATTATACATATGACGTATGGTCATCAAAGGACAAGACGGTGAGCAAGCCTAAACTGTATATATTTTTCATTCATGTCTCACATAAAAACGAAACATTTCCTAGGTTAAAACTTCAGTAAACTGTCGTACTTTTGAGTAGATTTATTTATGCAAATCATTGACCAATGAAATGGTCATCTCCTTGGACATGTGGTTTTATTGACCAATGGAATAACGAAAAATGTAGGACAAAAGCAAAACCATAACGGCTACGCCGTAAAAACATCACGAAAACACGTCTATATAAATACATTGTAAACTTTATCGCCGGGAAAACGAAAATTTCAAGATGAAAAATGGTGATATTTTTCTTATTTCTGTACAAAATATAGATTGAGGGTACTCGTTAGAACCGCCTCATCGAGGCGGTTCTAACGAGTACCCACAATCTATATTTTAGAGCAGAAATAAGAAAAATAAGGTTTACCCATGTAAACCCCAGTTTTACCGTATGAAAGTTGGGTTCAAAGGGTCAAAATAATATAGGCGTGTTTTCGTGATGAGTTATCTGAAATTAACGGACGGATGGACGGAAACCGGAGTCTGACCATGCAATTTTCTGCGGCGAAGCCTTTGGCTCGGGGGAGCTAAAATGGCATTGATGGGATAGTATCACCATATCTTATTAGTGTACTGTGGGTTTACTTATAAATAAACATTGATAAATATTTTCTCATATTAGTTTTTATCATTTTCGTATAACAGGGACGCCTGCAAACAAGATTTACACTATCGTTTGATCAAAATCTTTTAAACTAAGACAGTTACACAATGAGCTGCATTTTATTTTAATTTTACAAAACTGTCTAGACGGAAAACTGCAACTGCCAAACAAAATGGGCGTGCACCTCACAATAACATGCACCCGCAGAGTCTGGTCTGTTCGCTGTTTAGACACACTAAGGACACTATCTTTACTTTCTATAGCTAAACTTTCAAACATCTTGCTACTCCGTGTAGCTGAGAAGACTGGTGTGTATGCCACCTGTTCGGAAACCAAAAGGCAGGATTTATCCTGACGGAGGTAACATGCACTTATATGTTTGTTAAGTACAAAGCCCAAGATCTCATCTCTTTTTCAATGCTGATAAAAATTAAACGTAATAGGAAAACCCACCGTGTGACATAATCGATGTTTTCATTGCTAAAAATATGACAGGTTTCTGATAAAAAAATGATTTTTTATTTCCTGCTACAAAATAGATAATGAGGTGCTCGTTAGCGCCTCATTGAGACGGTTGAACAGCCTGATTCATGTAGTTCTAACGAGTACCCCAAAAAGTGAGTGAAACTAAAAACCTAGAATAGACACTTGTAAACCCATCTTTTGTCCATATAAAGAATTTTTCAAGGTTTAGAGCGATGCACGGACGTGTTGGCATGATGGTATTGAAACATTTTGCTGAGCAGTATTAAAGACTCCCACATGGGACAGGGGCATATAATTCTGTCACGGGCTATTTTCTTGGGCCAACATTAAACCTATGAAAGTATTGCTCCATTGACTTCAAGACTGACATTTATGTGTTTGTTATTTTGGTTTTGGTTTTACGGCCCTTCCAAGAGTATTTCACTTATTTCGATCAGATCGTTAATTTGAAGTGAGCAAAACCCGGAGTACCCGGGGACAACTGTTTGTTAATTGAACTGTCAACTGAAATTATGAGTAAGTTTAGTCCCTTGTCTTGGTCAGCTTGCTCTTATTAAATTTTTTGCTACGTAGGGCACTTGAGTTATTTCTTCTGCATAGCTTTTAAATGAATTTATTTAGCAATATTCATGGTAGATGGAGCCCAGGTTGGCAATCCATCTAGGTGACAAAAACCTACGTACATGTATCTGGATTCACGTGTTCCAACTATGTAAAGTCTGCTTCGGCAGTTGGGGCGGAGGAAGTCAGTTCTTTGATTCAGTGGCCCGAACGGTGATGCAGCAGCATTCTGGCACTATGGAAGTCATGATCATCCGGGCTTAGCTCCAGATGCCTCGACACTGTTTTGCCTCTGGATCCAGTTAGGTCAGGATGGGAGAAAGAGGTTGACTCTGCGCACCAATCCAATTCAAAGCGCATGCCAACCGAATCATATACACACGGGCGAGCGACGAAGCGGCAGGTGAGGAAACAGTGGAACCGGCACACAGGCGGTTTGGTTCTATATGGTCCGTTTCCTTAGGAATATTTGGGACATTCAGTAGCCGAACTGAGTGACTGAGCGGACAGATTGTACTGCTCACTCTCTTAGCACGGGGAAGGGGCTATTAAAGGTGCCCTTAACAAACCCGATGTTGCTTAGCTGCAATCCGCGGAGATTCCATTAAGCGGTCGTTCAAGCAAGACAATCGGCGCATGGATTGGCACACTTTGATGGACAATGTTGGTTCAGACAGGCCACAGCGCAGGTAGAGGACTTGACCAGGATAATGTCGAGTTTGCAGCTCTAAGTGAGACTCGCCTTGCAGAGGAAGGACTCTTAAAAGAAGTTGGTACTGGCTATACTTTCTTTTGCAGTGGACACAAGAAAGAAGTGCGGCGTAAAGCAGGAGTAGGTGTCGCCACCTTATCAGCAAGCTCTCAGGACTTCCAAAAGACATACATGACCGTCTGATGACGCCGAGACTTCCTTTATATGGTACGAGATACAACTATTGTAAGTGCGTATAACCCAGATGAGGTCAAAGTTCTATGATGATCTGATTTTCTGCGATTTCAGCTACACCCCGTAAAACTTACTCATCCTCCTGTAAACTTTCAATGCTAGACTCGACATGCTAAGTGATACTCAAAGGCTGCTGATAGCTTGGGTGATGAGCCATATGTTGGTGGCATTACCATTACAAAAGGCCTTTACACAATGCCAAATAGGAAGCGGTTAGCCCCGTTAGAGAATTATATGCTCCTGTATGAGGTTAATAAAATCTATGATGACAAAGGAAATCGCATACGTGTTTGCAATTCATTTAAGACTCAAGCGAGGCTATGCCAAGCATGAGACTTAAATGAACTGAAAATGAGGCTGATATTTCCTTGTATAGGACTGATTATTTGTCTCAATCACCTGCTCGAAAGAATGTACCTGGAATAAAAACAGTCTTCAAACGAATTAATTACTATCAAAAACAAACACAGTATACGGGTTGTGTCCTGCAAATGTGCTAAAGCCTTTATTGTACCTGCCTTTTTTCTTTTTTAAAAAAAAAAGTTGTTTAAATCCATCTTTTTCAATTATTTTATTTGCATTTGTTAGTGGTAAATATGGACTTATTTCAGAAGAGGTACCGACCCTTCTATTCGAAGAAATATTATTTAACGAAACCAGCTATTTAGCCAAAACAAGAAGGTTTTTCCCAAACAAACACTGGTATCAAAAGATTGACCTTTAAAACCGATCGTTATAATCTACATGTAGCAACCGTTTGGGATTGGAATCAAAATACAAAATAACAGTATTCTTAAGTCTATAGGTCAATATCTAGTACTTGTTATAGTTGAAAATCTGGATCAAAAGAACAGACTGACCACCTTCCAAGTTCCATCCTTCTTGGCCTGAAAACCATCACGACGTTAAATTGACGTCAATGAAACATTGCTTAAAATTCATGGACCAGTTGTTCAAATCTAATGATGTCGTTAGTTAAATATAGTTAAAACTTTGATTATTTATTATGGCAAATATGCTTATATTTTTTTGCTGGAAAAAAATGTGAGCAGCTTTTTTTTTCAGCAAAAATACAAAAACTTTTAATAATAAACTTGCTAGAACAGTTAACAATATGACCACTAACGAGCCTGTTAGGCTAACGAGGCTTTGCACAACTGATCCCATATGCTCAGGCGGGTATACACATGTATATCTTTGACCTGTCGTAATGCCCATCGATCAATACTGCTGGGGGAAAGGGTGGGAAGACGGACGGACGGAGGTGCAAGCATTTATTGGGTATTTCCTATGTTAAAAAAACCAATAGTACGTTAAAAACTTGACGGGCCTCCGTGGCCTAGTGGATAACAGCGCTGACTCTTAATCATTAGGTTTCTCACCGCTGTCGGATCACATGTGAGACGCCAAGTTCTGCAACGGAAGGCCAGGTGTTTATTCGCCGGGTACTCCGGTTTTCGCCCACCTCTGATTAACGATCGGCTCGATATGAGTGAAATAATCTTGAAAGGGCCGTACAACCAAAACCAAAATCAAACGTTAAAAACTTTAAAGTAGCCAGCTCGTGAATACCCATTCGAGCGCCCGGATAGACAGACAGAAAAATGGAGTATACCGCGATACAGATGCATGAAGTAACATAAGAAACAGAATGGAAAATTGAACGAAAATTATCAAAGAAAATACAGCCGAACTTCAATGGGTCGAAAACCTTTAGGACTATGAACATGCGTTCAAGGCAGGACTAGTTCTAGTTACTGGTGGTTAATCATAACTTTAAGCGGTAAGATATTATGGTGCTTAACCCTTTTTGCACCAAATCGAACCTTCCTCCATATTTATCGGCCCCGCCCATAGGGGCTTGAAGAAATATATGGGCTGCATGATGCTTACACGCAGAGCTGATTCCGGCCCGCACACTGGTACTGATAAACCGCTTAGAGTATCTAAGCCTGTCCAGGAACCGCAGTGCGAGGCAGACCGTCCATGCTAATAAACCCTATTGGTTTCATTGGGCGACATGGCTTGAGCTGTCATTTCATCTAAATGTCGGGTAAAAGTCCCACAAAATTGGAAGCAACGTCTCCAAATAACCTTTACAGTGTTGACGGGGACGTTAAACATCAAATCAAACAAACAAATCCTCCATATATATAGC
Organism: Lucinisca nassula; assembly: GCA_963580285.1. NCBI lineage: Eukaryota > Metazoa > Mollusca > Bivalvia > Lucinida > Lucinidae > Lucinisca > Lucinisca nassula. Next base: position 64,432,678 of record OY757015.1, read on the forward strand.
AGGAGTTCACTTCAAAAGTTTTGGGGACGACAAGTTGTGTTTTCTTCAAAATCTATTTGGAAAATGGCTGAATCTTTAGCAAATAGTGTAGGCCCTGATCAGACGCCGCGATCTGCGGCGTCTGATCTGGGCCTGCATTGTTTGTCAACTACCCGTTTTGTGGTTTCTGCTACAAAATGGGTTAATAAGGGGTATAATATTATTTATAATCTTCTATAAAGGTAGGATGTGTTACCCATCGTGGCGATTCCAATGCGTAACACAACTTATCTCTATTTTACAATTGCAAGAACACATGCACCCTTTCTTAATCAACTTAATATCTCTCACTCCAATGTGAGACGCCATGTTCTGCAACGGAAGGTCAGCTGGCTTTCTCCAGGTACTCAGATTTTCATCACGAAAACAGGCCTATATAATTTTGACCGCCTTGAACCCCACTTTTATATAGTAAAACTGGGGTTTCCGGGGAGTATACCTCATTTTTCTTATTTCTGCTCTAAAATATAGATTGTGGCTACTCGTTAGAACTGCCTCGATGAGGCGGTTCTAACGAATACCCACAGTCTATATTTTGAGCAGAAATAAGAAAAATATCGTAATTTGTCATCTTAAAAGCTTCATTTTTCGGCGATAAAGGTTGCAATGTATTTGTATAGGCGTGTTTGCGTAATGTTCGCCCACCATTGATCAATGATCGGCTCGAAATAAGTGAAATAATCTAAAAAGTGCTGTGAAACCAAAACAAATAAATAAATAAATAAATAAAAAAAAAATAGTAAAATAAAAAAAAATAGTAAAATAAAAAAAAAAATAAAATAATAATAATAAAAAAAAAAATAAATAAATAAATTATAAAAAATCGTGTTTGGGGCGATTTTTATCAGTGCGCACAATATATCTTTTTTAGGACACATTAAAAGTGCTTTAAATTCCATCATGATTTCAAGTCTGTGAAACGAGGACCCCATAAGCCCCACTTTATACAGTAGAACTTCGATGGCTCGAACACCGGTGGCTCGTTTACTATGGATGTGTCGAACCCATTCTTGAGCCCCTAGTGCAATCCTCTACATAAGAAATAGTGAGATTTTAGTCTTTTATCTTCCAAATGAATGTTGTGTGTACTCATTAGAATCGCCTCGATGAGGCGATTCAAATGAGTACACACATCATACATTTTCATTATAGAACACCGAAAAGATGACTAAAAGTATCTCGTTATGTCTCCTGACAGTAACCTTAGTGGCTCGAACTACCCCTGTGTTACAACGCATAATGTAGTAATGTAATAATTACTACATTTTGAAATTTTTACTACATTATGCGTTGGCATAGTCGACGCGAAATGAAATAAAATGTCGTTTTTACTACATTATGCGTCGATACTAAGAGGTTTGAGCAAAATGAAAGAATTATTTCATTTTGCGGCGATGGGTGGCATACTTAATTTTACTTCATTATGCGTCAACAGTTTGTTTGTTTGATTTGAGGTTTAACGTTCCCGTCAAGACTATTTAGGTCATTTTGGAGACATTGCTTCAAATTTTATGGGACTTTTACCCGATATTGAGATGAAATGACATCTCAATCGCTGCCGTCCAATTAAAAGCAATAGGGTTTATATGCATGGATGGGCCGACTCGCAGCAGTTTTCCTGGACAGGCTTAGACCTTCTAAGCAGATTACGAGGACTCATGTACGGGCGGTATCAGCTCTGCGTGGAAGCATCGTGCAGCCCATCTATTTATACCCCCGGCATACGAAGTATGCAAGGGGGTATATAGTTTTTGTCCATTCTGTCTGTCTGTCTGTCTGTCTGTCTGTCTGCCTGTCTGTCTTTTGTTTGATTTGTTTGATTTGAGGTTTAACGTCCCCGTCAACACTATTTAGGTCATTTTGGAGACGTTGCTTCCAATTTCATGGGACTTTTACCCGACATTGAGATGCCGCCCAATAAACCTTTTTCTTTGTGATTTTGACCTTCAGTGTGCTTTTGTGGAAGACCGTCTTTTGGACTGTTCAACTGTGGTCTTAAAGACCACTTTTGAACCGTCTCAAATGTGGTCTAAATTGTAGGAATTTAACTGTATTGCTTCCTAAGTCTTTTCGAAGACAGCTATGTTCTACCATCATTACTTCATTATGCGTCGATATGGTGCATATCAACGCGAAATGAAATAATTTTTTTACTTCATTTCGCGTCGACTATGCCAACGCATAATGTAGTAAAAAAAAATCAAAATGTAGTAATTATTACATTACTACATTATGCGTTGTAACACCCCTGTCTCGAACATATTTTCTAGGTCCCAAAGGTGTCCGAGCCATTGAAGTTCGACTGTAGAAGGAAACGTGAGGTTTTCGGGGTATACATTATTTGTCTAATTTTAGTTCAATAACATAGGTTGTGGGTACTCGTTAGAACCGCCTCATTGAGACGGTTCTAACGAGCACCCACAATTTATGCTGAAAGCAGAAATAAGAAAGATGTTATCATTTTTTACTAATACTTGTCATTTCTGACACCATACTGGACGACATTATTTCACTTGGACATGTTTTCCTAAGTGTAATTGCACTTAAACTTACATTGTATTATTTTCAGAACTTGAAGACGCTTGATGGCTTTCAGCGACCCAACCGAGCAGGATTGCACAGGCAAACTGGCAGAAATATTTATAGCCACACCTCATCATTGCATCAGTTATATTTACCCCTTTCTGAAATATACAAAGAAGACCATGGGTCATGTATAATTTTGTAACCCCCACCCCCACACCCCACATGTGTTCAAGACAGGCATCACGAAAACACGCCTATATAATTCTGACCCCCTCGAACTCACTTTTATATAATAAAACTGGGGTTTACAGGGGTAATCCGCCCCCGCCCATAGGGGCTTGAAGAAATATATGGGCTGCACGATGTTTCCACGCAGAGCTGAATCCGGCCCGCACACTAGTACTGGTAAACCGCTTAGAGGATCTAAGCCTGTCCAGGAACCGTGGTGCGAGGCGGAATGTCCATGCTAATAAACCCTATTGGTTTCATTGGGCGACAGGGCTTGAGATGTCATTTCATCTCAATGTCGGGTTAAAGTCCCACAAAATTGGAAGCAACGTCTCCAAAATGACCTTTACAGTGTTGACGGGGACGTTAAACCTCAAATCAAACAAACAAACAAACAGGGGTAAACTTTCTGCTCTAAAAATATAGATTGTGGGTACCCGTTAGAACCCCCTGGATTAGGCGGTTCTAACGTGTGCCCACAATCTATATTTTGAACAGAAATTAGAAAAATATCACAACTTTTCATCTGAAAGTTTTCGTCTTTTCGGCGTTAAATTTTACAATGTATTTGTATAGGCGTGTTTTCGTACTGGCTAATTCTAGCAAGTAATGGAAAGGTCATGTCTTAAATAATCATTAAGGTTAACAAGTCCTTGTAATTACCACCAATCTCAACCCAACCCACAATCTATATTTTTTAGCAGAAATAAGAAAACTAAAGCTTATCGCTTGTAAATCACAGTTTTACCATATAAAAGTGGGGTTTAAGTGGGGTCAAATTATATAGCCGTGTTTTCCTGATGTTATGACAAAATCCCGAATTTACAAAAAATCAAATAAATTCAATAATGGAAGAATCCACCTCAGATGCTCGTGCGTGAAAGAGTCTAGGGTCCAGTTGTTCAAAGCATTGTTAGCTTAACTTAGCTCGTTAGTGGTCATATTGTTAAATGCTCTAGCAAGTACAATATCTTTGTTTGTTTGTTTGTTTTGGAGTTTAAAGGCCCCGTCAACACTATTTTAGGTTATTTTTGAGCCAGTCAGTTTACTTATCCACACTTTTCCTGGGCAGGATTATACGTAAGCGGTTAACCAGTACAGTGCACATTCTTTCGCCACAACTGCACTTCTTGAGTAAGCGGAAGGGAGAGAATGACCCTAGAAAAGATTTCATGATCAATCTCCACGAAAGAATGTAGCCGACCCCGACAGGTATGGAAACCGCATCCTCCTAATCACCAGTCAGACGTGCATCCGACTGAGCTACCGAGGCCGGCAACAATCTAATATCTATATCTAATATCAATATCTAATCTAGTGTTATGTTTTGTTGGAAACAATTAGAGACCACTTTTTGCATTTGCAACAGCTGTTCAAGTTTTTTTTTTTTTCAGCCAAAAATATTAGCATATTTGCCATATCAAATCATCAAAGTTTTAACGATATGTTGACTCAAGACGTCGTTAGTTTTGAACAACTGGCCCAAGATCATGCAAACAGGGGCGTGGAAAGAGCACTTTATATAGAGGATCTCACATGAGTGTTCATGTATTATTGTATTTATTAAACGAGTTGAGGAAAAGGGATAAAATGCGAGGCTTTGCCGAGCATTTTATCCCTTTACCTCAACGAGTTTAATAAATTGTTGCTATAGAGGATCTTACATGAGTGTTCATGAATTAATGAATTTATTAAACGAGTTAAGGACAAGGGATAAAATGCGAGGCTTTGCCGATTATTTTATCCCTTTTCCTCAACGAGTTTAATAAATTCAATAATACACGAGCACCAGTGCAAGTTTCTATTTATCATATGACATTTAAAACGCATTTTATTCACGATTGTTTACAAAAATGTCAATATTCCGCCATTAGTAAACGCTACGTCGTTAAGGACGTCGTACATGTAACGTTACGGGACGTATCTAGCTAATTTGCATATTTAATCCACGAGTGGATTATCGAAAATATTACATGGCGTTATTACACTCTCAGACGCGACGTCATGTGATAAAGTAGAATACATGTAGGTTTTTTTGTTTGCATTGAGGTTTGAAGTCCCCTTCAACACTATTTAGGTCATTTTGGAGACGGTGCTTTCGATTTTGTGGAACTTTTACTCGACATTGAGCTGAAATGACATCTCAAGCACTACCACCCAAAGAAACCGCACCACATTTCCTGGACAGGCTTAGACCTGAGCGGTTTACATGTACCAGTAATCAAATTCGGTCAGTTTCTGCTCTGCGCGGAAGCATCAAGCCTTGTCACTGGTCACTTGACGTTATGTCAACGTCACCTCCACGTCGATGCAACGGCAGGGCCAGTATTACCTTGCAGTGAGTTACTATCAATAGTATTATGGCATCTACCATTTCTGAAGGATGTTCGTCTGACTTCGGATTCGAACCCCGCCGGGTCGGCAATATTCTCTCGCGGTGATTGATCATGATATCTTTTCTACAGTCATTCTCCCCTTCTGCTGGTTATCGAATGTGTATACTGTCCTATGTATAAGCCTGCCAAGGAAAAGCGGTTAGGTAAACTAACCAGCTCGAAATGACCCAAAACAGAGTTTACTGGGCCGTTAAACTCCAAACCATCTCACATTTTAAAGTACTTACTGTGTAATGCTGTAAAGATTACATAACTGGCGTAAAAAACAAATCCAGGACGTGGTTCAACGTATGTTGTCCTTCCTTTATTTGTTTATGTATTTCATTGACGCTTAAATAATTTCCAATATAGGTAAAGTATTTTTTAATATAAGAGCCGTGGCACAAACAAACGCAAATAAAATAGTACGAACAGCGGAGACTCAGATCAGCCTGCGCATGTATGCGCAGGCTGATCTGAGTCTTCGCTGTTCGCATGAGCCTTATATAGTCTCAGAGATATATTAAGTGAAGTCTCACTGGTTGATGGGCAGGAAGAGCTTAGTTTTCACTGTTCGTACAGCTCTTTTTGTGCATCAGCTCTAAAGTACATTTATTGTCAGTATTTCCACCTCTTAATTGGAATGAGATTTGTACACCAAATCCTAAACAAATATGTAATTAATATGTCTTATATAGTCACGTTCGGGTAAATGACTTTAACCAATGGAAAACAAACATACTTTTAAACATCATCTCTTTTGTTGCAGGGTTTATAAGCCATACTGTTAGCAAACAGATTTGTTTGGTTGTGTTGGAGTTTTACGTCCCCGTCAACATTATAAGTCATTTTCCATTCCCGACACTGAGATAAAATTCCATCTGAAGCCCTACCGCCTGAAGAAACCGCTAGAGTTTAAGGGACGGACCATTACGCAAACACGCCTATACAAATACATTGCCACCTTTATCGCCGAAAAAATGAAAATTTTATGATGAAAAATTGTGACATTTTTCTTATTTCTGCTCAAAATATAGATTGTTGGCACTCGTTAGAACCGCCTCATCAAGGCGTTTCTAACGAGTACCCACAATGTATATTTTAGAGCAGAAATAAGAAAAATAAGGTATACCCCCGGAAATCCCAGTTTTACTATATAAGACCCCAGTTTTACTATATAAAAGGGGGTCAAAACTATATAGGCGTGTTCTCGTGATGCGACTTTACAACATCTCCTGTTCTAATCGGTTTACCACTACTCCTTATTAAGCCCAATTGGCCTGACTGGCGGGGTGCTTTAGCAACCGGTGATACACGCTGATCAGATGACGAGCTCAACGGCGTCTTAGGTTAGACATTTTGTAAATGCCCAAGGTTGCTATTTAACGCTGTAATATTATTTCACTCAAGCAAGCATATGTTGTGATACCCAGACCCCAATCCATACCCTCACCAGAAATACAATAATAAATAAAAAGTGGGGTTTTCTTTGTCTTAATTCTTGCGAAATACGGCCCCCGCCCATCGGGGCTTGAAGAAATAGATGGGCTGCATAATGCTTCCACGCTTTTCCTTGGCAGGCTTATACATAGGACAGTATACACATTCGATAACTAGCAGAAGTGGGGAATGACTGTAGAACACTGGTCCATGCTTATAAACCCTACTGGTTTCATTGGGCGACAGGGCTTGAGATGTCATTTCATCTCAATGTCGGGTAAAATTCCCACAAAATTGGAAGCAACGTCTCCAAAATGACCTATACAGTGTTGACGGGGACGTTAAACCTCAAATCAAACAAACAGACTTGCGAAATACAGATATCTCTCTAGTACATGTACCTACATGTTACACTATGTCTAGTCAGAAAGAAAAACACTCACATCTTCATCTGAAAACGTTTTGCAGTATACAATTTATCACATAGATTATACATATGTCACATAGAGCATTATTTAATGCCAATGCTTCCCTAAATTTAAGGAATGGAATTGTATTGTTATAGTCAATTTAATACATAGAAACGAATTCGGTTTAAAATACACATATATCATAGCAATACTGAGAAAAATGGGTATTTTGTGACAGCTGGAGGATAGGTTTCCTTATTTCTCCATATAAATTTATGCTGTGGGTATTCATTAGAACTGCCTCGACGACATCGTTTTTTCTTTGAGAATTGACAAAAACTATCCTTCAATGTTCACAACATATGGACTTTATCCATGTTATCTGATGCTAGGCGGTTTTGATTACAAGGACACATTTACATTGTTACATGTATACCCACTCCGCCCCAACCGATTGGGGCTTGAAGAAATACATGGACTGCATGATGCTTCCACGCAGAGCTGAAACCAACCGCACATTAGTACTGGTAAACTGCTCAATGGTTCTAAGCATGTCCAGGGAAAGTGGTGCGAGTTGGACCATCCATGCAAATAAACCCTATTGGTTTCATTGGTTGGCAGGGCTTGAGATGTCATTTCATCTCAGTGTCGGGTAAAAGTCCTACAAAATTGGAAGCAACGTCTCCAAAATTACCTATACAGTGTTGACGGAGACGTCAAACCTTAAATCAAACAAACATGTATACCCACAAAATCTGTCTTCAAAATCCAATTCCTTGAATTTAAGGACACTTTAACTCTAAGGACTTATTTTGAACCCGGGTACGCTTTAACAAAATGTTTATAGAAACTTTTCCATTCCTAATATTATTCGATATTAATTTATTCATAGTTAATATATTACGTTTGAACCGAAAAATCGTACAAGTTGAATATTTAAGCAGGGGTTTGATTATCACAATTTCTAAAGGTTTTAGAATTCTAACCAAATAAGTATAGAATAGGCTTAACATTTCGAATAAAAATCGTGCCACTTATGACTCGGAGTTAATGTTTGGCATAAACATGTCCGAAGTAAAAAAAATTGATGGCGCAGAAGTACTAAACCTACGACAACAAAACTATTTTGCATTGGCCACCTACGACAACAAAACTACGACACCTACGACAACAACGACACCTACGACAACAAAACTATTTTGCATTGGCCAACTCTGATCTGGCAATCCGGAGGTTGGTAATTAAGAATCCAAAATGTCTTCATATCAAGTGATGAAGTCAACGGTCTGTAGGCACGAGGCATAACATCACGTGAACAAGTCTGTGAAATGAACACCCAATTAACCCTACATTGTAAAGAGAAAATGGGGTTTATATGGTTATGCATTATTTTGTTTTATTTCTGCTCAAAACATAGGTTGTGGGTAAAAATAAGAAAAATATCATGGCTTCATCATCAGAAATGTTACCAGTGAACAAAAAATCACTTACAGTAGAACTTCGATGGCTCGGACACCGATGGCTCGTTTACCATGGATGAGTCGAACCCATTCTTGAGCCCCTAGCGAAATCCTCTACATAAAAACTAGTGGGGGATAATTAAGGAGATTTTAGTCTTTCATCTTACAAATGCATGCTGTGTGTACTCATTAGAATCGCCTCGATGAGGCGATTCTAATGAGTACAAACAGCATACATATTCATTATGGAACACCGAAAAGATGTCTAAAAGTATATCGTTATGCCTCCTGGCAGTAACCCTCAGTGACTCGAACTCCCCCTGTCTCGAACAGATTTTCGAGGTCCCAAAGGTGTTCGAGCTATTGAAGTTCGACTGTATAGTCGCACGGGTGTGTTACTATAATGGCCTAGTAGATATGGACATTTTTGCTACACAGTAACAGCAATGCCTGAACATCGTGAACCCAACAGGAACTCTGCAGACATCCAACGTGTGGGCAACGTCGTCTTTAACGCATCGCCTAGTGTTGCCTAGTGGGAGGAATCTTTATAAAATGATCAGGCCATATTTCAAACAATTCAGAAGAAGAAGAAGAAGAAGAACAACAACAACAACAAGAGCAACAAGATGATGATGATGATGATGATGATGATGATGATGATGATGATGATGATGATGATGATGATGATGACGATGATGATGATGATGAAAAATAAATAAATAAATAAATATAAATAAATAAATAAATAACAATACTTACATTTGAAGTGGACAAACAATCTAGTCGTCATGCATAATTTGGTTAACTTTAGGATTTTGTTTTCTTAATTCTCCAATGAACAGATGTGTGGGCACCTGTTAGAATAGCCTCATCGAGGCGATTCTTACAAGTACCCACAACACATGCTTCTAGCAATAAAAAAGTAAAATTAACCGTTTATTATCACTGTAAAACCCTGATTGAACAGTGAATGTAATAATCCGCGTTAACAAATAGAGCATTAAAACTCTTCAAAGAGAATGAAAAGGCGATAGATGTCCGTGAGGTCTAATTTAATGATATCACCATCTTTTAAGGAATATTAAATACTTGGAACTTAGAATCAATATTTAATTTATTCTAGGCAAAATGGAAATTAGAATTTATCACGCTAGCAATACCCTTGTTAACCTTAGTACATAGTGAGAAAAATAGGATTTAAAAAGGGTGTAGACGAACAGAACAGAATTTTATTGACATTGACTCCACACTTCCCAGAAAAACAACAACAACAACAAAACATTGGGTACTCCTTAGAACCACCTCAACGAGGCCGTTTGTAATGTACCAACACTGCCGGGGTCGGCAACATTCTTTCGGGGAGATTGATCATGAAATCTTTTCTACGGTCATTCTCCCCCTGATTCAAGAAAAGCAGTTGTCAGTTTCTGGCGAATGAATGTGCACTGTACTGGTTAACCGCTTGACCGGCTCAAAAATGACCTAAATTAGTGTTGACTGGGTCGTTAAACTCCAAAACAAACAAATAAACAAATACTGGTGGGTCAATTATCACTTAGCGTAGGCTTGGAAATAGTCCTTGACTAAGCCTTGAGACTGAAAGTGTTTCATTTACTCACGGCTGGTAAACTCGTAAGGGGTAACCGCCGGTTATGTACTCAAAATCCTTACGGGAACTTCTGGTTATGCCTTTCGAGACCAGAAATATGTCAACAAACAGGTGAGTGTTCCCGATATATGATCTTTAGTCATTTTAGCAAACATGTTTTGAGAAATCGGGCAACGCTATTCTCAACAACTTTCATTTCTGCATCAGAAAAGATGGGTGTGGACATGAAAAGGCAAGCGGTAGATTTTTAATTTAATTTCTCCCTGAGGAAGGTAGTCAGATATTTCTGTTTTGACATGTTTTCTAGTGTCGAATGAAGGCATTTTCAGCTACGCGGACGATGCGAAACTAATCCAACATGCCAAAAAACACGTTTTTCAAACCACTTTCATGTTGAAATACATAAGTTGCAAAATTTCCGCAGAATTTGTTCCAGGAGCTTTAATATTTGTGTCGATTATGACTTACGAGGACCGATTACCCCTTACGGGAGCATTACCCCTTACGAGGACAGAAAAAGCCAACTAATGGTTGTCTGATTGAAATGCGTTTCGTCATTCAATAATTCACACAAACGGTTCATCAAAGCCCTGAAGACACTGCAGTTGCTCGGTACGACTGATAATACTGTTAACTTTATTCAGAACGATAACTTAAAATCGAAATTCGTGCCCTCGTATGAAATGCTCGTACGTATCCAAATTCATGTAGTCGAACGAATTGCTGAAAACCTGATATTGGTATATTTTCAAGGCATTTATCTGATATGCTCGTACAGTAGAATAAATTTCATATTAGATGCGCATTTTACTGTACGCCTCCGCCCATCAAGGCTTGAAGTGCTTCTTCGCAGAGCTGAAACCGACCGAACTTGAGTACTGGTAAACCGTTTAGGTCTAAGCCTGCCCAGGAAAACTGCTGCGCGTGGGAACGCTCCTTAATCGTTGGCAATTTCTATGTGCGGTATGGTTTGAGATACAAATCCATCCCAATGTCGGGTAAAAGTCCCACAAAAAGTAAGCACCGTCTCTGAAATGAAACGACTGTGAAAACTTAGCTATAATATAATAACTGAAGGCTCTAGATATTGGATTTACAAAGTGTCACGGGGTTTTCCTTCAGTTCAAAATTCTGAGAGTCCTTTCAGCCTCATGGGTCCCATCCTAAATTCAGTACAAAATAGTTCTAAGTAGAGGCAATGATCAGGAATCGATACAATTAACCCACAGCTTCCATCAGAGACACCAAAGGGAAAGAAGCACAAACCTGAAGCACCAGACCCCAACGGAAACACCAACAGCGGAAAGCCAAAAGGACAGTTACTTTCCCACCAAATGGCCTAAAGGCTATCCAAAATAAAATAATATAAGCGACACAAACACCCAAAGACAAACCATAACAAAAATAAACCGCGACTGAAGAGCCACCTTGGAACGGTCAGCGGAAACGAATACCACTGGCGGGGGGGGGGGGGGGGGGGGGCTTTCCTAACTCATCAGTGCAACATCAACAAAGCTGCTCCGATTTTTTTGGTTTGGGTTTTACGGCCTTTTCAAGATTATTTCACTCATATCGAGCCGATCGTTAATCAGAGGTGGGCGAAAACCGGAGTACCCGGAGAAAAACCACCTGACCTTCCGTTGCAGAACTTGGCGTCTCACTTGTGACCCGAGCGAGGATCGAACCACAGCGGTGAGAGACCTAATGATCAAGAGTCAGCGCTCTTAACCACTAGGCCACGGAGGCCCGTACAAAGCTGCTCCGATTAAGTTTGTACATCATCAGTAATGATAAAAATAAACTTACCGTCATGATCCCACATGACATATTTGTTGTCTCGGAAGGCATAACCAGAAGTTCCCGTAAGGATTTTGAGTGCATAACAGGCGGTTACCCCTTACGAGTTTACCAGCCGTGTTACTGTAATCCTTAACTTTAAAGTTTTTATTTTATAAAGCAAAAAAGTGTAGAGCCCGATAAGACGCCACAGAGTAAGGCGTCTGGGGTCACACTGTTGGCCAATTCCAACCATGATTCCAGTCCAGATTCTATAGATAACCCTCTTATGCATCGATAAGAATAGCGGGTCAATTTTCTATAAATAACCGTCACCCGAAAATCAGTGATGGTCACGTAGACTTATGCACTGAAGATTTCCAAGGGTTGTAACTTTGGCTCGATCAACTCCAAAACTGGGATAACAGGTGCATTGCGATATTGATAAGGACCATTGTCTCGATTGATGCTCTCTAGCAATACACAGGGGCATCTCGTCCTGATACCCCAATACTCCATAAGCTCCATTTCTACCACAAGCATGTGGGCATATGGTAGCATTACACTAAATACTGGGAGGTACCGGGTTTTATCACTTTGGGACAGAGCTTTTAGTTGCGTTCTAAATACCAGACTTGCTTCCATTGGATATATATCCCATGTTTTATTTCAATGTGAGAAAATGATAGGTATAAGGGACTAAAATGATGCATGTTTTATAAATATATCTGCAAGCTCAAAGAAATTTTTGCTGACTTTATATGGTCACCCCTCCTTTAAAAATGTTGGTTTTATTTACTCCGTTCTAGCAGGTAAACAAACATGGTTGACTGTAACTTGAAAATGAGCCGGACAACATGTGGATTTTTTTCTCATTAACTTGTTGGGCTAGGATGGCTCTATAAACAAGCAAGGTTTGAAAAGTTTTGTATGTGCAGTTTTTGTGGGAGCAGGTAAAAGGTTACTATTGTCGCCTATGGAAAACATTTAGTGGAAAGCTCCCATATGCGATAAGTCAAAGAATACGGGGCTAACGTCGGGCCGACAGCGATAGATTGTACAAATACAACTTTTTTTTCTGACGAACATCTGTGATATTATTTCTCATTTATATTCGTAACATAGATTGTCGGTGCTCGAGCACCTACAATCTATGTTTCAGAGCAGAAATAATAAAATAATGCATAACCCCACCCCCACTTTCTCCATATAAAGTGGGCTTTACAAGGCTTATGATCGAAAAAGCTACACGAACCTGTTATCGACATGAAGATGTTCATTTTACAAACTTCTGAAAGTTAAAAAAAAATAGTACGCAAGGATGAAGTAATTTTAACGCCTTTTGCTACTTTAAACGCATGATGGAAGAAATTTTAACGTCTGTTCGATCAGTTCAGAAAAAGGATAGGTTGCCTCAGTACAGATTGCGGAATCAATGTAAAAGATTCCCGTCAAGTGAAACTGCGCCCTATTCGGGATGTGCAAACTGGCTCCGCTGAGCTTCACAGCTACATGTAGCAGGCCGGTTAAAATTTGGTATAAAATTTACAGTTGCTATACTATCCAAGCGGCGAATGTCTGTGTGCTGGTCAGACTGCGCAGATGCTATGCCTGATCTGCACCTTTGTTGTTTCAGTCGGTAGCAGGCCGCGCGAAGACTGGTTCTCATCATGTTAGCAAGCACTATATACAGAGTAAACTGGGGTTTACAGTGGCATAATTTATTTTAATTATTTCTGAACTGAGACAAAGGTTGCGGGTTCTCGTTAGAACCGCCTCTTTGAGGCGGTTCTAACGAGCACCCACAACCTATGTTGAAAGTTTAAATTAGAAAAGTATCATTAATTTCATCAGGAAAATCGCCATTTTGAAGAAATGAAAGAATCCACGTAAGCATAAAAATATTCATCAGGAAAACACACCAATATAATTTTGACCCCCTTAAACCCCAATTTTGTAGAGTAAAACAGGGGTATACTTTATTTTTATTATTTCTGCTCAAAAACATATATTGAGGGTACTCGTTTGAACATCGCCCACGCCCATCAAGGCTTTGGGAAATAGATAAGGCTGCATCGTGCTCACACGCAGAGCTGAAACTGACCACACATGAGTACTGGTAAACCGCTTAGAAGAACTAAGCCTGCACAGGCAAAGTGAGTCAGACCGCACAATGCATATAAGCCTTTTTGGCGACAGGGTTTGAGATGTCAGTTCATCTTAATGTCGCGTAAAAGTCCCACAAAATTGGAAGCAACGTCTCCAAAATGACATAAATAGTGTTGACAGGGACGTTAAACCTCAATTCAAACAAACAAAAACTCGTTTGAAGCGCCTGGCCTAGGCGGTTGTGACGAGAGCAGAAATAAGAAAAATATCAGTTTTTTTTTTTTTTTTTTTTTTTACAAATATATATGAACTTTTTTCCTTTTTCGTGAACAAAGTTTTAGTATTTTGAAAAGGCAAGTATTCGTGCATGTATTGACATGCTTATTCATTTCAGGGAAAGCGAATTTCTGCACCAAATGGCTCCGAATTTCTGCACCCAATATACTGTCATCCTACTACAAGAAACGTTTTGAGAAAAGGCGTTTAGGTCAAATCAGCAAATGTTACATGTAAAATGCATATCAGGCTGCGCGGATGCACAGGCTAATCTGCACTTTGTTTGTTCGAAAATGTTAAACACAATGCATCGAAAATCAAAACGCATCACGTGAACAAGTCCGTGAAATGAACACCCCCTAAACCCCATTTTATACAGAGAAAAATGGCGATTACGGGGGTATATAATATTTTTCGTATTTCTGCTCCAAGCCATAGTTTGTGGGTACTCGTTAGAACCGCCACAATGAGGCGGTTCTAACGAGTACCCACAACCTATGTTTTCAGTATAAATAAGAAAAATATCACAGACTTTCATCAGAAAAGTAGTCATTTTGGAGATATGAAACAATACACTATTTTGCACGGGTGCGTTATCGATATGGTATTTTTCAAATGTGACAATGTGCATGCTGATCTGAGGCTTCTTTGTGAGCTAAATAAGGTGGACCCTATGAACAGTGATGAAACCTCTTGCTACAGGTACGTATGGGACTTTGAAATTCCACGCCGATCAAAAAAGAAAATACAATTATTTCAGATCAAGAAAGATAATCCAAAATTTCGGAGGAAAAAAAGCAATACCACAGTTACAGGTATGCCGAAAGGACACATCAGTTTTTATTTTATTGTCCTGGAATGAAAACAAAAGTATTCCTTATTTTGGCCACTACGCTTAGATTCCAGCAAAAAGTTTCTACTCGTAATATGCAATTTAAAATGATTTATCTCTACTTTTGATGACAGATTCCATCTGTCTTTTCTTGCTGTGCTGCCCGTCTTAAAGTAGTTCCCGCTAATTCGGCTTTGACTGCCATACGAGTCCACACAAACTGTAGTCTGATTTGGCGCAGTTATAAAAATTGTACAAGCGTATTAGTTATCCTATAAGCGCAATACACACTTTTGAAGCAGACGACTTGACGATTTTATCTTACCTTTCAGAGAATAGATTCAGCATTTCATATGAATCAGCTGCATCATGCGACGTGTTTGGCAAGGACTGTATACCCAGATCGGTGCGGCGTCTGCTCAGGTTCTATACTGTTTTCTAACAGAGCTGTCAATATTTAACCCTTAAAGACCAGCGTGCTGTAGGACAAGGTCAGCTGCAGACAACAATGTTAATGGGTTTTCTGACTTTCGACGTCAAGTCTAGGTCAGTTACAACGACTTTGGATACACAGATATGACTGGAGAAATTGGAAAGAAAGGTTGTACCTTACAGCCCTGGAATATGATACAGATACTTATGCAAACAGTGTAGGTCCTGTGATATAATCCGAGGTGCCATATTTAGCAGAATGGACAGGCCCAACTTCAGTGATGGAAGAGTGCACTCAAGAAACTCAAGGTAATGAATAAATCAAAGCACTGACAATACTCATGCCGATTGCCTCTGAGTGCAGGCTGATCATGAACGGGGACTTGGACTGTTTCGTTTAAACTTAAGATGTTAGTAACTAATGCAAAAAAGTGTAAAACAAGATCAGCACAGTGTCCTGCGGCGTTTGCTCTGAGTCTACATTGTTTGCCAGATCCAACATTTGATTCAAGTGCAGATTTTTTACAGATAACACTTACATGTACCTAACATTGGCAAACGACGCGGCTATGTTTGGGTTGATTGTTTTGCATTCGACCCGAAGTTGCTTCAGTGCTAACGTCTACGTGACTATCACTGACTTGTCAGAATAACCTTTCTTCTTGTAGAAAATAGCCGCAGTGAAATCAGGGTATTCCACAAGACTAAAGAGGGTTATCCTGGAATCATAGGGTGTGCTTAGCAAACAGTGTAGACCAAGATAGGACGCTGCAGAACGCGGCTTCTTATCAAAATCTTCACTATTTGTTTGGGATTTCAGAATTAAATGGAACAGTTTAGATCTCAGCCCAGGACTATTACCCCCAACATACACCCAACCAGCACTCTTAGTGCTTTGATTCTGAAACCAAACGAGTACATGAATACAACACGCTTAAGCACCATGCCCTTAAGCTAAAAGTGTTAAATCGATCAACCGTGATGTCTGGTTGTCCGGCCACGTCGATCATGTGAACCACCGTCATACCATACCATACCACATGTTCAGGATCAAACCTTTGATGTGTAATGTAAGGTCGTACCTAGAAAATAAGAAACTGAATATGTCCTCAAAAAGCATTAAATCAGAGCGTATTGCAATATTTTTCATTGTTCCCCTGGACAGTTAGAAGCTGGTCGGAAAGCGGATGACGTTGACTCTGATTCTGGGTGCCACATGTGTGTGATCTATCGTCTATTGGAGCGTCATCTTACTATATACAGTCGACGCTAGTTGACCTCGACGGAGCAGAAGACCGACGTCAGAACGTCAAGATCGATTCATCCGTCCGACGCATCTGCGAAACAGATTTCCGCCGGCATCTGCTACACTGTACCTGTAGATAAACAAGGGGTCTCTACAACCGACTAATAAGCACTAACACGGTTCGTCGCCCTTATGCGATGCACGTTTGAGAACTAGGCGTCCCTGTAGTGACTAAAATTAACGCGTCGACACAGTACGGCACGCTTTCGCTGGTGCATGAAATATGTAAAGTGGCGTCTAAGCGACTGACGTGATATGCGTTTCAGTGACAAATCGCACTTCAGCGTGAATCCAGGTGTTTCGACGTATAGGTGTAAGGTATGCCGAGGCGACGCATGTGTACATGTAATAGAGTGTGACATATCGGGTGAAATAAGCGTAATTGTGTGGCGAGCTATTGCATGTAGTTAGCGAACTAAGCTTAGTGTCATTAAGAACATTCGAGACCATGGCTGAGACGTGGACTGAACAGCGAGACGTTACATCAATCAAGTGCTTCGGCCTCACATGGTTTTATTTATTTGTTTACGCTCAGAATCCAGCAGGATTACGCGCGGGCTCATAGTGCTGTTCTTACTCAAAAATTTCTTCAAGCCAATTGAATTCATGTACTGGACTAGCCAGCCTTTCTCCTCACAGAGTCTCTTTGGGGAGAGGTATCCACAACAGACCAGACAAAAACTGTTACTTAAGGACAATAGGATTGTTAAAACTTGAATTTTAATGTTTGGTTTTGTAAACGTAAAAAGTTTCTTGCAAAAATTTGAAACATCGAATGGCACTTCATAATACCACCGGCGTATAGACATCTGCAAATATATCATATAATTGAATTTGCAGAACTACTTTTCTAAATTTCAAGATCTTTTAGAAAGGTTTTCGGTAAGTTTTCACAGTGTTATGATTTTCTCATAGAATCTGTCATTTCAGTGCCTTTGGCGCTTTGATTACTCATAGACTCCGGGAAAAAAACAGACGTTTTACTATATAATTTAATCATTTTGATAAGGGCCTTAAACGATCGGAAAAAGGCATAGCAAATTTTTGTTCCAGAAATATGAAAAAAAGTATCTTAATTTCCTAGCAAATATATTGTATTCATTAGCAGATTTTTTTCAATGAAACTTAAACCAAACTATTCCCAAATGTATATATTTCTTTGAATTTCAGACACGATGGTCGCTCAAAGTTTCCACATCTCCATACTGGATACTTTTCTGATGAAAATTCATTATATTTTTCTTATTTTTACTGCAAACATAGGTTGGGGGTGCTCGTTAGAACCGCCGCATTGTAACTACATGTACAACCTATGCCTTGGGGCAGAAATAAAAAAAAAATGTACCCCGTGAACCCCAGTTTTTCTGAGTATATATAAAATGGGGTTTAGGTGTTGTTCATTTCACGGACGAGTTCCCGTACACGTGATGCGTGAATGGATTCTGGGGGAACCTTGCTGTAAATAGCCTTTTTAACGTTTTCTGCTAGTGCAGTGTTAGTTGGCTGTAAAAAGAAATCTCAACGTTGTTTTGGATAGTAATAGTGACAGTTGCCCTTCTATCGCTACATTCTTTGACACTTTGTAAGGTAACCGGGCTCTATAGGGACTACCAGGATTAGTTTTCCTACTTTCTTAAAAGCCTTGGGCATGGAGTGATACATCGGGGCCGCTGCATTTCTCTCTCGCCTCAGGCACGGTGCAATGAATACGAACGTGGTCTGTAAGGTTATTATCCTGGAAAAGGATGTTATGGGCCCAGCCTTTAGCCATTTATGAGACAATAGTCACATTTGATTGGATATAATTATGAAATTGATGGGTAACAATTAGCTGTATTTTTTTCTTGCGGGGTATTTTATGTGCAGTAAACACAAAAAGGAAACAAAGTGATCTGTCTCCTGAATTTTCTGCTGTGATATAGTTCGAACAAATTGACCTGAGACCGGTGGACTCTATTAGCATAATTTCACACCCGACTGAATGCATGTATTTATCTTCGCCGTCTCCCGAAAATGGCGATTTTGGTATTCAATACATAGAGGTCGTAAAATGGGTCGCAATTCACGTGATGCCGAAAATTTACGCCGGAGAAGTTTACGAAAGCCGACGTATTACGCGATAAGAGTGATAAATTTATTCCATGCATAAAGGTTAGTCTCAGATCAAATTGTTCGAGCTATAACAACGGTACATGTGGTATCTCTGAATTTTCATTTTGAGGCAGGGTTATCTCCTTTAGATTGTTAGAATGCTTGAAATTGCCACAGGAAACCCTGTTTTTTTTTATAGTTTTGTAATTGGCAGTTTGTTTACCATGTTTTGGGGTAACAAAATCAACTTGAAATGCAGATTTATCAGGTACAGGGTCAAATAATAAAATTTAAGGTTACGCAAATGAAAAAGAAGACCATAACCTAAACCGAAAGTAGAAAAATCAGCACCCTTGTCCTGTTTTCAGTCATTACATACTATTTTCACAAATGTGTAGGTTCTATTCGATTCTGTGTCATAAATTGGATCTTGCTGGCATGTATTTTGCCACAAAAACTGTAAAATTTGTAACTTGTAACTTAGGTCTAACTGGGCCATTTGATCATTTTTGCATCTTATCCATGTAATGGGGGTGGGGGTGGGGTGGGGGTGGAGGGGGGGGGGGGGGCTTGGCTTTACTCTAAAGCCATGTAAATGAATGTTGTCATTGGTCTGTTTAGACAGCAGTCTTGCAGTAAGTGCATGAACATACACATAAGAAAAAGAATCTACTTCATCTTGAATATATCCCTAAGGTCATTTGGCATTAGGCTTGTTCCAAAGCAAGATTTTAAAATTATCTCTCCGAAACAGCCCGCTGCAATATCGAGACAAGTTTTCTCGTCCGTTATAAGTTCTAATTGGTTGGTTTCGAACATATATTTTCAACTGTTTCTCATGGCATTAAGGCATTTATGATCATTTTCATCAATGTCTTGTCTTCAAAATATCCTCAAACCGCCATTTTGTACTTAAAATATGGGATATATGTGTAGGAACAGGCATAACTTCCACATAGGGATGCTATTTAGGCATAATTTAGTGCATTTTAGGACTGAAGTGTTCCAAAGACACATGAGAAGAACCACTGAATCAAGCCGGTTTCTGGGTAAACTTTGCGCTTTTTCACTTTTAGACTCTGGGGCGATAGCTTTTTTGCAAACTTGAAAGATTCTTTGTCACTGAACATTTATTATGCATGACTACATTATAAGATATGATCTAAATTTCAATTCGGCAATTCTTTTGATAGATCATAAAGTAACTAAGGTTTGGTTTAAGGTTATGATCCAGGAAAAGGAGGTTGTGGACCCAGCCTTTAGCCATGTATGAGGCAATAGTCACATTTAATTGGATATAATTATGAAATCGATGGGTAACAATTAGCAGTATTTTTTCTTGCGGGGTATTACATGTGCAGTAAACACAAAAAGGAAACAAAGTGATCTGTCTCCTGAATTTTCTGCTGTGATAATAATTATACAGATGGTATCTCTGAATTTCCAAGACTGAATTTTCACTTTGAGGCAGGGTTATCTCCCTTAGATTGTTAGAATGCTTGAAATTGCCATATGACACCCTTGTTTTTGGATAGTTTTGTAGTTGGCATTTTGTTTACCATGTTTTGTGGTAAGAAAATCAATTTGAAATGCAGATTTATCAGGTACAGGGTCAAATATTAGCATGTAAGCTTATGCAAATGAAAATAGAAAACCATAACCTTTCAATAGTAGGCTGCAAATCGCGGCTATGGAACGTGGCCAATGACCGACGAGGTCAGTTCCAGCTAAAAGCAGGCTAACCTTGGCGTCTTCGGCGTTGGCTCATCTGGCTGTTGCTGGCGGTACTGGTAGGCTGTTCCGATGATCAAACCTATACAAATACATTGTAAACTTTACCGCTAGATAAACGAAAATTTTAAGATGAAAACTATGATATTTGTTCTTATATCTGCACAAAATATAAATTTCGGGTACTCGTTAGAACCGCCTCATCGAGGCGGCTCTTATGAGTACCCACAATGTATATTTTTGAGCAGAAATAAGAAAAATAAGATTTACCCCTGTAAACCCCAGTTTTACTATTTAAAAGTGGGGTTCAAGGGGTCAGAATTTTATAGGCGTCTTTTCGTGATGCATACGCTATGGTAGCGAAAAAGATTTGAAAAAATGCAATATGTCACACGGTGTTGATACGATATCATAAACGTTACATACTGAAAATGTGTAATTACGTACATGTGTATGATAGACTTTTTCTGTATCTATTTTATTTTAGGGATATGATAATTTTCTTGTCATTTTTTGTCATTTTTTTATTATTGCTTCAAACATAGATTGTAGGAGCAAGGAGAAGTTAGTTTGTTTTTATTGTTTGTTTATTGTTTGATTTGATGTTTAACGTCCCCGTCAACACTATAAAGGTCATTTTGGCGACGTTGCCTCCAATTTTGTGGGACTTTTACCCGACATTGAGATGAAATGACATCCCAAGCCCTGTCGCCCAATGAAACCAAAAGGGTTTATAAGCATGGACGGTCCGATTCGCGCCGCTTTGCCTGGGCAGGCTTAGATCCTCTAAGCGGTTTACCAGTACGCATGTGCGGTCAGATTCATCTCTGCGTGGAAGCATCATGCAGCCTGTTTATTTCTGCAAACCCCGATGGGCGGGGCCGTGATTGTTTTTCTCTTTTTGCCTTCAAGAAGTTCGTTCGTCATTCACTTTTTGCTTTTCGTCTTTAAGAAGTTATTTGTTATTCGCTTTTCTTTTTTCGCTTTTCGGGTTTTTCTCTTTTTGTGACTGAGTGGGTGAGTGTTTTCTTCCGTCCTACATGTAACAACAGCTCTGACCAAACGAAAACGGGGACTTTAGTTTGGAGCATATACATTTTCTATGTCTCGAACCCCTTTTGGACCATGAAAATCTGTTCGAAACAAGGGTAGTTCGAGCCACTGAGGGTTACTGCCAATGCGCATAAGTGAGATAATTTTTAGATACATGTATCTTTTCAGTGTTCTATAACATAAATGTATGTTTGTGAACTCATTGAGGCGATTCTAGTGAATACACACAACATACATTTGCAAGATGAAAAACGATAACCTTTCCCTCACTATTTCGTATGTAGAGAAATTCCCTAAGATCTAAAGCACGGGTTCGAACCAGCCACGGTTAACGAGCCATATTGTTGTTCGAGCCATCGAAGTTCTACTGTATATTGTTTTCTCTTTTAATTTTTAGTTTTTCGTCTTTCGCTTTTCGATCATAAGTCAAGTTTAAGGTCTTAATGGTACGTGAGTGAGTGTGAGAGAGTGAGTGGGTGTTTTACGTCAAATACACAGTTCTAGCCATACGAAGACTGGGGACTTTGGCTTGGGGTAAATGTATGTATATTGTTTTCGCTTTTCGGTTTTTTGCTTTTCGTTTTTCGCTTTTCGTCTTTTTTGCTTTTCGCTTTTCGATCGTAAGTCAAGATTTAAGGTTTAGTTTGTTTGTTTGTTTTGGGGTGTAACGTCCACGTCAACACTATCAAGGTCATTTTGGAGACGTTGCTTCCCATTTTGTGAGACTTTAAACCGACATTGGGATTAAATGACATCTCAACCCCTGCCGTCTAATGAAACCAATATGGTTTATATGCATGGACGGGCCGACCCGCACCACTTTGCCTTGACAAGCTTAGACCCTCTAAGCGATTTACAAGTAGTCGCGTGCGGTCGATTTCAGCTCTGCGTGGAAGCATCATGCAGCCCAATCTATTTCTCTAAGCCCCGATGGGCGGCGGCAACAAGCTTTCAGGTCTTAATGGTACGTGAGTGAATGAGTGAGTGAGTGATGAGCGAGTGAGTGTTTGTCTTACGTCCCACCAACAGCTGAAGCGATACGAAGACGGAAACTTTTGTTTATAGAATATATATTGTTTTCAATTTTCGCTTTTCGTTTTTCGCTTTTCACTTTTCGATCATACTTAGCTCTCAGTGGCTCGAACTACCCTTGTCTCGAACAAATGTTCATGGTGCCAAAGGGATTCGAGCCGTCGAAGTTCGACTGTATAATATCCAACCTAAGGTCTCCGTTTCCGTATAGCTAGAGCTGTTGATGGGACGTAAAACACTCTCACTCACTCACTCACGTACCATTAAGACCTTAAACCTTGTCTTATGATCGAAAACGAAAAGCGAAGAATAACAAACTAACTTCTTAAAGGCGAAAAGCGAATAGCGAATAACAAACTAACTTCTCTTTGTTGATTGTTGGTAGGTACTCGTTAGAACGGCCTAATAGAGGCGGTTGTAACGCGTATTGGACTTTGAAAGTCCACGCCGATCAATTATTTCAAATCCGAGATTGAGAAAAGTGCAATACCACTGTTCTCTAGCTAATGACTAAACGTACTTGTATTGTAAAGGTTTGATTACTAAAAAGAACACAAAAAGTCAAAGTTCTTTACCCACAGTAAGGTACTAGTTATAAGTAAGATACCTCCTAGACAGGCGAGTGTCAGTCTTTTCCGGTTAAGTGGTGCACAGTGTAACCGTTGACACTTTGTTGCCATCAGCGCGTCTGAGTTTCACTACTTTTACCCGGAAGTGAAGTAATCACTTCCAGGTCGACTTATAAAATCTCGCGAGAGTTGGCGTTTCTTCACAAGTCTCCATAGCCTTTAGTCCAGCAGACACTGTGACCAAACAGGTAAGTCAGTTTTCGATATATTTGTATAATTAAACAGTTTATGTTTGGGTTAATTCAAACATCAGATAAGACTTGCCCAAGTCCCTACATTTACATTTTTTTTTTTTTTTTTTTTTTTTTTTTTACTTTTTTATATCAAATGAAAAGCCCCTTTAAACAAAAAAAGATATGTGTAAAAGTCTCTTTAGTCTTGATCTATGAATTCTCATATACATACAAGATTGTAATTTTTTTTTTTTTTTTTTTTTTGTAAACAATTAATTATAAAATGAACACTTAATTAACAGACTTGGGCAAGTCTAGCATCAGATTTAAAAGGCCTTGTAAAGAAAAACACACCAGTGCGATGTAGTGAAATATTTCACATCTCCAAAATGGTTATTTTTCTGATGAAAATGCGTGATATTTTTATTATTTATACTGCAGACATAAGTTGTGGCTTCTCGTTAGAACCGCCTCATTGAGGCGGTTCTAACGAGTCCCCACAACCTATGTTTTGAAGCAGAAATAAAAAAAATGTATAGTCCCTTAAATCCCAGTTTTCTCTATATAAAGTGGGGTTTAGGGCATGTGTGTTCATTTCACGACTTGTTCACATGATGGTGCATCTCATATTATATAAAGAAGAGTGGGGTTTACAGGGGTTCATATTATTTTCGTTACATAGAATATTGGTACCAGTAAGAACCACCTCAACGAAGCGGTTCTGACAAGACCAAACTCTATGCTCAGTTTAGAAAAAAGAAACACATCAGTCTGTAAAATGCAAGTTTTAGCGAAAAGAAAGCCGCTATATCAGCACATGGGAGTGCTATTGTTAGGATTTCTCTCTCTCTCTCTCTCTCTCTCTCTCTCTCTCTCTCTCTCTCTCTCTCTCTCTCTCTCTCTCTCTCCTCTCTCTCTCCTCTCTCTCTCTCTCTCTCTCTCTCTCTCTCTCTCTCTCTCTCTCTCTCTCTCTCTCTCTCCGGCCCCACCTATCTGGGCTTGAAGCAATAGATGGGCTGCATGATATTTCCACGCAGAGCTGAAACCGACCGCACACGAGTACTAAACTTGTCCAGGTACGGCAGTGCGAGTTGGACCGTCCATGCGTATAAACGCAATATGTTTCATTGGGCGACAGAGCTTGAGATGTCATTTCATCTCAGTTTAGGGTAATAGTTCCACAAAATTGGAAGCAACGACCTATACAGTGTCTCTCTCTCTCTCTCTCTCTCTCTCTCTCTCTCTCTCTCTCTCTCTCTCTCTCTCTCTGGCACTAATAAAATGTTTTTGTTTGTTTGATTTGAGGTTTAACGTCCCCGCCAACACTGTAAAGGTCATTTTGGAGACGTTGCTTCCAATTTTGTGGGACTTTTACCCGACATTGAAATGAAATGACATCTCAAGCCCTGTCGCCCAATGAAACTAATAATTAAAATGTCAAAATTAACCATTTAATATTTTCATATATAAAGTGAATAACTTATGTTGTAGCAATAATAATAATAAGAACAAGAAAAATGCCAGAAAGATTCTCTGTTGTTAGGGTTACAAGTGCGACGCCATGTTCAGGTGATTTTCCTTTGGGTACTCCGGTTTTCGCCCGCCTCTGATTTACGATCGGCTCCGAATAAGTGAATACATATAATTATAATTGTCGTAGACATTTTAGACATGGGGTTTAGCACGGAAGTACAGCCATAAGTAACCAACAATGCAGGTTAACCTTCATATTTATGCAACAGGTATAAGCTTTCACCAGAAGAAAAAGCGGCCCATAACAAGTTAAAGCTTTCACAAAAAAAGAGGACCACGGACCGAGCTCTGGCAAAGAATCGTTATCACATTTGTACAAGTCGATATTTACTGTCATATGCGTACAGGCTAATACAAAATATGCATCTACAAACTCTCGACCATGACGGACCACTGTCTATCCTATAAGCTCCCAAGGAGCTTTCGGCTCTTATGAACTAAAAAAAAAACTTACCTCGCCGTTAGCAAATGTTTTTGGGTTCATCTTCAATCAGTCTTGTGTAAAGCGTAGGGAACTTCTCCAACAGCTTTCAAGCATTACATTTAATAAGCTGTTACAAGTATATTACAGTTGCACATGCGCCTTTTTAAAGATGAAAAAAGTACATTTTGACAAAATTACAGCATTTGCAACTTTGACATTTCAGACATTATTTTGAGTCGCCAGGATCCTGGGTGCAGACTGGCAATTAGAATATTGCCAAAGATAGTTGATTGTATGAAACACATTTCGGGGATATAATTCACATTTGATATGTGCAAAGCGTAGACCTAGCTTTTTGTAAAAGCTATACTTGTACATATAGAATATTTTTCTTATTTCTACGTAGTATTTGTACAGTACCTACTATCTGTGTATTAGGAGCTTTTTCAAGAATGTCAGAAAAAGGCTTTTAGTGTGACATGAAAATACTGCTATTGCACACACTATGCGTGCATGCTGGAAAACGATCGATTTAGCATCTTCCCGAAGCCTTCGAGTCATTGAAGCTGCATTTAGATCAAAACTAGGAACAAAGACAAGATAATCTGTTGATTTCTATACAGAAGTGAAATGCATTAGCCTACAGTCATCCTATTAGGCGTGTCATTAGAAAACCTTTCTTAACATTTGCGAATAACAAAGGAGCAGATCAGCCTGCGCATTCGCGCAGTCTGATCTGCACATTTGTGTTCGTTGCTCGGACAATGCGAAGCCCTAAATTTTCTAGACGCTTGCTAGTCTTTTCCAGCTGGGCGCTTCTTGAAACGGGGCTCAAATATGCTTGGATGGATTAATCTTGCGTGTTAACATATTCTATCGTTCCATCACATAAACAGATCTATATCATGAATTCGAGGGTCGTTTAATAAGAATTTGGCCTTACGTACGTAGAGTCACGCTCGACTTCTTCCATTTTCACATAGCCACCCGCATCAATAAGCACTTTCTCCAGCGATGTTCTAATGCTGAAAGCCGGGCTCGGTAGCTCAGTCGGATGCGCGTCTGACTGGTGATCAGTGGGGCGCGAGTTCGTTACCTACCGGGGTCGGCAACATACTGGATAATGATCATGAAATCTTTTCTACGGTCATTCTCTCCCTTCCGCTGATTCAAGAAGGGTAGATGTCAGTCCCTGGCGAACGAGTGTGCACTGTACTGGTTAACCGCTTACGTATAAGCCTGCCCAGGAAAAGTGTTGATAGGTAAACTGACCGGCTTGAAAATGACCTAAATGGTGTTGACTTGGCTATTAAACTCCAAAACAAACAAACAAATCCAATGCTGAAGGTCCATTTTTGTAACATTCAGTGTCTTTAGAGTCAATCCATCCTCCAGCCGCTGCCTTAAGCTCTTTATCTGACCGGAAGTGACGTCCTATCAATACTTTCTTCAAGTTTGGAAACAAAAAGTAGTCCATTGGTGCCAGATCAGGAGAGTAAGGGTAAAGTAAGGATTTGAAAGCGTATGGATCCTAGCATTGCCATGTTGCAACAGCATGCCGTTTGTATTTTGTCAACTCCTTTTCTGTCTTGCCCCTGCCCATTGGTGCTTGGAGAAATGTGGGCATCATGATGATTCCACGCAGAGCTGAAACCGACGGCACATGAGTACTGGTAAACCGCTTTCAAGGTCTAAGCCAGGCACAATGGTGCAAGTCGGACCGTCCATGCATTACACCCTGTAAGTTTTATTGGGCGGAAGGGATTGAGATGTCATTTTATCTCAATGTCGGGTAAAAATCCCATTAAATTGGTAGCAACGTCTCCTAAATGACCCGAATAGTGTGGACGGGGACGTTAAACCTCAAACCAAACAAAGAAACAACCGCCTTTTCTATACTACTGGTCCAAACTATTAGCATAATAGTCCACATTTATTGTCTGGCCATGAGGTACATGTAAATAGACCATCAACAGAACCACCAACACAGTTGCCATGACCTTGCCAACTTAAGGCTAATTCTTTAATTTCTTTGGACGCGCGGCTATTAACCGTGACCGGGCTCCGAGGTTATAAACTTTTTTTCATGCTCAACTCAGCTGAGCATGAAATTCATCCTGCTCATAAATTTTAAAATGCCAACATAAGTTGGCATTTTAAAATTTATGAGCAGGATAAATGACATTCGCTGTTTATCTGAGGCGGAAATTTGCCTGATTTGTATTTTAAGTTATGAGCATTACAAATTTCATGCTCAGTTGAGTTGAGCTAGAAAATTGTTTTATAACCTCGGGGTCAGTCCATTGTCCACTCTGCTGTTTAGTCTCGGGATCTATGTAATGGACCCAGGTTTCATCCGCGTAACAATTCTTTCAAAAATGTTTTCTGGATCAGAATCATATCTTTTCAAATGTGACTCAGACAGGGACACTAGGACAGCTGCTAGTTGTTCTTTATACTAAGGAAATTTGGCACCAAACGCGCTGAAAGCTTCCTCATGCCTAGCCGTTCATGTAAAATGGTAAAAACGCTATACTCAGAAATCTTCAATTTACTAGCCATTTCTGAAACTTCCATTCGCCTATCCTGCTTTATTTTCACTAGTTACGTCATCAGTAGCGTTCACAGGTCTTCCACTACGGTGCTCGTCTTCCAATGTTACCTGGCCACCCTGTTTTTAATAGTCGAATTTGAAGTGACTGTCTTTCCGTAATCTTCAAATAAATTGCACGACCCGCAGAAAAAGCGACCGACTGAAGTCGGTTGATTTTCTAAGTGCCCTAAAATCACCGTGTCATTCTGTCAGTCTGTCATTCTGTCAGTCTGTCTGTCCGTCCGTAACCCGTTTGTGAAAATTGGTGAAAGTGACTTAACCGCTTGGAATATTTAAACAATTTTTGGCATACTGATAGATATCAATGAGATCTAACCAATGAACTTGCGAAATATTACATTCCATTTAGTATAGCCTCGCCGAGGCGAAAAATGTAAAAATTTTCGAACTGCTTCTTCTCGGAAACCGTTGGGCCGATTGAAGTCAAATTTCATATGGAGCCTCTATGGGATGGGGGAAACCAAAATTTGCTCATGGGGTCCAGGTCACATGACCAAAATGGCCGCCAAGCCATATATGGTCTGTCTGTATGTCCGTCCGTAACCCGTTTGTGAAAATTGGTGATAGTGACTTAACCGCTTGGAATATTTAAACAATTTTCGGTATACTGATAGATATCAATGAGATCTAACCAATGAACTTGCAAAATATTACATTCCATTTAGTATAGCCTCGCCGAGGCGAAATATGTGAAAATTTTCGAACTGCTTCTCCTTGGAAACCGTTGGGCTGATTGAAGTCAAATTTCATATGGAGCCTCTATGGGATGAGGGAAACCAAAATTTGCTCATGGGGTCCAGGTCACATGACCAAAAAGGCCGCCAAGCCATATATGGTAAAAACCCTTCAAAAATAGTCTTCTCCAGAACCACTGGGCAGATTTCCACGAAACTTGATAAATAGCATCTGGGACGTAGGCCCATCATAAATGGCTAAAATGGTGACCCTGGGTTGACCTTGACCTTCTTTGTGCCTAGGTCAAACTTTGACACATATGCTTTTGTATTGGAAAAGTGAGAATGCATTTTATCCTGCAAACGATTCAGAATACAGTCCTCAAGTAATGAGATCTAACCAATGAACTTGCGAGGTATAACATTCCATTTAGTATAGCCTCGCCGAGGCGAAAAATGTGAAAAATTTCGAACTGCTTCTCCTCGGAAACCGTTGGGCCGATTGAAGTCAATTTTTATATGGAGCCTCTATGGGATTTGGGAAACCAAAATTTGCTCATGGGGCCTAGGTCACATGACCAAAATGGCCGCCAAGCCATATATGTTCTGTCTGTCTGTCCGTCCATAACCCGTTTGTGAAAATTGGTGATAGTGACTTAACCGCTTGGAATATTTAACAATTCTTGGCATACTGATAGATATCAATGAGATCTAACCAATGAACTTGCGAAATATTACATTCCATTGGAAAAGTGAGAATGCATTTTAAACGATTCAGAATACAGGACTAAAGTATAAGATATTTTTTTGCTCCTTAAGATAAGGCGCATTTATTGGGGGAACCGTTTTAGGTCCAGGTCACATGACCAAAATGGCCACCATACCCGTATATGGTAACACTCATAAAGCTAAAAGCATCCGGCGGGTCGTGCACTTCAGCTGAAGCACTGGTTCCTAATAGATTTCGTGGTTCGCATCACGAAAACACGCCTATATCAATTTGACCCCCTTGAACCCCACTTTTATATAGTAAAACTGGGGTTTTCGGGGGTATACCTTATTTTTCTTATTTCTGCTCTAAAATATAGATTGTGGGTACTCGTTAGAACCGCCTCGAGGCGGTTCTAACGAGTACCCACAATCTATATTTTAGAACAGAAATAAGAAAAATATCACAATTTTTCATCTTAAAGTTTTCATTTTTTCCGCGATAAAGGTGGCAATGTATTTGTATAGGCGTGTTTGCGTAATGAGATTTCGTGGTTCATCTTCTTTTTCCAAAAAAAAAAAAAAAAAAAGGTATCAGTGCTCTTTACTCAATTTGTGAAGAAAATTCGGCAACACTGAACCCTGCCATGTTATTTTTCCCTCGCACGGACTACAAATATTAGACTGACCGATAAAATTTTGTTTAACCCTTCTCTTGCTGAATATTCATTTTAGCCACACCCATCTCTGACTTTGAACCAATCAGATTACTTGATGTAATTTATTCCTACAAATTCATAAACTGAATGTCAAACAGTGTAGATCCTGATCAGATGGCTTCTTTAGAAGCCAACTGATCTGGATCTACACTGTTTCCAAAGATATGGGCTGTCGTGAACAGCATGATAAGAGATAACCATGTATATATACGGCGTTGATGTATAACATAAATTTTGAACGACCCTCATAAAAAGTAAAATGCTACCCTTAGAAGCATATAAGAATGCATTATCTCACATAAATGGTTCTTCTGCAATCATTTGATCAGTTGCTTTAAAGTAAATATGTGTGTATTCGTTTTTTTTTTTTTTTTTTATGAAACAAATATTATCATGAGAACAAATCGGTGAAATTAACACCCCCCTAAACCCCACTTTATATCGAGAAAACTGGGGTTTACGGGCTATACATTATTTTTTTCTTATTTCGCTCCAAGAAAGAGGTTGTGGCTACTACTTAGAACAAGCACCCGCATATTATGTTTGCTGTAAAAGTAAGAAAAATATCACGGACTTTCCTCAGAAAATCCACTATGTCGCACGGGTGTGGTAGGAATGGGAGGAGAAAAGCGCTGCCTCTTACTCTTAAGGTCTCTTATCGCTGTGGTTGAAACCTTGCTCGGGTCAGATGTGAGACGCCATGTTTTGCAACGGAAGCCTTCCGGGCAGGTTAGGTGGTTAATTTCATTCTTCTAGAAAACACGCCTATACAAATACATTGCCAATTTTTGGGCCGAAAATTAGAAATTTTAAGATGAAAAATTGTGATATTTTTCTTACTTCTGCTCAAAACATAGATTGCGGGGACTCGATAGAACCGACGAGGCGGTTCTATCGAGTACCCACAATCTATGTTTTTGAGCAGAAATAAGAAAAATAATGTATACCCCCTTAAACCCCAGTATCACTATATAAAAGTGGGGTATAAGGGGGTCAAAATTATGTAGGCGTGTTCTCGTAATGGTGTGTAGTTTGTACTTACCCCCTTAACCATCCAGACTTTCGGAAGTTTTCAAACCGTGGCATGTCGCAATTGGTGGAACGAAAAGTACACATACACATGTATCATTATAGTGTTTTTTATTATTCCAGCCTAAAAATGAACACCGCCTCTCTCGCTATTGCCTGTGTCTTTATGACTCTTGCCCTGGCCCTCACAGCTTCCGGTATGGGATACAACTACGTGCCTGTATATGGAGGACAAGATAGTGGACTGTTTGGAGGTGGACAGGGCGGATTTTGTAAGTCAATACGAAAACACGCATATAGAAATACATTGTCAGCTTTACCGCCGAAAAAAAAACGATAATTAAGATGATTATATGTAATTGTGTTTTTTCTTCTTTCTGCTCAAACACATGGATTGCGGGTACCCGATAGAACCGCCTGACCGAGGCGGTTCTAATGAGAATCCACAATCTATGTTTTGAGCAGAAATAAGAACAATAATTATAAGGTTTACCCCTGTAAATCCCAGTTTTACCACATAAAAGTGGGGTTGGAGGGAGCTAAAATTATATAGGCGTGTTTCCGTGATGGAAAAGATTATTTATTTATATTTGAGCCAGCACACGAGAAAAGGTTACTTTTTGCACCGGAAACGAACAAAGGGTCGGGCGAATTTATTTGCTTATTTGTTAAAATCGCTATTTTGTAGTGCCATAATGCCTATGGAGGCATATTCCCCAATTTACGGCATATTTTGCAAGTCCAAAATACGAATTTTAATGCCCCATAATTGATTGTTTGTTTGTTTGTTTATTTTGAGGTTTAACGTCCCCGTCAACACTGTAAATGTCATTTTGGAGACGTTGCTTCCAATTTTGTGGGACTTTTACCCGACATTGAGATGAAATGACTTTTCAAGCCCTGTCGCCCAATGAAACCAATAGGGTTTATTAGCATGGACGGTCCGCCTCGCACCGCCGTTCGTGGGCAAGCTTAGATCCTCTAAGCGGTTTACCAGTACTAGTGTGCGGGCCGGATTCAGCTCTGCGTGCCATAATTGATTAGCTAGAAGACGAAGTGTAGTAAGTACCTCTCAATGTCGGGTAAAAGTCCCACAAAATTGGAAGCAGTGTCTCCAAAATGACCTGTACCAGTTCAACTCCAAATCAAACAAACAAAACAAAGTAGTAAGTAACACATTGTGCAGTGCTGCGCAAACCGTAACCCCACCGTAGTACACCTTGTCTTATTTATACATGTTGTTTACATTACATGTACAGTGAACTCATTTCGCAAACACACCTATACAAATACATCGCCACCTTTTTCGCCGAAAGAAATGAAAATTTTATGATGAAAAATTGTGATATTTTTCTTATTTCTGCTCAAAATATATATTGTGGGCACCCGTTAGAACCGCCTCGTAGAACCGCCTTATCGAGGCGGTTCTAACGAGTACCCACAATCTATATTTTAGAACAGAAATAAGAAAAATAGGTTTACCCCTGTAAACCCCAGTTTTACTATATAAAAGTGGGTTCAAGCGGGTCAAAATTATATAGGCGTATTTTCGTGATGTCCCCTATTAAGACTACCTAAATTGCAGACACATTATGCTTTTAAAAGCATATTTTGAAGGTTTCAGTTACATTTGCTTTGTGTTTTCTATACCCCGTATGCTCAAGACCACCTTTGGGACTGTTCATTGTTTGTTTGTTTGTTTGTTTGTTTTATTTGAGGTTTAACGTCCCCGTCAACACTGCATATGTCATTTTGGAGACGTTGCTTCCAATTTTGTGGGACTTTTACCTGACACTGAGATGAAATAGCACCTCAAGCCCTGTCGCCCAATGAAACCAATAAGGTTTATAAGCATGGGCGGACCGATTCGCACCGCTTTGCATTGGCAGGATTAGATTCTCCAAGCGGTTTACCAGTACTCGTGTGCGGTCGGTTTCGGCTCTGCATGGAAGCATCGTACAGCCCATCTATTTCTTCAAGCCCCGATGGGCGGGGGTTATTGGACTGTTCAAATGTGGTCTTAAATACCACTTTTTAACAGTCCCAAAGGTGGTCTTAATATAAGAATTTTACTGTACTTTAACTGTTGATCAACGCATCACGTGAACAAGTCCGTGAAATGAAACCCCACTTTATACAGAGAAAACTGGGGTTTACGTGGGTATACATTATTTTCCTCATTTTTGCTCCAAGACATATGTAGTGGGTACTCGTTAGAACCGCCTCATTGAGGCGGTTCTAACGAGCACCCATAACCTATGTTTGCAGTATTTATAAGGAAAATAGCACGGATTTTCATCAGAAAAATAGTCATTTTGGACATGTGAAAAATACACTATGTCGCACGGGTGTGTTATCGTTATGAGTCAGCCATTGTAACCGCTGTCAACAAGATCGCAACGTTTCCTGGTATCAAACTGAATTTTATGATTCTACTTAGTTTACTTTTTAACATGCCTTTTTCTGTATATTTCAGTGATCATGATCCTTTTCATCTTCTTCTTCCTTACAATGTTCGGTAACAACAATTTCAACAGAGATACCAACTCATCCAATGCCAATGTTCATATCATCAAGCATTAACCTTTGGTGAGTGAACTTTACAACAAAAAAGAAGTCTGTTTGTTTGTTTGATTTGAAGTTTAACGTCCCCGTCAACACTGTAAATGTCATTTTGGAGACGTTGCTTCCAATTTTGTGGGGCTTTTACCCCACATTGAGATGAAATGACATCTCAAGCCCTGACGCCAAATGAAACCAATAGGGTTTATTAGCATGGACGGTCCGCCTCGCACCGCGGTTCCTGGACAGGCTTAGATCCGCTAAGCGGTTTACCAATACTAGTGTGCGGGTCGGATTCAGCTCTGCGTGGAAGCATCATGCAGCCCATATATATCTTCAAGCCCCTACGGGCGGGGACATTTGCAGTATTGATAAGAAACATATCACAGATTTTCATCATAAAAGAAGCCATAATACTGGAGATGGGAATAAATGCACTACAGTCGAACTTTAATGGCTCGAACACCTTTGGGACCTCGAAAATATGTTCGAGACAGAGGTAGTTCGAGCCACTGAGCGTTACTGTCAGGAGGCATAACGAGATACTTTTAGACATCTTTTCGGTGTTCTATAATGGAAATGAATGTTGTGTGTACTCATTAGAATCGCCTCATCGTGTCGATTCTAATGAGTACAGACAGCATGCATTTGCAAGATAAAAGACTAAAATCTCCTTAATTATCCCCCCCACTATTTCCTATGTAGAGAATTTCGCTAGGGTCTTAAGAATGGATTCGACACATCCATGGTAAACGAGCCATCGGTGTTCGAGCCATCAAAGTTCTACTGTATATCTCACGGGTGTGCTGCCACATAGGTGTGTTATCGTAATGAGACTGAGATTAAGGCTTATCACATGACGTCGTTGATAAGCAGTGGATAACGTCGTGTAATAAAAATCGTATGACCACACGTGTAATAACACTTTGGCGGGATTAAGTAACGTCATGACGACGTCCATGTCAACCATGCTTTTTTTCCAAAAATTGTCATATTTAAAGGCGATAAAATCCAGTTTTAAGTGGTCATATGATAAACAGAATCTTACACTCGTGGTCATTTCATATGAAATTTATGAAACTCGCCGAAGGCTCGTTTCATAAATTTCATACGAAATGACCACTCGTGTAAGATCCTCTATATCTCACACACTCAAACTCGCATGGGCGAGATACCTAAAATTTAAGTGTCATCGTTCTGAACCATTAGACGCCAAAGGTACGGTCGGGCATCTTCAGAAAATCTGCATAAATGATCTCCTAGGTTTGAGTGAGGATATATGGGCTTAAGCGTTGATGTTGTATCTCTCGCCAGCACTACAGAGTATATCCCAGCAGGCACTCAACGTTGAACTAACGTTGACACAACTTTGAAAACGTTGTTTCAACGTTAGTTCAACGTTGAGTCAACGTTTTGTGCCTGCAGGGTCCTACGTTAGTACATTGCCCTACTCTGCCTTGCATTGCGGAATGATCCCTGCAAGTAGAACCAAAGTGGAAATACGTCAGTCGATTTGTCCTGAATGAAGCATCTTTTTCTTTATAAACCGAAAAAGTCCATTTCTCAACTTGACAGCTATCAGATTCTTTCTTGATCAGACATATATTTAGAAAATGGCTGAACATTTTTGCAAACAGTGAATGCCCTGAACAGGTTCCACAGAACGCGGATTCTGATCCGGGACTGAACTGTTTGCAGGTGGTGTCCCTTTTGTGGACACTGTGGGTGGGGAATCAGATCGTTCGAGACTGTTCGAGATTGAAGTAGTTTGAGCCACAGAGGGTTAATCAAAGCTCAAGGTCAGGGGCACATTACAGGGATCACACCTTTTCTTTAAGATAAAGGCATGCTGTGTGCTCTCATCTCATTACATTACGAAAACACGCCTATACAGATACATTGTAACCTTTATCGCCGAAAAAATAAACATTTTAAGATAATATTTTTCTTATTTCTGCTCAAAGTATAGATTGTGGGTACTCGTTAGAACCGCCTCGTCGAGGCGGTTCTAACGAGTACCCACAATCTATACTTTGGAGCAGAAATAAGAAAAAATTAGTTTACCCTGTAAACCCCAGTTTTACTGTATAAAAGTGGGGTTCAAGGGGGTAAAAATTATAAAGGCGTGTTTTCGTGATGGAATCGAGGCGATTATAATGAAGACATACAACATACATTTTCAAGATAAAATAAGAAAATATACCCTTAATTATCCGAAATATATTAATTATTATCATGATGGAATATTTTGCTACGGACTAAAGAACTAATTCGAAACAACTTTGGTAAGTGTAATTTGGATGGGTGGGGGTGTGCAAGGTCTGTCTTTGTACGGGAACCAAATGTTTACTTTATGTGTCAACTCTTTCATTTTGTCTCTTTTCAGACTGAGCCGTGTCTTGACGCCATTCCATTCACTCTATTTATTCTTGGATCACTTGGATAACATCAACCAGCGTTACCATCCACTGCTGTTGCCTACGTTACCTATTCCTGTATCGCTGTTGCTTACAGCAATGTCAACAAGAAACCGCTGTCATTATATGTTATTCGTGTTAACATGAAAACATTGAAATAAAAAATAAATTATCTTAAACAGTACTTTGCTTTGTTTGTTTTTTTTTTTTTTTGTTTTTTTTTTTCTTTTTCAATCATCCACGCCGAAATTAAATTATATCCACATAGAAACTTCGTCATAACACTTTTCATTATAACACGGTTTTGTATGCAACATAGAATAAAGTCGGATCCTAACAATAAATGTATTATATAGAACATGACTTTAAATGGCCATTTTCTATATCAACTAAACATTTTTGTTTTAATTATAAAACCTTTTTTTTTCACACGTAACTACATGTACACGATTCATTACGAAAACACGCCTACACAAATACATTGTAACCTTTATCGCCGAAAAAATGAAAATTTTAAGATGAAAAATTGTGATATTTTTCTTATTTCTACTCAAAATATAGATTGCGGGTATTCGTTAGAACCGCCTCATTGAGGCGGTTCTAACGAGTACCAACAATCTATATTTTAGAGCAGAAATAAGAAAAATAAGGTTAACCCCTGTAAACCCCAGTTTTACTCTATAAAAGTGGGGTTCAAGGGGGTCAATATTATATAGGCGTGTTTTCGTGATGTCTGCTCGGTTTAAACATAGTTTGACAAAACTAGGATATTACAATACAGAATAATATTTCATGTTAGACGCCAAGTTCTACAACGGAAGCACAGGTGGTTTTTCTCCGGGTACTCCGGGTTTCGCCCTCATCTAGTTCACTATCGGCTCGAAATAAGTGAAATAATCTTGAATAGACCATAAAACCAAACCAAACAAAAACAAACAATACAATTTTACAAAAATCGAAAGAAGAGTCCTGCTTCTTTCTTAACAGTGTAACATTAAAAATGAGGTAGTCGTGTACGTGCTCACTGGGTAGTCAAATCATGAACACAATCATTCAGTAAAGTAGACCATTCTGAGGGACACACTATTCATTAGTTAACAAGTCCGTGTAATGAACACCCTTTTAAATAAAAATAAAAAATGAGTTCCTTTAAGAGCAATGAAAACATTCATAAGAAAGAAGAGGGCCCCGCTTTATACAGCGACAACTGGGGTTCACAAGTTTAAGTTTCTGCTCTGAGGCATACAATCATGTAGGTTGTGGGTACTCGTTAGAACTGCCTAAATGAGGCGGTGTTAACTAGCATCCACAACCTACGTTCGGAGTACACATAAGTAAAACAAATGTCACAATTTGTCATAAAAAGTGACCAGTTTGGAAATATGAAGAATTTTACCGTCTGTAAAAGTTTACCACTATTGGAAGATCGACCACTCACACTTGATTATTCGAAAATGCTTTCTCCAGTTACCGTTCCTTGAGCTCCGTCGCATTTATTACTAATTCTACCTAGAAATGTTAAATAATGACGAAAAACGCTTTAGAAACTCAAAGTTAATTAAAGCTTTTTGTGAAATAAGAGCTGTCATCGGACATCATAGATTGCCTGGGAAATTGTCTTTGAGGCCATGTGTTGAGGTGGGGGTATTGCTCAATAAACCTTTGGACGTATATCTATCGCCATGCCAAATACCAACTAATAAATCCTTTGCATAGGTAGAAAAATATGAGCTCTACAAGACAAGTGCAAAGTCCGTGACCTTGACCTTGAGACTTTCTGAATCAAATCTTTGGACCTATATTTCAACATCAAAGAAAAAATGAACCCAATACGATAACACGTCCGTTCTTAGTTATACTCCAAACATAGGTTTTGGGAGCTCGTTAGAACCGCATCAATGAAGCGGTTCTAACGAGTACCCACAACCTAAATCTAGGACCAGAAACTGGAGAAATAATGTTAACCCCCGTAAACCCCAGTTTTTCTGTATAAAGTGGAATTCAGAGGGGTGTTAATTACACGGACATGTTCACGTGATGCAAATTATGGTTTGGAAACATGAGCTCTAAAAACTTTGACATAAGAAAAATCAAAGTCTGTGACTTTAACCTTGGGGAAATGGGCGAGGGTATTGCAGAAAAGAAGTTTTGATTTTTATCTGGCATCATACCAAATATGAACCAAATCCATCATATAGTTTGGAAAATGTAACCTGTAAAAGGACTCATATAAAAAAATCTTAGTTCATGACCTTGACATTGACCTGGAGGTCATTGGCATGGGGGAAGAACTGAATAAAATTTGGCCTATATATATTCAACCATATGATTTGCAAAATATGAGCTGTTAAAAACTTGAAAATTAAATATCTCTTAAGTCCTATGGAAAGCCCTATATAATTGCGGTTGTTGTATCCTTGTATACTTGGTAGTCTAGGTGA
The DNA here is from genome assembly GCA_963580285.1 of Lucinisca nassula. Lineage (NCBI taxonomy): Eukaryota > Metazoa > Mollusca > Bivalvia > Lucinida > Lucinidae > Lucinisca > Lucinisca nassula. The sequence goes on from OY757015.1 coordinate 64,471,329, forward strand.
ACTAAAAGAGTGGTTTGATGGGCATGGAAAACAGTATAGAACGCATTCTGCAATGCCTGATTTGGATCAACGCTGTTTGCAAAGGCCTATATGTCTCAATATCGCTTTATTGCGAGAGTTGTACATATTGGCCTACTAGTAAGTGAATTGTAGTAGTTTCTGGGTTGATAATGACAAACAGTGTAGACCGTGTTCTTGGTTTGCAGTCCATATTATCACAGTAGATGTATCCATGTGTATAAGTCTGTCTGAATAACAGAATTGCAGGTGTTTTTTTTTTTTTTTTGACGAGCATGCCAAAAATGTTGACCGCGATCTGTGGTGTCTCATCTGGCTCCGCACCATTTGCAAAGGCATATCTGCCCATTATCTTGCATTACTGCAGTTGTTTTGGAAGACATGCCAAACGGTGTAAGCTACGCTCTGTGGCGTCTAATATGGGTCTACATTTATTTGCACTCACAAGGTGAACCAGACACGACCCTTGTTCACCCTTTGCTTTTGCAAAGAGCGAAAGTAGAAATTGAGCCCGATGATAATGATCATATTATTTCGGCGGACATTCAACCTCGATGCGGCGTCGATTCGGTGTTCGTGCAATGTCGACATGTTTGAGTTGATTTGGTGCTTAATGTCCCCGTCAACTTTGTAGAGGTCATTTTGGAGGCGTTTGTTACAACGCATAATGTAGTAATGTAGTAATTTCTTCATTTTGAAATTTTTACTACATTATGCGTTGGCATAGTCGACGCGAAATGAAATAAAATGTCGTTTTTACTTCATTATGCGTCGATACTAAGAGGTTTGAGCAAAATGAAAGAATTATTTCATTTTGCGGCGATGGGTGGCATACTTAATTTTACTTCATTATGCGTCAACAGTTTGTTTGTTTGATTTGAGGTTTAACGTTCCCGTCAAGACTATTTAGGTCATTTTGGAGACATTGCTTCAAATTTTATGGGACTTTTACCCGATATTGAGATGAAATGACATCTCAATCGCTGCCGTCCAATTAAAAGCAATAGGGTTTATATGCATGGATGGGCCGACTCGCAGCAGTTTTCCTGGACAGGCTTAGACCTTCTAAGCAGATTACGAGGACTCATGTACGGGCGGTATCAGCTCTGCGTGGAAGCATCGTGCAGCCCATCTATTTATACCCCCGGCACACGAAGTATGCAAGGGGGTATATAGTTTTTGTCCATTCTGTCTGTCTGTCTGTCTGTCTATCTGCCTGTCTGTCTTTTGTTTGATTTGTTTGATTTGAGGTTTAACGTCCCCGTCAACACTATTTAGGTCATTTTGGAGACGTTGCTTCCAATTTCATGGGACTTTTACCCGACATTGAGATGCCGCCCAATAAACCTTTTTCTTTGTGATTTTGACCTTCAGTGTGCTTTTGTGGAAGACCGTCTTTTGGACTGTTCAACTGTGGTCTTAAAGACCACTTTTCAACCGCCTCAAATGTGGTCTAAATTGTAGGAATTTAACTGTATTGCTTCCTAAGTCTTTTCGAAGACAGCTATGTTCTACCATCATTACTTCATTATGCGTCGATATGGTGCATATCAACGCGAAATGAAATAATTTTTTTACTTCATTTCGCGTCGACTATGCCAACGCATAATGTAGTAAAAAAAATCAAAATGTAGTAATTACTACATTACTACATTATGCGTTGTAACAGGCGTTGCTTCCAATTTTGTGGGACTTTTACCCGACATTGAGATGAAATCTCAAGCTCTGTCGTCCAATGAAACCAATAGGGTTTATAAGCATGGAGGTCTGACTCGTACCGCTTTGCCTGTGAATGCTAAGATCCTCTAAGCGGTTTACCAGTACTCGTGTGCGTTCGGTTTTAGCTCTGCGTGGAAGCATCATGCAGCCCATTTCTTCAAGCCCGGATGGGCCGGAGCCCCAACGTCGTTCGAATATGCGACGTTGTGTGCGCGTTGTGTGCCTGCCGGGTAGTCTCTGTATTTTAGAAGGTACTTGTATGTCGTTTCCAAAGTTTTATACATCCCTATATTTTTCGTTTCGTTAAAGGTATGTGGAAAAAGGGAAACCATGTTCACTTACATGTACATGGCATGAGAGGACCTTCCTCACGACAACCTCAAAACATGCAAAAAGCAAAGGTATAAGCCGGGCTGCACGATCTGATTTGTGTTTGCCCCGTTTCGCTGATTGTGTAGAAGGATCACTTGAGTATGTTAAAACTAAATGGACTTTCTTTGTCTCTGGTACGACTGAGAAGGTCATAATTTGTTATGTGGTCGGGAATACCCCACGATAGGTTCTCTCACGATTATGTCCCTTTGAAAAATGATTTGTTGCCACGTACAATGAGAAAATCGACACCGAAACTGCCGCTTTAGGAGAAAATGCAATCAGCGAATATTTACGTTAGCTCGCGTTCACTGCGCAGTCTTGCCAGAAATCCACCTTTAAAGTACCATAATTTTGTATTGCTGAAAAAAGCGTTTTTGCTTGAAGCGGCAAAAAATCGACAAGTCTCTATTTCACCTCAACATTTTTTTTCTAAATCACACACACACGCACGCACGGACGCACACACAAACACACACACATACACGCACGCACGCACGCACGCACAGAGAGAGAGAGATAGAGAGAGAGACGCGCACACAGAGACATACATACTTGCGGGGTGTGTGCGTGCGCGTGTGTACATGTGTACACGCGTGAGTACGTGCATGGGCCTGCGTACATACATGCATGTGCACGTGTGTATATAATACATACAAGTAAATAGCATCGAAAACGAACATTTAATTCAATCAAAGCACTGAAAGTACTGGTGAATCGATTGTCACTGAGTGTACTCTATCCCTAGACTGAGACTTGAGACTAAAAGTGGTTCGTTAAACCCTTAACTTTAAGTTAGTATAAAACAAAACGTGCAGATCATGATAAAGGCGTCGGATCTGGGTCTACACAGTTGGCAAAGCCCAACCCATGATTCCAGTCCAGATTCTATAGGTAACCGATAAGAATAGCGCAAGTTTCTATAAATAACCGTTACCCGGATTTTCTTCAAATCAGTGATGACACGTGGACTTTCTGAATATTTATAAGCGTTGTAACCTTGGGTCGATTAATAAACAATCGATCACAAAACTGGGATAACAGGTACAATTAATAAAGACCATTGTCTCGAGTGGTGCGCCTTCTAGCGATACACGGCGGAATGTAACTCGCTCTGATTCCCCATTACTGCATCAGCTTCATTTCTACACATCACGAAAACACGCCTATATAATTTTGACCCCCTTGAACCCCACTTTTATGTAGTAAAACTGGGGTTTACAGGGTTATGCATTATTTTTCGTATTTCTGCTCAAAAATATAGAACGTGGATACTCGATAGAACCGCCTCGATGAGGCGGTTCTAACGAGTACCCACGATCTATATTTTGAGCAGAAATAAGAAAAATATCACAATTTTTCATCTTAAAATGTTCGTATTTTCGGCGGTAAAATTGAGAATGTATTTGTATAGGAGGGTTTTCGTAATGAGTAAATATGTGGTCATTCGAGATAGGTTACTTTGTTCTGTTAGTCACAAAACACAAATGTTAATCTCACCATGTCTCCATAACTGCTTGCTTTTGCTACTTTCCATCTCGAAACCCATTTCCAAGCAATAGGGCAGCATTCTACGTCAATCCAATCATTTTAATTAAAATGGCTAAATGATCAGTTATTATATGTGGAAATAAATACATGTACTTAATTTATGTATGCAAATGTGTGTGTGGTTAGCGTCCCCCGCCCATCGGGGCTTGAAGAAATAGATGGGCTGCATGATGCTTCCACGCAGAGCTGAAACCGACCCGCACACGATACTGGTAAACCACTTAGAGGATCTAAGCCTGCCCAGACAAAGGGTGATAGTCGGACTGTCCATGCATGTTAACCTTATTGGTTTCATTGGGTGATAGGGCTTGAGATGTCATTTCATCACAATGTCGGGTAAAAGTCCCACACAATTGGAAGCAAGGTCTCCAAAATGACAGTGTTGACGGGGACGTAAAACCTCAAATCAAACCAACAAACAGGGTGGTTAGACTCTTAAACGTCCATGTGAACGCTAAGCAAAATATACTAGTGCTCAGCTATGCAAAATTTGTATTTGTCGAAGTTTACTTACGTATACCAATTGGAGCATGTGTACGGGGCTTTACAAACGTATCAAAATTCTCACTTAGAACAATAAAATAGAATAACAATTGCACCCAAGGACGAATCGACCCGATCTTGTGACGCGGTAGTAAGGGGTCTTACCCTCGCCCACTACGTAATCGTCAATTTTAGATTGGTCTCCCTTAGTTTATTTGTAACAAATGTCGTAAACTTTAACCCATTTTGTACCAACTTATACATGTTATATAAAACAATAGCCCATTTCAAAATTAAGGGGTGTATGGTTGTGTTTTCTTCAAAATATATTTGGAAAATGGCTGAACTTTTTGCAAACAGAGTAAGTCCTGATCAGACGCCGCGCTGTGTGTCGACTAATCGCCTGCCAATTAACCGTTTTGGGATTTCCATGACAAAATGGGTTTATCTGTATACGCAAGGCGAATTTCCATTCATAAATAGTCCCTGTGTAAAATTTATAATTATTGAAAGTAAAGGCAGGCGCTTTCATGAAATTAATTGACAGAAAATACAAACTATTACATTCAATTCCACCGGCAGTTTCATTTTTAGATATGAGGAACTTAGGAACTGTTTTGAATATGGAGCCTATTTTCTCACGGATGTATCTTGTCAAGAGTGGTGGTTGTGATTAGGCCATCTACATTCAGTAAATGTAGGTAAAATTTTAGTCTACTGTTAAATCTTGGTTACAATCGACCCCAAAACACTTTAGACTACCCTTATATTGCAGAATATTCATTTAAACCACACCCATTTCTGTCTATCAACCAATCAAAATACTTGATGTAATTTATTGCTACACATTCATAAACTGAATGCCAAACAGTGTATATCCTGATCAGATCTGATCTGGATCTACACTGTTGGCAAAGATAGGGGTTGTCGTGAACAGCAAGATAATGGTTAAAAGGGTATCTCACAGTCAGTCAAATAAGGCTTGCTACAAACCCTATTACGGCCAAACTTTGCAGATGCACAGTCATGTAAGCAGCAGGACACTTTGATATTGACACGCTTAAACGAGCAGGAGGAGCACCGAAAATTTCCGACTGAAAGCTATTGTGATAGGTTGCACCTCATCGGTACTCCCATGTTAACCTTTTTTTGTACCAAATTGAATCTTCCGCCTTATATATGGCAGGAGTCCATTTCGAAATCTAGGAGTGTCTTCAAAATTTAATCGGAAAATGCTTTAACTTTTGCAAACAGTGTAGGCCTTGATCAGACGCCGCGTTAGTCAAGGTACCCATTTAGGGGTTTCTGGTACTGAATGGGTTAATGAAAGGCAGGCGGCTGCTCGTGTTGTTCATGTGCTGCGTTGTTGTTGCTGTAATCAAATTTACTGCATCTGGTAATTAGATTAGACTGACAATTATACTAGTATGTCTTTTAGACTAAATGGAAGTTAGCATAAATGAAAGCTTATACTGACCATTATTATATCAATGGAAAGAACTCATATCTATTGCACATAATTTTAATACAAATGTATTGGAGCACTCTCAAGCCTTTATCATGAGTTCTTAAATGTCATTGTCAATATAAAGCTTAATGCAATCGTTAGACTTTTTTTTTTAGTTTTTTTTTTCTCTCTGCTGCCTCTCCTTATCTGGGGCCAGTTCTTCAAAACTAACGTATCGTTAAAATTTTGATCTTTAAATATGGCAAATATGCTAATATTTGTGCTGAAAAATGTGAGCAGCTTTTGCGGATTGCTCACAATTTTTTCAGCAAAAAATACCAAAAATTTCAATATTAACCTTGCTAGAACGGTTAACAATATGACCACTAAAGAGCTCGGTAAGCTAACGATGCTTTGAACAACTGGCCCCTGGTATACATTTCGTCCCGATGTTTGTTAACACATGACTCTGTCTATATGTTCAAAATGTAAGGAGTCTGTGTGAGTGTTTGAGTTTTACGTCCCACCAACAACTAAGGTCATACCGAGACGGGACCTCGGTTTAAAGACCCATCCGAAAGTCTGGAGAAGGCCGGCATCGATCATGCGATCCCTGGTTGACAAGGTGATAAGCGTAACCACTACACATCACTAAACACACCTATATAATTTTGACCCTTTGAACCCCACTTTTATATAGTAAAACTGGGGTTTGCAGGGGTAACCCTTATTTTTCTTATTTCTGTTCTAAAATATAGATTGTTGGTACTCATTAGAAACGCCTCGATGAGGCGGTACAAACGAGTACCCACAATCTATATTTTGAGCAGAAATAAGAAAAATATCACAATTTTTTTCATCTTAAAATTTACATTTTTTCGGCGATAAAGGTGGCAATGTATTTGTATAGGGGTGTTTGCGTAATGTCATCCGAAAGTCTGGAGGAGGCCGGGATCGATCCTGCGATCCCTGGTTTACAAGGCGTTAAGCGTAACCACTACACCACGGAGACTTCTAAAGGGTCTGTGTAATAATATCAAGCGTGAACAAATATTCGCTTGGATAAAAAACAACACCATTACAATATTTCTGTTACAAGAAACTCATTCAGGGAACGGTACACACAATGAATGGAAGCACGAGTGAACAATGATGCATTGGGTTGCTTAAGGAAAACGGATGTGCAAAAGCCCGAAACGATATGCAAAACAATAAAAGCCCAGGTTCCGATGGTATTACAGTTGATTTTCTTTTGGAATACTACAAAACAGCACTATGTTAACTGTATCAACTATTCTTTTGAAACAGGATCTCTCACCGACTTACAAAAAAAATCAAGACGGCCCAAAGGGCCCTGGTTCGCTCACATGAGTGTCACTGTCTCTAGTACATTCTATTTCCGTCTCTGGTGGCCATCTTGTTCGTCAGAGTGGAAAATTTTAGCTATTTTGGTAGGGAGTCACCCCTGGAAAATTCCTGTGAATCAAACTGGCCCAATGGTTTAGGAAGAGTTCGCGTTAAGCAAATTTACAATGTTTTTTTTTTTTCTATTTTTAGCTCTGGTGGCCATTTTGTTCACCAGAGCGGGATCGTTTTAGCTACTTTGGCAGATGGTCATCCATATTCCTACGAAGGTGGACTGAAATTGGCCCAAGGGTACAGGAGGAGTTTTCGTTTGAAGATTTCTAGCTCTGGCGACCATTTTAGCTATTTTGGTAGGGAGTCTCCATGTCACCCAAATGACAACCAAGCAAGATTTCTGTGAAGTTTGAATCCAATTGGCCCTAGGGATTAGGAGTAGTTTGCGTTTGAGGCAAATTATGATATTTTTCTATTTTTAGCTCTAGCAGCCATTTTGTTCATCTGAGCAAGATCGTTTTAGCTATTTCGGTAGAAGGTCATGCAAGCATTATTCTTGTGAAGTTTAAATGAAATTGTCCCAAGGGTACAGGAGGAGTTGTCGTTTCAACATTTTTTTTCTATTTTTAGCTCACAGGCCCATCTTGTTTGTTAGAGCGGAACGAGTTTAGCTATTTTGGTATGGAGTCATTTATGTGAATTTTGTATCAAACTGGTCCAAAGGTTTAGGTTTTTCTTGGCCAGAAAACATGTATACTCCATATTTTCAAGTTATGTGTTGTTTTCTTTGCTTCAAAGGATAACCATTTTTAGAACATATTTAGGAGGAGTTTGCATTTGAAGCAAAATTACGATGTTTTTCTATTTTTAGCTATGGCGGTCATTTTGCTCATCACAGCAGAACTGTTTGAGCTATTTTAGTAGAAGGTCACCTAAGCAACATTCCCATGAGGTTTGAATGCAATTGACCCATGTGTACAGGAGAAGTTGTCTTTTCAAGTTTATTTTCTAATTTTAGCTCTGGCGGCCATCTTATTCACCAGAGCAGAACGATTTTAGCTATTTGGGTAGTGAGTCACCTAGGCAACATTCCTGTGAAGTTTAAATAACACTGACCCAAGCGTTTAGTAGGAGTTCGCATCTGAAGCAAATTGACGATGGTTTCCTCTCTTATTTTTTTTTAAATCTCTGGCGGCTATTTTGTTCATCGGAGCAAACCCATTTTGTTAGCAGGTCACCTAAGTAGCATTTTCATGAGGTTTGAATATAATTTGGCCAAAGGGTACAGAAGGAGTTGTCGTTTAAAGATTTTTTTTTCTATTTTAAGCTCTGGTGGCCATCTTGTTCGTCAGAGCGGAACGGTTTTAGCTATTTTGGTAATATTCCTGTGAAGTTGGAATCCAATTGGCCGAAGGGTTTAGGAGGAGATCGCGTTTGAAGCTAATTTACGATGTTTTTGTATTTTTAGCTCTGGCGTATAAAAATGCATTACGAGAACATGCCTATATAATTTGACCCCATCATACCCCACTTTTATATAGTAAAACTGGGGTTTACGGGGGTATTCATTATTTTCCTTATTTCTGCTCTAAAATATAGATTGTGGGTACTCGTTAGAACCGCCTCGATGAGGCGGTTCTAACGGGTACCCACAATCTATATTTTGAGCAGAAATAAGAAAAATTTGACAATTTTTCATCTTAAAATTTTCATTTTTCGGCGATTAAGGTGGCAATGTATTTGTATATGCGTGTTTGTGTAATGGATAAAAAAAACTAATAAAAAATGAAAGCAATACATACATGCAGAGACAAACTATAATAAATATAAATCGCCACAGATGAACCGCCTTGGAACGGTCAGTAAAAAGTATTATCAGATACCCTCTATAAATTGCATTGTAGCACGTTGACCTGATAAAGACATGCTATCTCAGGACAAGTGAGCTTTATCAGGTCAACGTGACATTGCACTTTTATGAATGAACCGGGCTACTAGAAAAACTGGAAAAATGTTATTATTATTAGACAAAATGTGAAAATTACTTGAAAAAATAGTGATAGGAAAAAATATGGTCAGCTGATACAAAATATATCGACCTGCGGACTGTTCCGACGCACTGAGGAGCATCGATAATTGATCGTAAATTGCTAATTTAAGAGTGTACAAGGGGACAAACTGATAAATAGAATACCAGGTGAGTGTCATTTGATATCAAGTTTATCAGGCTCGGCTTCGAGAACGCATGTAGAATCGCTCGGCAAGCCTCGCGATTCTACAAGCGTTCTCGAAGCCTTGCCTGATAAACTTGATATCAAATGACACTCACCTCGGCTTCGAAAACGCATGTAGAATCGCTCGGCAAGCCTCGCGATTCTACAAGCGTTCTCGAAGCCTTGCCTGATAAACTTGATATCAAATGACACTCACATGGTATTTTCTATTTTCATGTGTTTTACATCGATTTCCTCGCCCTTGGTTCTGTTGTGGTTTCAGCAAATAATTTGTTCAGTCCGCATGAAGGCATTCTAACTCATCAGTGCTACATCTCCGAAAGCATTGGAAATAGACGACTACAAAGATGAAACGACGATTAGGACTCGGCAGCATGGAATGAATGGAACAGAAATGCAGGAGCAAAAGCAAACCAACAGTTAAGACTCCGGTTAGCCAAACCAGAGACAGTCAAGTAGCAATCAATATTACCTAAACACAACTAGAACTGTCAGAGGATCTGACTATAGCCCCGCTATAGCGCTATCAGAAAAGAAAAATACAAGAATTATGATTCATGCGCTCTGCACATCGAGTCATAGTGCTTTACATTTGTGTGAAAGTTCATGAAAATACCTCGTACGGTTTTTACCAGATTAAAATTGCCATTTTTCATCGTTCAAAGGGCAATAACTCCCAAAGTAGGCAATCTAGAGTTATGGTTCATGCACTCTGCACATCGTCTCATAGTGCTTTACATTTGTGTGAAGTTTCATGAAAATACATGTACCTCAAACCGTTTTTCAGTTTATCATGAATAACGTTTTTTTTCAATGTTCAAAGGGCAATAACTCCAAAAGTAGGCAATCCAGAGTTATGGTTCATGCGTCTGCATATCGTCTCATAGTGTTTTACATTTGTGTGACGTTTCATGAAAATAACTCAAACAGTTTTTGAGTTATGATGAATAACGGAATTACGAAAATATGGAATTACAGAATTACGGAATTACGGAGAAGGACAAGGCAAATCCAGTATAGCCCCCACCCCCCCCCCCCCCACCCCCCTCGTTTTCAAAGCGGGTCTATAAAATTTAATAAGTAAGCATTAACGTTGAAACAAGTCATAGAATCTGAGAGGGAAGGAAAATTATCAACCGTGATTGGGTTAATTACCATGCATGTAGTCTGTCGTTTAACATTTATGTTGTACCCAATCCTTTTATATCGCAAATGTGTACTGATTCATTGCAAGCATATATTTTTCTGAAATTATATACTAAGACACCATAAAATTAATGTTCCGATAGGCATTGTTGCAAAAGAGATTTAAGTTCAACATTGAATTATGAGACTAAATTGAATGACGATTATAAAACTTAGAAAACGCTTTTCGTAGATTATGATACAGATAATCCTGTTTAAGAAGTTTAGCAGTTAATAATTTATTACAGTTAACAATTTATTAGTTTTAAAGTCAGTTACATGACTAGACACGCTCGCAGATCGAATTCATTGCGAAATATAAACACGTAGGATGTGGCACGAGGAACATCATCGTCCAAGAAAGGAAACGGTTTTTCTGTCGTGATTTATATTTGTTATGGCTTGTCTTTGAGTGTGTGAATCGCTTAGTTTTGTTTAGGATAGCCAATTGGCCATTTTGTCGGAAAGTTACTGTCCTGTTGACTTTCCGCTAGTTATGTTTTCATTAGAGTCTAGTTGTTTCATGTTTGTGTTTCTTTCCCATGGTGTCCCTGATGGGAGCTGTGGGATAATTGTATCGATTCCTGATCATTGCCTGCGTTGCGTTTATAAGAAATTTTGCAGGAAAGAAGCCCATCTACAATGGATAAATGTAAATCCAAAAAACGGGACTTCGATATCAGAAGAATTTGCTTTATGTAACTGAAGCTCTTGAGGGTAAATTTTACTGATCAAACAATCGATATAGGTATTGTTGATATTCAATTGATTTTATCTGACTTCTTTCCTTTCAAACGCGGCTTACGCCAAGGCTGTCCTTTGTTAGCCTTTCTCTTTTTTAACGCCCGGTTTGTAAAACCGGTCGTATTATGGTTTGGAATCGGCGTCCGTCCGTCCCCCCGTTCGTCCGTCCGTCTGTAAACTCTGTTTCCGGATAACTCCCCCTACAGTTTTTATCCGATGAATCTGAAACTTGGCAGATAGTAAGACAATGAGGTGATGTGGAGCATATTGTTTTGCCAAATATTTACAATGTTATGTCCCTTTGAACATTTTGTAAACTATTTCGTTTCCGGATAACTCCTCCTACAGTTTGCATCGGATGAAGCTGAAACTTGGTAGATAGTTAGACTTGGAGTCGGTGTAGCACATATTGTTTCGAGGACCACCAAATATTCACAGAGCTATGCACTTTTGAAACTTTTGTGACCTATTGCGTTTCCTGATAATTTCTCCTGCAGTTTTCATTAGCTGAAACTTGGCCGACAGTTAAAATATGAGGTGGTGTAACACATATTGTTTCGAGGTTACGGTCCACCAAATATTTAAAGAGATATGCCCCTTTGAATATTTCTGTAAAAAAATCGTTTCGAGATAACTCCTCCTACAATTAAGATTCGATCAAGCTGAAACTTGATATATATTTATTCCGTGACGTGGAGGAGTGCATGTTGTTAGGGCCCCACACTGGCCATGACACTATTGCTTTTGTCCGTGTGTTTGTAACGTTTTTACCAAAAAAACTTAACACCGGTCATAACTTCAGAAGTATTTGTCCTACTCTCATGAAATATCACACATAAACTAACAATTACAAGGCCTACATTGTGACAAAGGGCCATAGCTATATTGTTTTTATCTATGTGTTTGTCAAGCCTTAACCAAACAACTTACCTTGGTCATAACTTCCAAAGTATTTGCCCTATGCTCGTGAAATTTCACACGCATACTTACCATCATAATACCTGCATTATGCATCAACCACAACGCCTAACCTCGGTCATAACTTCAAAAGTATTTCCCATTCTCTAATGAAACTTCCCAAACATACTTGCCATCACAAGACCTACATTCTGACAAAACATTGCACCACACCTCTTTGACAGCTTTATTTGGGGCCCTTTCTGACGTGGTCAGTGATCTAACTTTGAGGTTTTGGTCCACCATATAAAAACAAAGTTATGCCCCTTTGAAAATTTCTGGCAACATTTTGTTTCGGCTATCTTCGCCTGCAATTTAGATCCTGTCAAGTTGAAACTTGGTATACTGTTAATATGGAGCAGCGCATATTGCTTCGAGGTTACAGTCCACCAAATAATTACAGACTTGTCCACTTTGAAACTTTTGTGAACATTTTGTCTTTGGGTAAGTCCTCGTACAGTAAACATTTGATCAAGCTGAAACTTGATATATAGTTTGACCACAATGTGGAGCAGCGCATATTGTTTCGCGGTTACGGTCCTCAAAACATTAATTGAGATATGTCCTATGAACATTTCTGCACACATTTTGTTTGAGGTTAACTCATTCGATCTAACTGGATATTTGGCTTGGTTATGATGTCGAGCAGCGCATTTTGTTTAGAGCAGTTCATAGTATTTCAAGGTCGCAGTCCAACAAATATTAAATTGCCACGGGCTTATAATGGCCCGCCGCTTGCGGAGATCCTGTTTTTCCTGTATCGAACGTTAATCCTCTAAACTACTTGTTTTTCTGGAGACATTAAAAGAATTTATTATATAAATCAGAAATTCTAAAGATCATTATTTGCAGAAGACAATCGTTCATTCTAGACGGTCGCAGAAATCTTTCGAAACACTCATTGATGTATTCAACGACCACATTGTAATATCTGAGCTGAAACTGAATGCAAAAACAATGTGTCATTCTACGAATCGGAACAATGGTTAAAATGAAACTACAAGAATCGTTCAGTATTTAACTGACCTAACACAGTCACTGACCCGTGGCATGTGTACGCCCTCACATGATATACATCAACACCTTATACATTGGCCATAATCGACTGGTAAGTTTCGTGAAATTTCCGGAAAATTCCACGCAGGAGTGTGGTGTCTTTCTTGTAATAGCCAATCACATGGTCCAGTCAAATATTAGTAATTTTTCAAGTACATAGGCGGTCGTGGAGCACGATTTTATTCGATGGAAAATTCGACCGTTTCAGAATGGCTAGAAGATTGGAGATTTTCCCAATAAATAGGAACGGCTGGGCATGAGGAAGCTTTCAGCGCGTTGGGTGCCAGAGTGCCTTAGTAAAGAACATCGAATCGTCCGAGTGTTCATAGTAGAAGTAAAACAAAGATCAGGAATTGATACAATTAACTTACTCCACCCATAAAAGACACCAAAGGGAAAGAAATACAAACATTAAGCGACCAGACCATAATGGAAACCTAAACAAAGGAAGGCCATAAGGACAGTTACTTTCCCACAAAATGGCCATATGGCCATCCATCATGTTTGAGTCACTTTTTGGAAAGATAGCATTCTGATCCAGAAGACTTTCTTGAAAAAGGTGTTACAGGAAACGAAACTTGGATCCATCACTATGACCCTGAGAATAAATAGCAGAGTAAACAATGGACTGATCACGGTTTACCGCGACCAAAGAAATGTAAGACTTCAGTTTGCAAGGTCATGGAAACTGTGTTTTGGCATAGCAAACGAGTTCTGTCGGCAGACTTTTTACCTCATGGCCAGCCTATTAACGGGAACTGTTATGCTAATATTTTGGAAAAATACAAAAGGTGTGCTGCTGCAACATGACAATGCTAGAGTTCATGCTTGCAAAATTTCTGTGGGCGCAATAAAGCAGAACGGTTTCAAAATAGAAGTGAATGCAATGATCAGGAATCGATACAAATAACCCACTGCTCCCATTAGAGACACCATGGGAAATAAACACAAACATGAAAAAACTAGACCCTAATGGAAACATCACTAGCGGAAATCCAAAAGGGCCGTTACTTTTCCACAAAATGGCCAATTTGCTATCCAAAACAAAATTATATAAGCGATACAAACACTCAAAGACAAAGCATAAAAACAATAAACCGCAACAGAAGAACAGCCTTGGAACGGTCAGTGAAACTAATTCCAATGGGATGGGGTGGGGTAAATCGATTTTACTTGTCAACAATGCTCGCCCTTACTTCCGTCGCGATTTAGACAAATAATTTGTTCAGTCCGCATTAAGGTCTCCTAACTCATCACTGCAACATCTCCGTGAACACAAAAAATCATACAACCACAGAAATGAAACAACTTTGAGGATTCGACAGCAAGACACCACTGATATGCTGGAGCAAAAGAAAACCAACAGTTAGGCTCCGATGGGCGCAGCCAGAGACAGAGCATCAGGCACTATCCCACTTTATATAAAAGTAGATACTCTCTAATTCTCAGTAAGCCTTCACGCTTGATACCCTTACCCCATCCACTCATTCAGTGATTACCATTATGTTTCTGAAATTAAAGAAGGGATTGCGTGGACGTCACTTCCGTTCAGCTGAAGAGTGGGCTGACTCTAAAGATAAAGCGCTGATTTTTACAAAAGTGGACTTCCAACCTTGAAATCGATTTTTGCGCGGGGGGGGGGGGACTATGTGGAAAGAGAAGAAGTCAAGCATGAGTCTAAGTACGTAAGGGCAGATACGTATAGATCTGAAACATTTACAGTTTCAATGGAATTCAACGGAGGCATATATTCACTTGGTTTTACCTTTAGTACTAAAAATGCTTAACTCTCCAAACTTACTTAGAATCTAAAATAATAACTGTTTTTGGCCTGTCTTAAACTATTGCAACATAGAAAATTAACTCCCATGGGAAAAATACAGTGATAAAAATTTCTACATTCCCAAAACTGATATATGTTCTTACTTCATTACCAAACACAACAAACAAACGATAAAACAATTGGGAACTTCTGGAATGGCAAACTAGAAAAAATAATCAAAGTACTGAAAGTACTGAGGAAAGTTGATTTATGAGGTATATTCACCATGATAAAATGGTAGTGGTAGATTAAACAGTTCTCTAAGTATCTTTTTGACAAGGTTGAAAAAGGAGTTTAACCAGGTTCGACTAAGAAAAAAAATCCTGTTGCTTGTTATTGTCCTCGTGACAATCACTGACCATCTGACTGGCGCCGATCCTGAACAAAATCCAGGTATTGGTTATTGATAGCACCCCTAAGATGTCAGAGCGGAACGTCAGAAGAAAACTCTGGACTGTGCGTGTTTGTTTGTTTGTATGTTTGTTTGCTTGTTTTGATGTTTAACATCACCGTCAACACTGACTAGGTCATTAAGAGACGTTGCTTCCAATTTTGTGAGATTTGTACCCAACACTAAAATGAATGACATAATTATCAAGCCTGTCGCGCAATGAAACCAAATAGGCTTGGGGCATGGACGGTCCGATTTGCCCCACTTTGCCTGGGCAGGCTTAGATCCTCTAAGCGGTTTACCAGTACTCATGTGCGGTCGATTTCAGCTCGGCGTGGAAGTATTTTGCAGTCCGTCTATTTCTTCAAGCCCTGATGGGCGGGGGCGTCGGGACTGTGCTCGTGCATTTGGCCATTGACAAACAGAACCTTCATAATCAGACGCCACATAATGCGGTGTCCGATCATATCTAATGTACCTGCTTAAACGAACAGTCCGATTCTCAGTCCATGACTATTCTCCAAACTTAAGTTCTCTCAGCACTTTGATTAATTGAGTATTTACGCAAATACGCTGTTTATCTGGAGCACTGGACGGGAGTGAACTTTTAAACGTATTGCTTTCTTTCGGCGAGTCATGGGTCTCCAAAAATTGTACATTGCTTTCGGAGATGTTACAGCAGAGCCCTTTAATTTCTACATTTTAAACAGTGGAGGCGCTTCGACTTAGATTCGTCTTCCCAAGTGCCTATAAAACGAGTGCATATGCACCCAAAAATGCAAAGCTTCCTTTTATAACACTGAAGGGTCTGATTCGAGGTCACAGAATGAGGTGTCTGATCAGTGGCTTCTGAATTTGCTTAACCAATATATGACAATGGAATCTTCCAACAAATAAGTTCGGAACAGGATTATCAGATTTGTTTTTTTAAAGGTAGGTTTTGCAAGAATATATGTTTTTAGCAATCAATGCAGACTCAGATCAGACGCCAAGTTGTGCTGCGTCTGATCTGGGCCTACAATACTTACATGCCATAAAAAGTGACGCTAGTTATATATATGGGCTAATGTCCAGTTAGGAAACCGAGGGATGAAAGGGAAGGAACACCTGTGGAATCAAGTCCGTTTTGATATAAAAGGATACACCGAGTATCAAAGCTGGAAAAGTCCAGTTCGGCAACTGAGGGGTGAAAGGGTAGGAACACCTGTGGAATCAAGTCCGCCTTCAGCGCAAACGTTAAGAAATCAATGCGCTGGAAAAGGAAATGAGGCAAGTGCTGGACTATTTTATGCAGCGAACGAACAGCGGAAGTGTAGTAACGCGGTCCAGTACCGGAAGTAGAAATGCAATGACATATAAACTTGATACAAGTATCAACTTTCAAAAAGGGATACTTGAGTGTTTTTTACGGAACGGCACGTAGATAAATTGCTAAGAATAACACATTTTGAAGAGATATTATTTCAACATGGTGCGCATGCAATAAAACAGCGGCAATTCTGAGCTGTAGAAACGAAATTGTATGGAATAACACTCACATAAAAGCAGACGGTAACTATCTGCTGTATCTTTATTGGTATCAACACGGAATTTAATATTTAAATGATATATTTAACGATGCTAAAAATAAACTGTGTTCTTTTGACAGACTAAATGAAATCTATAATTTGCCTGATAGCAATTTTCTAAACTATTTAGCATAAACGCAAAGTATACCAAGCCCGCGGAAAATAGCCTTGAAAAATCAAATTTGTTTACAACCTTTCAAACGAAAAAAAAAAAAAAAAAAAAAAAGAAACAAAAAAAGAGAAAAAGCAGAAATACAATGGATAATTTAAAATCAATTTGGTGATGATAATTCAGATTAGAAACGTATATACACTACTCTGCTAAAACCAACAAAAAACATTAAGCTTCAAAACTTTCAATTTAATTAGTGATGCGTATCATACCAACAAATATATTTTACGCCATATCAGCATTGTGTGATGTAAAATTTCAATTAGTCTACGTATCGTGAACTGAGGGATCCTTCGCCACTCTTCTTGAAGTGCTGAACCAAGCTCACTCAGGGTCCTTGGAGGCGGATCGCGGCTTCGGACTCGTTTCCCGAGGATGTCGCATACGTATTCGATGTGAGATACGTCTGAACTCATCACAGGTCATGGTATTGTCCGAATATTTTGCCGTTGAAGGTACTTAGAAATGACGCGTGCCCGAAAAGCCCTATCGTTATTGTCCTGAAAGATGAATACAGCACCGTGGCGTCGTGCAAACGGTATCACGTGAGGAGTCAACACGTTATCTTGATAGTACATTCCTGTAACTCTGCATTTGGCACACATGTTAGTCTGTTTTCTCAGTCATCGTGATCCCACCCATGCGATATCAGACCCTGCTCTATTCCCATCATGAGCAACTCTAGCCGGGTCTGTGTAACGTTCACTAGTACGACGGCAGACTCTTCTACGACCATCACAAAAGTCCAAGTAAAACCAGGATTCGTCAATGAATTTAACGTGAGACCAGTGATTAATGTTCCTGTGTACACATCGCAAAACGTTCTCTACGGTGCCTAGCTTTCAACGGCAGTACAACTTGCGGACGCCGTGCCGTAAGGTCACTCGAGTGAAGACGATTTCGGACCCACTGTCTAGAGAGATTAGCCCCTCTTCCTCGGCGCAGGTATTGCTGAAGATCTGTTGATGTTAATCTCCTGTTGCGTAATGCTTGATTGACAGCAAAGCGGTCATCGCGTCCGTCAGTACTCTTCTGGAGTCCACTTATCTGCAAATCCGCTACTGCTCCTGCCCTACGATAGCGTGCCCATAGTCAACTGGTAACTGACTGTGACGTATTTATAACATTTGCCGTCTGCAACTGCGTACTTCCGGTCTGGAACATACCGAAGGTTCTCCAACGGTCGACCCTCCATTAGCCGAATCATGGTTCTATTAATGATTTTGTTTATGAAATCGTTTCATAAAAACTTCAACAGTCGATACAGAAAGTTTTATCGAAATCTCGCATCAATAAACCGGTTTGTCACTAATGTTAAAATTCACGTGCTACCCCATGTATAATTTATGCCCCTGTGCTACGCCACTCGAGCATAAATATACTGCTCAACGATAGAATATACACACATGATAGTCAACTGACACGGTATACTCGATATCTGATTATTCCTAATGTTTAGGTTGATGGGCTCGAAGGAACCTGAATATTCCATACTTTTTTGTGAATAGTATACAAGGAGGAAGATTCCATTTGGTACAAAAAAGGGTTAATGAAGATTGAGAAAATGGGCACCTATAAGCTTTGAAAGAGGTTGCAAACGCATTGCTACTCAGCGTTAAAGCACTGTTTAAACAGTTTTTAGGCGTTGTTTCGAAAGCGACTAAACGTTGACTGTTTGTTGGCTTGTGGTATATTCATTTCATTTAATGAAAAAGTATAGAAAAAGATGTCTAAGAAAAGCCACAATTAAAGACTGCAGCCAACCAATGGCACCAAGAGAAAGAGTAACTAACAATGAGCACCCCCCCCCCCCCCCCCCGCACCTCGCACATCGGGCTTGAAGAAATATATGGGCGGCATGATGCTTCCACGCAGAGCTGAAACCGACCGCACATAAGTACTGGTAAACCACATAGAGGATCTTAGCCCTGCCCAGGCAGAGCGGTGCGAGTTGGACCGTCCATGCTTACAAACCCTATTGGTTTCATTGAGCGACAGGCTTTGAGATGTCATTTCACCTCAATGTCGGGTAAAAGTCCCACAAAATTGGAAGCAACGTCTCCGAAATGACATATTCGGTGTTTCTAAAAACAAACTATCACGAAAACACGCCTGAATAATTTTGAACCCCTTTAACCCCACTTTTATATAGTAAAACTGGGGTTCATCACGTGAACATGTCCGTGAAACGAACACCCCTCTAAACCCCAGTTTATAGAGGGAAAACTGGGGTTACGGGGGTATATATTATTTTTCTTATTTCTATTCCAAGACATAGGTTATGGGTACTCGTTAGGACCGCCTCAATGAGGCGGTTCTAACGAGCACCCACAACCTACCTTTGAAGTAAAAATATAAAAAATATCGCATATTTTCATCAGAAAAATAGCCATTTTATAGATGTGAAAAATGCAGTATGCCGCACGGGTGTGTTAGCGTAATGTTTACAAGGGTTAACCCGGCCCCCGCCCATAGGGGCTTGAAGAAATATATGGGCTGCATGATGCTTCCACGCAGAGCTGAATCCGGTCCGCACACTAGTACTGGTAAACCGCTTAGAGGATCTAAGCCTGTCCAGGAACCGCGGTGCGAGGCGGACCGTCCATGCTAATAAATCCTATTGGTTTCATTGGGCGACAGGGCTTGAGATGTCATTTCATCTCAATGTCGGGTAAAAGTCCCACAAAATTGGAAGCAACGTCTCCAAAATGACCTTTACAGTGTTGACGGGGACGTTAAACCTCAAATCAAACAAAACAAAACAAGGATTAACCTTACTTTTCTTATTTCTGCTCTAATCGAGGCGGTTCTAACGAGTATCCACAATCTATATTTTGAGCAGAAATAAGCAAAATATCAAAATTTGTCATCGTAAAATTTGCATTGTTTTCGGCAATAAAGGTTACAATGTATTTGTATAGGCGTGTTTTCGTAATGCAAACAAACAAACCAAATGAAGACAACAAAACAGGAAAAACATGAATCATAAACAGCATAGCAACCAGCTCCCTCTTCCCATCAAGAGGTGATAACGGTGCAACATGCCTTGGTAATGAAAGTAAAATAAAAAAAAAAACATCACGAAAACACGCCTATATAATTTTGACCCTCTTGAACCCCACTTTTATATAGTAAAACTGGGGTTTCCGGGGGTATAGCTTTTTTTTCTTATTTCTGCTCTAAAATATAGATTGTGGGTACTCGTTAGAACCGCCTCGATGAAAGGTGGCAATGTATTTGTAAAGGCGTGTTTTCGTAATGTATTAATACACATTAAAATTCCGCTATAAGACCACCAAAAAATGAGACTAATTCTGCGTTAAAAAGCTTATTTAGAAAGTTTCAGTTATTCTTTCTTTGTGTTTTCTGCATACAGTGTCCTCTGGTCAGATACCACATTTAAGACTGCTCAAAAGTGGTCTTTAAGACCACTTTTGAACAGTCCCAAAGGTGGTTTTAATATAGGAATTTTACTATAGTTTGAGATAATGGACGCCTAATATCTTTGAGTGAGTTTCAAAACGCATCGGTACTCAACAGTGAAACAATGTTGAAGCAACGTACGCAGCGGTGTTTTAATATTATTCTACGTTGACTGCTTGATGAGCACCCATTTCATTTAGGATACTTGGCTATAACTGGACGACAAACTGTGATTTATTACTCAACAATTTGGAAACAACGTCACCAAAATGTCCTTAGAACTATTGACGGGGACGTAAAACCTCAACAAAAACAAAATGGCCAGCTTATGAGAAAAGGCTACTCTTATTCGATAGGCACCAGTAAAGGCTTGGGCGGGTCCGTGCATGCTAACCAGATCCTTTGTTGCTCGCAGTCATGAATCAGGGACCTTGAGGTAGCCTCATTAAAGCACGAGCCTCTGAGACCATAAAGTACTTAAGAAATAACCCAATATGTCAAAAATTAATGTCAGTTCACCATATGCACTAACAGGTATTCTAACACTATGTATCCAGTAGTAGAGCCTAGTGTTATATTGAGGGATAAATCACTGTCTCATGACGTCATTCATTGTTACCTTGGCGTTAGATGATGTAGCATCGTTTTCTGGTATCAGATATGTTATAAAAACTTGTAAACACATGTGATACAGTCAGTTCCATTAGCAGGATTCCTTTAAGCAATGACGGAAGATATGGAGTGAGTGTTTTGAGTTTTACGTCCCACCAACAGCTAAAGTCATACGGAGACGGGACCTCGGTTTAAAGACTCATCCGGAAGTCTAGAGAAGCCCGGGATCGATGCTGCGACCCAGGGTTTACAAGGCGAGTAGCGTAACCACTACACCACGGAGGCTTCTAACAGAAAATATGGAGAATATGAAGGAATCAATAGCATTTTTTTCGATTTTTAGTGTTTGAATATTGAGTGATCGGTTGTCGGTCGGTTGTATGGAGATAAATCACTCGCACTATGCGTTCGTGTTTTGATCTACTTTACAACTGACGTCAAACAGTGATTTATCACTGCTACAGCTGATCTATAGTCGAACGTCAATGGCTCGAACACCTTTGGGACCACAACAATATGTTCGAGACAGGCAAGGTTCGAGCCACTGTGGTTACTGTCAGGAGGCATAACGAGATACTTTTAGACATCATTTTGGTGTTCTATAATGAAAATGTATGCTGTGTGTACTCATTAGAATCGCCTCGTCGAGGCGATTCTAATGAGTACACACAGCATACATTTGCAAGATAAAAGACTAAAATCTCCTTAATTATCCCCCACTATTTCTTATGTAGAGGATTTCGCTAGGGGCTCTAGAATGGGTTCGACGCATCCATGGTAAACGAGCCATCGGTGTTCGAGGCATCGAAGTTCTACTGTATTTGTTAAATTTAGTCCACTTGCTCAGCCGATAAATGGCAGGGATGTAACGTCAGACGCCTGTGATTTAAGACATCATGGGTCAAGCCCTATAAGTTACCTTCTCACATGCATTTGAAGAATTTAAATCAGGAAAAGACAAGGGCTTTTTTCTCACGTATCGGCTCATCCTTTTTCATAAGATCATCTTGTGGTTATAAACAAGTTATTTCAATGTTTGGGTGGTTTTAAAACAGATCCCATGTAATAATAGATGCATATGAACCGTAGCGTACTACAATTTTATGGCAGGAAAATGCTCTTCCTATTTAAAGATGAGCCTTCTTAAAATAAAATCACGTGAGTTCGATCACCCTTTCTTCTGTTTATTTTTGCACGCATTTTGGCATAAAAATGTTTAACCCATATATGCCAAGTGTCCCCATTAAACAGTGAGAGACCAGTTGTTTGGGGCGTCGATTATTTAGAGCACGTGAACAAGTCTGTGAAATGAACACCCCTCTAAACCCAACTTTATATAGAGAAACTGGGGTTTACGGGGGTAATTCTCATTCCTGCTCCAAGACATAGGTTGTGGGTACTCGTTAGAACCGTCTGGATGAGGCGATTCTAATGAGCATACACAACCAATGTTTGTAGTATAAATAAGAAAAATATCACGGACTTAAATCAGAAAACTAGCCATTTCTGAGATGTGAAAAATACAATATGTCGCACGGGGCTCGAACCCAGAGCGGTGAGAGACCTGATGTTTAAGAGTCGGCGCTCTTATCCACTAGGCCACGGAGGCCCGTTATGTTTTCTACATACAGGCGCGCTGCGTTAGAATTAAGAAATAGATAACTTGTACATGTGATTTTTGAGTAATAAATCACAGTTTGGAGGTCGGTTGAAAAAAAGATGAAATCACGAGCGCTAAATAGAGGTGATCAGACTGTCATTTTGTTGTGTTGAAAGGGTTAAAAGAACATTATTGACTGCACCACACATTTTGAAATGTTTTTGATGCGGGAAATAAACGTTTTACCGTCAAACGTAAAAAGAATCTTCGAGTGACGGCATAAAACGACGGCGTTTTATGACGCTACTCGTCACGCAGAATAAATCACAGTACATTTGAATATTTTAATGCCTATATAGGCACGCCGCTGTGTTTTAATATGATGTCATGAATCACGTAATTTCGTATTGGCCCAGTTACACGTCAGAGGTCTGCTGTACTGGCTTTTTGTTTAATTGACGCTATTAAAAACATAATTATTGATTTTTGACCTCCGGTTAATATTGGTTGACATGGTGTTACATTTAATATGGATGACCTCCGATCAGTACAGGATAGTCAATTAATAAATAACTGCAAAGCTTTTTCCTCGCGTTTTATACAATGCCTTATGCAGTGGGCACCGTAAGAAATAAATGTTTACATACGACATCATCAATCGCGCTCTTCTGTACGCTTTGTTTGAATTGAGGTTAACGTCCCCGTCAACACTGTAAAGGTCATTTTGGAGACGTTGCTTCCAATTTTGTGGGACTTTTACCCGACACTGAGATGAAATGATATCTCAAGCCCTGTCGCCCAATGAAACCAAACTAATAAGCATGGACGGTCCGCCTCGCACGGGGGTTCCTGGACAGGCTTAGATCCTCTAAGTGGTTTACCAGTACTAGTGTGCGGGCGGGATTCAGCTCTGCGTGGAAGCATCATGCAGCCCATATATTTCTTCTTCTGTACGCACTACGTTTATTACGTGAATTATTGAAGTTTGATCTTAGTGACGTTTCCATAGAGGATCTTACATGAGTGTTCATGTATTCTTTTACCCTCTATAAATAAGGTCGATTATTATTATTATTGTTGTTGTTGTTGAATTTTTTAAACGAGTTTAGGAAAATGGATAAAATGCGAGGCTTCGCTGAGCATTTTATCACTTTTCCTCAATGAGTTTTATGAATTCAATAATATATAAATGTTACATTCCTGAGAGGGTGATAGTGAAAAATGTCACCCCGAGGAATATGATTATCAACCGAGGCGCAGCCGAGGTTTCGAAGCGCAGCCGAGGTTGATATATTTATATTTCGAAGAATATTGTTGATAATCATATTTCGCAGAATTATTATACCGAACAAAACTAATAATTATGGTAAGGGATTTTTATGAAAATATATAGGACTGCTCACAAATGATTTTTGACGCAATGACGTTCCAAATCATTGGATAACGTCGGCTTTCTACATAAGCGACGTTAGGTGATATAACAGAAATTCAAAAGTTCAAACGCTTTAACTTCGGTATTTCTTAACAAAACCCTAAAGTGTGGGTATGCGTTTTCTTAATTTAATAAAAAGAAACATTTTGGTATCAAAATTTATCGACTTTGAAACAATTTTTGGTTTAGACTCATTTTCTCCAGCTAGATAGAAGAACCGAACCGTACGCGCACTCGATTCAGCGCATGTGATAGTATATAAATATCACATTTCTGAGAGGGTGATAGTAAGAATGTTCACCCTTCGGAAATGATTATCGACCTCGGCTTCGCCTCGGTCGATAATCATTTCCGAAGGGTGAACATTCTTACTATCACCCTCTCAGAAATGTGATATTTATTTTATTATACCGAACTTATTATCACCCTGATGAATTGAACCGTACGCGCATCATTTTTGCGCATGTGATATTATCACCCTGAAAAATTGAACCGTACGCGCATCATTTTTGCGCATGTGATAGTTTAATATCGCATGGGATAGTAAAAATTATCACCCTCTGGTCTATGAGCGTTTTGTATGGTAAAATCGCGTGAGGTATAATAATCAAAATTATCACAGGGTGATAGTAAAAAAATATCACCCACAGACCTATGGGAGTTTTGTATGAGAAAGCCACGTGAGGTATACAGGGAAGTCAGCGATTTTGCTTCCCATTTTATCGTTCAAGTTCCACTCCATTCCCGTTCGCGGTGCGGTTTCGATCCGCGGCATTCCCGTTCAATTCCGCTCCATTCCACGCTTACACCATTCAAATTGGAACGTGGAACGCTTTGGGACCGCTTGACTGGTTCCCAGCATTCCGATCCTTAGCAAAATTTCGTTTCGTCAAATAAAAATCGTTCTCCAAATCTCATAAGCAAAATCGCTGCCCCCCCCCCCCCCCACCCACCCCTGTAAAAAGGGATAATTAAACAAAATAAATGAAAATTACAATAATAATAATAATTATAATAATAATAATAATTAAACAACTGGGCTGCTTCTGTGAGTGACTGAACATGAATTATTTCTGAAATTTTGAAAAAAACTTTTAGAGAACCTCACACTCTTAAATTTTGAAATGGTCTTGTGCTATTTACAAGGTGGAAGATGCCATGTGGCCCCAGTTAGCAAAATGTGCACACCAAGATCATACGCAACAGAAATAGGCGCCTGATCGTGGCCTACATTGTTTCCAACAGGTTCTGACGTTTTCAAAATAAATTTTGAAGACAACACAACCTCACACTCTTAAATTTTGAAACGGTCTTGTGTCATTTACAAGGTAGAAGATCCCATTTGACGCCAAATGGCAAAATGTGCAGATCCAGATCAGACTTAGCAGAAATAGGCGTCTTATCAGTAATTTGGTTTGCAAAAATATACACTAAAACGCAACCTCATTCTCTTTAATTCTGAAATGGACTCGTTCTTTTAACAAGGTGGAAGATGCCATGTGGCTCCAATTAGCAAAATATGCAGATCCAGATCAGACTTAGCAGAAATAGGCATCTGATCAGGACCCTAGTTTGCAAAAATATACACGAAAACGCAACGGTCATTCTCTTTAATTCTGAAATGGACTCGTTCTATTAACAAGGTGGAAGATTCCATTTGTCGCCAAATGGCAAAATAGCGCAGACCCAGATCAGACGCAGCAGAAAGTGGCCTCTGATCAGGGCCTACATTAACTGCAAAGGGTTCTGAATTTCGAAGAAATCACAACCTGATTCTCCAAGTAAATTAAACAAAATAAATGACAATTACAAAAAAAAGTAATAATAATTAATTGAAAAATTGGCCGCTTCTGTGAGTGAAAGAACATGAATTATTAATAAGAGACGATAATGAGGTGTTGTTTTAATCAGCTATACCCTCAGGTTGCACCTGGGTTTTATAAAACTTTTAGCAAATAAACACCCTGCATTTTGGCAGTCAACTTCAATCATTATGCGGTACCTATATTTTACCCTTTACACCCAGGCAAATATAAATGAGTAGCTGACTGTAAACGACCAGATATATTGTGTTCAAAGCGAAAATTTGAGGAAATAAAAAAAGGCGATCGCTATTGACAGCCGGCTGTCGATAGCGAATTCGCTATTGACAGCCGGCTGTCGATAGCGAATTCGCTATTGACAGCCAGCAAACTAAATTGATGAAAATGGGTTATTGCAAATTTATTATATGTTTTACTTTATAAACATTTATGGACAGGTTATTTAATATAATTTATTATATAATGGCTTCATGTACTGTGATTATCCCGTCAGTTGGTCTTTACCATGGAACCTGCTAAAGTAGTGATATTACCAGCTGTTCCAATAATTTGGTGACTGTCTATCTTCTGATACATATCATTTCTATGACTTAGAAGAATATTGTGAAGCCTTATTAATCTTCTTAATGCAAACAAATATTTACTGTTTTGCCTGTGACCAAGGCCATTGTTGGCAGAAATTTCTGAGTTTTTAGCTCACCTGAGCCCACCTGAGCCGAAGGCTCATAGGTGAGCTTATAGTATGGCAAGGCTCCGTTGTCTGTCTGTCGTCTGTTGTCAGTTTCTGTCAACATTTTCAAACATCTTCTCCTCTGAAACCCCAAGGCCGATTGGAGTCATAGTTCATGTGGAGCATCCATGGTTTGTTCGCAGGGTCCAGGTCCAGGTCACGTGACCAAGATGGCCGCCATGCCCATATAAGGTAAAAACCCTTCAAAAATCTTCTCCAGAACCAGTGGGCCGATTGGCCTGAAACTTGGTATGTAGCATTAGGGACTCGGGTCCATCATATTTTGTTCAAATGATGACCCTTGGATGACCTTGACCAATTTTAGGCCAAGATCAAATTTGGTCGCATAGACTTTTGTATTGGGAAAAGTCAAAACCGTGTATTTTTTGGAAACTATTGCAGACTGTGATCTGAAAATTAGTAGATGCAGTAAGCTAAATGGATGGATGAAACTACAAGAGTATTCAAGGTCAATGTCATTCTTTGACCTTTGTTCAAGGTCATTCAGATATGAGAATTAAAACTTATTTTTCTCAGAAACCACAAAGCCATTTGTAACGAAATTTCATATGAAAGTTTTTAAGAACAAGAAAATGACAATTAATCAATATGAATTTGGTCACATGACCAATATGGCCGTCATGAGGTAAAACCCCTTCAGAAATCTTCTTCTCTGGAACCAGTGGGCCGATTGTCATGTAACTTGGTATGTGGCATTGGGGACTCGGGCCCATCAAAATTTGTTCAGATGATGACTCCTGAATGACCTTGACCTATTTTAGGTCAAGGTCAAATTTGGTCACATAGACTTTTGTATGGGGAAAAAGTCAAAACCAAGTATTTTTAGCTCACCTGTCACATAGTGACGAGATGATTATTTGGGATCACTTTATGTCCGTCGTGCATCCGAGAGTGCATGCGTGCGTCCATCCACCCCTAAACAATTTCTTCAAACAACTTCTCCTCCTAAACCACTGATCGTATTTTGACCAAACTTTACAGGAATGATCCTTAGGTGGTCCCCTTTCAATGTTGTTCAAATCGTTCCGGTCCGTTCCACATCTAGGCCACAGAAGCTAAAAATAGATTTTTTTTACCAAAAATGCCCCCATGTCGGGGCCCACCAGTTTTACATAGACTTATATAGGGAAAACATTTAAAAATCTTCTTGTCTGAAACCAGAAGGCCCAGGTCGTTGATATTTGGTATGAAGCTTCATCTTGTGGACCTCTACCAAGATTGTTCAAAATATAGTCCTGGGGCCAAAAATGCCCCTGCGCCAGGGCCCACTGGTTTTACTTAGGCGTATATAGGGAAAATATTTAAAAATCTTCTTGTCTGAAACAAGAAGGCTCAGGTCTTTGATATTTGGTATGAAGCTTCATCCAGTGGACTGCTACCAAGATTGTTCAAATTATAGCCCTAGGGCCATAAATGCCCCCGCACTGGGGCCCACCAGTTTTACATAGACTTATACAGGGAAAACCTTTAAAAATCTTCTTGTCTGAAACTAGAAGACCCAGGTCTTTGATATTTGGTATGAAGTTTCATCTAGTGGACCTCTACCAAGATTGTTAAAATATAGTCCTGGGACCAAAAATGCCCCTGCGCCGGGGCCCACTGGTTTCACAGAGGCGTATATAGGGAAAACCTTTAAAAATCTTCTTGTCTGAAACAAGAAGGCCCAGGTCTTTGGTATTTGGTATGAAGCTTCATCTATCGGACCTCTACCAAGATTGTTCAAATTATAGCCCTTGGACTATAAATGCCCCCATGCTGGGTCCCACCAGTTTTACATAGACTTAATATAGGGAAAACCTTAAAAAATCTTCTTGTCTGAAACCAGAAGGCCCAGGTCTTTGATATTTGGTATGAAGCTTCATCTAGTGGACCGCTACCAAGTTTGTTCAAAGTATAGCCCTTGGGCCAAGAATGTAATAGAGACTCTGATACTCAGGTGAGCGATTCAGGGCCCTGTGGGCCCTCTTGTTTCACAAGTGATCTATGCATCACATCATGGCCAATCATGCATATGGAAAGCGAACACTTTTACAGGACAAACTGACATAGTAAAACTCCAAGGCCCACAACAATTTACCATTGTCCGCAGAATGTATTAAATTTGCCACACCCATTTCTGTCTATTAACCAAATAAATTGCAGAATACACAATGTATAATGTATTTGTCCAGTTCACAAACTGAATAACAAACATTTAGATCCTGATCAGTTGGCTTATTCAGAAGCCATCTGATCTGGATCTACACTGTTTTCAAAAGGTAGGGGTTGTCGTGATCATCAGAACAATGGTAAATAGTGATCTGTTTGAGATGTAGATAGGACAATCCACAATGTTATTTTAGCCCCCGCCCATCTGGGCTTGAAGAAAAAGATGGGCTGCATGATGCTTCCCACAGAGCTGAAACGGACCCGCACACAAGTACTGGTAAACCTCATAGAGGATCTAAGCCTGCCCAGGCAATGCGGTGTGAGTCCGCCCGTCCATGCTTCTAAACCCTATTGGTTTCATTGGGCAGCATGGCTTGAGGTGTCATTTCATCTCAATATCCGATAAAAGTCCCACAAAATTGGAAGCAACGTCTCCAAAATGACATTTACAGTGTTGATGGAGATGTTAAACTTCAAATCAAACAAACAAAACAAAATTATTTGTTTCCAGCCCATTTAACCTTCCTTCAGAGCTCTAGTCAATGGTTAGAGAACAGATACATGTCTACTGAGAATCAGACAACTGGGCCTTGGTGTGGACATCAGTTTTCCCTTGTAAGGCTTTTGCTAAGGTGGGCTTAGAGGTCTAAATGTCTCTCAGACTAAATGCTAAGTAAACTCTTACAAAAGCCTGATGTGAAACTGAACTGCACCACAGCTCTAGATAAGGAGGAAAACCTAGATATTTAGATAAACTTTCCTCAGGACTGGTGTTAACCCGGCATTTCTGGTATCTGTTGGAAAAGCCTCAACAAGGCAATTCTAACACATACCCATAACATATTTTAATGCCAGAAGTAATCTCGTTACTCCTTCTCCAGAGCTCTAATGTGCCTTCTGCTATGTTGGGATAAGGCTCAAGTGTGACATGAAAATGTCTTTTCGTTTGTGCATGTACACTCAGCTGTACACATTGCTCCAGATTAGCAGCTCCTAGTATAACTATCCAATTTTGGAATTAAAAGAAAGGCGATCAATATTGACAGCCGGCTGTCGATAGCCAACATCCAAAATTTTAAAAATGATCTGCTAACTTGTACAGTAACAAGAGCTGTCGCATGACAGCATACATGTAGCTCGCCGGTTGCGCGCCTTCAAAATATAAGGTAAAACTACTGAACCATGAAATATAGGTCACACTCACATAGATATATTTTGAGGTCAATGATCAGGTCGCATGGAACATTTATTCCAGATATTGCATTTCAGAATCGAATTGTGTCTGAAATATAAGGCAAAATCATTGAACCATGAAAATAGGTCACACTGACCTAGATATATTTCTATGTCAAACATCTGGTCACATGAAACTTATAATTCAGGATTGAATTTTCTCCATAAAATAGTATTCAAAATATTTGTCACACTCACTGAATCATGAAATATAGGTCACATTGACCTATATGTATTTTGTGGTCAGTCATCTGTTTACATTGAAGAAATATCCTAGGTTTAACATTTCTCCATCAAAATAGTATTCAAGATAATAAGCAAAATCACTGACCCATGAAATATAGGTCACAATGACCTAGATATACTTTGAGGTAAATCATCGGATCACACAGAACTCATAATCAGGTAAGACATTTCTCCATCAAATAGTATTCAAGATAACAGGCCAAATCACTGAACAATGAAATATAGGTCACATTGACCTAGATATAATTCAACGTCAATCATGGGGTCACATGGAATAAATAATCCAGGTATGATGTTTCTTCATCAAATAGTATTCGAGATAATAGGCAAAATCACTGAACCATGAAATATAGGTCACAGTGACCCAGATATATTGTGAGGTCAATCTTGGGGTCACATGGAACCAATAACCCAGGTATGACACTTCTCCATTAAAAAGTATTCAAGATAACAGGCCAAATCACTGAACAATGAAATATAGGTCACAGTGACCTAGATATTATTCAACGTCAATCATGGGGTCACATGGAATAAATAATCCAGGTATGATGTTTCTTCATCAAATAGTATTCGAGATAATAGGCAAAATCACTGAACCATGAAATATAGGTCACAGTGACCCAGATATATTGTGAGGTCAATCTTGGGGTCACATGGAACCAATAACCCAGGTATGACACTTCTCCATTAAAAAGTATTCAAGATAATAGGCAAAATCACTGAACCATGAAAATAGGTCACACAGACCTAGATATATTTTATGGTCAATTATCGGGTCACATGGAACTAATAATCCAGGTATGACATTTCTCCATCAAATAGTATTCGAGATAATAGGCAAAATCACTGAACCATGAAATATAGGTCACAGTGGCCTAGATATATTTTGACGTCATCAGAAGATCCTCCCAGGTTCTTAAGTTCCAAATATGAGTGCTCTGTGATGAGTGACTGTTGAGATATAAGCATTTGAAAAACTTAAACACAGTGTGATGGAAACGCAAACGTGCACGCAGACGACCGAGGTGACAACAATAGCTCTCCATGTACTCCGTACAGGCGAGCTAAAAATAATTGCATATACATTATTGAGACTCCTTTATTTATTTATTGAGATTCTTAATAATCTATAAAACAAAATATTTATTTATTTTAGCCACAGCATAGAGTTACATCTTGTAGAGTTCCAACCATTTATGCCTTAAGTGTAAGCCTTAAGTGTAATGAACACTTTAATAGTTCTTATTATTCTGATGAAACATTTTCATTTGTATGAAAAAAGTTTAATAGTTCACTTTAATATTCTATAATTATTTCTTTTTTATTTTTGCATTCATGTTTTTTTATCAGATTATATTCATTTATATATAAGTATATATATCCAATATCTTAGCTGGCTGTCAATAGCGAAATCGCTATCGACAGCCGGCTGTCAATAGCGAATTCGCTATCGACAGCCGGCTGTCAATAGCCATTTCCATAAAAAAAGGAAATAAAAAAGAACGAAAATAAGATTGTCCCCGTCAACACTGTATAGGTCTTTTTCGAGACGTTATGTGTGCGCTGTAAAGTTTCTCGCTAGCGGAAGTGTAACAGAGTAAATTTTAGGTTCAGATAACAGCTAAATTTAGTCTTATAAACAACGTCTGGGCTAAATAAATGATATTCGGGACAAGTTAATCCGAGATAAATGATAAAAACGTCAACCGAAAATCAAGATAGTATAACATTTCGTTCGAAAATCTCGATCCTACTTTTAGATATAACCGTTCCCCAAGTGAGGACCGCTATTTGGAATGGACCGCTTGTATTGTTCCATTCCGGGGCGATCCCGTTCTGGTTCCCGGGCACGCCATTCCAGTTCCAGGTCCATTCAGATCCAGTTCCAGGGGCATTCCCCATGACAACAAGAACGATGACCTCACTAGTATAACATTTCGTACGAAAATCTCGATCCTACTTTTAGATATAACCGTTCCCCAAGTGAGGACCGCTATTTGGAATGGAGCGCTTTGGACCGCTTGTATCGTTCCATTCCGGGGCACTCCATTCCAGTTCCAGGTCCATTCAGATCCAGTTCCAGGAGCATTCCCCATGACAACAAGAACGATGACCTGACTGTAATAATACATGAGCACGAGTGCAAAGTTCTATTTATCATATGACATTTAAACGCATTTTATTCACGATTTTTGTTTGCATATATTAGTAAACGTGACGTCGTTAAGGACGTCGTACGTGTAACGTTAAGGGACGTAACTAACTAACTTGCATATTTAATCCACTAGTGGATTACCGAATTTATTATATAGTGTTTATCATATGACGTCGCGTCTGAGAGTGTAATAACGCCATGTAATATTTTCGATAATCCACTAATGGCTTAAATATGCAAATTAGCTAGATACATCCCGTAACGTTACATGTATGACGTCCTTAACGACGTCGCGTTTACTAATGCCGGAATATTGATATTTTTATAAACAACTGTGAATAAAATGCGTTTTAAATGTCATGATAAAAAGAATCTTGCATTCGTGCTCATGTATTATTGAATTTATTAAACTCGTTGAGGAAAAGGGATAAAATGCTCGGCAAAGCCTCGCATTTTATCCCTTTTCCTCAACTCGTTTAATAAAATCAATAATACACGAACACTCATGTAAGATCCTCTATTTATTTTTTAATGACAGATTCTTTCTGTCATTCTTCGTCGTGCTGCATGTTTACAATTTTAACGTCCGAACTTCCGGCTTCCACTACTTTTGAAACATGACTCCGCGCAAATAGTCCGTTTTTTGTTGACTTTTCATGCTCGCTGTCTCAAAACTAATTTCTCATGGCATTGTTTCCGCATTTTGATTACATGTTTTGTTTCATTTGTAATCAAAATACAAAAAAATGATCTTTCTTAAATTACAAACAAAACAAGAAAAGTGAATTGAATATGCATAAGGAAAGTTCCCATTTTATACAGACGACCGCATAATGGGTCATTGGCGAATCTTGGAGGCGGCGTCTAACCACGGCCTTCACTGCGGGCTTCACTGTTGTCGAAAGTTAGCCCATTTTTTTCCTAAATTAATTCCTATATTTCTAGCTGACGCCCCTTAATTTTGAACCGGGATTTCGACAGATAAGTGATAATATTACATTCAGTACAAAATGGGTTATGATTAATTATATTTGTATCAATACGCCATTAAAGTACCTTTGTATATTTTTAGAAAAGAAAAAAAAAATATGTATAGAGCTACAATCAGTGCACACCTTTTAAGTATCTAGATGAACTTTGAAAAATAAAGAAAATACACCGTATAATAAGCTGTATTTAACTTTTGATTATCGGCCAAGCCGCTTTGTCTGGTCCTGACCCGCACACAACAGTTACAGGCCAGGTTAAGATTTTACCCCTTCAACCCACGAGTTTCTCCAGTTCACTCTTCAGTCACTGAATTTGTACGCGTCCATTCTACACATGTAAATCGGGTGTCTAGTCAATAGTCGTCAATAGCATGTCAAACCATGTAGAACCGAATGCGGTGTATCATTATGAGCCATCTCACCAGGTTCTACACTGTTTGCATCTGTAGGTATCTGTACTTGGCTATAAAGGGCTGAAAGGGTACAGGCTCATAACACTTACATGACCTAATTAAATGCGAAGTACGTGACGCTAGAAACTTCACCGTACGGTAGCAAGCCAGCAATAATAAACTCCTAACAGTTATCAAGTCCAATTCTGTTGTATAGGTCTAAATAACTGAATATGTAAGCACAATGTTGTGATAAATAATTAGTCACATGCCGCAAAACTTCAAACATCGCACAAAAAGTGTTTTCCTTTATTGTAGCGCACGACATAAGGCAGGTTCTTGACTAAGCCGCGAAACACACCTCAGTCAACAAGTGTAAGCTTTTACAAGAAAGTTGCGGCTATGTGTTGTTATAAAACTGGCAACTATCTCAGCAGGCACATGACGTAATTGTGACGTCACATCAACGTCGGTGCAACGTCATGACGTTGCATCGACGTTGATTTGACGTTGCCCTAGCGACGTGTGCCTGCTGGGTAGTCCTTTGCATGTTGTTTTATTTATAATGTCCAAGTAAAATGAAGATGAAAGTGTTTAACAGCCGATTCACCTCAGTTTTGTGAACCAAACTAAAAATCAGCACTCCAGCGCCATTGTCCTTATCACTTAAGAAAGTAAATCTGAATTGCACGGCCCGCAGAAAAGGGACCGACTGAAGTCGGTTGATTTTCTAAGAGGGCCCTAAAATCACCGTGTCATTCTGTCAGTCTGTCAGTCTGTCTGTCCGTCCGTAACCCGTTTGTGAAAATTGGTGATAGTGACTTAACCGCTTGGAATATTTAAACAATTTTTCTCATACTGAAAGATATCAATGAGATCTAACCAATGAATTTGCGAAATATTACATTCCATTTAGTATAGCCTCGCCGAGGCGAAAAATGTGAAAATTTTCGAACTGCTTCTCCTCGGAAACGTTGGGCCGATTGAAGTCAAATTTCATATGAAGCCTCTATGGGATGGGGGAAACCAAAATTTGCTCATGGGGTCCAGGTCACATGACGAAAATGGCCGCCAAGCCATATATGGTCTGTCTGTCTGTCCGTCCGTAACCCGTTTGTAAAAATTGGTGATAGTGACTTAACCGCTTGGAATATTTAAACAATTTTTGGCATACTGATAGATATCAATGAGCCCTAACCAATGAATTTGCGAAGTATTACATGCCATTTAGTATAGCCTCGCCGAGGCGAAAAATGTGAAAATTTTCGAACCGCTTCTCCTCGGAAACCGTTGGGCCGATTGAAGTCAAATTTCATATGGGGCCTCTATGGGATGGGGGAAACCAAAATTTGCTCA
Source organism: Lucinisca nassula (assembly GCA_963580285.1). NCBI lineage: Eukaryota > Metazoa > Mollusca > Bivalvia > Lucinida > Lucinidae > Lucinisca > Lucinisca nassula. The sequence continues at coordinate 64,506,567 of OY757015.1, forward strand.
TGGGGTCCAGGTCACATGACCAAAATGGCCACCAAGCCATATATGGTAAAAACCCTTCAAAAATAGTTTTCTCCAGAACCACTGGGCAGATTTCCACGAACCTTGATAAATAGCATCTGGGACGTAGGCCCATCATAAATTGCTAAAATGGTGACCCTGGGTTGACCTTGACCTTCTTTGTGCCTAGGTCAAACTTTGACACATATGCTTTTGTATTGGAAAAGTGAGAATGCATTTTATCCTGCAAACCATTCAGAATACAGTACTAAAGTATAAGATATATTTTGCTCCTTACGATAAGGCGCATTTATTGGGGGAGCCGTTTTAGGTCCAGGTCACATGACCAAAATGGCCGCCATACCCATATATGGTTACACTCATAAAGCTAAAAGCATCCGGCGGGTCGTGCACTTCAGCTGAAGCACTGGTTTTTCACAGAATCTGTCATTTCAGTGCCTTTTGGCGCTTTGATTTTTATCGATAACGGTGAAATAATTCATAAGTGTTCTAAGGCTTCCGAGTAAAAAACGAGTGAGCGATAGCGAAGGAGTTTTTTACACGAAAGCCTTAGAACACGAGTGAATTATTTCTCCATAATCAATCAAAACAACAAAATAAACTGTTTATTACATTTCCATTCATGTTTTACCTTTGAATTTTCAAATTCAGCCATTCTGATTTCCAACTAAAATAGTTCCAGGCAGGGTATGGATTTAAGGAGGCGTGGTTTAGTTTGAAAATCAGTCGCCATCTTGTTTTCCTTTCAATGCAAAAATCATCCTGTCCTCGAAATACAGATGCACAAATGTCATGAAATTTAAAACAGTTACTGTATTTTCAAGAAAATAGTACATTATCTTCGTGTTGCAGGTCTCTCCTCCAAAACGTCAGATGGTCGCGAAAATTTCAATGATTTTATCAGATTTTCCGCCAAACGTCAACTATTGATATTGTTGTTACCAGAATGTCAGCAACGCCGCCTAGCAATTGTGACGTCAAAACGTTCGAAACGAAGAAATGAAATAATTTACTGTTAAACGATTATCGGGTTTTCTTTCACCGAGAACAATAGGTAATTCATTGTTAGAAATGTAATAAATAGAGGATCTTACATAAGCGTTTATGTATTATTGAATTTATTAAACGACTTGGTGTAATAGAATAAAATGCGAGACTTTGCCGAGCACTTTGTCCCTTTTCCTCAACGAGTTTAATAAATTCAATACTACATGAGCACGAGTGCAAGATTCTATTCATCATATGGCATTTAAAACGCATTTTATTCACTATTGTTTTCCAAAAAAACGTCAATAGTCCGCCATTAGTAAAATCAACGTCATTAAGGACGTCATACGTGTAACGTTACGGGACGTATCTAACTAATTTGCATATTTAATCCATTAGTAGATTATCGAATTTATTACATCCCGTTAACACACTCTCAGACGCGACGTCATATGATAAATGACATTATTACATTCTCAGACGCAACGTCAAATGATAAATTAGTGGGTACATGTATAGGTTAACGTCATTGAATGGGAGTACTGCAATGATGAACGGATGGCTTAAAAACAATCTCAAGTTGTGTGCGTATGTGCGCGGGTGCGTGATTGCCTGCGTCTGTGTGTGACAGAAGTAATGATGGACAACACTGAAATGAAGTGCGTGCGTGTTTTATTTATTAGCTGAAAAGTATTGTGGTGCACGAATAATTTTGCTTTCATTTCTCATCACTTGCACGTGAATTCTAACATGGCGCGGACATCGAAGGCGAGCGCGAGAGGAGGGCAACATTTTGTGTTCTTGCGCTATCCAATCAAAAGCCTACACATTATTTTACAATATATCAAAACAATTTACGTCAGTTTTTTGTTTTAAGGGAATCATGTTTCACGTGGTCACCTGGAAATGGAAGGAAGTAATCTTTCTCAAGGGGTTTGTTTCATTTAATTAATTGAATATTACTGTTCTACGAATGCTTATACGTTGTAATGATACTTAAAGCACAATGTACAATTACAGCAGACGGCATTTTCAATTGTTTTATTTGTATCTTTTAGAGCAAATCGGACTTGATATTTCATGTGAATCGTCTGCTAGGCAGACGATTGACATGAAATGTCAAGCTCGATATGCTGTGAAAAATATAGAGAGCAAGAATTATCGACTGCAAAAAATTGCTTGGCTCTGAGGGAGAAGACCGAAATAGCCAGGATTCAATTATGAACACGGACTTCAGGAGCGTAATAGACAGAAGAAAATTATTTATTGAAGGAACAAATTTATATTTTAATTATGTCCACATTTCTGCGATGGTGAAAATATCTCAGTAAACAAATATGTGCTCTAAGAAGTAAACATATAATATAAAGCTATACAACTATAAACTGCGGATAGGGTTGCACTAAAGTCGTCAAGCAAAGGCTATATCTTGACTATCATGTCGCTTCATTTTATATCAGGAATAGAACGGAATCCTAGTCTATCATCGGCTCTTTCCTCCTCTTCTGGAAGCTCTTTTAGAACCGCCACGGCCCCGCCCATCAGGCCTTGACGAAATAGATGGACTGCATAATGCTTCCACGCAGAGCTGAAACCGCCCGCACACGAGTACTGATAAACCGCTTAAAGGATCAAAGCATGTCCAGGCAAAGCGGTGTGAGTCGGAACGTCCACGCTTATAAACCCTATTTGTTTCATTTGGCGACAGAGCTTGGGATGTCATTTCATCTCAATGTCGGGTAAAAGTCCCACAAAATTGGAAGCAATGTCTCCAAAATGACCTATACAGTGTTGACGGGGACGATAAACCTCTTATGAAGCCAACCAACAAACAAACAAAACAAAAAACCGTAGAAGACCAAATAATTAAAAACAAATTTTCCATTATAACATTTAAAGTATCGTGAATAAATCAGTTCTACAGGCTGAGGCTGAACTTCAAAATCTTGATATGAAATAATGTATTATTTATTGGCTATCCTGTTTTTGTTTTTCGGAGGTCATCCCTATTAACACTAGGGTCAAAAATAAATAGTCCTGTTTTAAATGGTGTCAATTCATAAAATTGTTATTAATTAAGTAATTTCGTATTGTCCGAGTTACATGCCCTCGTTCAGTTGTATTGGCCTCGGCCTTCGGCCTCGGGCCAATACAGCAGACCTCGGACATGTAACTGGGCCAATATGAAATTACTTGATTAATTGTATTACATTACTGAAACATGGCTAGACCAAAGAACTTCGGATGACGTTTTGAATCTTAACGGCTACAAATTATTTAGGCAAACCAGATTGGGAGAAAGTTTCGGCGGAATCTGCGTATATGTTAAAACAATACATACTCCTGCAGACGAAACGATCTTGAGTTGCCAAATATAGAGTGTATTTGGATAGGAGTCATGGTAAATAGTAAGAAACAATTAATCGGTACGTTCTATCGTCCGCCTAATTCAACGAATGCCTTATGGTCGTCGATTGAAGACTCTATTGACCAGGCATTTGATACAAATATACGACTGACTATTCTAGTAAATGGAGATTTCAATTTCGACATATTAAAACAACCTGCCAACAAAAATGTAAAATAAATTTGCCAACAATTTAGCCTTCACCAGTTAATTCACGAACGAACACATTACACAGAATCTTCCTCCTTGATCTTTTTTAAACTGGAAATAAGATTGACATATTATTAAGTGGTGTCGCTTTCCACGCCCTCTAGCACTGGCTTAAGCAAAACTCTATTTTCAAAATAATACTAAATGAAATGAACTCAGAGGACCAGAAAATATAATCTGCACTATGATGATGTACGGGGAGGCGTTTTACGGCCGCCACACGGCACAGCACCAGCTACAGTGAAAATAAATAAGTTATGAAGGTAAATCCTTTGGAAGCAAGGAATATACCAAATAAACGAAAATAAGTTTGTCATCTAGAAAGAACTTCTTTACATTGACCTTGTGTTAAAATAAACTCAATTAACAGCTATATTAGATGCAAATTCAGACCCAATGCCTTTAAGTTATTATAGCCACGCCCAGCTAGGAGGAACGTCTCCTCCATAGGTGGAAGACACAGGCAGCATTTACGAGATCATATTTGCAATTCACGTACGATCATACAACAACTAGCCAGTTCACAAGTTTCTGCTAACAACATTTGACAAGAGATCAAAACTGCATCGTCTCCGCCTAAACTTGGCCACGCCTAGGTAGGCGCAGGTCTCACCTAGATTGGTGCAAGGGCACACTTAGGTAGGCGCAAACCCCGCCCAAATGTGCGAAATGCCCCTAGCTAGGCGAGCTTATAATTTGAATACAATTTCCCTCAAACAAGATGATTTGCGTTTTAACACAGCCATTATGTTAACAATTCATGTTACTTAACGAGCTTCACAAGGTGCCAATCTGAACCTAATGTGACCGAATTACCATGGACAGGCCAAAGAGGCATTTTCCTTGAATAGTCAGAAATACAGTCACTAACAAGATTCAATATTAATTCCTTGTTTGTAACTGTTATTTACGTCGATATAGTTATTATAAAAACGCCCTTCCCCAGCCAGGCGGAATTCATCCCAGATAGGCGCATGTACAATTCCCTTAAAACGTATAGAAATCGGATCCACTAATTAATAACACTCTACAAGTTGCTACAGCAAGCTTTGACAAACATCACAAACAGCAACACGGTAGACTGTTTATAAAGTACTTTCCACCTATCCTGCCATGAACTTATTCAGCCTAACTAGGTAAAAACAGCCTTAATTAGGCGAACTAACCATTCATAGTCGTGGGGCTTGAAGAAATATATGGGCTGCATGATGCTTCCACGCAGAGCTGAATCCGGCCCGCACACTAGTACTGGTAAACCCCTTAGAGGATCTAAGCCCGTCCAGGAACCGCGGTGCGAGACGGACCGTCCATGCTAATAAACCCTATTGGTTTCATTGGGAGACAGGGTTTGAGATGTCATTTCATCTCAATGTCGGGTAAATGTCCCACAAAATTGGAAGCAACGTCTCCAAAATGACCTTTACAGTGTTGACGGGGACGTTAAACCTAAAATCAAACAAACAAACATTCACAGTCGATTTTACTTTATCCGAGCCAGGCATATTTTTCCCAGGTAGGCATACATGTAGGGAGCTTTAAAATGCACGATATAATACGTAGACTAACTAGCTCACAGGCAGTTCAGAAGTTGCTAAACGACGCTTTCAAAAGCGCTCTACTCAGCAACAGTCCAAACTGTATATGTTTTAAATTCCACCTCATAGTGCAGATTATAATTATACCCGCTTTTTTGAAAAAAAAAAAAAAAAAAAAAAAATCAAAACGGGGATATTATTTTCGTCACGGGTGTCCGTCCGGATGTCCGTCCGTCCGTCCTTCCGTCTGTCACGTTTCTTGTGAATGCAACTACTTTATTCATTTACCTACAGTGACCAAACTGTGTACATACATTGCTTGGGGACTGCAGATGTGCATTAAGGTGTCAAAAATTTCATCTGGGGTCATGGGGTGAGGTCAAAGGTCAAATTTCTAAGAAAAGGCTTGTGAATGCAACTACTTTTTTATTTCTTTACCTACAGTGACCAAACTTGGTACATGCATTGCTTGGGGGCTGCAGATGTGCATGAACGTTTCGAAATTTTCATCTGACCCCCTGGGGTCATGGGGTGAGGTCAAAGGTAAAAAATCTAAGAAATGGCTTGTGAATGCAACTACTTTTGATTTCTTTACCTACAGTGACCAAACTTGGTACATACATTGCTTGGGGACTGCAGATGTGCATGAAGGCGTTGAAATTTTCATCTGACCCCCCCTGGGGTCATGGGGTGAGGTCAAAGGTCAAATTTCTAAGAAAAGGCTTGTGAATGCAACTACTTTTTTTATTTCTTTACCTACAGTGACCAAACTGGGTACATACATTGCTTGGGGACTGCAGATGTGCATGAAGGTGTCGAAATTTTCATCTGAACCCCTGGGGTCATGGGGTGAGGTCAAAGGTCAAATTTCTAAGAAAAGTCTTGTGAATGCAACTACTTTTTTATTTCTTTACCTACAGTGACCAAACTTGGTACATACATTGCTTGGGGACTGCAGATGTGCATGAAGGTGTCGAAATTTTCTTCTGACCCCCTGGGGTCATGGGGTGAGGTCAAAGGTCAAATTTCTTAGGAAAGGCTTGTGAATGCAACTACTTTTTTATTTCCTTACCTACAGTGACCAAACTTGGTACATAGATTGCTTGGGGACTGCAGATGTGCATGAAGGTGTCGAAATTTTCATCTGACCCCTGGGGTCATGGGGTAGGTCAAAGGTCAAATTTCTTAGAAAAGGCTTGTGAATTTAACTTCTCAATTGTCCTATCCAGTGTACACATGCATTTCTAAGTGTGTTGTCCATAAAAAAATGGGATGGTGCACCATCGACTGCACGATTCTATGGAACAGTATTAAGGTAAAAACTCAATTATGCAATGTGCAATTACAATATGAATTGTTGAAACCGCACTTTGCATTATGAACCTTTCCATATCTTTCTACTTTATTCGAATATGCAACATGCACATTCTAATTTGAGACCTTTGTATTTAAATATGGCATTTGGACGTCCTATTTTGCATTATTCAGTTTCGATTCTGCTGTGGTTAGACGGGGTACCAGTCATTGAGGTGACGGTAACGTTCGGTAATGTCCGTGGATTTGCCGTATTTTTTCCGATGACAAGCGTCCGTTTGAGAAGATCGCATTCGCTTTTCCAGGGGCCAAATTCAAGCCAGCAGCGATAAATTTTATCCAGCTATTCAATAATTCGGATATTTACAATAATGTGTACGTTTGCATCTTTAAAATAAATTTTACAGCGCGGTTCCTTATTTATGAAAAACAGGATTTTTATTTAAAAGTTAATACTTGTTTGACGAAGGGGAAAATACTCTATCGTTGAACATTTACTAAATTACCATGAGGGATTAGTCTGTGCCGAATCCGTGGATTTGAAATGAGCAATTATTGTTAAAATTGATTAATTCATACAATTTTCATAAATCTGATCCTTCTGAGGTGTTACTTATAAAGATATTATTTACTAATTGCAACCTCACTCAAAACTCAAATGTTTGGATATTATAGAAGTATGTATACGTCCGCACAGCGTATCGCCGAGCGGTGTAAAACCAGTTTGTCTCTCTGTTCACCGGCAACGGGGATTCGTTCCCTGGGACCTCACCAGCTGACCACACGGGGAATTTGGAAAACAACAACTAGTTCCCCAATTCCCATTGCAATTCTGATGTAAATACTTCATCCATTAACATGAACAGTACTTACTCATTCTCAGCCCCGACCCACAACCATAGAAACGCACCTGTGGTCACAAAGACAGCTGTCCTATTCATATGTCCGTCTGTCTGTCTTCATAAGTTAGACTAGGGCAGGATAGCTTTCATCCAACAGAATCACAACGCGAAAATATTAGCTGGTCGTCTGTCAGTTCGTCCGTCCGTCCGTCTGTCTTCAGCCAGCAAAACCTTGCTGAGCTAGTGTCGCGACTGTCTTAACCAGCCTACTACATATTTCTTCAAGTTCTACATGTAACGATTTGGCAAATGGAGTGGCTGAATCCAAACCATTTTGTACTTACATGTATTTCCATGTATTAGGTCTACACCAAAGTTTTTTTTTCTTCTTGTTTTATTACAGTTAGACCGCGTACAGCGTACCCAGGTTTACCTGGCGGAACTTAACGACATTATCTATTTATTTATTTATTTATTTACTTATTATTAGTTTACAGAATCCAGAAAAAAAAATGTTTTTGATGCATTAGATTTGTACATTTTACCGCCGAAAAATACAACAACAAAAATTGAAAGATGAAAAGTCGTGATGATATTTTTCTGACTGTTGCTTAAAATATACATGTTGGCTACACGTTAGAAGCGCCTCTTCGATCCCATTTTAACGAGTACCCACAATCTATATTTTGGAGTAGAAATGAGAAAAATAATGTTTACTCCTGTCAATCCCAGTTTTACCCTATAAAAGTGGGGATCAAGTGTGTGTGTGTGTGGGGGGGGGGGGGGGGGGGGGAATTATAAAGATGTTATTTTATGGTGGGATGCGCTTGGTATGTGAGTGCGTTTTTAGTTTTACGTCTCGATAACAGCTAAGGTCATACGGAGATGGGACCTGGGTTTAAAGACTCATCCGAAATTCTGGAGAAGCCGGGGTCGATCCTGCGATCCCTGGTTAATGAGGCGAGTAGCATAACCACTACACCACAGAGGCTTCCAGCGCTTGATATGTTACATTGTAGCAGGTGCGGGTTTTCCACCTGCACTCCGGTATGAAAGAATTTGCTGCGCGTTGTGTTTTTCTCAAACAAGAGGGCCATGATGGCCCTGGATCGCTCACCTGACCCATATGATAGAGTTACAAGTGGGCCTCTGGGAGGGCCATTATTGACCCCAGGGCTACAATGTGCATAATGTTGAGGGAGGTCTAAAAAGGTGAAGCTTCATACCAAATATCAACAAAGCCTATAATTTGAACAATCTTGGCAAAGGTCCACTAGATGAAGCTACACACCAAATATCAAAGACCTGGGCCTTGGGGTTTCAGAGACCATTTTTTAAAGATATTCCCTACAAAGCCTATGTAAAACCAAATGGCCCCGGGGCGGGGACACTTTTGGCCTCAGAGCTATAATTTAAAGAATCTTGATAGAGGTCCACTAGATGAAGCTTCACACCAAATATCAAAGACCTAGGTCTTGCTGTTTCAGAGAAGAAGATTTCCAAAGATTATCTCTATATATAAGTCTATGTAAAACCAAAGGGCCCCAGGGCAGGGGCTATAATTTGAACAATCTTGGTAGAGGTCCACTAGATGAAGCTCCATACCAAATATCAAAGACAAGGGCCTTGTGGTTTCAGAGAAGAAGATTTTTAAAGATTTTCCCTATATAAGTCTATGCAAAACCAAAGGGTCTCGGGGCGGGGGCATTTTTGGCCCCAGGACTATAAATTGAATAATCTGTATAGAGGTCCACTAGATGAAATTTCACACCAAATATCAAAGACCTAGGCCTTGTGGTTTCACAGAAGAAGATTTTTAAAGATTTTCCCTATATAAGTCTATGTAAAACCAAAGGGCCCCCGAGACAGGGGCGTTTTTGGTCTCAGGGCTATAATTTGAACAATCTTGGTAGAGGTCCACAAGATTAAGCTTCATACCAAATGTCAAAGACCTAGGCCTTGTGGTTTCAGAGAAGAAGATTTTTAAAGATTTTCCCTATATAAGTCTATGTAAAACCAAAGGGCCCCAAGGCTGGGGCATTTTTGGTCTCAGGGCTATAATTGAACAATTTTGGTAGAGGTCCACTAGATGAAGCTTCATACCAAATATCAAAGACCTAGGCCTTGTGAATTCAGAGACAAAATTTTTCAAGATTTTCCCCATATAAGTCTATGTAAAACCAAATGGCCCTGGAGCGGGAGCATTTTTGGCCCGTGGGCTATAATTTGAACAATCTCGATAGGGGTCCACTAGGTGAAGCTTCATACCAAATATCAAAGACCTGGGACATGTTGTTTCAGAGAAGAAGATTTTTAAAGATTTTCCCTATATATGCCCATGTAAAACCAAAAGGCCCCGGGGCGGGGGCATTTTTGGCCCCAGCAATATAATTTGAACAATCTTGGTAGGGGTCCACTAGATGAAGCTTCATACCAAATATCAAAAACATGGCCCTTACGGTTTCAGAGAAGAAATTTTTTAAAGATTTACCCTATATAAGCCTATGAAAAATCAAAGGGTCCCGGGGCGGGGGCATTTTTGGCCCCAGCACTATAATTTGAACAATCTTCGTAGGGGTCCACAAGATGAAGCCTCATACCAAATATCAAAGACATGGGCCTTGCGGTTTCAGAGAAGAAGATTTTTCAAGATTTTCCATATATAAGCCCATGTAAAACCAAAGGGCCCCCGAGCAGGGGCATTTTTGGCCCCAGGGCTATAATATGAATAATCTTGGTAGGGGTCCACTAGGTGAAGCTTCATACCAAATATCAAAGACCTAGGCGGTTTCAGAGAAGAAGATTTTTAAAGATTTTTCCTATTTAAGCCCATGTAAAACCAAAGGGCCCCGGGGCGGGGGCATTTTTGGCCCCAGCACTATAATTTGAACAATCTTGGTAAGGGTCCCCTAGATGAAGCTTCATACCAACTATCAAAGAACTGGGCTTTGCGGTTTCAGAGAAGAAGATTTTTAAAGATTTTCCCTATATAAGCCCATGTAAAACCAAAGGGCCCCAGAGCGGGGGCATTTTTGGCCCCAGCACTATAATTTGAACAATCTTGGTAGGGGTCCACTAGATGAAGCTTCATACCAAATATCAAAGACCTGGGCCTTACGGTTTCAGAGAAGAAGATTTTTAAAGATTTTCCCTATATAAGCCCATGTAAAACCAAAGGGCCCCGGAGCGTGGGCATTTTTGGTCCCAGCACTATAATTTGAACAATCTTGGTAGGGGTCCACTAGATGAAGCTTCATACCAAATATCAAAGACCTGGGCCTTGCGGTTTCAGAGAAGAAGATTTTTTAAGTTTTTGGTGAAAAAAAATCTATTTTTGGCTCCTATGACCTAGATGTGCAACGGACCGGAACCATTTGAACAACTTTGAAAGGGGACCACAATTCCTGTGAAGTTTGGTCAAAATCCGATCAGTGGTTTAGGAGGAGATGTCGTTTGAAGAAATTGTTTACGGACGCACGGACGCACGCACGGACTGACGACGGACGACGGACGAAAAGTGATCCCAAAAGCTCACCTCGTCACTACGTGACGGTGAGCTAAAAAGTGGAAACCTTTGCGTTTTGTCACTTGAAGCCAAAAATCTAGTATAAAAAGTCAGATAGTTTTCTATTTTCTTATAAATTAATGAATGCATTTAACACAAACAGTTACGAACATCTATATAAACATGTGACAAAACAAACTGGGAATCAGACCCCCGGCCATCGGGGCTTGAAGAAGTAGATGGGCTGCATGAACTGAAACCGACCCGCACACCAGTACTGGTAAACCGCTTAGAGGATCTAAGTCTACCGAGCCAAAGCGGTGCTTACAAACCCTATTGGTTTCATTGGGCGACAGGGCTTGGAGATGTCATTTCATCTCAGTGTCGGGTAAAAGTCCCATAAAAGTGGAAGCAACGTCTCCAAAATGATCTATACTGTGTTGAAGGTGACGTTAAACATCAAATCAAACAACAGAACCAAAATGCCTAGTTTTAGAATTCCGTTGGATATGCCCTAAATCAGAAATAAATGTTAGAGGGAACGTAAGTCGTTTCTCATCTGAAAGCATTTTCACAAAAGAGAGTTATAACTATGTTTGCTTCAGGTGATCATAAAGGAGCAGTCTCACCAAGGTCTACACGACATTGGACAGGAGCCTTTCTGTGCCATACAAAATTATTATAAGTATTTACAACAAATTTATATTTTAGAGGTGCAATGGCCTGAACACATTTGCGATATATTTAGATAAAACTTGGACACAAAACAAACACAGCAAAGCTGATTCCTGGTCTGACATATAAAATAAAAATTATGTGTAAATGATTTTATCGGCAAGGGTGTAATGTCCCCAAATCGTCCGTTTTATGCCAAAAATATAGTTCTCTCGTTTCTTTCACTCCTCCGTGTCACCAATACGCTTGCAGATTCTTTTTGGTATCTTCCGAATACAGGCGGACGTTTACGGAAAAACGATCACAGCGCCACTTAACGAGAATAATGAGAACTAGAAGAAGGAGAAGCGGAATATTTTGCACAATTGTAACTGAATATAGCATAACAGAATATCAAAATTGCATATTGCAATCTCAATGTTGCATAATTGAGTTTTTACCTAAACCCTGTTCCATAAATATAGCATAACAGAATATCAAAATTGCATATTGCAATCTCAATGTTGCATAATTGAGTTTTTACCTAAATACTGTTCCATACGATTCTATTTGTATTTTCTTTTGAGTCCATTGCGAGAAATTTGAAAATCACGCCTATACAAATACAATGCCACCTTTATCGCCGAAAAAATGAAAATTTTATGATGAAAAATTGTGATATTTTTCTTATTTCTGCTCAAATTATACATTGTGGGCACTCGTTAGAACCACCTCATCGAAATAAGAAAAATAAGGTATACACCCAGAAACCCCAGTTTTACTATATAAAAGTGGGGCTCTAGGGGGTGAAAATTATATAGGCATGTTTTCGTGATTCGAGTACCGCTGACATCGATGCTAGGAGGGGGGGGGGGGGTATTCAGCCTTGAAGACACCAGTGCTGTTTATGAAGAAAATCAATAAAACCGAGTTTCCGGTTTTCATTCTAATATATATTTTTTGCGTCAAAAGTTAGCCTTTTTTATTTATTTGGTGTACCGCCTGCCTCGGCGAATCCCCTACCTCGACGAATCGCCCACTACGGCGTACCAGGGAATATGCCTGACTGAACGTAAAGATCACGTTAATTTATGAAAAACCTATACATAATATAAATGTATGTAGTTATATTGAAAACCTGTGCCATCGCCGCCTAAAATAAATAAATAGACAAAGCTCCTCCCAGATGGGCGCATGACTCGCCTGTACAGGTGCAAGATTCGCCCAGATGGCGGTGACGTGTTTTAGCGGAAGCACGAGCAGGTTCCTCCAACAATCAGCAACACCACCCTCCTTATATATCTTCAGGCTCGCGCTGGATGACGTTGTGCCCGCATGACTATCTATCTATCTTCTTATACTGAGTCGGTCGCATTTGGCCAAAGTGCTAGCATAAAAAGGAGAATGCATAATCAAATATATAATAATGGCGAAGGCACAGAATATATCCATCAAAGTTGGCACATGGTTCTGCTTCGGCTATGGCAATTTCGGACCGAAGATCGGTATGTACATTTTGTTAAAACAGACATAAATACAATTAGCCAGGCGCCGTAAAAACATGATCTTGACCTTGGAGGTTCCAACCTGGGCCTTGCGCACACACATCGTCTTATTATGGTTAACATTTCTGCCAAGTACATGTACATGTTATTAAAAAAAAAAAAAAAAAAAACACACGCAGAAATAAGAAAGTTCTTGACCGTGTTTAAGTTTGGACCCTTTTTTTTGGGGGGGGGGGGGGGTGGTCATTTGACCTCTAAGTAGAATATTGACCTTGGAGGTATGTACCTGGGTTTTGACCACGGCGCATCGTCTCATGATGGTTAACATCTCTGCCAAGTAATTTCAAAATCCATGAAGTAATTGACCGTGTTTAAGTTTGGGGCTTTTATTTGAACTTTGACGTCTAAGTAAGAAGTAAGACCTTGACCTTGGAGGTACGGACCTGGGTTTGCGAGCGACTCATCGTCTTATAATGGTTAACATGTCTGCGAACTATTTTGAAATCCATCAAGAAATATAAAAAATGTTATTGACCGTGTTTCAGTTTCGGACCCTTTCTTTTTAACCTTTGACCGCCAAGTACGACATTGATCTTGGAGGTGCGAATCTGGGTTTTGCGCGCAACACATCGTGTCATGATGGTTAACATTTCTGCCAATTAATTTGAAAATTTATCCGGAAATAAGAAAGCTATTGACCGTGTTTAAGTTTCGGATGCACGTACTAACAGACTGATTGATGGACAGGGCAACACATTGGCATAGCGGCTGATTTGAAATAACATATATGTAAGTAACAATGCCTTAGATAATTACATTCGTCTTGTGACGAAAAGGACCTTTAAATAACATCTAACTATTTGTTTTGTTTTCTAACATTATTAGTCGTCAGTGACACTGTTCTTCTGTTGAATATCAGATTTTTTTAACAATTATGGATTGAAAAGAATGTGAATTTAAGCAGCAAATTTAATTTTTCTGGCGTTTGGCGTAAAAAACTAAATTGATTCCCCAACAAAGCGACGAATGCCATCGGGACTCATCAAGCTTGCCTTCTATCAAATGGAGTTTACACGTAAACGATTTACATCAGACAGGAAAGAAATCTGATTGAAGGCATTCAGTATCACACCTTCGTGACGTAAAAAAGGTTTCTTCATGTAAGTAAAGTAGAAGTAAAACAAAGATCAGGAATCAATACAATTAACCTACTCCACCCATCAAAGACACCAAAGGGAAAGAAACACAAACACCAAGCGACCAGACAATAACGGAAACCCAAACAAAGGAAGGCCACAAGGACAGCCACTTTCCCACAAAATGGCCAAACGGCCACCCAAAACAAAAAGACACAAGTGATACACACAGTAAGTAACAAACAACTCCATAAATAAACCGCCACATAAGAACCGCCTTGGAACGGTCAGTGGAAAGATTTCCACTGGGAGGCTTAAATCGATTTTACGTGGCCACAATCCTCGCCCTTACTTCCGTCGCGATTTAGACAAATAATTTGTTCAGTCCGCACGAAGGCCTCCTAACTCATCAGTGCAACATCAGTCCGTGAACACAACAAATCAAAGAACCACAGAGGTGAGACAACGGTGAGGACTCGAAAGCAAGAAACCACTGAAATGCTGGAGCAAAAGAAAACCAACAGTTAGACTCCGATGGGCCCGACCAGAGACAGATCATCAGGCACCAACCAACATTACCTTGAATTAGATCTCTCTAATTCTCAATAAGCCTTTACGTTGGAGCCGTCATAGAATCTGAGGCCTGACCCACCGGCGTGTAATTAAAGAGGGAAGCAAAGTTGCCAACCGTGATTGGGTTAACTACCATGCATGCAGTCTGTCGTATAAAATCCATGTTGTATGTTAAAATCCAAAGTTCCTTCATTTTCATAAACGCCAAACCATTCAGCTAACACCTTTGATATTGGGTATGTTTTCAGTAGACGGCATTTTGAAATATCTTTCTTATTTTGAGGTTTCATGACAATTGAGAAAATTTGCATTAAATGTCAAATACTGTTTTCTGGAAAAAAATACAATAATATCAACAATCTGCTGTCTGCTGAACTAGCCCAGTTATTGGTGCATGTAAAGGTGGCTGATTGTGTTGGGGACACGTTAACCCTTCTGTGACATTTGTGTCGTCACTCTTAGAAAGGGAGAAAATAGACAGAAGACATAGTAGAGGAGATGAAAGTGAAGGCAATGAGAGGAAGAGGAAACAAAAGGAAGGGAACAGATGAAATAACAACATCCCCAGCTCTACCTACATCTGCTGTAGCAGGCCTTGCCCAACTATATATGTGAACCAATATCAGTCAGACGCCTCGGTGACGCAACATACACCACATCTTCGACTAACCCAACCATCCCTGTAAAGCTCGAAAGGAAGGATGTATTAATAAGGCGCTATAGCATTTGGTAAACGCACCGGCTGAGAAGTGGGCGTCGTTTATGCTTCTAAAACCGACATCTTCTAACTCCAGGAGCCTTTTCTAATTTCATCTTTAAAATATGGGGTGGATGGATTCTTTTGAACCTCCTCAATATAATGAATACACATAAAAGTTTAATCTAACAGAAGACAGAAAAGCTATTCCTATGCCATTCCTTTTATGCCTTCTGACCTTACCATGATTTTCCCACAGTGGCCCAACCTACCCTTACCTCCACGTTACCACCGGCGTTTAAGCTTTGTTATCTCGGAATGTGACTACACATATTCTAAACCTCCCGATGGCAAGTTAAATAGAATGCGGCTAATTTCATTTATGGCAAGTGTGTCGCTTATCATTCTTGACAGTCGCCGTGTTACAACAGCCAAATGTGGCTTTAAATACTTCTCTGATAAATGTGACCCAATTGAATTTTCACTAAAGCTGAACGGAAATCGCAGTGAGAAGCCCTGACACAAACATCATTTCTATCTGTATCTAATTTCCATTGTCAGCAAGTTTAGTTGTTCTTCCAGGACCTGTATTTATTAACAAAAACCTGCTGTAAACCTGAGAACACATATTGATCTGACACGAAAGAATTATTTCTAGGTGTAGCAAAGAAATTTAAAATTGAAATAGTACAATCATCATGTGCTCTGATAATTTTCTTCTTTATGCTTTTGAGATTTTGAATTCTGCTTAAAAGTACCTTTTAAAGGCCTATGCCACAAAAATTTAAACTGATTAAGGGGTTTTCTGAGACAACCAGGTTCGACTCCTAATTGTCCGCTGAGGAATGGCTACGTGGATATTGTTAATATTCCTATAGATGCTTAATTTTAAAAAGGAGTGAGTGAGTTTTGAGTTTACGTCTCGCCAACAGGTAAGGTCATACGGAGACGGAACCTTGGTTTAAAGACTCATCCGAAAGTCTGGAGAAGCCCGGCATCGATCCTGCCATCTCGGTAATTATTGCACCACAGAGACTTCTAATTTTAAAAAGGAAATAATAATATTAAACAGTTTCATAAGGAACAGCAATACCTTTGAGTCTTAACGAAACCATTCGACAGCCGCATTAAAGAAGAATTTCGATGGTTCGAACACCGATGGCTCGTTTACCATAGCTGAGTCGAACTCCCTCTTGAGCCCCTAGGGAAATCTTCTTCACAAGCAATAGTGGGGGATGATTAAGAAGATTTTTGTCTTTTATCCTGCAAATGTAAGCTGTGTGTACTCATTAGAATCGCCTCGATGAGGCGATTCTAATGAGTACACACAGCATACATTTGGCGATCCTAATGAGTACACACAGCATACATTTTCATGACAGAACATCTAAAAGATGTTCAAAGTATCTCGTTATGCCTCCTGGCAGTAACCCTCAGTGGCTGGAACTACCGCTGTGTCGAATAACTTTTCATGATCCCAAAGTGGTTCGAGCCATCGAAGTTCGACTGTATTTCCATGCCAAGAAAGGTAAAGATTCGTCAACACTTTTCTTGTAACGACGTTAATCATTATAAAAACGGTAATGTTAAATGTTCAGCCATCGCAATAAAAGTACATTCTGAAAGCGGTCACTCCACTTTAAGCCCTATTAGACATAAGTAGGGTAAAACAGAGGCGATTGATTTCTGCGTGTATTATTTAAGTAATGCATTAACATCAAGTTAACAAGTCCATGCAATCCTCACTTTTGAAACAGAAAACTGGGGGGGGGGGGGGGGGGGTCACAGGGGTATACATTATTTTCCTAATTCCTGTATCACGTTAACAAGTCCGTGAAATGACCCCTTTAAACCCCGTTTCATATAGAGAAAACTGGGGTACACGGGTGTATTCATTATTTTTCTTATTTCTGCTCCAAGACATAGGTTGTGGTTTCTCGTTAGAACCGCCTCAATGAGGCGGTTCTAACGAGCACCCACAACCTATTTTTGCAGTATAAATAAGAAAAATATCACGAATTTTCATCAGAAAGTAGCATTTTTGAAGATAAGAAAACATATTCTGTGTCGCACGTATCTAATATCGTAATGTGGTTCAAGACATAGGTTGTAGGTACCAGTTAGAGCCGCCCCAGCGAGAACATACAACATTTGTTTTGAAAAAAGATCAGAACAATATCACAATTTTTATAAACTGGGGGGTCACAGGGGTATACATTATTTTCCTAATTCCTGTATCATATTAACAAGTCCGTGAAATGACCACCCCTTTAAACCCCGTTTCAAATAGAGAAAACTGGGGTACACGGATGTATTCATTATTTTTCTTATTTCTGCTCCAAGACATAGGTTGTGGTTACTCGTTAGAACCGCCTCATTGAGGCGGTTCTAACGAGCACCCACAACCTATTTTGCAGTATAAATAACTGAGAAAAATATCACGGATTTTCATCAGAAAGTGGCCATTTTTAAGATAAGAAAAATATACTCTGTCGCACGGATCTGTTATCGTTATGTGGTTCAAGACATAGGTTGTCGCTACCAGGTTGAACTGCCCCAACGAGAACATACAACCTTTGATCTGAAAATAGATAAGAACAATATCACAATTTTTAATAGAAAATTAACCGTTTTGGGGATATGAAAGAATGCGCTTTGTCGCAAGGATCTGTTATAGTGATAAAGACAAGGTTACTCGGGAATAGCGACGCCATTTCAAATCACCGAAAAAAAAGAGAAGCAACAAAACACTCAAAAACACACACAAAAGAAAAAAAAAGGGTTCACCAATACAGCATATATGGAACTGCAAAGGAAAGGAACGACTGCCTTGACATCTCCTGGAGTGATTCATGAATGTTCAGCCCTCATCCGCTATTGCAATTTGTTTGTTTGATTTGAGGTTTAACGTCACCGTCAACACTGTATAGGTAATTTTGGAGACGTTGCTTCCAATTTTGTGGGACTTTTACCCGACATCGAGATATAATAACATCCCAAGCCCTGTCGCCCAATGAAACCAATAGGATTTATAAGTATGGACGGTCCGACTTGCACCGCTTTGCCTGGGCATGTTTAGATCCTCTAAGCGGCTTACCAGTACTCGTGTACGGTCGGATTCCGCTCTGCGTGGAAGCATCATGCAGCCCATCTATTACAATGTAGATTTCTATAAAATAACAATAATCAATCAATTGTCCAACACGGAGGAATGCTTCTCAAAAGTGAGTCACAGCTGCAACATACAGAGTAAAGTGGCTTGAAGAAATATATGGGCTGCAAGATGCTTCCACGCAGAGCTGAATCCGGCCCGCACACTAGTACTGGTAAACCGCTTAGAGGATCTAAGCCTGTCCAGGAACCGCGGTGCGAGGCGGACCGTCCATGCTAATAAACCCTATTGGTTTCATTGGGCGACAGGGCTTGAGATGTCATTTCATCTCAATGTCGGGTAAAAGTCCCACAAACTTGGAAGCAACGTCTCCAAAATGACCTTTACAGTGTTGACGGGGACGTTAAACCTCAAATCAAACAAACAAATACAGAGTAAAGTAAAACAACAATTTTAGTTAAAACAATCATTAATCAGGGTTGAGGTCCGAGGCCAATAATTATCTGACATTCTTATGCACTTGCGTATGTAACGCAACGTCTTATTTGATGACGTCAAATATTTGCGACTATATATTGTAACATACTGTAGGAAACTCGGCATACACTAAACACCCCCATCACCAACCCCCGACAACAGCAACGGCTCTACACACGAGGCTGTAACGACAACTTCTGACCTCAAACTAATACAATGGAACATCCGCAACATGGGCAATATCTCAGAACTTAGGTCATATTTGGAAGATAAAAAAACTCAAGCCCCATCTACTATGCCTACAAGAAACTTGGTTGAAAGATTAAATACCCCACATACCCCATTACAAAGTCGCCTCTTTTAAACACAGACCAGATAGAGGAGGCAGGGTCCTAACATATATTAGGAACGATTTACCTTTTACTAACTTAGACCTCAAAATTGATCAACCCAATCTCGAACACTGTGCTGCCAACATATACTTGAAAAAGATAAAATAACTATCTTAATTGCTACGACCCTCCTCATAGCAATTCCACAGCTGATGAATATCAAAAAGTTCTTGACCTCATCCCTACCAAAAATTTCATCCTTGTGGGCGACCTAAATGCCCATGACTCTTTATGGAGCTCTAAGTCAGACAGCAAAGGAAAAACTTTACTTGACCTAGCCATTATGTCTTCCCCAAAAAAATTTTTTCGGACAGACATATGGTTCCCCCCCCCCACCCCGGGCGCCTGTCTGTCTGTCCGTCTTCTCTGTCTGTCCGTCTGTCACACATTCGTGTCCGCTCTATAACTTGAAAACCGTTCAAGCTATTTTCACGAAACTTCATATAAATATTAATCAATATTAGACGACGTGCAGTGCGGAAGAACTATAACTCTCGCATTTATACTTTTTTTGAATTATCTCCCTTGGAAGTTTGTCGGTATGTATGTATGTATGTATGGGCAAATCGTGTCCGGTCAATAACTTTCTTATTTTCAGATGGATTTTAAAATTACTTGGCAGAACTATTAAAAACCATGAGACGATGTGTGGTGCGCACGAGGCAGGTCGGTACCTCAAAGGTCAAGGTCATTCTTAGAGGTCAAAGGTAAAAAGGGGGCTTTTTTCGTGTTTGGTCAATAACTTTCTTATTTTAGATGGATTTTAAAATTACTTGGCAGAAATGTTAACCACCATAAGACGACGTGTTGCGTGCATGACCCAGGTTGGTACCTAAAAGTCTTATTTTTGGATAGAATTTAAAGTTACTTGGCAAAAATGTTATCTATCATGAGACGATGTGTTGCATGCATGATTCAGTTTGGTACCTCAAATGCCAGGCATACATTGAGGTCAAAGTTAAAAAATGGGCCTTTTTTCGTGTTTGGTCAATAACTTTCTTATTTTTAGATGGATTTTGAAATTGCTTGGCAGAAATGTTACCAACATGAGACGATGTGTTGCACGCATGACCCAGTTTGGAACCTGAAAGGTCAAGTTCATTCATAGGTAAAAGGTAAAAAAGGGGTCTTTTTATGTTCGGTCAATAACTATCTTATTTTTATATAGATTTTGAAATTAATTGGTTGAAATGTTAACAACTATGAGACCTCAAATGGAAAGGTCGTACTAAGAGGTCAATTAACAAAAAGGGGCCTTTTTTAGTGTTCACTCAATAACTTTCTTATTCCTGGATAGATTGTGAAATTACTTGGCAGAATGTTAACCATCATTTGACGATGTGTTGCACGCTAGACCCAGGTTGGTACCTCCATGGTCAAGGTCATACTAAGAGGTCAGAGGAAAAAAAAATTTGTGTCCAGTCAATAACTTTGTTTATTTCTGGATGGACTTTTTAAGTAACCATGCAGAAATGTTAACCGTCATTAGACCATGAGTCCTGTGCAAGAACAAGGTCCGTACCTCCAATGTCAAGGTTATACCTAGAGGTCAGAGGAAAAAAAGGGACAGTCAATAACTTTCTAATTCTTTGATGGATTATGAAATTACTTGGCAGAAATGTTAACCATCATGCGATGATGTGTTGTACCTCAAAGATTAAGGCCATACTTAGAGGTCAAAGGTAAAAAAAGGCTTTTTTTGTGTACCGCCAATAACGTTTTTTATTTCTCTATGAACTTTTTAAAGTTACTTTGCAGAAATGTTCATCTTCATTAGATGTGTGTTGCACACAAGACCCAGGTCAATACATCCACTGTCAAGGTCATACTTAGAGGTCAAAAAACGGGCGAGACACCTGTGTTTTTGTAGAAAAACAAATTCTAGGTAAGAACTGCATTGTTGTTCTTAATGAGAATGACGAAGCTACGATGGCTGCACACCCAATGTCACCTGACTTGTCAATAGCCACCCCAGCCCTGAGCGTAGGAACAATCTGGGAAACCCTGGGTAACGCCTGTGGAAGCGATCACCTTCCCATTTACCTCCGATTTCTTTCAAAATTCAATTCACTGGGGACAGCCCAAAATCCAAAATGGAATTTACAAAAAATTAAGATCCTCTGCTCAGAAACATTAAAAATAAACGAAAATAATCCGACACAGGAAATAGCCTCAGGCTTTGTCCAATTTCTCCAACAAATCTGTCAGGAAACCATTCCTAAAACAAAGCCGAACGTAAAACCGCTCCGACCGACCTGGTGGGACCCGGAAATTACTAAAGCTATTAAGAAACGTGATCAAGCTAGAAAGAAATACCTTAAAAATACAACTCCAGAACTTAAGAGAAACTACAACAGGTTGAAAAATGAAGCTAGAGACATCAAAAGGGACAAACAGATTAATTCATGGCGTGACTTTGTCTCTAAATTAGATCATAAAGCGAACTCCAAGACTGTATGGGATATGATCAACCGCTTTAGGGGCAAACCTACTGATCATATTGCCTGCCTTGAGGTAAACAAAACTATCATTACTGATGAAAAAGAAAAAGCTAATGTCCTAGCACAGCACTATGACAATATGTCGAAATCGTCAAACCACATGCCCAAATTTCAAGCCGTCAAAATAATTATGTAGGAGAAGGGATTTGGCAACACCCCGGAACCCCATGCAACAGAAAACAACTCAGGTCTAAACCGACCCATTACACTTTTAGAAATGGGAAATGCATCATCATCTAAAAGGGAATCAACACCAGGAGTGGATACAATACACTATGAGATGCTTAAAACAGCTACCGGATAACTGTAAAATAGAACTATTGAAACTTTTGAATATCTCCAATGAAAGAGGAGAACTCCCACCTGAATGGAAACTTGCCACTATTATACCCATTATGAAACCAAACAAAAACAAACTGGATCCAGGGTCATATAGACCTATATCACTTACATCGTGTATCTGCAAAACAATGGAAACCATGATTGCTGAACGATTAACGGTCCATTTAGAAAACAAAGGGCACCTGGCTGATACTCAATCCGGATTTAGACCTAATAGATCTACCACCGATCAACTAACCAGACACCCTCCTGATGAAATCCGGAAGTATGCAAAGCGGGGGCAGCATAGCTGCCAGGGCGGTGCATACATATTTGGAATAGGTCACACGCAGAACAATTCATTATAGGGCGGGGCAACGGTAATGATCAAATTTGATAGGGATTTGTACACAGGAAGACACTTAAAAGCCTTTAGACCGACCGCTCCAAAAGAAGTAAAAGCGAAATTGCACAACGACTGGTTAGCCTCGTACTCGCCTTTCCCAAACCACACAACTTTTCACCACTAAGAAGGTACGCCTTTGAATAAATATTATAAGCCTGACCATATTGACCCTGAACAAAAGACGGCCACAACACTACCAATCACAGTCAGTACTACCTCATACTGTATCACAACCTATACATACCTACTATGGGACCTTCCTTCACGTAGGATGAGATAATGATATGCAAACATGGCGATCCCAACTGACCCACTTAAGATTTTATAAGAACACGACATCCTACGTCGATGAGAGCATCACCTTTTCAAAAACTAAGAAAGCTAAGAAGGAAAAGCGGATTGGCCTCCTTTTGCATCCTCCGCGATAGAAGTCGCCTACTGAGCTCTGGTTAGCTGAATTAATTACAAACTAAGAGAAAGAAGCAACAAAACACTAAAAGCATGACGTCCCAACACAACGCAGCTAGGGGCCAGTAGTATACGACACTACCAAGAACGCCCTCGTAGGGACTTGGGGGTGGGGACAAAACATAGGCGTGATTTCAGGGTGATAGTGCACGGGTACTAGGACACTTTGCAATAGCCGAAATTGGCTGGTCTAATAGTAACCCTTCCTGGCTCATTTTGTTGCCGCCGTTCAAAATTTACAATTACATGCATTATCACCCTTTAACAAGCACCGTGCCCGTAGGCGTTTTCTCTCTTTTACCTACAGGGATTGGGGTAGAGTCTAATGGAAGCCAAACACCTGATAATGCATGAGAAACTTTTTTCCTCGGTCAGACAAAGTGCTGTGTACTGACACATTCTGCAGCCGGAATTGGCAACGTGCAACCATATTCTAGAGCCCGACCATTGGTCTGCATCTGCAATCAAAATTCAAACCCCGCCAGAGGACTGCTCAGTTTACAGGACAAACGCTTGACATTGGGTGCGATTTGTGCCTACATGACATCTTGAGCGGGGGGTGTGAGGGATGGGATTGACCTGCTTTCAACATCCTCCGCGAAAGAAGTCGCCTCACTCCCAAACGGCTAGCTGATAACTGTCAATTTGACAGGCGTCAGCACATTGGCAACCTAGGGAAAAGAGCAGTAACAACAACTAATCACAGTCGGCGAACTGGGGGTAGTCCCTACGTGCTCTTGGCGCCCGGTTACCTTAAAAACAAATGTCAGTCAGGCAAAACTCGATGTCATCTTTCATTGGGTAGCAGCTCACATCGTTTTGCCGCTTTGAGCAGAATAGCACACTTATAAGAAAACAATAGAAGAAGTGCATTAGAATGGGGATAGTTGTATTAAAATTGTTATTTTTATAGAGATCAATCCTTGGTGGTAACGAACACCAAGGTCCTGATCAGACTGCGAAGCTGGGCAGAGTTATCTGCGCCTTTCTTGTTCGCATTACGAAAACACGTCTATACAAAAACATTATAGTATTACCGCCGGAAAATGAAAATTTTATTATGAAAATGTGTGATATTCTTCTTATTTCTGCTCAAAATATAGATTGTGGGTACACGTAAGAACCACTTCATTAGAACCGCTTCATCGCGGCGGTTCTAACGAATACCGACAATGTATATTTTAGAGCAGAAATAAGAAAAAAAACAAGTTTACCCCTCTAAACCCCAGTTTTACTATATAAAACGGCCCCCGGCCATCGGGGCTTGAAGAAATATATGGGCGGCATGATGTTTCCACGCAGAGCTGAAACCGACCCACACACGAGTACTGGTAAGCCCCTTAGCGGTTCTAAGCCTGCCCGCGCAATGCGGTGCGCACGAGGCGAACCCTATTGGTTTCATTGGGCGACAGGGCTTGAGATGGCATTTCATCTCAATGTCGGATAAAAGTGCCACAAAATTGGAAGCGACGTCTCCAAAATAACCTTTACCGCGTTGACGGTGACGTTAAACCTCAAATCATACAAACAAACAAAATTTACTATATAAAAGTGGCGTTCAAGGAGGTCAGAATTATATTGGCGTGTTTTCGTGATGGTAAAAGGCGGTTCAAACGAGTGCACAGAAACTACATCCAAACCATGAGTAAGAAAACCATCAACTCATACAGTGTCATCATGGGTGTGTTGTCCTAATTAATTAGACCGGTTCAGAATGAAAACATATCATCGTCAATCCTATTATTTTGATGACAGGAGATGATTGAGAATGCATTTGAGAGGTTCGGTCCAAAGCATATTTGATCTACTATTGACACGTAGTTAATCTTTGCGAGTTTAACCCCATTTTCGTCAGTCCAGTAAGGTTGTATCAACAGGATACACTCGTAGAAATGCCCGATCAAGATACAAATATTGGAAGTAATCCATTCTATTAAACTTCCATGTAATAGTATATGTATATCTTTCTCAAAGTCAAAGCAAGGAAACTAGTTAGGTACGAATAATTTCCATAGTAAGCTGACAGAACCACCTAAAGGTCCTTCACGGAAACACGCCTATATAATTTTGACCCCCTTGAACCCCACTTTTATATAATAAAACTGGGGTTTCCAGGGGTAAACCTTACTTTTTTCTTCTTTCCGCTCTAAAATATAGATTGTGGGTACCCGTTAGAACCGCCTCATCGAGGCGGTTTTAACGAGTACCAACAATCTACATTTTGAGCAGAAATAAGAAAAATACTAAAATTTTTCATCTGAAAAATTTCATTTTTTCGGCGATAAAATTTACTGCGTATTTATATAGGCGTGTTTTCGTAACGTATATCTTTCTCAAAGTCAAAGCAAGTTACGAGTAATTTCCATAGTAAGCTGATATAACCGTTCTCGACAGAACCATCTAAAGGCTATACACAAAGGGAACATCCAGCATATTAATCAAAAAGGAGAAAATCGGTCAAAGAGTATCATTTGCAAATTGCCTTCACGGCACTTCAGCAAAAAATACTGAAACAAGCGCGTCAATGAGAGCCACATGTGTGACGAAGGTGGCGGTCCCCGCCCATCAGGGCTTGATGAAATAGATGGGCTGCACGATGCTTCCACGCTGAGCTGAAGAGTACTGGTAAACCGCTTAGAGGATCTAAGCCTGCCCAGGCAAAGCGGTGCGATTCGGACCGGCCTTGATTATAACCCCTACTGGTTTCGTTGAGCGACAGGGCTTGCGATGTCATTTCATCTCAATGACGGGTAAAAGTCCCACAAACTTGGAAGCAACGTCTCCAAAATGACCTATACAGTGTTGACGGGGATGTAGAACATCGAATGTAACAAAACCAAAACAACATGTCTCGAAGCAGAAAAAAAACAAATGGTGTATTATCCCTATCATTGTACAAGGAATTTGATAAATAGCACTTCCTGGGTTTGGTTTCCAAGCAGAATTGTTATCTGGAAAAAGGTGCGTTTTATAATAGGTTTTGATAGACGTTTTCCTAAAGCCCTGCCTTCCTGAAGGAATATAATAAGATAACCATTTCAAAGATCGCGCTGATAAACTTCTCCCTGTGTTTACGATTTGTGAAATAATTCTCTTCGTATGATGCAAAGGCATATTGTCATTATTTGCTGCCGACCGCAAATCTTAAACCATGCTCCATTTGACACGAAGGCTTTAACCAACAGCTTAAAAGCTGCTATGACTCATATTCAGTATCATTGCAGGCATTAGGATAACGGGCACCGTATGACATCGCGCTCAAATGGATACGCGTCTTACTGGTGATCAGGCTGTCGCGGGTTCGACACCTACATGTAATTTTTGTTTAAACACCATTTTTGTTTAAAAAATAAAGCAAGGGAAACATTGCTGCATTTTGTTAAATACAGTCATCACAAAAACACGCCTATATATTTTGACCCCCTTGAACCCCACTTTTAAAGTAAAACAGGGTTTTTTGGGGGTATACCTTATTTTTCTTATTTCTGCTCTAAAATATAGATTGTGGGTACTCATTAGAACCGCCTCGATGAGGCGACCGCCTCGATGAGGCGGTTCTAACGAGTGCCCACAATCTATATTTTGAGCAGAAATAAGAAAAATATCACAATTTTTCATCTTAAAATTTTCATTTTTTCGGCGATAAAGGTGGCAATGTATTTGTATAGGCGTGTTTGCGTAATGAAAATTCCGCCATTATAGCCACCTGAAATTCAGACTAATTCTGATTTAAAAAGCTTGTTTGGTAGTTTGCAGTTATACTTTCTACATGTTTTCAACATACCATGTCCTGTGGTCAGAGACCATCTTTTGGACTGTTCAAAAGTGATCTGAAAGACCACTTTTGAACAGTCCCAAAGGTGGTCTTAATACAGGAAGTTAACTGTATATGATCGTATTGAGCGTTTGGAAGAATTCTATAGGGACTAAAAAGTAGTATTTGTTTGAATTGAGGTTTTACGTCCGCGTCAATACTAGGGGCTCAAGAGGGATTTCAAATTAATCATCGTAACGAGCCATCCATGTCCGGGACTTTGAAGTTCCACTAGTGCATGCGAAAGAGCGGCGCTATTACCAACACCAACGTATATCAAAGGTGTCTCTGAACTGGTAAAATGGTCCTGAACAGAGAATTAACTGTTTTCGTTTAATCTTTCGCAAACATTGTAGACCCTGATCAGACGCCACGTTCTGTGGCGTCTGATCTGGGTCTACACCATTTGCCTTACCCGACATTTGAGTCAAATCCAGATCGATTCTACAGGTTGCCTTCTTTAAACAACTCTCCGACCTCATAACGATAAAAATAGCGCGGCTACAGATAACTGTTACCCGTATTTCGTACAAATCAGTGACAGTTATATTATGTACGTGGAAAATTATTATGCTTAGTATTTTGGTTCAATTGACAAAAAAAAAAAAAAAAAAAACATCCGCCCCGAAAATCGCATTTATACATTTTTAGCTTAATGTCCCGGTCACAACTAGGTCATACGGACACGGGACCTCCGTTTCATGAGTCATCCGAAAGTCTGAAGAAGCCCAGAATCGATCACATGGCCCCTGGTTTAGGAAGTGAATAGAGTAACCACTTTACTCCGGAGGCTTCTACTGTGGCGGTTTATTTATGTTGTTGTTTGTTACTTGCTGTGTGTATCACTTGTGTCTTTTTATTTTGGATGGCCATATGGCCATTTTGTGGGAAAGTAACTGTCCTTATGGCCTTCCTTTGTTTAGGTTTCCATTATGGTCTGGTCGATTAATGTTTGTGTTTCTTTCCCTTAGGTGTCTTTGTTGGGTGGAGTAAGTTAATTGTATCGAATCCTGATCTTTGTTTTACTTCTACTTTCTACGTACTTTTATAGCTGCAAAAGTGCTGTGTGCGCAGGTTGACACACATTGATGCGGATGTGGAAGCCAGTACAAATCGATGGGTCTGGAAAGTTACAATGGGGCTAATTTACAAATACAATTTATGATTTAAAGGTGGAAGAACACCTGTTCTCTTATGACTGCTGTCCCTTGCAAGTCGGACTAAGTAGCGGTACTAAAGTATAATAAAGAGAAGAGTGAGTGTTTGAGTTTACGTATCACCAACAGCTAAGGTCATACGGAGACGGGACTTCGGTTTAAAGACTTATCCGAAAGTCTGGAGAAGCCCTGGGTCGAATCCTGCGACCCCTGGTTTACAAGGCAAGTAGCATAAACACTACACCACGGAGGCTTCTATAAGAATGAGAAGAGAATAAGGATAACTCTTAATGTGGATTAGGTCACAATCAGCTTTCGTAAAATTGGCCATTAGCCTCTAAAGGAACTCAAAAACCATGCTCAGAATTTGATAAAATTGATAAAATTCGTCACTGAATTCAATCCTGTTTATTTCACTTCTAAAAGGAATATTGAGACAATGCTTGTGACCTTTAACTGTAACGAAAATCGCATTGGATGAGAAGGGGTGAAAAAAATGTTCTAGCTTAATACTCGTAATTGCATGTAGCTGTCTATCTGTCAAACAGATGTGGAAGCAATGATCAGGGATCGATACAATCAACCCGCAGCTCCCATCAGAGACACCAAAGGGAAAGAAACACAAACATGAAACAACAGACCCTAATGGAATCATCAATAGCGGAAAGCCGAAAGGACAGTTACTTTCTCACAAAATGGCCAATAGGCTATCCAAAATAAAATAATATAAGCGACACAAACACACAAAGACAAACCATAAGAAAAATAAACCGCGACAGAAGAACCGCCTTGGAACGGTCAGCGGAAACGAACTCCACAAGGGGTGGGGGGGGGGGTGTGGGGCTTAAATCGATTATACATGGCCACAATCCTCGCCCTTACTTCCGTCGCGATTAAGAGAAATAATTTGTTCCGTCCGCATGAAGGCCTCCAATCTCATCTTTGCAACATCTCCGTGAAAACTAAAAATCGAACAACCACAGAGATGAGAAAACGGAGGGGACTCGGCAGCAAGACACCACTGAAATGCCGGAGCAAAAGAAAACCAACAGTTAGTCTCCGATGGGCCCAACCAGAGACAGAGTATCAACCACCAACCAACGTTACATTGAATTAGTAAATCTAATTCTCAGTAAAACAGAAGTGGCTGCAATGATCAGGATTCGATACACTCAACCCACAGCTCCCTTCAGAGACACCAAAGGGACAGAAACACAAACATGAACTAACAGACCCAAAGGAAACATCAATAGCGGAAAGCCAAAAGGAAAGTTACTTTCCCACAAAATGGAGAACAGGTTATCCAAAATAAAATAATATAAGCGACACAAACACCCAAAAACAAACCATATAAAAACAAACCGGGACAGAAGAACCGCCTTGGAACGGTCAGCGGAAACGGAATACCACTTGGGGGCTTGAATACTGTGTCGGTTGAATTTGGTAATTACCTTTAACTCCGGAGTAGAAACCAGTACTAAGCAATGCGGATAAAGTGTGACACGGACACAACGCAAGACGATTGGCGTGGGACTCGAAGGCGTAACCCCTCACCACTGCACCGATGGTCTCGACAATTCTTACTGGCACTTGTAATGACCAAAGGTTACGTTTCAAAAATGGCAACTTCTAATTGAATAATCATTCCGCCTTGGCCATTGGTAAGTTTATTTTACGCTTTCGAAAGAATTCCTAAAATTTACCATTTTGGTGGCATTTTTAAAAGTTTGAATAATAAGGAATGAATTATCATTATCGTCGATTGTATCGATGTGTAAACGCCGGTGATTCACGACAAACGTAGCATGAAGCCCTTCTACATGAAATTAAGGAATTATTCATACATCTCAACTCGACGCTTTGAATCCTGTCTGGTCATGTTTGGCACTCGTTCGTCCAAAACAGATAAATATAAGAGGGTAGAAAACGAGCTTTAACCCTTATCTTGCTGTTCACGACAACCTCTAGCTTTGCAAACAGTGTAGATCTAGATCAGATGGCTTCTGAGGAAGCCATCTGATCAGGATCTACACTGTTTGACATTCGATTTATGAACTTGAAGCAATAAATTACATCAAGAGATCTAATTGGTTAAAAGTCAGAAATGCATTACGAAAACAAGCCTATACAATAACATTGCCACCTTTATCGCCGAAAAAATGAAAATTTTATGATGAAAAATTGTGATATTTTTCTTATTTCGGCTCCAAATATAGATTGTGGGCACTCGTTAGAACCGCCTCATCGATGCGGTTCTAACGAGTACCCATAATCTATATTTTAGAGCAGAAATAAGAAAAATAAGGTATACCCCCGGAAATCCCAGTTTTACTATATAAAAGTGGGGTTCAAGGGGTCATAATTATATAGGCGTGTTTTCGTGATGAACCCCTATCTTTGCAAACAGTGTACATCTAGATCAGATAGCCATCTGATCAGGATCTACACTGTTTGGCATTCAATTTATGAATCTTTAGAAATAAATAATATCAAGTGATCTGATTGGTTAAAAGTCAGCAATGGGTGTGGCTAAACTGAATATTCAGCAAGAGAAGGGTTAAAATCAAGCCTTCATGACGAGTACATGAAAAATTACTCAGATAACGAAAATAACTGGGATGATATGGATTTTCCATCTAAAAAAAACAAACTGCTCGAGTAAAGGGCTTAATCTGTAGACAAGATTACAGTCACCAAACATCTGTTCGTAGGACGAAACCTCTTGGGACCGGTGACTTTATGAATGTGTCTACATTATCAACGCCATAAATCTGATTAAGAAATTGGAAAAGAAAATAAGGAAACGCATAAATTTTGCAGGAAATTATGCAATTATAGAAAGTCTGGAAATAAATGAAAAGGCGGCTTTGTCGAATGCTGACTGGTCAACGAAAACATTGTTGGGCGAAAGAAGATCTTTTTGTGTCGATTGTTTGTCAAAAGATACAAAATTACTAGGAACAACAGCTTAAAATTGCTGATGTCCACGTGAATATCATTCCAGGTGAAGGCAAAATCCAGGTAATGGTATTCATAGCCCCGCTTTTTTCGTTCGGCGTCAGAGTGTTGTTAAAAGAAAGCTTGCGTCTAATCAGGGTCTACACTGTTCGCATAAAATAAAGGAATTTTAGGTCTAAATAAAACTACATTTCTGGCCATTTTCATTAATCCATGTTTTTGAGCTAAATAAGGAAAATTATGAAAACCCCAGTAAACCCCAATTTTCCCACTTCCTTTAAGTGCGAGTTTTAGAGTTTTCCTTGATATACAGACACATCTTATTTTCCAATTTGCTGACATTCGTCGTCTGTTTTGTTGTACCCCACTTTTTAAGATTAATCGAGGGAACTTAGTGATTACTTTATTCCGTGACTCCGTGATTATTGAGTGCGCAACTCCTCCTGCAGAAGTGAGCCAATCGTTTTGAAATATTGCAGGCACTTTTGGTATATCCATGACATTATTTGTGTTACTTATTTTGTGTTTTGAAAGTTGTCATTATTCTCGAGCTAAAAAAGTATTTTGTGTACATATTATAGACAATAGGTTCATGTACCTCTCTTAGAGACCGGCCCCGATAGCTCAGTTGGTAGAGTGTCCGCTCCAGGGAACGGGAGGTCAAGGGTTCAATCCCGGGCCGCGACATACCAAAGTCATTAAAAATGGTACTAGCTGCTCCTCGCTTGGCACTCAGATTTACGGGGTAGAGCTAGGACTGGTCGACCCAGTGTCAGGATAATGTGACTGTGTGTGGTATCATGTGATGTGTCTGGGACATAATACTTCAGTGAGGCAGCACTATAAAAGTGAGCATTGAGCTCCCTGTCGCAACCAGACACCGTCGTGATATGACTGAAAAATTGTTGAAAGCGACGTTAAACCCGAATTCACACACACACACACACACCTCTCTAACAGTGGTGAATCGATCGTTTTGAAACAGGGTATATGTTGTCACATCATGCTAACGAGTCTATGTAATGAACAGCCCTCTAAACCTCACTTTAAAAGGAGAAAACTGTAGTTTACAGGGGTATATATATTATTTTTTTTTTATTTCTGCTCCAAGACATAGGATGTGGGTACTCGTTAGAACCGCCTCATTGAGGCGGTTCTAACGATCACCCACAACCTATGTTTGAAGTATACATAAGAAAAATATCAGGAATTTTCAACAGAAAAACAACCGTTTTGTAAATATGAAAGAATGTTCTATGTCACACGGGTGTGTTATCGTAATGCGCATGAAGACTGTGAAGCTACATATACGCTGATATATTCATGAATTTCATGAAGTTTTGTACGGAATCCGGGAAGGAACATGCAATTTTTTTCTAAATATGTTGTGCGAACAAGTTTTAAGTTGTGCGCACAAGATAAGATGTTGTGCGCACAAAATAATATCTTGTGCGGACAACATAATATATCTTGTGCGGACAACATAATATCTTGTTTGCACAATTTAATATCTTGTGCGCACAAGATATTATCTTGTTCGCACAACATATTATCTTGTTTGCACAACATAGATCTTGTGCGGACCACATAATACCTTATGCGCCTGATTAAATTGTGCCTACAAGATAATATCTAGAGCGAACAAGATATTAAGTGGTGCGAACAAGATGTTATACATAGGCTTTCGGCATATTCATGACATTAAGTGGTGCGAACAAGATGTTATACGTAGGCTTTCGGCATATTCATGACATTAGTTGTATTGCCTTTTTTTGTCGTATCTTGAACTTTCATGTATAGGCATTGTCTCGAGAATAAACAATATTGTGTATATACATGTAGATGATGGGCACCTTGTTTGCGCAACTCCGCTTACAGAAACGAATCAATCCTTTTGAACCTTACACAAACACGCCTATACAAATACATTGCCCCCTTTATCGCCGAAAAAATGAAAATTTTATGATGAAAAATTGTGATATTTTTCTTATTTCTGCTCAAAATATAGATTGTGGGCACAAGTTAGAACCGCCTCATCGAGGCGGTTCTAACGAGTACCCACAATCTATATTTTAGAGCAGAAATAAGAAAAATAAGGTATACCCCCTGAATCCCCAGTTTTACTATATAAAAGTGGGGTTCAAGGGGGTCAAATTTATATAGGCTTGTTTTCGTGATGAACAATAGAAGTGACGGCAATGATCAGGAATCGATACAATTAACCACAATCTCCTATCAGAGATATCAAAGGGGAAGAAACACAAACCTGAAGTAGCTGGACACTATTGGAAACATCAATAGTGGAAAGCCAAAAATACAGTTACTTTTCCACAAAATGGCCAATTGGCTATCCAAAACAAAGATATATAAGCGATACACACATTCAAAGACAAACTACATGTATAACAAAAATAAACCGCGACAGAAGAACTGCCTTGGAACGGTCAATGAAAGGTATTTTACTGAAGGGGAAGAGTGTGTGTGTGTGTGTGGGGGGGGGGGCTTAAATCGAATCGATTTTACGCCCTTACTTCCGTCGCGATTTAGGCAAAGCCTTTTCTAAGTTTTATAGACGTCGTTCCGATTTAGTTTCAAATTTCTATGTTGGACTTAAAACTCCTCTGCAACAAGGTATGTCGGAAATCGAATTGATGGTGACTTAGTATATAAATTCAGAACAAAATATGTACCTCCAATGACTTCAGTACCCAATTTCGTACAATCATTCTGCGATAACAACATAAATGACAGACTGCATGAATAATAGCTAACACAATCACGCTTGATAACTTAGCTTCCCGCTTTAGTTGCACGCCGGTGGGTCAGGCCTTAGATTCTATGTCGGTTCCAGCGTAAAGGCTGACTTAGAATTAAAAGATAATTATATTTAATGTTGGTTGGTACCTGGTGCTCTGTCTCCGGTCGGGCCAATCGGAGTCTACCTGTTGGTTTTCTTTTGCTCCAGCATTTTAGTTATTTCTTGCTATCGCGTCCACACCGTCCACACCGTCGTTTCACCTGTGTGGTTGTTTGACTTTTGTGTTCTCGGATATGTTGCACTACGGACTTAGGAAGCCTTCATGCAGACTGAACAAATTATTTGTCTAAATCGCGACGCAAGTAAGGGCGATGATAGCGGCCGCGTAAAATCGAATTGAGCCCTCCTGTAAAATCTTTTCACTGAACGTTCCAAGGCGGTTCTTCTGTCGCATTTTTTTTATAGTTCGTCTTTAAATGTGTGTATCGCCAATGTCTATTATTCCCTGTGGTGGCTTTAATGGGAAGTGTTGGTTAATTGTATCGATTCCTGATCATTGTCTTCAGTTCTAATTTTCAAATCAGATATTGGTAGAATAGCAAACAGCGTACTACTAGTCTGGACCATCGAAGGGGAAGGACGTTCAGTGCTTTCACTAGATGCGGGATGGGTAGGTTTTTGTTGTTGTTGTTTTTCTTGTAGTTGTTCAAATTTTACCCTGTGCCCAATCTATTAGGAGACTGTTCGAAATGTCTGACCAACTGTTGGCGGATCTTCTAACGCTGTGCAGAAACTGGGTTTAACATAGTGCAGTTCAACCATAGTGCAGTTTATATTTTACTTTTGGTCCTTTGAGATCATCGTGAATATTCTGAGAAATCAGAAATTAATTATTGATTTAGACTCATTCTAGACAGGTTTTTAATTATTTAGACCTCATTTTGATTTATATCAGTCTTTGAATCGACTGCCTATTCGAAATTCGCAAAATTGCAGTACGTTTCCTCTGGCTTTCTTTGCCGGAACATTACAGGGTCACTGATGAGGCTTTATTAGCCGAAACTACGTAGTATGGCCCATCTTCTTTCTTATGAATGTTTTCATTGCTCTTAAAGGAACTCGTTTTTGATTTTTATTAATACGTGCAGAGCACAACTGTTTACTTAGCCGTAAAACATCAGGAGCGGCAACAACAGTAACAACAACAACAACAATAACAACACATTTATTGCCATCAGATTTTCAGCTTTATTATTATTATTATTTCTTTGGCCAACAGGGTGATAGAAATATGACACACCTTAAATGTTGATTAACAACAACAACAACAACAACAGCAATGACAACACATTTATTGCCATCGGATTTTCAGCTTTATTATTATTATTATTTCTTTGGCCAACAGGGTGATAGAAATATGGCACACCTTAAATGCTGATTAAACTATTCCAGAACATTTTATCCGTGTCATGAGAAAACCTGTGTTTGCCATTCGCGAACAACAAAGGTATAGATCAGACAGCGCATTTGCGCTGTCTGATCTATACCTTTGTGTTCAATGCGAAGATCGGTGAATATCTCTAGTGACTCTGTCTTAAATTTCAAGACCCTTGCTAGTTTGTATAGCTGACCAGACCGGTGAGTGTATGACCTGGTCGTAAAACCCTAAACCACGTTTTTGCGTGACTTCGCTAATTGTATTACCTTATTAACGATTGTTCACTCAGAAATTAAACGCCATTTTTTATCATCGTAGGCTTGTGAATGAGGATTGGTCCCGAGGGCTGAATGAGCTCGGAACCTATAATGAGAAGTTAAACGCCATTTTGTATCATCGTAAGCTTATGAATGAGGCTTGGTCCCGAGGGCTGAATGAGCTCAGGTTTTATAGTGTCAATAGAAAATTAAAATGGATATTCATACTATTTTTACGACAGCCGTACTGTAAATGATATTACATAGCAGAATAGCAAAAGTTATTAGACTAAAGCATATTGTATTAGGCATATGCGACGTATTAGGGATGGTTTCGGCGCCTCATCCGTGTTACGTATTTGCCGGAAACGACTGGTATACAAGTTTTCGTGTAGCACGAGTAAGCTCCGCCCACCCGCGCAGTGGACAATAGGTGTAGCCGATCACACCTCACAATGATTTCCCGAATAGTTCCAAAGGCAAACAATTCGAAACAAAATACGTTTAAGACCTTGGCATTCTAAGAATAAACAGTAAGAGTATATTTTCATTACCAATTACATTTGAAATAGTTTTGCAGATATTCATTATTGGCAAGCGGTTTAAATGTCAAAGATTGTCACGTGTCAATCGACACTAACTCATAGATCAAGACGGTTAGCCTGCAAATATTATTAACTTGAAATCCAGTCAGACGCAATGGAACCCAAAATGGGTGTTTTCTGATGAAAATGTTGGTTCTTGTAGTTTATCTGCAACAAATAAGGTAGCGTGTGTTTAGTTGATCCGCCGTACTAAGGCGGCTCTTACGAGCATAAGCACCCCCTGGTTTAAGGAAAGATGTAAAAATGTATATCGCTGTGAACTGCAAGTTAAACTTTCTTAAATTTCAACGACTTACATGATGGAACTTTGCATCAAACTTGGTTACATAATCCATCCCCGACACGTCGAAAAGCTGGTGTACAAGTAATGACCACACCTAGAAATATAGATAATGGGTACTGGTTTTGATAGAACCTCATGTTGTTTGTTTGTTTTGTTTTGTTTGTTTGGAGTTTAACGGCTCAGGCAACACAATTTCGCCATACCTACCTGGCTGATACATAAGCGGTTCCTCAGTACTGTGCATATTCTTTCGCAAGAAACTGACAACTGCCCTTCTTGGATCAGCAGAAGGGAGAGAATTACCGGTGTTTCTTTCAATACGGTATATAGGTCCCGACTGAAAACCTACCTTCGGGGTTTGCGACCAGGGCCCAATTTTTCCAAAGCATCCATTTCGAAAACACGCCTATACAAATACATTGCCACCTTAATCGCCGAAAAAATGAAGATTTTAAGACGAAAAATTACGATATTTTTCTTATTTCTGCTCAAAATATAGATTGTTGGTACTCGTTAGAACCGCCTCATCGAGGCGGTTCTAACGAGTACCCACAATCTATATTTTAGAGCAGAAATAAGAAAAATAAGGTTTACCCCTGCAAACCCCAGTTTTACCATATAAAAGTGGGGTTCGAGGGGGTCAAAATTATATAGGCGTGTTTTCGTGATGGTTAGTTTAACAAGCTTGTTAGGGTTCAAAACGATATGTATCTAGTATGCAAAGTATCTAAAACAATGGTATTTTTTGATGAGAAATGTGAGCAGCTTTTGTATATACAAAAGCTGCTCACATTTTTTTCAGCAAAGATATTTGTATATTTTCGATATTTAATTATCAAAGTTTTAACTATACGTTAACTAACAACATACAGTAGAACTTCGATGGCTCGAACACCGATGACTCGTTTACCATGGATTTGTCGAACCCATTCTTGAGCCCCTAGCCGGCGAAATCCTCTATATCAGAAATAGTGGGGCATAATTAAGGAGATTTTAGTATTTTATCTTGCAAATGTATGTTGTGTGTACTCATTAGAATCGCCTCATTGAGGCGATTCTAATGAGTACACACAGCATACATTTTCATTATAGAGTACCGAAAAGATGTCCAAAAGTATCTCGTTATGCCTCCTGACAGTAGCCCTCAGTGGCTCGAACTACCCCTGTCTCGGACATTTTTTCATGGTCCCAAAGGTGTTCGAGCCATTGAAGTTCGACTGTAATTTGTAACAAGTGGCCCTGGTAAGACACAAACTGACCGGATCAGCTAAACATACCAGCAGATGTCTTGGACTATACAGATATGACGTGGCTCAATTACATCATAATAACTGGTCCGTGAAATGAACATCCCTTTTGTCCCTCACTTTATATAGAGACAACTGGGGTGTACAGGGGTGTTCAAGATTTTGCTTATTTCTGCCCTTAGACAACGTGTAGGTTGTGGGTACTCGTTTGATCCGCCTCAATCGATGTTACACTGAAACAAAATTCTCTATAACTATATACAGTGAAATTCCTATATTAAGACCACCTTTGGGACTGTTCAAAAGTGGTCTTTAAGACCACTTTTGAACAGTTCCAAAGGAGGTCTGTCATGTGGAGACACTGGGCGTTGAAAACACAAAGAAAGAATAACTGAAACCTTCTCAATAAGCTTTTAAAAGCAGATTTAGTCTTAATTTTAGGGGAATTTTACTGTATACAGTATACGAATCTTTAAACGCTACACTGCTGTATGGTATTAAAGGTATACTGTCACAGTCTAAACAAGATGAATAACGCTGTCAACCTTGATTGTATCCGCCTGGAATAAAGGCTAGGCTGAAATTATAATTCATTACTTTATCCAGTGTATAATAAAATAAAAGGCTAATCAGAAAAAAAAATGCAAAATTAATTTCCGGCAGTGGTTTTGTTTATTTGATGCTGCTGCATAAAGCATAAATGCTAGCGGCTTTCATTGCGTGTGGAAGTATATACTCTGAATGCTACCTTAGCGGCTTTTGTCGAGCTCTGAAATAGGTTTGCCAAGGCGTTAGAATAGCAGACCCGTGTAATTCGGAACAGACTTAGGATGAGTTAGGAGGCCTATCCAAAGCATCAAGAGTTAGCGGAAACCCCACGAACAGAAACCACATAATTACAAATAAACATTAGCAGAAAAATTAGCCCTTGCTAAGACATGCTTTTATAGTTAGTTTAAACATATTTTATTCAAAAAGATATACACAACGATATTCATTACAGATAATTAAATGTGGGAACAAAAGAAAAGGATCAGAACGGAAGCTGAGCTTGCAACCCCCTCGCGTCTCCTTCATAGCTGCTTTTATAGTTACACAGGCTGGCGGGTCTATTCGGAAACACAATGGAAAGGTTTTCGCGCGACTCGTCTCATTCTAACCCTTGTCCCAGAAGTTCCAACAGTAAAACATTGGAATTTCATTCCACGTTTATAAACTTATGGTATGCATGTAAGAATGGGAATCGAATGCAAAATGCAGCAGCTTTGGGGGCTATTTTATCGATGCGAGGAATATGCCTGATTGCTATATGAACTTTGACTACGTGCGTATTTCTCTCACACGTGAGAAATATTGCTATAAAATTCGCGAGCAGTCCTCTTTAACCTTCTTTTATAAGATACACTCTGACACAGTGTCTCTTAATAAAGATAAATACTTGACCCCTGTGACTACTTCAACTCAAACAAGGGCATCAAATCTAAACAACAGTCAATATCGTAGGTACCAGGCCTATAGTGATGTCCTGAAGAATTCTTTTTTCCCTAGAACTATTTCTCAGTGGAACAGTCTTCCCTCCTCTGTGGTAAATGCCAAAACTACAGAGGAGTTCAAAGCCCGCACGGTGTAGATTGGGACCCAGAGGTGTGCGTTTTAGTACACCTCTGAAAGCAGATTGTTTTAAGAACACATCCAGTGGTTATTTTTCCCTAAATTCTAAATTTTGCGCACCACCCAACTGAGGTAATGGCTAAGTATGACCGACTCAGTATATGAAGATAGATAGATAGACTAATGCAACCCAGCTGATCTGTAAACAACTCGAAGTTTTCGACTGTACCATTTGATGGTCGATACCAACTTGCTACGAAGTGAGAAACTTTATTTGCAAAAACTTTAACCCAGACCGATTCGGTGTCATTTTCCAATCCCATGAAAGGTATGTGAGGGATGTCTCTGTGAATGAGCAACTTCACCGAACCGCCATGAGAGTTCCTGACTTTTCTATAGACACTGTATTGACAAGTTTCAGGGAAAAGCTCAGATGTGGTAATTGAACTGTCAGTCTTTGTTTCCTGAAGGTTAAAGTTCAAGAAAAGCTAAAAGTTCAAGATTTTCCCCTCTTATTCCATTTATGTTTTTACTGCAAAGTTTCTCCAAAGTCGTTAAAAATGGTACTAGCTGCTCCTCGCTTGGCACTCAGATTTACGGGGTAGAGCTAGGACTGGTCGACCCAGTGTAAGGATAATGTGACTGGGTGTGGTATCATGTAATGTGTCTGGGACATGATACTTCAGTGAGGCAGCACTATAAACATGAGCATTGAGCTCCCTGTCGCAACCAGACACCGTCGTGATATGACTCAAAAATTGTTGAAAGCGACGTTAAACCCGAATTCACACACACACACACACACACACACACACACACACACACACACACACACACACACACACACACACACACACACTACTGCCAAGTTTCAAACCTTTTATAAAATTTGACTTATTTTCGTCAGCAGTTGGAAGCTTAATCTCTCTTATCCTTTGACAGAGGTTTAAATCTGTTCGGTTTACTCACTCTATATAAGGGAGTCGGAAAAGTTGCACACCCATTACGATAACACATCCGTGTGATACATTACATTTTTCAAACCTGAAAAAGGCAATTTTTTAATGAAAATATGTGATATTTTTCTTATTAATACTCCAAACATAGGTTTTGGGTGCTCGTTATAACCGCCTCATTGAGGCGGTTCTAACGAGTACCCACAACCTATGTCCTGGAGCAGAAATAAGTCAAATAATGTTTATAGGCATGTTTCGCGATGGTTCGTGTACATAATGCCCCCTTAGTGCTCCACTTTTTCAGTTAATACGGGGGTATTTATTATTTTACTCAAAAACAGATCGTAGTTACTTGTGAGAGCCGCCTCACCATGTCAACATGTCCATGTCCAGGTGTCTCTATATGCCCCTCTTTATAAGTGAATACGGGGGGTTTCATTATTTTCCCTATTTTGATCGAAAGCACAGACTGTGGTAACTTTTTAGAACAATCTCACTGAGGCGATCCTAACGAGCACCACAGCCTGTATAAAGGATATTCATTTCACGAACTTGTTCACATCGCTGTTATTGGGATCATATGCCAAGTAGGATTAACGGCGCTCTTGATGCTCTTAAATTTCAGCGCAGTCTGATCAGAATGTTTTCTGGATCCTTTGGGATCGTTAGAGTGAACGGCATAGACTCTGGTCAGACTTTGCAGACTTGGCATCATTTGCAGGGATGAATGTCATCAAGTGCACCGTTCTTCGGATCGGGACGTTAACTGGAGGCCCCCTGTGCAGGGAGAACCATTCCCTGTGCAGGTTAAAGATCCCTACCGTAATTACAAGATTATTGTGTAGGCTTTCATCCTGCAAACCTGGAGTGTATGTAATGTACACCTGCGGTAATGGTCAAATGGGACCGACGCAGTATCAGTAGATAGATAGATAGATCCATTTATATTCTTTGTAATTTGTTTCACTGGTATCATATTTTAGAAGAGTTGTACATGTAACTTGAATCATCACGAAAACACGCCTATAAAATTCTGACCAACTTGAAACCCACTTTTATATAGTAAAGCTGGGGTTTGCAGGGGTAACGTATACCCACAATCTATATTTTGAGCAGAAATAAGAAAAAATATTACATTTAATTCATCTTAAAATATGCCTTTTTTCGGTGGTAAAGTTTACAAGGTATTTGTATAGGCGTGTTTTCGTTATGAAAGTCTAGAACAAAATTCTTTTCATATTAGTTCCATATATTAGCCACAGGGTGTTTCCATTATGAGCCACGTCATGATAAAACTTATCTTTGAAACTGTGCCAGCAAATACATTTCGAAACTGTAAGTTTGAAAAACTTGAATCTTTGCCTCTGTTGACGCATATGATAAAAACAAAAACAACAACAACAAAAAAAAAAAAAAAAAAAAAAAACAGGTCCCCTTGTTTCTTATGACATGGCTCATATAATTTTTTTTTTTTTTTTTGGTTTGGGTTTTACGGCCCTTTCAAGATTATTTCACTCATATCGAGCCGATCGTTAATCAGAGGTGGGCGAAAACCGGAGTACCCGGAGAAAAACCACCTGACCTTCCGTTGCAGAACTTGGCGTCTCACACGTGGCCATGGCTCATATAATATGAACCAGCGCACGACAAAACCTACAATAAGACATGTGCGTCCAGCGAAGAATCCGATCAGCATGCGCATCCATATAGTATAGTACATGGAGGAGCATTGGGTCCTTAGATATCCTTAGAGCGCACAACGAAGACTGATCAGACTGCATGGGTGCGCAAGCTGATCTGAGTCTTCGTTTGGCGCATATGTCTTTTTGTAGGTTTTGTCATGCGCTGGCTCAATATTATAAAGTTTGTCTCCAATCACGAGATTCTCATACCTTTCCCGGCACCCGCGACCTATGGAACGAAATATAAAGTGGATACACATACAGTTATAAGCAGACCTCAACAAAACCATCAGCTCCCAATGCGCTAAGTGAGGTCAAATTGCCAAGCAAAATCAATTGTTTACGAAACGTTAGGTACGAGTGGGTGTATTATTGTGAAAATTTTCTCAATATTTGCGTACGATACCTTTTTAGCTCACCTGATCGAAGGTCCTGGTGAGCTTTTGTGACTGTGAGATGTCCGGCGTCGTGCGTCGTTCGTCGTGCGTCGTGCGTCGTGTGTGTAAACTTTTCTTGTTGACACTCTTGAGGCCACAGTTTTGATCCAATCATCATCAAACTTGGCAAGAATGATCATCATGACAATATGTCGGTCAAGTTCGATTATGGGTGATGTCGGGTCAAAAAGTAGGTCACCAGGTGAAATCAAAGGAAAACGCAGAGAGATCAAATGACATCTCAAGCCCCGTCGCCCAATGAAACCAATAGGGTTTATTAGCCTCGCACCTCGGTTCCTGGACAGGCTTAGATCCTCTAAGTGGTTTACCAGTACTAGTGTGCGGGCCATATTCAGCTCTGCGCATCATGCAGCCCATATATTTCTTCAAGCCCCTATGGGCGGGGGCCAGATATTGACCAATTCATTCAGCTCACAAGATTCTGAGGGTAACTGATGGAATATTTGGTTCAGAAAGGTAGATAGAAGTTTTTCTGACTGTCATTCCAGCAGGTCAGACAGGGCAAAGAATCAAAACAAGCTCAAGTGTCACATGATCTAGACTCCATGATGCAAACATCACTAATTTGAAATTTGTTGTATGCCAAATTATCTCATTTCTGAAAGTGTCAAATCGGTACTGTCAGCATATATATATATGTTACTGGATCTATTAAGTTCACATTGATGATAGTAATCTAAAAACCCAATGACTGAAACCTAAACATATAACCTAGGTACTGGCAGGTCTACCTCACACGATCAGTCTTACTGCATGATGAATTTTAGCAAAAAATCTGTTATGTCTACCACTTAACCATTAATTTGAAAGATGATACTGCTTAATTCAAGTAATCCTGACTTGGGAATATCTTACAATAAATTTTAAGACACACATTCATTTTATCCCATTGTATGTATGAAACCCCTAAAGGGGGTACCATGGCAAACAGTGTAGGCCCAAATCAGACAACAGAAAAAAATTTGGTCCAATCATCCTCAAAATTGCTCAGGATGATCATCTTGATAATATCTTGGTAAAGTTCGAATATGGGTCATGTCGGGTCAAAATGTAGGTCAGTAGGTCACACCACAGAAAACCCTTGTTAGAACTCCAGAGGCCCCAGTTTTGGTCCAATCATCCTCAAACTTGCTTAGAATGATCATCCTGATAATATCTCAGTCAAGTTCGAATATGTGTCATGTCGGATCAAAAAGTAGGTCAGTAGGTCAAATCATAGAAAAACTTTGTTAACAATCTAGAGGCCACAGTTTTGGTCCAATCTTCCTCAAACTTGGTCAAAATGTTCATCCTGACAATGGGTTATTTCAGGTTAAAAGGTAGGTCAGTAGGTCAGATCATAGAAAAACCTTGTTAACACTCTAGAGGCCACAGTTTTGGTCCAGTAATCCTCAAACTTGCTCAGCATGATCATCCTGACAATATCTAGGTCAAATTCAAATATGGGTCATTTCGGGTCAAAAGTAGGTCAGTAGGTCAAACCACAGAAAAACCTTGTTAGCACTCTAGAGGCCACATTTTTGGTCCAATCATCCTCAAAGTTGCTCAGAATGATCATCCTGACAAAATCTCGGTCAAGTTCGATTATGGGTCATGCCGGCCAAAAAATAGGTCAGTAGGTCAAATCAAAGGAAAATCTGACACTAGAGGCCACAGTTTTGGTCCAATCATCCTCAAACTTGCTCAAAATGATCATCCTGACAATATCTCGGTGAACTTCGAATATGTGTCATGTCGGGTCAAAAAGTAGGTCA
Source organism: Lucinisca nassula (assembly GCA_963580285.1). Classification (NCBI taxonomy): domain Eukaryota; kingdom Metazoa; phylum Mollusca; class Bivalvia; order Lucinida; family Lucinidae; genus Lucinisca; species Lucinisca nassula. Next base: position 64,550,605 of record OY757015.1, read on the forward strand.
GTAGGTCAAATCATAGAAAAACCTTGTTAACACTCTAGAGGTCACAGTTTTGGTCAAATCATCAAACTTGCTCAGAATGATCATCTCTGCAATATCTAGGTCAAATTCGAATATGGGTCATGTGGGGTCAAGAGTAGGTCAAATCATAGAAAAACCTTGTTTACACTCTAGAGACTGCAATTTTAGTCTAATTATCATCAAACTTGCTCAGAATGATCATCTTGACAATATCTAGGTTAAATTCGAATATGGGTCATGTGGGGTCAAAAAGTATTTCATTGTGTTAAATCATAGAAAAACCTTGTTAACACTCTATAGGCCACAGTTTTAGTCCAATCATCATCAAACTTGCTCAGAATTGTCCTCTTTTTGTAATACCTTGGTCAGGAGGGGTATTTTATTTGACAGAAAATGCTGTAAGCAAACAGTGCAGACCCTGATCAGATGCCACATTCTGCGACGTCTGATCTGGGCCTATGCTGTTTGCCAGGCTACCCCTTCAGGGTTTTACCGCCTTTCAGGGCTTATTATAACTTTAAACAAAAGGGGTTATTATAACTTTAAACAACTATTCTGTATGATAATACAGTATGTCAAGCAATTCAGACTTTCAGGGTGTTTGGATCATGGTCAAAGTTCTTTTGGCTATTTTTAGAAAAAAACAATGTCATCACTCGACCTACTTTTGTTTCATAATTTCCCCACCATAGGCATGCTACAGATTAGAAATCAACCTTCAGGCTGCAGAAATATAAATGCTGTCAGACATGAAGGGGCGGACCTTTCATCTCAATGTCGGGTAAAAGTCCCACAAAACTGGAAGCAACGTCTCCAAAATAACCTAAATAGTATAAACCTCAAATCAAACAAACAAAAATGGTCAAATCATACTTGAGACTGCATTTTTTTGTTCAAGCTTCATGAAACTTGCCAAGAATAAATAAAAAAGCTTCCTGCCTGCTATTGTCTAAGTGGCTTTTGATGACCATGTACAAGATCCTGTCAATAGTGTTTATAGCAGCACAAATACTTCTGATGTCAGAGGGCTGTAAAACTAAAATCTGGACTGGGCTTATGGACTGGGACATTGACCAACAGTGTAGACACGGATCAGATACCAAATCATGCGGCGTCTGATAGAATCTATACTGTTTGATTATACTGGAATTTAAGGGTTAAACGAAACGAAACCGTATTTGACTGATTTCAGGAAAAGTTACCAAAAACAAATCTGGCACGAAAAAAGCACTTAAAAGTTGAAACAAGTACAAATTTACTGGTGTACCTAGCAAAGATTAAGATCAGCCTGCACATATGTGCAACTTGGTCAGGTTATTTGCGGCTTGCTTTAAGGACCAATGAAACCATGGCAAGCAAAGACTGATCTAAGTCGATTCTGATTCATTTTTATAACATGGTATGTCCCATTTTATTCTCTATCGGTCAACCTCCACGAAATAATTGTTTACGGATGAACGGACGCACACACGACGGACAAAACGTAATCACAGAAGCTTATCTTGTCACTACGTGACAGGTGAGCTAAAATAATATTTATAGAATGAATAATGAAAGCATTCGCTACAATTGTTTTCGATGCTCTTACATGTTCTTACATGCAAAGCTGACGGCTGATTAACAATGTAAGGTAATGTTAAGTACATCGAAAACAACTGCACCCGGGGACTGGGACGAGGACCCTGCTTTCATAGTCCCCACGGACACGGATGCAAAGGCTGGAATACATATGTAGAAGCTACACGAGGTAGCTGCTTCACAGACACGAAGTAGCCCTCGGCTACACAGACACAGTGCAGCATAGCCATTGACTGATAGTAAATTCAGTCTAGTTCGAATTCAGAAACAGAATTGATACTGGTGATAGTCAAATAGTAGTCCCTAGTTCTCACCAAAGAGGTAAACTTTGTAGATTTATTCTCTGCACCATCTCATCGAAGGTCTTCCAATCTCTAATGTTCTCAGGAAAGAAGAACTTCTCGTAAATATCAGTTTTTCCAGTAGGCGTCTGAAATGCCAATGGTGACTTCTACAGCGCATAGCTGAGGCAGCAATGTTATCTGATGGAATGCTTAGCACTCTCTAGGCTTGTACAATAGAAAAAGCCTACTCTCTCTTATATAACTCCCATCTTAATATTTCTAGTATTCCAGCCATACTCCTAGTTTCAAATGAGTAACTGCTAGTTACAAATCTAGGAGTTCTGTTCTGATCTGTTTCACTTCTCGGAGGACTACGCCCTGGGAGTCACTGATACATGCTTCCATATTCAAAGAGTGAGCAATCGAGTCCTGTATATGCTGCCTCTTTTATATCTTGAGGACACCAATGATGACTTTACTTCAGAAAACCAAACGTTATATTTCCTTTGAACAAACGATGGTTATATGGTATTTAATCGAATCCACATTCTAGATGAAGGTCAATATGGGCTAGGTTCCTTGATGTTATTCCAATTCACAGCTCTGACCTCAGACCTTGACGTAAGATAGTGTCGTCCAGCAATGCGCAACCCTGACTTGTACTATGACGCAGAGGTTACAGGCGGGGCCGCTCCCATTTGCCCTACGGACAGCCGGGCACCCTTTAGGCACAAGACCTACTACCGGCTGCAAGGCCTATTACAATACCTTCCTGCAGGCTTTGGCGAAACTGGTACTTTGGAAGTCCCATACAAGAAGCCAACCTTAAGCAGACAACCTCGTCTGCGCAGACAACAATGTCTGCAGAAAAAAAAGCAAAACAAAAAAGCTACAAAGCAAAGAACCAATTAACAACACACATAGCAAAGCAAAATAACAAACAAACAATAAATAAATACAGAAAGAAATAGCGCGACATGCGACGACGCGACAAAACGACGCGCAAACCACACCACACCACTCCTCACCATACCACTCCTCACAACACCACACCACACCACACCAGCTACAAAGCAAAGAACAAATTAACATACAAAGCAAAGCAAAACAACAATAGTTAAATAAATAGAAAAATAAGCAAATAATGATACACGCAACGGCGCGACACGCGACGAAATGTGCACCTCACACCACCTCACACCACCTCACACCACACCACACCACACCACACCACACCAGCTACAAAACAAAGAACAAATTAACAACATTCAAAGTAAAGCAAAATACATAATAAATAAGCAAAATAAATAATAAATAAACAAATAAATAAATAGCGCGGCACGCGATGACGCGACAAAACGACGCGCACACCATACCACACAATACCCCACCAGGCCGCACCACACAACACCACACCACACAACACCACACCAGCTACAAAATAAAGAATTAACAACATATAAAGCAAAGAACAAATTAAACATATAAAGCAAAGAACAAATTAAACATATATTATAAAGCAAAGAACAAATTAAACATATAAAGCAAAGAACAAATTAAACATATAAAGCAAAGAACAAATTAAACATATAAAGCAAAGAACAAATTAAACATACAATAGCCAAACGACCAACCATTTAACCCAATAAGCAAACGACTCACCAACCGAATAAGCAGACGAGTAAACAACCAACAAACCGAATAAGCAAACGACCAACCAGCCAACCTAATAAGCAAACAACCAACAAACCAACCGACCAAATAAACGACCAACCGGCCAACCGAATAAACCAACGGCAAACCAACCGACCAACCCACAAAAGCACAAACAAGACAACCACGAAACACAAATATGATACAGATAGTACTGGATTACATGGTACCAGTAGAAGGTTCGACCCGACCCCATCTGACTTGACTGTGCACCTGCCAAACACGAAACCATTTACCACTAGACAAACTGGACTAGACACAAGAACCATCAATAAACCAACAGGACCAACTAACCAACCAAATAACCACACGACCAACCAATTAAGCGAATAAGCAAGCTACAAACAAACCAACCAACCGAATAAGCAAATGACCAAACAACCGAATATACGAATGACTAAACAATGAACTAACCGAATACGCAATCGACCAACAAACCAACCGAATAAGCAAACAACCAACCGACCAAACGAAATAAGCAAACACCCAACCAACCAACACAATAAGCAAGCGACCAACCAACCAACCTAATAAGCAAACGACCATCCAACCAACCTAATAAGTAAGCAAACAACCAACCGACCGAATAAGGAAACGGCCAACCGACCATCCTATTATGCAAACGCAAAACAGACGAACCGAATAAGGCAACAAACAACCAGCCGACCAACCAACACAAAACACAAACCAAACAACCACTTAATACCGCCATGTTACAGATAGTACTGGATTACATGATGCCAGTAGAGGGTTCGACCCGACCCCATATCTGCCAAACACGAAACCAGACAAACTAGAGACAAGAAAACTTACACTGAACCAACAGAACCAACAAACCAACCAAAATACAAAACGACCAACCAATTAGCATAATAAGCAAACTACCAACCAACCGATCAACCAACGGAATAAGCGAATGGCCAACCAACCGAATAAGCAAATGACACAACCAACCGAATAAGCAACCGACCAACAAACAAAACGACCTACCGACCTATTAAGCAAAACGACCAACCAACCCAAAACAAACAAAACAACCACTAAACACCAACATGATACAGATAGTACTGGATTACATGGTACCAGTAGAGGGTTCGACCCGACCCCATCTGACTTGACTGTGCATCTGCAAAACAAGAAACCATTCACCACTAGACAAACTAGACACTAGAAAACCACAAAAGAACCAACAAGACCAACTAACAAGTCAAATAACCACACGACCAACTAATTATCCGAATGAGCGAACTACAAACCAACCAACCGAATAAGCAAATGACCAACCAACCGAATACACAAATGACTAAACGAACCAACCGAATACGCAAACGACGAATGAACCAACCGAATAAGCGAACAACCAACCAACCAAACGAATAAGCAAAGGACCAGCCATCATACCCAATAAGCGAAAGACCAACCAACCAACCTTATAAAAAAACGACCGACCAACCAACCTTATAAGCAGGCAAACAACCATCCGACCGAATAAGCAAACGGCCAACCGACCATCCTAATAAGCAAACGGTCAAGCAACGAACCGAATAAACCAAAAACCAACCAGCCGACCAACCGAATAAGCAAACGACTAAACAAGCAATCAACCGAATAAGCAAACAATCAACCAACCAACCTAATAAGTTAAGAGCAAACCAACCTAAAAAGAAACGACGAACCAACCAACCTCAAACAAACGACCAACCAAATATGTAAAACAACCAATCAACCGACCGAATAAGCCAACGACGAACCAACCAACCTAATAAGTAAACAACCTACCAACCGACTGACCGAATAAACAAACAACCAACTGACCGACCGACCGAATAAGCAAACGACCAACCGATCAACCAAATAAGCCAACGTCCAACCAACCAAACGAACAACACAAAACCCAAACGAAACATCCACAAAACACCAACATGATACAGATAGTACTGGATTACATGGTACCAGTAGAGGGTTCGACCCGACCCCACCTGACTTGACTGTGCAACCAACCAACCTAATAAGCAAACGACCAACCAACCAAACTGATAAGCAAACGACCAACCAACCAACCTATTAAGTTAATAACCAACAACCGACCAAATAAGCAAAACGACCGACTGACCAACCGAAATACAAACGACAAAACAATCGACCAAATAACACAAATCACAAACAAAACAACCACTAAACACCAGCATGATACATAAAGTACTGAATTACATGGTACCAGTAGAGGGTACGATTCGAGCCCATCTGACTTGAATGTGCATCTACCAAACACGAAACCATTCAACCCTAGACAAACTAGCCAAAAGAAAACCACGCTAACTAACCAAACGACCAAACGACCAACCAATTAACCCAACATACAAGTCAAAACAAAAATAACAATAACAAAATTATAGCAAGTAAACAAAAACACTGGAGTATTAAAGAGCGCGACAAAACAACGCCAACACTGCGACAAAATAACACGACAAAACAACGCGCATCATGAAACAGATAGTTCTGGATTACATGGTACCAGTAGAGGGTTCGACCCGACCCCATCTGACTTGACTGAACCACTGCCAAACACCAAGCCAGTCACCACCTCATACACAGAAACACATCAAAATTAGAAGCCTAAATAAGTACAAATATATATTTAATGCATTAAAATATTAACACGCGAAACAACTGAACAGAAACGCAATTTCACGCCCGCCTATACAGAACATGAACAACGAAACATATCACCAGGCAAGCAACCAAACCGACAGACCGACTGACCGACCGATCGACTGACTAACTTACATTACAAACAATTAAGAAATCATTCTATGCCAAACTAAAACTCTCGGTGAATTAAATTAACACAGACAAGGACATGAACAATCACATCAATGATATAACAACGTTTGCAGAAAAAAACTAACACATGAAACGCCTGAACAGCAAAATCAAAGCAACATTACAGTAACACAGAAATAAATAGCACAACAGCATGACACGCAACAAAATGATACACAATATAAACCACACAAATTACAAAGCAAACAACCAATTTACAACACACAAAGCAAGGCAAAATTTACAATAACAAAATTATAGGAAGTAAACAAAATAACAGGGAAATATCAAAACAACGCGACAAAACAACGCGAACACTGCGACAAAATTACACGACAAAACAACGCGCATCATGAAACAGATAGTACTGGATTACATGGTACCAGTAGAGGGTTCGACCCGACCCCATCTGACTTGAATGTGCATCTACCAAACGAAACTATTCAACACTAGACAAACTAGCCAAATGAAAACCAAGCTAACTAACCAAACGACCAATCAATTAACCCAACATACAAGTCAAAGCAAAATTAACAATAACAAAATTATAGCAAGTATACAAAAAAAATACTGGAGTATTAAACAACGCGACAAAACAACGCGAACACTGCGACAAAATAACACGACTAAACAACGCGCACCATGAAACAGATAATACTGGATTACATGGTACCAGTAGAGGGTTCGACCCGACCCCATCTGACTTGACTGAACCACTGCCAAACACCAAGCCAGTCACCACCTCATACGCAGAAACACATCAAAATTAGAAGCCTAAATAAGTACAAATATATTCAATGCATTAAAATATTAACACACGAAACACCTGAACAGAAACGCAATTTCACGCCCGCCTTTACAGAACATGAAAAACGAAACATATCACCAGGCAAGCAACCAAGAACCTCCGAACAGACCGACCGATCGACTGACTAACTTACATTACAAACAATTAGGAAATCATTCTATGCCAAACAAAAACTCACGGTGAATTAAATTAAAACAGACAAGGACATGAACAACCACATCAATGATATAACAACGTTTGCAGAAAAAAACTAACACATGAAACGCCTGAACAGCAAAATCAAAGCATCATTACAGTAACACACAAATAAATAGCGCAACAGCATGACACGCAACAAAATGATACACAATATAAACCACACAAATTACAAAGCAAACAACAACTTTACACCACACAAAGCAAGGCAAAATTTACAATAACAAAATTATAGCAAGTAAACAAAATAACAGTTAAATATTAAAACAACGCGACAAAACAACGCGAACACTGCGACAAAATAACACGACAAAACAACGCGCATCATGAAACAGATAGTACTGGATTACATGGTACCAGTAGAGGGTTCGACCCGACCCCATCTGACTTGAATGTGCATCTACAAAACACGAAACGATTCAACACTAGACAAACTAGCCAAAAGAAAACCAAGCTAACTAACCAAACGACCAACCAATTAACCAAACATACAAGTCAAAGCAAAATTAACAATAACAAATTTATAGCAAGTAAACAAAAAAACACTGGAATATTAAAACAACGTGACAAAACAACGCGAACACTGCGACAAAATAACACGACTAAACAACGCGCACCATGAAACAGATAGTACTGGATTACATGGTATCAGTAGAGTGTTCGACCCGACCCCATCTGACTTGACTGAACCACTGCCAAACACCAAGCCAGTCACCACCTCATACACAGAAACACATCAAAATTAGAAGCCTAAATAAGTACAAATATATTCAATGCATTAAAATATTAACACGCCAAACACCTGAACAGAAACGCAATTTCACGCCCGCCTATACAGAACATGAACAACGAAACATATCACCAGGCAAGCAACCAAGAACCTCCGAACAGACTGACCGACCGACCGATCGACTGACTAACTTACATTACAAACAATTAAGAAATCATTCTATGCCAAAAAAAAACTCTCGGTGAATTAAATTAACACAGACAATGACATGAACAACCACATTAATGATATAACAATGTTTGCAGAAAAAAAGCTAACACATGAAACGCCTGAACAGCAAAATCAAAGCAACATAACAGTAACACAGTAATAAATAGCGTAACAGCATGACACGCAACAAAATGATACACAATATAAACCACACAAATTACAAAGCAAACAACCAATTTACAACACACAAAGCAAGGCAAAATTTACAATAACAAAATTATAGCAAATAAACAAAATAACAGTGAAATATTAATACAACGCGACAAAACAACGCGAACACTGCGACAAAATAACACGACAAAACAACGCGCATCATGAAACAGATAGTACTGGATTACATGGTACCAGTAGAGGGTTCGACCCGACCCCATCTGACTTGGCTGAACCATTGCCAAACAGCAATCCAATCACCACTTACATCAAAATTAGAAGCCTGGATAACCAAACTGTTATTTAGTCAAGCAGCCAACCGTTAAGCGCAAAAATGTCTCCTAGAACAAACAGTAGCACAAAGTTGGAAACGAGCAACCATCACAAACAAGTAAAATAAACAAGCAATTCGCGAAATGCCTGAAAGAAAAGCAAAATTATTGGCCTGTAAAACAAAGCCTTATTTGGTACAATTACATGCAAAAAGCAATAAAAATATGAAGCATTTTACAAGCAAAACCATCGAAAGCATTGCAAAATACAATCTAAGACAACATATAAAAACATGCAGCATGCAAACAAATGACGATGCATAATCCTTATGTGCCTGCTGGAAACATGCATATGTTCTAAACGTACTGACATTATGTTGCATAGACATTGATGAGACGTTGCTTAATTTCATGTTTTGTTGTTCTTGTTTTTCCTTGAACGTACATTTGGCGCTTTTGTTTAAAAGTAACATACAGTTGGTCGCATTATCTCATAAAACAAATATCTGGAACTATTACCTTAGTCGGATAAAATTTTTGGAATTAGTTTTGCTTTTTTTCTAAATATTCATTAGTATTCCTTTTATATCAAACTACTGTTATCTGAAATCAAAATTGCCAATCAGATGGAGTTTAAAATCAACAAGAGGTCAACTGTAAATTCAATGACAAAGAACAGCAAAACACATGAAGCCTGATATACAATATGCTCCTACCCCTTCCCACACAGCACAAGAAAAAAAAACGCACAACACGTGATACACCGAAAACTTGAAAAGCAAAGCTAAAGTAAAAATCTGCAATGCAAATACGAAATGAAGTTCACTCATTATGTCAAACACTAATATCTCAAACTACTGCTCATGTGAAACAAAATTTTTAGAGCAATATTTGTTGAAATTTTGCTAAATATTAGAGAACGACATCTATTATCTCAAACTAATACTGTCTCTTAAGAAAAAATTACAAGTTGTTTAGGGTTACGGTAAAGAGAATCAACTGTAAATTTAAGGAAAAAAAAGAACAAAACACGCGAAACACGACATGCAATATTCCCACAACCAACATACTACAACACATTAAAAAAATAATAATAAATATGAAAAATAAAAACACGCCAAATTAGAAGCTGTAAAGCAAAGCCATAGATTTACAAACGACCAACAAATTAATCGAATAAGCAAACTACCAACCAACTAACCGAATAAGCAAATTTCAAAACAACCTACCAAACTACCAAACAACCAATCAACCCAATAAGTAAACGACCAACCAAGAAACCAACCAACCGACCTATCAAACAAACGACAAACCAATCAACCTAATTAGTAAACAGCCAACCAAACGAATAAGCAAACGGCCAACCAACCAAATTAATAAGGACAAGACCAGTCAACCAGACTAATATGTATACAAACAGCCATCCGACCGAATCAGCAAACGACCACTCAAACAATCTAATAAGCAAACGACCAGCCGAATAAGCAAACGACCAAGCAACCGACCAACCAACACAAAAACACGAACAAAACAACCACTAAACACCGCCATGATACAGATAGTACTGGGTTACATGGTATCGGTTGAGTGTTCCATCTGACCCCATCTGAATTATCTGTGCATCTGACAACACGAAACTATTCACCACTTCATACAAAAACACACATCAAAAGTATAATCAAACCAAACAAAATAAGCACAAAAAATTAAGCACACTCAAGAATAAACAAATAGAAAAAAGCTTAACACATGAAATGCCTGAACAGCAGAATGAAAGCAACATGACAGTAACACAGAAATAAATAGCGCAACAGCATGGCACGCAACAAAATGTTACACAATATAAACCTCGCAAATAAAAAAGCAAACAACAAATTAACAACAAACAAAACAAAGCAAAATTAACAATAACAAAATTATAGTAAGTAACCAAAATAACACTGAAATATTAAAACAACGCGACAAAACAACGCGAACACTGCGACAAAATAACACGACTAAATAACGCGCATCATGAAACAGATAGTACTTGAATACATGGTACAGTAGTGGGTTCGACCCGGTCAGATCTGACTTGACTTAACCACTGCCAAACAGCAAACCAATCACCACTTCATACACAGAAACACATCAAAATCAGAAGCCTGAATAAGTACAAATATATTCAATGCACAAAAATATTAACACGCGAAACGCCTGAACAGAAACGCAATTTTACGCCCGCCCATACAGAGCATGAACAACGAAACATATCACCAGACAAGCAACCAAGACGCTCCAATGACCGACCGACCGATCGACTAACTAACTTACATTACAAACAATTAAGAAATCATTCTATGCCAAACAAAAATATCATGGAGAATCAAATTAACACAGACAAGGACATGAACAACCACCTCAACGATATAACAAGTTTGCAGAAAAAAGCTAACACATGAAATGCCTAGACAGCAGAATGAAAGCAACATGACAGTAACACAGAAATAAATAGCACAACAGCATGACACGCAAGAAAATGACACACAATATAAACCACACAGATTACAAAGCAAACAACAAATTTACAACACACAAAGCAAAACAAATGTATAGCAAATAAACAAAACACCTAAATATTAAAACAACGCGACAAAGCAACGCGACCACTGCGACAAAATAACACGACACAACTACGCGCACCATGAAACAGATAGTACTGGATTACATGGTACAGTAGAGGGTTCGACCCGACCCCATTTGACTTGTCTTAACCACTGCCAAACAGCAAACCAATCACCAATTCATACACAGAAACACATCAAAATTAGAAGCCTGAATAAGTACAAATATAGTCAATGCATTAAAACATTAACACGCGAAACGCCGGAACAGAAACGCAATTTCACGCCCGCCCATACAGAACATGAACAACGAAACATATCACCAGACAAGCAATAAAGAACCTCCGAATAGACCGACCGACGGACTGACTAACTAACATTACAAACAATTAAGAAACCATTCTATGCCAAACAAATAAAATCTCGAAGAATCCAAACTAACACAAACACGGATATAAACAACCACAACAACGTGATAACAATGTTTGCAAAACAAAATCTACAAAGCAAGGAAATATTTATAGCATGCAAAGAAAAATTAAGAACAAAATAATCAAAATGTAGCGCGACAAACGACGACGAAACCGTTTATAAGTAGAATTTTTTTTAACGCATTCATTAATAAAAAAAAAAAACAAAAAAAAAAAACAGCTAAACATGTGCTAACAACAAAGCAAAATCAATTGTTTTTTTTGACGGGGGACGGGGATCATTAATTCCATCGTGGAATTTCGTTTGAGTGTTATCAAAGAGGCCTAATTGGTCGAAATTAGATATTCTGGTCCTGAAAACACTACCTTCCATGTTTTGCAGTTTTGCGGTTTATTCTTTGGTTCCATACGATAGCCATTTTATAGAGCATTAAATACCTAAAAGGAACATTTAGATGAACAACAAAATATCAACCAAGCAACAGACCCACCTTTCAAATAACCAATATGTTATTTCAATAAAGCAGCCGACCGTTAAACGCAAAAAAATCTCCAAGAATCAAAAGTAACACGCACTTGGAAATGAGCAACCGTCATAGACAAGTAAAATAAACAAGCAAAACGCGTAATGCCTGAAAGCAAAGGAAAATTATTAGCATGTAAGACAAAGCCCTTAATTAGTAGAATTACGTGCAAATACAATCAATATCAAGATTTGGCATGCAAAACACTTGAAAAGCATTGCAAAATTTGAGTTGTATAAAGATTGATCAGCAATAATCCAACCATATGACCAACCAAAAACTTAACACCACACAGACCAAACCAACCGACCATCAAACGCCAAACAAATAAAAAACAAACAAGCTCAAAGGATCGAAACTAACATGTGTGATCTAAACACGGATACAAGACATGCAATATTCCCACAACCCTACGAACATACTACAACAAATTATAAACACACACACACACACACACACACACACACACACACACACACACACACACAAATGTGATACGCGAAATACCGGGAAAGCCATATCAAAACTAGAAACTGTCAAGCAAAGCAATAAATTTATAGTAAAATATACTCAAATAAATGTACATCTAAGGCAAAAAGGACAGCAACACACCACAACATATCGAGAAAACTTACTGTTATCCCAAAATAAAATTTCCAGTCAGATGAAGATTCAATTAAAAAACCATAGACTGTACATTCAAGGAACACTTACCATGAAAAAACATGAAACTTACCCCTTCCGATGATGACAACACATTCAGGAAAAAAGATCAACATATGCGACACGCGAAATTCCTGTGAAACAAAGTTAATTAAAATCTATCAAAATACACTTGACTCTCAAAATGTCAAACTACAACAATATTTTCACATCTTTTGTTGACGTTTTGCTAAATATTCAGAGTTCATCACCATTTTGTCTCAAACTACTTTTACTTCAAATTAAATTTCAAGTCCCATGGAGCTTTAGATAACAAGAGTTGATTATACATTCAAGGAATAAAAGAAAAACAAGCAAAAACACGACATGCAATATTCTCCTAACGCCACCAACACATTACAGCATATTCATAAAAAATACCGCAAAACACAGGTTAATGTCTGCAAAGAAAAGCAAATTAAGAAGCCTGTAAAACAAAAAAAAACTTGAACAAAGATTTCTGAAAACAAAAGTAATATAAAAAGTCCTTGTCCTTGAACTTAAAGTCCTGTGCATGGGCTAGGGTATTGCAGAATAATAAAGTTTTAAAACCTTTATCAACATAACATGAACGTAATTCATCATGTTTGGTTTGGAAAATACCCAGCACGCACACGTCGTTAGGGCAACGTCAAATCAACGTTGGTGCAACGCCATGACGTTGCACCGACGTTGATATGGCATTGCATAAATGTCATGACGTACCGACGTTGATGTGACGTCACAATTACGTCATGTGCCGGCTGGGTATGAGCTCTTAAAAACGTCAATGTAAATGTGGACGCCGACGCCGATTCCTACACAGACAGTAGTGCAATAGCTTTTCCTAGACTTCGTCCAGGCAAGCTAAAAATGAATAGGTTTTAGTCCAAATGTTAATCAATCGAACTAAAGTTACTTACTGCAGAAGCTTCCGGCCTGTTCTTGTCCACTGTGGATAATCCAGGTATGGTTATTCGCACTGGTCTTCTCTATGTGGCACCAGAGAGCTGTGTAAAAAGTAAAATCTGGACTGAGCTAATGTACAGGGTCATTGGCATAGGGTATAGACCCAGATCAGAGGCCCCATTATGTGGCGTGTAGTCAGGATCCACATTATTTACTTAAAACGCTGAAATTTAAAGAGTTGCATAAAACAGTCCAAACCTCCATTCAGGACCATTTTCTGCCTACACTCGAGACAATTGACATACCAGCACTGTCAGTGCTTTTAGTTTGAAAACATGGAGTCATTTCTGCTTTATCGAACAACAAGTTCTAGTAAACTGCTTAGGTCAAAGCCTGTCCATGCGAGACGGACAGCTCCTTGCACCCTAGCAGTTTCTTTGAGTTATATGGCTTAAGATGTATTTATCTCAATGTCGGGTAAAAATCCCACAAAACCGGAAGCAAAGTATCCATTATTACCTAAATAGTGTTGACAGGGACTTAAGACCTCAACACAAACTTTACAATTTGTATGTTAAATGTTTATATGGCATGGCAACAGAAAAGATGGGTGGGTTGTTGGTGATTTTTTTTTTTTTTTTTTTTTTTGGTGCTGTTTTGTTTTGGTTTCACAGCCCTTTCAAGATAATTTTACTTATATCAAACCGATCATTAATCAGGTGGGCGAAAATCCTAGTACCCGGAGGAACACCTGACCTTACGTTGCAGAACTTTGTGAGGCAAGCTCAAACCACTGTGGTTAAGAGACCTAATGGTTAAGAGTCAGATTTCTTATCCACTAGGCTACAGTGGCCCGTTTCGGTATTTGGTGATAACTGAAGGCTCTCCATATAAAAAGAGGATCTTACACGAGTGGTCACTCCATGTGAAATTTACGAAACGAGCCTTTGGCGAGTTTCATAAATTTCATATGAAATGATCGCGAGTGAACTGTTTTATGTTTTAGAATACTTAGCTATACTGTGTAAATAAGTGTTTGATGACAAAAAATTCTGAATAAACAAATAAACCGCGAGTGCAAGATTATGTTTATCATATGATCATTCTAAATCTGAATTTATCCACTTAAAGTGAGACAATTTTTCAACAGAAAAAGCATAGTTGAAATGGATGTTGTCGTTGTCATGAAACTTGTTATTATTCCCGCCTAAGTGTTATTACACGTGTGATCATTCGATATTTATGACACGACGTTATCCACTGCATATGAACGACGTCATATTATAAACGTATGTTTCGGGTATATAGCTGAACCGGTGGAGACAGCTCAAATGAACATCCACAACATACGTTTTTATGGATTTTTTTTTTCTGACAAAAATAACCATGTAATCACCTTGACATGTGGTTCTGCTTTAGAAATAGATCAGCTCTATCAGTGATTTATCGAGTGGTATATCACTGTTTGGACGTCAGTTCCAAATAAGATCAAATCACGAGCACGTTCTTCCAACTGACGGACAAACAGTGATATATCACTCAATATATCACGGAGCTAGAGCAGATCTGTTTCGATTCTAACACTCTCAAAGTCGACGAAAATGTTATCAAATGATTCCTTCAGATTGTGCCTATCTTTCGCCATTGTTGAAAGGAATCCCGCCAATATAACTGACTATCATATGCGTTTACCTGATTTGAGCTGAACTGATATGTTGTGAACCTCATATTGAAGGATTTGAATTTTATTGGATATATTGTATTATTTCTTAACATAATCCTATACGGAACCCGGGAAGGGACGTGATTTTTTTAATATGCTGTGCGAACAAGATATTAAGTTGTGCGAACAAGATATTATCTTGTACGGACAAGATAATATCTTGTCTGCACAATATAGATCTTAAGCAGACACCATGATATCTTGTGCGCACAAGATATTATCTTGTTCACACAACTTTTTTTTTTTGGTGGGGGGGGGGGGGTTTACGGCCCTTTCAAGATTATTTCACTCATATCGAGCCGATCGTTAATCAGAGGTGGGCGAAAACCGGAGTACCCGGAGAAAAAACAGCTGATCTTCCGTTGCAGAACTTGGCGTCTCACATATGACCCGAGCGAGGCTCGAACCACAGCGGTGAGAGACCTAATGATCAAGAGTCAGCGCTCTTAACCACTAGGTCACGGAGGCCCGTTTGTTCACACAACTTAATATCTTGTGCGGACAACATAATATCTTGTTCGCACAACATATTATCTTGTGCGCACAAGATGTTATGTTGTCTGTACAATATCTCAGAACTTTTCGTGGCTGTTCAAAAAGTCCACTGCATATATGACGTGATCATCGTACTGGATGTGGGTACCTGAAATAGCCGTTTTCAGTTTCGGCACCAGGGCTATAATTTGAAAACCCCCGACGAAGCTTCATATATAATATAAAAGACCTGAGCCTTCTGGTTTCAGAGAAGACGATTTTTAAAGATTTTCCCTATATAAGGCTAATTAAAACCAAAGGGCCCCGGGGCTGGGGCACTTATGACCCCATGGCTATAATTCGAACAATCTTGACAGAGATCCACTAGATGAAGCTTCACACCAAATATCAAAGACCTGGGCCTTGCGGTTTCAGAGAAGAAGAATTTTAAAGATTAGCCATCAGACCGAAAGCTTTCTCATTGCAAGATCCTCTGTCAGAATGGAATATACTCTTTCTTGTGAAATACCAACTCTACTGGCTATATATCTTTCAGTGACTCGTCTGTCAGTCATAACAATATCATGGGCTTTATTGACCTTTTCTGGGTTGCAACATTGACAGACCTTCTAGGACGGGGTCTGTCTGCCGCGCTTAAATTCCGCCGACCACATTTTCACTGTATCATATGAAGGGGCATCTTTCCGTAGTATTGCTACCATATCATTATGGATATCCTCAGGTGTTAAACCTTTTTTGTGCAAATATTGGATTACTGCTTGTCACCGATTGTGTCCATTTTGCAAAAGCTGCTTGTCGTGTTTACTTTAGAGTGCTACCTCGTCAATATAAACTGACCAAATGAGACCAGATCTTGTGTTCACGACCATATATAGTCAGAGAATAGTAGGACTTAACTATGGTCCTTTATCACTCACCTGAGCTAAAATATTTGCATGGTTTGTCCTGGTGGTGGTGTGGGGAAGAGGGGGGGGGGGGGGGTCAATTTTAGATCCCAGGTCTAAAATTTTAACAATTTCGGTAGAAGTTCACAAAATGAGCGCTTAATACCAAATATCGAAGGCCTGGGCCTTCAAGTTTCATACAAGAATATTTTTAAAAGTTTTCCCTATGTACGTCTATGTAAAACCAGCAGGCCTTGGGGCGGAGCCATTTTTGATGGACCCAGGGCTATAATATGAAAATCTTGATAGAGGCGCAATAGATGAAGCTACTTACCAAATATCAAAGACATGTGCCTTCCGGTTTTAGACAAGATTTTAATATTTTTTGCTTATAAGTCTATGTAAAGCAAGTTGGTCCCGGAGCAGGGCCATTTTTGGCCCCCGTGCTATAACTTGAACAACCTTGGTAGAGGTCAACTAGATGATGCTACATACCAAATGTCAAAGACCTGGGTCTTCTGGTTTCAGACAAGATTTTTAAAGGGTTTTCCTTATAAGTCTATGTTAAACAAGTGGACCTTGCGGCGGGGCCATTCTTGATCCCATGGTTACAGTTTGAAAATCTTGGTAGAGGTCCACTAGATGAAGCTACATACTAAATATCAAAGACCTGGGCCTTCAGGTTTCAGACAAGGATGTTTTTAAGGTTGTTCCCTTATAAGTCCCTTATCTAAAACAAGTAAGCCCGGGCGGTGCCATTGTTGGCCCTAAAGCTATAATTTGAACAGTCTTGGTAGAGGTCAACTAGTTGAAGCTACATACCAAATATCAAAGACCTGGGCGTTCTGGTTTCAGACAAGAAGATTTTTAAATCTTTTTCCCTTATAAGTCTATGTAAAACCAGTGGGCATCGGGGCGGAGCCAGTTTTGGCCCCTGGGCTATAATTTGAACAATCTTGGTAGAGGTCCACTAGGTGAAGCTACATCCCAAATATCAAAGACCTGGGACTTCTGGTTTCAGACAAGAAGATTGTTAAGGTTTTCCTTAAGCCCCAGGGCTATAATTTGAACAAACACGGTAGAGGTTCACTAGATGAAGCTAAATAACAAAAATGTCAAAGACCTGGGCATTCTCGTTTCAGACTTTTTGTTTCCTTATAAGTCTATGTAAAACAAGTGGGCCCCGGGTAGGTGCCTTCCTTGGCCTCGGTGCTATAATTTGGACAGTCTTCGCAGAGGTCCATTAGACGAAGCTACATACCAAATATCAAAGAACTGGGCCTTGTAGTTTCAGAGAAGAAGATTTTTTTGTTTTGTTTTAATGTGTCAATAGGACACAGATGCCGGCACCCAGGGGCCCGCCTCCCCCAATAAAAATCATGTTGCAACAACAGCTGCGCTGTCATTGAACAACATACCTCACCTGGAACAGAGTCCTTAAGGTCAAGGGCACAGATCGGGGTATTGACGATTCAGCCTTTGAAAAAAATATTTATCATCATACCACATTTGAATCTTATCCATCAAATGGTTTGTAAAATATGCGCTCTTTAAACTCTAACATTAAAAATTTCTAAGTCCGTGACATTGACCTTGAGGTCCTGTTCAAGGGCGGGGTAATAGCTGAATGAATTGTTTACCTGTATCTATCACCATTACAAATATGAAGCAAATCTATTATATGGTTTGGAAAATATAAGCTCTAAAATCGTTAACATAAAAAAAATCCAAGTCTGTGACCTTGACCTTTACACAAGGGGTAGTTGAATGGCTGAATAAAGCTATGGACCGGTAACTATCACCATACCAAATATGAAGCAAATCCATATTATGGTTTGGAAAATATGAGCTTTTAACATACTTTAAAATAAAAAAATTCTATGTCTGTGACCTTGACTTTGAAGTCACGTTCATAGATGAGGTATTGCTGTATGCCACGTTGGACATGTTGATATAAGCATACCTAATATAAACCCAATCTATCATATGGTTTTCAAAATATGAACGCTTAAAAATGTTACAAATTTCTAAGTCTGTGACCTTGACCTTGAGGTCATAGGCATGGGTGGGGATGTTACTGAATAAAACTTTGGACCTGTATTATCAAACCAAATATGAACCAAGTGGAATCATAAAAGTTCAAGTTTTACCTGACATAAATTCCTTAACCCGAGTCTTAAACATTAAAACAATCTAAGTCCATGGGTCATGCGTATTGGTGGGGGTATTGCCTTTGGGCCTATAGGTATCATCAAATTCATTACACCGTTAGGAAAATATGAGCTCTAGTTCTACCTTTTACAAATACCATAACCTTGGTCTTAAACTTTAACAAATTCTTAGTCCATGACCTTGACCTTGAGGCCATAGTTATGAGTAGGGGTATTGCTGAATAAATCTTTGGACCTATATGCATCATCATACCAGATTTGAAACCAAATTCATTAAACAGTTTGGAAAATATGAGCTCTAGTTCTACCTGGGACAAATACCTTAACCTGGGTCTTAAACATTAAAAATGTCTAAGTCCGTGACCTTGACCTTGAGGTCATGGGTATGGGCGGGGGTATTGCTGAATAAAACAAGGGACCTATATCTATCATCATACTAAATATATACCAAATCTATCGTATGGTTCGGAAAATATGAGCTCAAGTTCTACCTGGTACAAATACCTTAACCAGAGTCTAACAGGATCACGTATTTACACACATGTGTACAGGATGTACATTCGTACGCACACGCGCACGTACGTACGTACGGAAAACCGTAACACTTAATCTTCGATGCGGGGGCATAAAAATCTATTTTAGCTCCTGTGACCTAGATGTGCAACGGACCGGAATCATTTGAACAACTTTGGAAGGGGACCACCTAAGGATCATTCCTGTGAACCTTGGTCAAAATCTGACAAGTGGTTGAGGAGAAGTGCCGTTTGAAGTAATTGTGGACGAACGACGACGATGGACCGTGGGTGGTCCCAATTGCTCCCCCGGAGCCTTCCGCTCAGGTCAGCTAAAAAGGTGATGAGCTCGCATAAAGTTGCTTTTCAAATTGTCAAAAATTTACATCAGTATAAATCCCTTAAATACTGTCCAAAAACCCCATGCAACACAACTTGTTTATTATACAGTTCACTGAAACATTATTTTGGATATAAAATGATTTGAATCCCAAAAATGTAAAGATTATATTGAAATTAGAAAAAGTGTCAATAGGACACAGATGCCCCCGCCAAATGCCATTCATGAAACGGTTTACTATATGGAACTAAGTCAAGGGCAGATAATTCAAAAACCAAAAATGCAAGATTTGTCCTCCTTGTTCATGACACATCGTCTCAGTGTGATGAATGCACCTGTGAATGTGCATGAATATATTCCATACGGTTTAGGAGTTATGGCCCGGACACGGTTTACTATATGGAACTAAGTCAAGGGCAGCTAATTCAAAAACCAAAAATGCAAAAGTTGTCTTCCTTGTTCGTGACACATCGTCTCAGTGTGATGAATGCACCTGTGAAGTTTCATGAATATATTCCATACCGTTTAGGAGTTATGGTCCGTCCGGACACGGTTTACTCTATGGAACTAAGTCAAGGGCAGATAATTCAAAACCCAAAATGCAAGAGTTGTCTTCCTTGTTCATGACCCATCGTCTCAGTGTGATGAATGCACCTGTGAAGTTTCATGAATATATTTCATACGGTTTAGGAGTTATGGCCCGGACACGGTTTACTATATGGAACTAAGTCAAGGGCAGCTAATTCAAAAACCAAAAATGCAAGAGTTGTCTTCCTTGTTCGTGACACATCGTCTCAGTGTGATGAATGCACCTGTGAAGTTTCATGAATATATTCCATACGGTTTAGGAGTTATGGTCCGGACACGATGTAGGGACGGACGAACGAACGGACGAACGAACGAACGGACGAACGAACGAACGGACGGACAGGGGTAACACTTAATGCCCTTTCCACCATTCTTCGAATAGCGGGGGCATAAAAAGATCATAAATGGCCATTGTATAAAACGAATAAAAATATACATATTAAATAGTAAAAAGGATCATAAGTGGTCATTTTTCTATATAATCTATTCATTTTTATTTGGAAACAACAAGGATATTTAACGAAAACAGTTTTCTGCTTTGGCGTCCAACATAGTGTTATAAAGGGGTTGAGGTATATCTTGTAATGTCCCGTTTTCACAGGGTTTATTTGCAGATAATACATGTATTGGATTTTATTTTGCTGACAACCATTTTATGCAGACAGAACTATTTCGAAACAAACAGGACTTAGAACGGGGCTAACTGTACTGCATCACAAAAAGACGCCTATGTAATTTTGACCCCCTTGGACCCCACTTTTATATAGTAAAACTGGGGGTTAAAATATAGATTGTGGGTACTCGTTAGAACCGCCTCGAAGAGGGGCGGTTCTAACGAGTGCTCACAATCTATACTTTGAGCTGAAATAAGAAAAATATCACAAAATTATCCATCTTAATTTTTTAGTTGTTTTTTTTTCGGCGAAAAATTTACAATGTATTTGTATAGGCGTGTTTTCGTAATGGACAATTATCCTTTGGGGAGGCAACGATTTGCTGTTATCTTTGCAAACTGCATTTCACCACCCAAAATAACAAGACAGTCATTCCCACATCTGTAGGCAAGGTTTGCAATAAACCAGTTCTGTGACATCACCATTAAAAGATACTGATTTCTCAAACATCAAATCTAAACAGCTGTGTTGCATTCAAACAAAATATGTATGGACTGCAAAAATAAATGTATCAATCCTTATCTTGCTGAATATTCATTTAAGCCACACCCATTTCTGTCTATCAACCAATCAAATTACTTGATGTAATTTATTGCTACAAATTCATAAACTGAATACCAAACAGTGTGGATCCTGATCAGAAAGCCATCTGATCTGGATCTACACTGTTTGCAAAGATAGGGGTTGTCGTGAACAGCAAGATAAGGGTTAAATGATCATGCATGTCCTTTTTCTCTGTATACGAGTAGTCGAAAGAAATATGCGTATACATCATAAAATATTGTTAACAAACAGATTTGTGTTTATTGTGTTAAACTTGGTTTACATTTAGTCATTGGTTTAGGATGACTTTTAGACATTTTACACATAAATAAATATGATAACATAAAATCTGCGAAAACTTTAAAGTTTCATGGAAGTCAGAATTCGTTACTTCGGTTTTTAGAATATTGCGATCTTATTTTCTTTTTGTTTCAATACATCACAATTAGTTAACCTCTTTTTAACGCTATTAATTAGATCGAAATCAGAAATCGTGTTACTTAAACAACCGTGTTATATCCAAACAAGAAGGCCCAGAGGGCCCTGATTCGCTCACCTGAGTGCCAGTGTCACTTGTACATTCTAACTTTAGCTCTAGGGGCCATCTTGTTCATCAGAGTGGAACGAACTTAGCTATTTGGAGGGCGTCAAATAGGCAATATTATTGTGAAGTTTGAATAAAATCGGCTTTACGCCTTAGGAGGAATTCACGCTTTTAGCAAATTTAAGTTTTGCTATCTTTAGCTCTATCAGCCAACTTGTTTATCAAAGTAGAATGATTTTAGCTATATTTGTAGGGAGCCACCAAGGTAACATTCCTGTGAAGATTGAATCAAATTATCCGAAGAGGTAAGAATGAGTTCAAATTAGAAGCAAATTTACAATGTTTATTTATTTATTATTATTATTTTTTTTTTTTGCTCATGCGGCCGAACTGGCTCATGAGAGCAGATCTGTTATAGTGCGTTTGATAGAGGGTCACCTGAGCAACATTCCTATGAAGCATGAATGAAATTGGCCCGAGGGTACAGGAGGAGTTGTCATTTACAGATTTGTTTTATTTTTTTAGTTCTGACGACTACCTTGTTCATCAGAGCAGAACGATTTGAGCTATTTTGATAGGGAGTCACCTGGGCAACATTCTTATGAAGTTCGAATCAAATTGGTCCAAGGGTTTAGAAGGTGTTTGCGTTTGAAGCAATTTGATGATGGTTTCTATTTTTAGCACTGTCTGCTATTTTGCTCATTTGAGCTGACAAGTTGAGCTATTTGATGATGGTTTCTATTTTTAGCACTGTCGGTCATTTTGCTCATTTGAGCTGACAATTTGAGCTATTTTGGTTGAAGGTCACCTAAGAAACATTTCTATAAAGTTTGAAAGAAATTGGCCCAATGGTACAGGAGGTATTGTCGTTAAAAGATTTTTCTATTTTTAGCTCTGGCGGCCAACTTTTTCATTGGGAGTGGAATAATTTCAGCTATTTTGATAGAAGCCACCCGGGCAACATTCCTGTGAAGTTTGAATCAAATAGGCATGAGGACTTAAGAGGAGTTCTTGTTTGAAGCAAATTTAGGATGTTTTTCTATTTTTAGCTCTGGTGGCCATTTTGCTCATCAGAGCAGAACCGATTTAACAAATTTCGTAAAAGGCCACCCCAAGCAACAACTTCCTATTAGGTTTGAAAGAAATTGGCCCAAGGGTGAAGTAGAAGTTGTCGTTGGAATATTTTTGCTATTTTAGCTCTGGTAGCCAGCTTGTTCATCGGAGTGGAACGATTCAAGTTATTTTGGGAAGGAGTCACCTAGGCAACATTCCTGTAAAGATTGAATCAAACTGGCTCAAGGGTTTAGGAGAAGTTCGTGTTTGAGGCAAATCTGCGATGGTTTTTTTTCTATTTTTCGCTCCGGCGACCAATTTGCTCATTGCATTGGAACCGTTTTAGCTATTATGGTATCAGAATCAGTATTGTTACTGGTGACACGTCAAATGACATTCATACACCAGGAAGAGGGTCACATAAGCAATAGGTCTATGAAGTTTGAATGGAATTGGCCGAAGGGTACAGGGGAGTTGTCATTTAAAGAGTTTTCTATTTTAAGTTCTGGCGGCCATCTTGTTGATCGGAGCGGAACGATCTTAGCTATTTTTGTAGGCAGCCACCCAGGCAACATTCCTGTGAAGTTTGAATCGAGTTTGCCCAATGTTTTAGGAGGAGTTCGCATTAAAAGCAAATTGTTGACACCGCACACAGGGTGACGGACGACGCACGTCCGACATTGACTGATCACAATAGCTCCCCATGAGCACTTCGTGCTCTGAAGTCAGGTGAGCTAATAAGTCTATGTAAAACAAACACATGTGGGCCTACGGCTAGGCCATTTTTTGGCCCCTAGGCTATAATTTGAACAATCCTGGAAGAGGTCCACAAGATGAAGCTTCATACCAAATATCAAAAATCTAGGCATTTTGGTTTCAGACAAAATTATTTTAAGATATTCCCTATATTAGTCTATATAAAACCTGTGGCAGTGCCATTTTTGGCTCAAGGGCTATAAGTTGAACAATCTTGGTAGAGGTCCACCATAGGAAGTTTAATATGAAATATTAAAGACCTGGGCCTACCGGTTTCAGACAAATTTTTTAAAAGTTTTCCCTATATACGCCTATGTAAAACACGTGGGCCCTGGTGCGGGGCCGTTTTTGGCCCCAGGGCTATAACTTGAACAATCTTGGAAGAAGTCCATTAGATGGTGCTTCATACCAAATATCAAAGATCTAGGCCTTCTGGTTTCAGAAAAGAAGATTTTAAAGTTATTCCCTATATAAGTCGTTTAGGTAGAACCAAAGCATTAATCCTATGTAAAAGACGAAGCAAAGCCATTTTGGTCCCAGGGCTTCAAGTTGAACAATCTTGGTAAAGGTCCACTACACGAAGATTCATACCAAATATCAAAGATCTCGGGCTTCTGGTTTCAGACAAGAAGATTTTTTAAAGATTTTTCCTATATAAGACTAAGTAAAACTGTGGGCCCTGGGGCGGGGCTATTTTTGACCCAAGGGCTGTAAACTTTAATTTGAATAATTTTGGTAGAGGTCCATTAGACGAAGCTTCTTACCAAATATCAAAGACCTGGGCCTTCTGGTTTCAGACAAGATGATTCTTAAACTGCTTTCCCTATATAAGCCTATGTAAAACATGTGGGCCCCGGGGCGAGGCCATTTTTGACCCGAGGGCTATAATTTGAACAATCTTGGTAAAGGTCCATTAGATGAAGCTTCATACCAAGTATCAAAGACCTGCGCTTTCTGGTTTCAGACAAGAAGATTTTTGAAGTTTTTTTTCTTATATAAGCCTACGTAAAACTAGTGGGTCCCGGCGCGGATGTATTTTTTGGTCCCATGGCTATAATTTGAACAATTGCAATAGCGGTCCACTAGATGAAGCTTCATGCCAAATGTCAAAGACCGCGGCTTTCTGGTTTCAGACAAGAAGATTTTTAAAGATTAACCCTAAACAAACCTATGTAAAACATGTGGGCCCTGGGGCGGGGCTATTTTTGACCCAAGGGCTATAATCGTTAATTTGAACAATTTCGGTAGAGGTCCATTAGATGAAGCTTCATACCAAATACCAAAGACCTTGGCCTTCTGGTCTCAGCCAAGAATTTTTAAAACGGTTTTCCCTATATAAGCCAATGTAAAACATGTGGACCCCGGGGCGAGGCCATTGATTCGAGGGCTATAATTTGCACCATCTTGGTAAAGGTCCATTAGATGAAGTTTCATACTAAGTATCAAAGACCTGGGCCTTCTGGTTTTAGAAAAGAAGATTTTTAAAGTTTGTTTTTCCTATATGAGCCTACGTAAAACTAGTGGGTCTCGGCGCGGAGGTATTTTTTGACCCTATGGCTATAATTTGAACAATTGCAATAGCGGTTCACTAAATGAAGCTTCATGCCAAATATCAAAGACCTCGGCTTTCTGGTTTCAGACAAGAAGATTTTTACATATTTTCCCTATACAAGCCTATGTAAAACATGTGGGTCCTGGCGTGGGGCCATTTTTGGCCCTAGGGCTATTATCTATAATTTGAACAATTTTGGTAGAGGTCCATTAGATGAAGCTTTATACCAAATAACAAAGACCTCGGCCTTTTGGTTTCAGGTAAGAAGATTTTTAAAAGGTTTTCCTATATAAGCCTATTCAAAACATCTGGGCCCCGGGTCGTGGCCATTTTTGGCCCGAGGTCAATAATTTGAACAATCTTGGTAAAGGTCCACTAGATGAAGCTTCATTCCAAATATCAAAGACCTGGGCATTCTGGTTTCAGACAATCAGATTTTTAAAAGTTTTTCCCTATATAAGTCTATGTATAGTTCGAACAATTTGGCTCGAGACTGACCTTTTATGCAAGATATAAATTTATCAGTGTTATCGCCTAATACGTCGGCTTTCGTAAACGTCTCGTGAATTTTCGGCATCTCGTGAATTGCGACCCATTTGCCGACCTCTATGTATTGAATAACAATATCGCAATCTTCGGGAGACGGCGAAGATAAATACATGAATTCAGTCGGGTGTGAAATTATGTTAATAGAGTTCACCAGTTTCAGGTCAATTTGTTCGGACTATAAAACCAGTGGGCCCCGGCGCGGGGGCATTTTTGACCCCAGGGCTATAATTTGAACAATCTCAGAGGTACACTAGATAAAGCTTCATGCCAAATATAAAAAACCTGGGCCTTCGTGTTTCAAACAAGAAGAATTTTAAATGTTATTTCCTATATAAGTCTAAGAAAACTCGTGGGCCCGGCGCGGGTTTTTTTTTTTTTTTGGTCCAAGGGCTATAATTTGGACAAACTTGGTATAGATCTACTAGATGAAGCTACATACCAAATATCAAAGAACTGGGCCTTCTGGTTTCAAACAAGAAGATTTTTAAAGATTTTCTCTGTATACGCCTGTGTGAAACCAGTGGCCCCCGGCGCGGGGGCATTTTTGCCCCCCCCCACCCCCCCGGACTATAATTTATATAATCTTGGTTGAGGTCTAGTAGATGAAGCTTCGTACCAAATATCAAAGACCTGAGCTTTCTGGTTTGCTTGACTCGAGGTTTAACGTCCCCGTCAACAATGTACAGGTCATTTTGGAGACGTTGCTTCCAACTTTGTTGGACTTTTACCCGACACTGAGATAAAATGACATCTCAAGCCCTCTCGCCCAATGAAACCAATAGGGTTTATTAGCACGCTTTGCCTGGGCATGCTTAGATCCTATAAGCGGTTTACCAGTACTCTGAGTTTCTGGTTTCAGACCAGAAGAGTTTTAAAGGCTTTCCCAATATAAGCCTATGTTCTTTGATTTTTTGTTTGATTTGAGGTTTTGCGTTCCCGTCAACACTGTATAGGTCATTTTGGAGACGTTGCTTCCAATTTTGTGGGACTTTTATCCGACACTGAGATGAAATGACATCCCAAGCCCTGTCGCCCAATGCAACCAATAGAGTTTATAAGCATGGGCGGTCCGACTCGCACCGCTTTGCCTGGGCAAGCTTAGATCCTCTAAGCTGTTTTATCAGTACTCGTGTGCGGTCGGTTTCAGCTCTTCGTGGAAGCATCATGCAGCCCAAATATTTCTTCAAACCCCGATGGGCGGGGGCGAATCCTATGTTCATGGATAAATATCAATGCGCGTGGCTGTTTGAAGTCATTGTCAAATGGACCGAAAGCCGTGCTCAAACAGCAATAACCATGTTCAAATTATGGAATTCGCGTGCTGTTTGAACATGGGTTGTGCTTTTGATCTCACAAGACAGGCATTGCTTTGTTTACGTTACGTCTCCGTATGACCTTAGCTGTTGGTGGGACGTAAAACTCAAACACTCACTCACTGAACCGGCCGGCATGTTGGTTCGCCGGTCGCATTTGAAGTGTTTATATGGAGTTTATATGGAGCCTTCGGGTGTTTTCGTCAAAATCTGCTGTCAGAATCGTAAGTGATGCAAGAACAAGGATCATCCATGGTTATTTCATTGCATTAACATTTGCCGGATCACTCGGAAGATATTTGAGATTCGGCCTGGCGGCCTCATGTTCAAACAGCTTCCTCGGGACCCGGCGAATGTTAATCCATGAAAAACCATGGTTGGTCCCTATATTCTTGCATAAATACCTATGCGCTTGACTGTTTGAGGCCATTGTCAAATGGACCAAAAGCCGTGCTCAAACAGCAAAAACCAGGTTCAAATCATGAAATTCGCATGGATTTGAGCTTTTGTTATCACAATACGGGCTTTGCTTTGTTTACGTTACGTTGAGCGATGTAACATTATCGTCCTGAACCTAGCGTTTTTGGGTTCTACGATGATGTCAGAGGGTTACTGCATGACAACGTCACTGCAAACAAAATTCTGCACTTGCCGCCATTTTGGTTTGCCTGTTGCATTTGAAGAGTTTATATGGAATTTATATGGCGCTTTTGGACGTTTTCGTCATAATTTGCTGTCGGAATCGTAAGTTATGCAAGAACAACGATCATCCATGGTTATTTCATTGCATTAACATTTGCCGGATCCCAAGGAAGATATTTGAACATTCGGCCTAGCGGCCTAATGTTCAAACAGCTTCATCGGGACCCGGCGAATGTTAATGCATGAAAAAAAAACATGGCTGATCCCTATATTAAACTAGTGAACCCCGGTGCGGGAGCATGTTTGACCCCAGGGCCATAATTTGAACAATCTTGGTAGAGGTCCACTAGATGAAGCTTCATACCAAGTATCAAAGATCTGGGCCTTTCGGTTTCAGAGTGTGTGTGTGTGTGTGTGTGAATTCGGGTTTAATGTCGCTTTCCACAATTTTTCAGTCATATCACGACGGTGTCTGGTTGCGACAGGGAGCTCAATGCTCACGTTTATAGTGCTGCCTCACTGAAGTATCATGTCCCAGACACATTACATGATACCACACCCAGTCACATTATCCTGACACTGGATCGACCAGTCCTAGCTCTACCCCGTAAATCTGAGTGCCAAGCGAGGAGCAGCTAGTACCATTTTTAACGACTTTGGTATGTCGCGGCCCGGGATCGAACCCGAGACCTCAAGTTCCCCGGAGCGGACACTCTACCAACTGAGCTATCGGGGCCGGTCGGTTTCAGAGAAGAAGATTTTTTAAGTTTTCAGTAAAACAAAATCTATTTTTGGCTCCTTTGACCTGGATGTGCAACAGATCGGAACCATTTGAACAACGTTGAAAAGGGGCTACCTTTGGATCGTTCCTGTGAAGTTTGGTCAAAATCCGATCAGTGGTTAAGGAGGAGATGTCGTTTGAAGAAATTGTTTACGGAAGCACGGACGGATGGATGGACGGACCGATGAACGGACGGACGGACGACCGGACGGACGCACAACGGACAAAAACTGATCACAAAAGCTCATCTTGTCACTACGTGACAGATGGGCTAAAAAGAACATCCCTGCGAGCCTCCTTCAATTCGAGGCTCACAACATATCAATCAGTCCTCCTAACTG
This sequence comes from Lucinisca nassula, assembly GCA_963580285.1. Classification (NCBI taxonomy): domain Eukaryota; kingdom Metazoa; phylum Mollusca; class Bivalvia; order Lucinida; family Lucinidae; genus Lucinisca; species Lucinisca nassula. Next base: position 64,580,055 of record OY757015.1, read on the forward strand.
ATACAAGAAACCGATGGCGTTACACCATTTAACGTCAAGGTACAATGAATGACGTCATGAAACGGGATAAAAAGGCGGCTCTTCGCCTTGCAATCTTCCGCCTGTTGATTTATCACTCAATACACCATTAGATTTGTCTATTGGCTATATTGACACCTAGTGTTAGAGTTGATAAATTGACCCTAGTTTATATTATATAGAGTGTGGGTACTCGTAAGAACAGTCTCACTGGGGAAGTTCTAATGGAAAATACTGAACAAAAATAAGGGAAATACTGAAATACTGAAAATCCCCCCAAACCCACGTTTCTCTATGAAACTGGGTTCAAAGGAGTTTTCATTATAAAGACATAAATCATGAATTGATATACGCCTTTACCTTCTATTCTCTCATATCTCCAAAATGTTGAGTTCTCTGGGGCAAGTTGTTCAAAAATAACGTCGTCGTTAATTAACATATTGTTAAAACTGTGATCATTTAATATGGCAAATATGCTAATATTTTTGCTGAAAATGTGAGCAACTTTAGCAGATTCAAAACATCACGTGAGCAAGTCCGTGAAATAAAGACACCCTAAACCCCACTTTATATAGAGAAAACTGGGGTTTACAGGGGTAAACATTATTTTCCTTATTCCTTCTCCAAAACATATGGGGTGGGTACTCGTTAGAACCGCCTCAATGAGGCGGTCCTAACGAGCATCCAAAACATATGTTTGGAGAATAAATAAGAAAAATATCACACACATTTTCATCAGAAAAAAATGCCTTTTTGAGGTTTGAAAAATGGACTATATCACACGGATGTGTTATCGTAATAATGAGCTGCTCACATATTTTCAGTAGAAATACCAGCGTTTTAGATATTGTATTTGCTGGAACAGTTTACAATTTTTCCACGTTAAGCTAACGATGTTTTAACCCTTATCCTGCTGAATATTCATTTTAGCCACACCCATATCTGACTTTAAACTAATCAGATTACTTGATGTAATTTATTCCTTCAAATTGATAAACTGAATGCCAAACAGTGTAGATCCTGATCAGATGGCTCTTTCAGAAGCCATCTGATCTGGATCTACACTGTTTGCAAATATAGGGGTTGTCGTGAACAGCAGGATAAGAGTTAAACAACTGGCCCCAGCTGGTGTATATTTGTGATTTTTTCTCTCACTTCTTCAAACATTAGCTTCAAACATTGGCTAAGGGTGCTCGTTAGAAACAAATACCGACCACCTATATTTTGGAGCAGAAATGAAAATAATGTACACCCCTGTAAACTTCAGTTTTCTCCATATAATGTGGGGTTTAAAGCGGTGTTCATTACACACACTCGATAAAAAGATGGTAGGTACTCATTGGACTGCTTGGCTGAGGAACATATGACTGACAAAATCTATGAATTGGAGCAAAAATAAGACGCTACACCTGCAAAATCAAACTTCTCAATACAAAGTGGAGTTTGCAATGGTACTCATGCTTAGACTTACTAATGGTTGGAGACTGCCAAAATATGAAATTCTCTTATAAACAATCATGCATAGGATTCTACAACAAATTGTAGGTGCCCATTAGAACTGCTTGATAGTTTAGTAATATTTTATTGCAAAACAAGCAATGAGATTTGGCCACCAGTTCTCACAACATTTGTTACGGCACTTCTCCTACATGGTTACAACTCCTACATGACATTTTTAAGGGGCACCTGTTTGACAGCCAGTATCCACAGTCTATGAATTGGAGCAACAATAAGACGCTGCCTGCAAAATCCCACTTTTCTCCATGTAAAGTAGGGTTTGAAGTAGTGGTCTTGCTAATGTGTAGAGACTGTCGAACACATGACTTTTCTTATATTTTGGAATGATACTTGCTTTATACAAAACATAAAATACTGACATAGCGACAAATACGGTAAGTGAATGAGTTTGAGTTTTACGTCTCACCAACAACTAAGGTCATACGGAAACGGGACCTCGGTTTAAGTCCTGCGACCCCTGGTTTACAAGGCGAGTAGCATAGCCACTACACCACGGAGGCTTATGCGACAATTACGGTGAATACCTGGTGGTTAATGAAAGATTATTTCCTTATTTCTCCATATGTAAAACTATTCTTGTTGGTAATTATTAGAATTGCCACTTAAGAGGTTCTAATGAAATACCCACAACATAGATTATCAAGAAGAACTGACAAAAATCTTTCAATTATCACATAAAATCCACCCAAGCACGTACATTGTACACGTCGCTATGGCAACGTCACATCAACGTCGGTGCAACGTCATGACGTTGCACCGACGTAGATGTGACGTTGCATATAGATCATGACGTGGCACCGACATTGATGTGACGTCAAAATTACGTCATGTGCCTGCTTGGACCTATCACTATTCAGAACAACTTACAGCAAAGGCAGCTTCTTCCCTGCTTCTCTGTCCGGCAACTTCATCCTGGACCGATTGCTTCAGCTTCAAAGCTGTAGTCTTGAGGTGAAAGAAGGACCTCTGAAATACACAAGTACGTTCGATAGAATTTTCTTAAAAGTCAAATCGAAGGTGAAAACCTCCCAGCGGGCAAATGACGTAATTGTGATGTCACATCAACGTCGGTACAACCTTTTTATTGCGATCAGTCTTGCGTCCGTCCGTCTGTCCGTCCGTGCGCCCGTCCGTAGACGCAACCTTGTGATGGCCATAACGTCTATACCCTTTGAGGTTCATTGATAGTTCTTGGCACAATTGTTCACAAGGCTGAGACGGCGTGTTTTGCGCAAGAACCAGAACTCTGGATGCCATACTTTTTTAGTTATCTCCCCTTTAAACAAAATAGAATGACTAATTTTTGATGGTCATAAATCCAATACCCTTTGAGATATATTGATGGTACCTGGCACAGTTGTTCACAAGGCTGAGACAGCGTGTTATGCACAAGAACCACAACTCTGGCTGCCATGTTTTTTTAGTTATCTCCCCTTCCAATAAAATAGAATGACTACCTTGTGATGGCCATAACTCAAATACCCTTAAAGATATATTGATGATACCTGGCACAGTTGTTCACAAGGCACGCACAAGAACGACAAGTCTGGCTGCCATGGTTTTTGAGTTATCTCCCCTTCCAATAAAATAGAGTGACTACCTTGTGATGGCAATAACTCCAATACCCTTTAAGATATATTGATGATACCTGGCACAGTTGTTCACAAGGCCGAGACGGTGTGTCATGTACAAGAAACACAACTCTGGGTGCCATGGCTTATGAGTTATCTCCCCTTCCAATAATATAGAATCACTACCTTGTGATGGCCACATCTCCAATACTCTGAGATATATTGATGGTACTTGGTACAGCTGTTCATGAGGTTAAGCAGGTGTATCACGTGCAAGAACCACAGCTCTGGGTGCCCTGTTTTTTTAATTATCTCCCCTGATAATATAACCTTTTGATGGCCATAACTCCAATACCCTTTGCGATATATTGATTGTACTTGGCAAAATTGTATATGAGGCGATTCTAATGAGTACCCACAGCATACATTTTCATTATAGAACACCGAAAAGTATCTTTTTATGCCTCCATACAGTAACCCTCAGTGACTCGAACTATCCCTGTTTCGAACAGATTTTCGAGGTCCAAATGATGTTCGAGCCATTGAAATTCGAATGAATTTTTAAAATTTCAAAACAATCGTAGCTAGGTCAAGTATGTATCCATATATAGCCATATGTACTCTGTTTTCACAACGTTTTACTACAATTATCGTCATTCAACTACGTTTTAAAATACATAGTAAAACTTAGTCCTCATTACGTGACATTGAGACTGTGGCTTATATAGCTGTACGTAATAAGTTTTCACTACGTTTTACCGCGTTTATTGCCGTTCTGCTACGTTTTGAAATGCGTAGTAAAACCTGGCCCTCATTACGTGACATTGAGACTGACGCCTATATTGCTTTATCATTTGACGTCGCGCATTAGAGTGTTATAACGCCATGTAATAAATTCTAAATCCACTAGTAGATTTAATATGCAGATTAGTTAGATACGCCCCATAACATTGCTTGTACGTCCTTAACGACGTCGTGCTTACTAATGACGGAATATTGACATTTTTGTGTTAAACAATCGAGAATAAAATACGTTATTAATGGCATATGATAAAAAGAATCTTGCATTCGTGCTCATGTATTATTAAATTTATTAAACTCGTTGAAAAAAGGGATAAAATGCTCGGCAAAGCCTCGCATTTTATCCCTTGTCCTCAACTCGTTTAATAAATTAAATAACCAATGAACACTCATGTAAGATCCTATATGTACGTTATACGTTTTCACTACGTTTTACTACGTTTTTTTTTTTTTTGCCGTTCTACTTCATTTTAAAATACGTAGTAAAACCTGTGGCCTAATTAACAAACGAACCAGCGCACGACAAAACCTACAATAAGACATGTGCGTCCAGCGAAGAATCAGATCAGCCTGCACATCCACATAGTATAACCAGAGAATTCTCTCGCTGCATGGAGTAGCATTGGGTCCTTAGCTTCCCTAAGAGCGCACAGCAAAGACTCTGATCAGACTGCGCGGATGCGCATTCTGTTCTGAGACTTCGCTGGGCGCACATGTATTATTGTTGGTTTTGTCGTGCGCTGGCTCAAATATAACAAACATTGCCATCTGAAAAAAAAATAAAATGCTAGTTTTAGAGATAATAGAGACACCATTTTAGCGTGATGGAGCCCAGTTTTTCGCTACATAAAATGATCAAGCGGGATTTAAAACACGTGTATATGGTTGTTGCCAACAGAATGTGGGTGCTTGTTTGTATTCCTTCACTGAGACGATTCTCATGAGCACACCACAATTTATGCTTGGAATATAATATGGAAGACACCTTTTCTTAATGGGCCTCTGTGGCCTAAAGGGTAATAGCGCTGATTCTTAATTATTAAGTCGCTCACCCCTGTGGTTCGAGCCTCGCTCGGGCTACATGCGAGACGCCAAGTGCGAGCTGTCAAAACTAACCGGCAAAACAGGGGATGAATATCATGAATACTGTTAAATAAAAAAATGAAAAGTATAGTGCACAAAAAATGAAACGTTAAAAAAAAATAAAAAGGAAATGTTTGGGAGGTGTTGTGCAAAAAAAAAAAGAATCCAATATGGGGTTCTGTTGTAGATGGGCGTTTCCAACCCTCGGGATGACCGTGCTGAGCGGAACCGAGGCATGGCTTCGGTTCCGCTCAGCACAGCCATCCCTCAGGTTGGAAACGTCCATCTACAACAGAATCCAACATCAGATTCTTATATTCTCCCATCTCTGATTAACGATCGGCTCGAAATAAGTGAAATAACCAGTGCTTCAGCTGAAATGCACGACCCGCCGGATGCTTTTAGCTTTATGAGTGTTAACATATATGGGTACGGCGGCCATTTTGGTCATGTGACCTGGACCTAAAACGGACCCCCAAATAAATGCGCTTATACTTTAGTACTGTATTCTGAATCGTTTGCATGATAAAATGCATTCTCACTTTTCCAATACAAAAGCATATGTGACAAAGTTTGACCTAGGCACAAAGATGGTCAAGGTCAACCCAGGGACACCATTTTAGCAATTTGTGATGGGCCAACGTCCCAGATGCTATTTATCAAGTTTCGTGGAAATCTGCCCAGTGGTTCTGGAGAAGACTATTTTTGAAGGGTTTTTACCATATATGGCTTGGCGGCCATTTTGGTCATGTGACCTGGACCCCATGAGCAAATTTTGGTTTCCCCCATCCCATAGAGGCTCCACATGAAATTTGACTTCAATCGGCCCAACGGTTTCCGAGGAGAAGCAGTTCGAAAATTTTCACATTTTTCGCCTCGGCGAGGCTATACTAAATGGAATGTAATATTTCGCAAGTTCATTGGTTAGATCTCATTGATATCTATCAGTATGCCAAAAATTGTTTAAATATTCCAACAAAGCATATGTGTCAAAGTTTGACCTAGGCACAAAGAAGGTCAAGGTCAACCCAGGGTAACCATTTTAGCAGTTTATGATGGGCCTACGTCCCAGATGCTATTTATCAAGTTTCGTGGAAATCTGCCCAGTGGTTCTGGAGAAGACTATTTTTGAAGGGTTTTTACCATATATGGCCTGGCGACCATTTTGGTCATGTGACCTGGACCCAATGAGCAAATTTTGGTTTCCCCCATCCCATAGAGGCTCCATATGAAATTTGACTTCAATCGGCCCAACGGTTTCCGAGGAGAAGCAGTTCGAAAAATTTCACATTTTTCGCCTCGGCGAGGCTACACTAAATGGAATGTAATATTTCGCAAGTTCATTGGTTAGATCTCATTGATATCTATCAGTGTGCCAAAAATTGTTTAAATATTCCAAGCGGTTAAGTCACTATCACCAATTTTCACAAACGGGTTATGGACGGACAGACAGACTGACAGAATGACAGAATGACCGAATGACAGAATGACACGGTGATTTTAGGGCACTCTTAGAAATCAACCGACTTCAGTCGGTCGCTTTTTCTGCGGGTCGTGCAATATTGAAAGAGCTGTATTTTATGTTCTTGTCATTGACTTTACTGTTCAAGTGACAATGCGTGTTTAACAGCCTAGGAAAGTCAGATTGAATACACATCAAAACATACGCAGTTATTATCTGCAAACCGCACATTTTAAAGAGAAAAGTGCTATTTACGAAGTATACATTATTCTCCGAAATGTTGACAAAACATGGTTGAGGTAATTCTTACGATCATCCACAAGCTATGTTTGGACTAGAAATAAGAAACATTAAATACAAATGTCACCATTTTTGCCTTCCGGAAAAGGTAACTTCTGGAGAATTCAAAGAAGCAATTCACTACGAAAACACGCTTATACAAATACAGTGAACATTTTATTTCGTCGTAAAAATGCAAATGTTAAGACGAAATGTTGTGATATTTTTCTTTTTTTCTGCTTAAAATATAGATTGTTTTACTCGTTAGAACCGCCGGTATAATCTATATTTTAGAGCAGAAATGAGAAAATAATGTTTACCCCTGTAAACCCCAGTTTTACTATATAAAAGTGGGGTTCAAGGGGACCAGAATTATATAGGCGTGTTTTCATGATGTTAGCGTGTGTGTGTGTGTGTGTGTGTGTGTGTGTGTGTGTGTGTGTGTGTGTGTGTGTGTGATCTTTAAATCGCTGTATGATTTTTTTTTTAAAAACAGAGTACCTTTTCGATAAATAAACACATAAACAGACCACAGTAGCAGAAATAATAATAATGATAATAATAATATTGATAATAATGGCGGGTAATTAGGGATGACAGACATATTGGGATCCCTTATTAAGATGCTTATTTCTGATGGTAGTCTTGTTTAAAATAGGTTTAACGTTATTTTGTCTTGTTTATATAAACAGAATTGATAATTGGACATAAGAAATATTTGCAAAGGAGCAGTCTCTATAAGGCTGTTTTCATGGCCACAACCAATTTCCTTTAAACTTTGTAGCTTCAAATTGGTACATATTGGCTGTCTAATGGTGAATTTTTAGACTCTTTGGTCCACTGGTTTTTGCTGTATACACTATTAAAGTGGGTGGGGTAATGTCACCCCATCAAGGGTATACCAACAAAAATGCTATTATTTTTGTTCAAAGTGCATGACTGGTGGCGATGTTTGCCGTATGCTTACTACCCTATTAGGCATAACAGCTGGTGATAACAGTCTTATAAATATCAAACAAGAGAAGAGTTAATACGCGCTTGTAAGTTGTACCCAAATATCAGTAATTTTTATTCCCCAACTTTACGAAAAACCACAACACCTTTACAGTTTTCAACTTATTTCAAAGATCTTTCATTAATATAAAGTTGATGTAATAGTCATTCTAGGTATATGTCAGAATTATTGTTAGTTCATAAAACTTAATGAGTTACCTGCCCCTGAAATTGGATTTTACCAATTTTTTAAATCGGAGTGCATTTATCCGTTTGTAGTACTCACAACTTCATTTGAAAGTGAATAAACCGATTCCATGCAAATATTATTAAATAGATGTGGACAAGGAAGTCATTTGATTTAATAGTGCATGCTAGTATTTCTTCTTTTTTTGATTATTTATAAACTCTTAATTTCCAGGTGCAAATGGAACATTTGTCAACTGTCAAACATTTTTGACCACCAAAGCAGGCTTTGCTCATGTTGTGGAACCTCATTCTAGACTGATACTGTGCTTAAATATAAGCCTATATGGTCTCACGACATGTTTAAGAATTTGTTAATTCACTGATCTTCCTCTGAATCGCTAGATGTACTCCATGTGTTAACAGCAGCATCATAAACAAAATCAAAATGTTCCCGGCTTGGTTTTGCTTCACTATTTTCTGTTTTGTTCTGGTAATATCCCAAATACCAGAGAATAGAAGCCACATGTGTGCAACATCCCACGGTACGAGCTCCAATTCTGCACCCACAATACGATCCAGTGTTTGGGTTCAGTCCTTGAGTATATTCAACCCACATGTTATATGTTTTATTAGACGTGTGGCGATAATGTATCTGTGTTTTGAGAACACCATCTTCTTCTTTGTGTGCCATTATCTCATATGATCCATTGTCGTAACAATGTTCATCTGTGTAGGATTTGGCTTGTTTCAGCTGGTATACCAAGTTTCAAATCCCTGAGTTCATCCACAGTCATCTCTGGGAAATTCTCAAGTTTCTCATCATCGATCTTTTTTCAAATAATCCGTTTTTTTATCCCAGCCATTTTTTGTCACGCCTGCTATTAGCATGGCGCGATATAGGCGCCCGGTTTTCCGTCCGTCCGTTCGTCAAGGCGTCAACATTTGCGACCACCCTAGCGTTCACCCTAATGGTCAAGTTTATTTCTCAAGAACTATAAGAGCTTCATTAATGATATTTGGTACAAACTTGTATCTGGGGATGACAACTTAAATGCAAGCATCCACATTTGACCTTGACCTACATTTCATGGTTCACTGACTTTTTAAAACATTGCGACCACCATAGCTTTCACCCTAATGGTCAAGTTTATTTCTCAAGAATTATAAGAGCTTTATTAATGATACTTGGTACAAACTTGTATCTGGGGATGGTAACTCAAATGCAAGCATCCGTATTTAACCTTGACCTATATTTCATGGTTCACTGACTTTGTAAAATATTGCGACCACCCTAGCGTTCACCCTAATGGTCAAGTTTATTTCTCAAGATTTATAAGAGCTTCGTTAATGATATTTGGTGCAAACTTGAATCTGGGGATGGCAATTTAAATGCAAGCATCCATATTTGACCTTGACCTAAAGTTCATGGTTCACTGACTTTGTAAAATATTGTGACCACCCTAGCGTTCACCGTAATGGTTAAGTTCATTTCTCAAGAATTATTAGAGCATCATTAATGATACTTAGTACAAGCTTGCATTTGAGAATGGGATCTTTTGAGCAAGCATCTATGTTTGACCTTGACCTACATATCATGGTTCGATGACTTTGCGCCCCCACAGGCGGGACATAGCCTTCGGCGGAATTCTTGTTACAACCTTATCCTGCAGCTTATTTGGAGTTTTTGCTAGGGCCATCATTCTTCTAGCAATTACTTTGCCTGAATCTTTGCTTGTTACCAAAGGTGGTCTTAATGCTTAATGCATTGCACAATGAGCAAACAATCCTCACATAGTCGCCAACATATGGTATTTGACTATTGGGCATTGTGTTGCTAAGGGCTTTCCACTTTTTAATTCTCCCATTAGCTGATTAGACAACCCATCTCACCTTTGTAACTAGCCTTGACTCATTTGCCTCTTCAGTCGTATGTTGCTTCTGAGATTTGTTTAGGAAGTGAGGCATATGAGAATTGATTCCAAAATCCTTTAGTATATCTATAGCATCCCTGAAGCCGCGGTCTACAACGAGAACATCATCTTCTTCAAACCAGTCAGTAATATTTTCTGCATTAGTCTTTAACATGTGTTCGGTAATCTTAGCATCTGTGTTTTTCCCATCTGCAAGATATGGTCCCATCACAGTCAAAATGTAGCCATCAGTGGCCACAAGCATCATAGGTTTCAGCAAAGGCTGTCCTTTATGTACGGAATAATTTCTTCTCTGAAATGAGTAGTTTCCACTCTTCTCAATATATATGTGTGTTCCATCAGCCACTGCGATTGCAACATCAGAATTTGAATCCCCAAATAGGACATTTGCAAAAGTTGATGTATGATTCAGGGATGTTAGAGAAATACTAAAGGGTTATGAAATCAATTCTCATATGCTTCACTTCCTAACCAAATATCAGAAGCAATATACGACTGAAGAGGCGAATGATTCAAGGCTAGGTACAAGGTGAGATAGGTTGTCGAATCAGCTAATGGGAGAATTACAAAGTGGAAGGCCTTAGAAACAAAATATCCAATAGTAAAATACCATATGTTGGCGACTATGTAAGAATTGTTTGCTCGTTTTGCAATGTGTTTAGACCACAATGACTAAACCCAAATACTGGATGGTACTTTTGGTGAAGAAGTGGTGCTTGTACCGTGGGATCTTGTGCTCATGTGCTTGCTAGCATGCACTATTAAATCAAATGACTTCTTTGTCCACATCTATTTAATTATATTTGCATGGAATCGGTTTATTCACTTCCAAATGAAGTTGTGAGTACTACAAACGGTTAAATGCACTCTGATTTAAAAAAATGGGTAAAATCCAATTTCAGGGGCAGGTAACTCATTAAGATTTATGAACTAACAATAATTCTGACATATACCTAGAATGACTGTTACATCAACATTATATTTATGAAAGATCTTTGAAATAAGTTGAAAACTGTAAAGGTGTTGTGGTTTTTCGTAAAGTTGGGGAATAAAAATTACTAATATTTGGGTACAACGTATAAGCGCGTATAAACTCTTCTCTTGTTTGATATTTATAAGACTGTTATCACCGGCTGTTATGCCTAAAAGGGTAGTAAGCATACGGCAAACATGGCCTCCAGTCATGCAATTTGAACAAAAATAATAGCATTTTTGTTGGTATACCCTTGATGGGGTGACATTACCCCACCCACTTTAATAGTGTATACAGATAAAACCAGTGGACCAAAGAGTCTAAAAATTCTCCATTAGACAGCCAATATGTACCAATTTGAAGCTACAAAGTTTAAAGGAAATCGGTTGTGGCCATGAAAACAGCCTTATAGAGACTGCTCCTTTATTTGTAATGTTGGCAGACACTCAGAGATGACAGACATTTTGGGATCCATTATCAACTTGCTTATTTCCGAAGGTTGATTTGTTAACATAAGTTTAACATTTGTTTGTCTTTTTATATAACACTAATAAATTTTTATTTTGCTGTTTGGTCAAAGTTCACTCATTTTCCAAATAAATTTTGAGGAAAACACAAGCTGTCACCCCTACCTAAATTTTGAAATGAACTCCTGCTATATATAAGGAGGAAGATTCCATTTGGTACAAAACTGGTTAAGGGATGACGCACATATTGGGATCCTTTTTTAAGATCCTGTCATTGTAAATTGTACTGTTGTAACTTGCCAATTTATTGCAATGAATAAATATTGATTAAACCAAAAGATATTTTCTCAGTTAATTTTCAGGTTGTCGGACATTTAGGGATGGTGGACATTCAGGGATGACGGACATATTGGGATCCATTTATAAGATTTCCGAAGGTAGAATTTTTAACATAGGTTTAACGTATTTTGTCTTGTTTATTTAAATTATAATTGATTATTAGCCACAAGAAATATTTCCTATGTTACTTGTCAAGCTGGCGGACATTTAGGGATGATCCCTTATTAAGATGCTTAGTTTCGAAGATGAACATTTTTTAACATAGGTTTAACGTGAATTTGTCTTTTATATATAAAAGATAAAAAAAACTATTTTTAAGTTAATTTTCATGTTGTCGGACATTTAGAGATGATGGACATTTATGGATACTTGGGTCACCCCTAAGTGTCCGACAAGAAAACAGTTAAAGTTGAATTTTGAATATTTTACAAAAATATTTTCGCGAAATTTTCACTTACTATGATCGTTCTCCACCTTTTTCAACAGCGGGGGCCATAGACAACGTTGTCATGTGAACTAGTGACACGGTAATGAAGGTCCTTTATTTGTGACGCTCTTAAGGTCATATTATGAAGCATCTAAAATAACCTACACACAAATATGTATTTGATTAAGCGTCCATAACTATAATGTACCATACAACATGACCCGGGCCTGATTGTTTATTTCTTATTTCAACACACAGTAAAAAAAATCCTCAAAAGTAGTGCTCCTACGGAATAGTTACTGTCACGATAACTGTCCCAGCAGGTAGTTGACAACAACAGCCCCATTGGGTAGTGCGATGAATTGACGTCGAGTTAGCGTTGAGATAACGTTGGATCGGCGTTGATTCAGCGCCGGCCGTAATTAACTTTATTATTAATATTCGTGCAGTTACTCTATACTAATGCTTGTAAATATGTTTTGTGGGGACAAGGTTATGCACTCTAGCGTCTTACTGTTTCACCTTGACTACCACCCAAGAGTGTAGGTCTGTCCGGATCTCTGGATCCCCGAGAAAACCATTAAAATTTTGTGGATGACAATGAAGCTAATAAACACCAGACGGTCGCACGGCGTGTCAGTGACGGTGTAATCTTACAGATGCACTGACGCTGACACGACGTTATTTAGACGTCAGGTACTAGAAGTTATTTTTAATGTAAACTTATGTCTTTCTGAAATTTTGATTGCTGTATTCATATTTTATCAATGTTTCCATGTTTTCCTCCTTTAACACGTCGCTCTTGCATTTCGTTTCGGCAAGAGCGACACATGAACTAAAAAAAATAAAAATAATGCAGCCCAAAATAACCTGACAGCCGCACGGCGAAGGTGCAGCGTCGTGCCAGTGTGAGGTGTAATTTAAATCTGACGCTGACACGACGTTGTACCCGATGTCACCTTTTACCATCTTAAATGTTGATTGCTGAACTTATATTTTACTCATGTAGTCATCCTTTCCCTCTCTTGCCTTTCGTTTCGGTAAGAGCGGCGAAAGAGCAGAGGTAACGAGGGAATGGAATTTGCAGAGAACCCTGTTTCCTACTTATTAGCTACTGTAGCGAATCTGTCGCTGTAAAGAATCCAATGAAAGAGTAGTATAATAGGTATTAAAGAACTGTTTCTCTTAATTACTCCAAGAAACAGATGTTGTGGACATTTGATGGAGTCGCCTCGCTGAGGCGATTCTAACGGGTTCCCGCAGCATTTGCTCTTGGAAGAAAAAGGATAAACTAATTACAATATTCTTGAATATCTCTATTGATCGTCTGATTTTGAGCAAATGATTCGATGCAGTGAAATGGTCGTAAAAACAAGACTGGCTGTTGTATTGCATGTCAGTATAAAAAGGACTGACCAACTAACCCAAATTCTTTTACTGTACATGTATATTGTATTGTTTGTGTGTTTGACCTGGTTTAACGTCCCCATCAACACTGTAAATGTCATTTTGGAGATGTCGCTTCAAACCTTAAGGGACTTTTGCCCGACGCTGGGGTGAAATGATATCTCGGGCCCTGCCGCCCGGTGGTGCCGGTGGGGTTTGTGGACGTGGACGGACCGACTCTCACCGCTCTGTCTGGGCGAGCTTGGATCATCTAAGCGGTTTACCAGTGCTCGTGTGCGGTCCGGCTTCGGCCCTGCCTGGAAGCATCAATCATGTGGCCCATTTATTTCTTCAACTTACCCGATGTACGGGGGCGGACATGTATATTGTATGGGTCTTGTTCAAAGTGCCCATGACACCCTATCAACGCTTAATCAACATCTTGGCGTTGATTCGGTTTTTTCGATACACCACACCTGCTTGACGTCATTATTATTATCCATCTATAAAGTATTAATCCACATCAAAGCCCCCGCTAAGTGAATCACTATCCCCCTACTTGTTTTTTCTTCCAATACTTCTATGTCCACAATTTTCGTAAAACTACACGACCTTGTTTTTAGAGATGTAGGTTTCTTTATACGTGTCAAGCCTGAAAAGTCCGTGCAGAAATGTTACGCTTCAGTGCAGTTTAACCTGGTAATTGTTGAATGAGTTTACAAACCCGAATTAGCTATTCCCATTTTGTTCCGTACTTTTGTTTCGTCTTCACTGAAGCTAAAGTAAACCTTGAGATGACTTTGTAGAGATAGAAGGAAATTTGAAATAGTGCCACAAAAAAGAAAAAGAAAAAATACATGTTCTCCCCCGTAAAGACACACTGCCTAATGTTGTCTAAATATGTTTGGTCCTTATAACTGCTTATTACTCTAACTTAATGCACCTTCGCTATCATGTTGCAATGTATATTTCCCTCATATGTCATGTTATATGTCTCGAGAGAATAAAAGTTTTGTCTGTCTGTCTGAAAAACTTTGAGGCGCTTATCAGACTATGCGGGTGCGCACGCTGAAATGGAATTATTGCAGGCTCAGGAGGACGAAGTTTTTGTTATACCCTAGTTTACCGGACTGTTTCGGGAGCCAGAAGACAAATGATATTATTTTTGTTACTGTCATTTAGGAGATAACTGTACTTAAAATTGTAATTTGGGGAGGTAAATCGGAGGTTTTACGGTCGGAAACCAGTGCTTCAGCTGAAGTGCACGACCCGCCGGATGCTTTTAGCTTTATGAGTGTTACCATATATGGGTATGGCGGCCATTTTGGTAATGTGACCTGGATATAAAACGGTTCCCCCAATAAATGCGCCTTATCGTAAGGAGCAAAATATATCTTATACTTTAGTACTGTATTCTGAATTGTTTGCAGGATAAAATCCAACACAAAAGCATATGTGTCAAAGTTTGACCTAGGCACAAAGAAGGTCAAGGTCAACCCAGGGTCACCATTTTAGCAATTTATGATGGGCCTACGTTCCAGATGCTATTTATCAAGTTTCGTGGAAATCTGCACAGTGGTTCTGGAGAAGACTATTTTTGAAGGGTTTTTACCAAATATTGCTTGGCGGCCATTTTGGTCATGTGACCTGGACCCCATGAGGAAATTTTGGTTTCCCCCATCCCGTAGGGGTTCCATATGAAATTTGACTTCAATCGGCCCAACGATTTCCGAGGAGAAGCAGTTCGAAAATTTTCACATTTTTCGCCTCGGCGAGGCTGTACTAAATGGAATGTAATATTTCGCAAGTTCATTGATAAGATCTCATTGATATTTATCAGAATGCCAAAAATTGTTTAAATATTCCAAGCGGTAAAGTCACTATCACCAATTTTCACAAACGGGTTACGGACGGACAGATAGACAGACCATATATGGCTTGGCGGCCATTTTGGTCATGTGTCGTGGACCCCATGAGCAAATTTTGGTTTTCCCCATCCCATAGAGGCTCCATATGAAATTTGATTTCAATCGGCCAGACGGTTTTCGAGGAGAAACAGTTCGAAAATTTTCACATTTTTCACCTCGGCGAAGCTATACTAAATGGAATGTAATATTTCGCAAGTTCATTGGTTAGATCTCATTGATATCTATCAGTATGCCAAAAATTGTTTAAATATTCCAAGCGGTTAAGTCACTATCACCAATTTTCACAAACGGGGTACGGACGGACAGACAGACAAACCATATATGGCTTGGCGGCCATTTTTGTCATGTGACCTTGACCCCATGAACAAATTTTGGTTTCCCCCATCCCATAGAGGTTCCATATGAAATTTGACTTCAATCGGCCCAACGGTTTCCGAGGAGAAGCAGTTCAAAAATGTTCGAAAAATTTCACATTTTTCGCCTCGGCGAAGCTATACTAAATGGAATGTAATGTTTCGTAAGTTCATTGGTTAGATCTCATTGATTTCTATCAGTATGCCAAAAATTGTTTAAATATTCCAAGCGGTGAAGTCACTATCACCAATTTTCACACACGGGTTACGGACGGACCCAAAGAAGGTCAAGGTCAACCCAGGGTCACCATTTTAGCAATTTATGATAGGCCTACATCCAAGATGCTATTTATCAAGTTTCGTGGAAATCTGCCCAGTGGTTCTGGAGAAGACTATTTTTGAAGGGTTTTGACCATATATGGCTTGGCGGCCATTTTGGTCATGTGACCTGGACCCCATGAGCAAATTTTCGTTTCCCTATCCCATAGAGGCTCCATATGAAATTTGACTTCAATCGGCCCAACAGTTTCCGAGGAGAAGCAGTTCGAAAATTTTCACATTTTTCGCCTCGGCAAGGCTATACTAAATGGAATGTAATATTTCGCAAGTTCATTGATTAGATATCATTGATATCTATCAGTATGCCAAAAATTGTTAAAATATTCCAAGCGGTTAAGTCACTATCACCAATTTTCACTTACGGGTTACGGACGGACAGACAGACAAACCATATATGGCTTGGCGGCCATTTTGGTCATGTGACCTTGACCCCATGAGCAAATTTTGGTTTCCCCCATCCCATAGAGGCTCCATATGAAATTTGACTTCAATCGGCCCAACGGTTTCCGAGGAGAAGCAGTTCAAAAATGTTCGAAAATTTTCACATTTTTCGCCTCGGCGAGGCTATACTAAATGGAATGTAATATTTCATAAGTCCATTGGTTAGATCTCATTGATATCTATCAGTATGCCAAAAATTGTTTAAATATTCCAAGCGGTTAAGTCACTATCACCAATTTTCACAAACGGGTTACGGACGGACAGACAGAATGACAGACTGACAGAATTACAGACTGACAGAATGACACGGTGATTTTAGGGCACTCTTAGAAAAAACCGACTTCAGTCGGTTGCTTTTTCTGCGGGTCGTGCAATTTCGTTTTACGGCGACGCGTTAGCGGAGCCGTAAAACGTAATTTGCGACCGTAAAACCGACGATTTACCTCCCCAAATGACAATTTTCAATACAGTTATCCCCATTCTAATGCACTTATTTGGTTGTTAAGTTAAAAATTGTGCTATTTTGCACAAGGCGGCAAGCTCGGTGAGCTGCGTAAAACCAAATGGCAACCAATGAAAAGCGACGTTACATGATGACGTCGAATTTCCGACAGTATATCGCAGAATATACTGTCGCAAATTTTTGACGTTATCCAATCAGACGTCGCGTTACATACGTAAGTGCATTAGAATAAAATAATGAGTTTATTATTATTATTATTTGGTGCACCTCAATCTGTGTTTCGACACTGACACCTTACACAAATGTCTAGCACGCGCCCGCACCAACGCTAAATACATGTACCATATAAACAAGATTAAAGACTCCTGGCCAAAACATCGGCCCCCGCCCATCGGGGCTTGAATAAATAGATGGGCTGCATGATGCTTCCACGCAGAGCTGAAACAGACCCGCACACGAGTACTGGTAAACCGCTGAGAGGATCTTAGCCTGCCCAGGCAAAGCAGTGCGAGTGTCGAACCGTCCATGCTTATACAACCTATTGGTTTCATTGGGCGGCAGGGCTTGAGGTGTCATTTTATCTCAATGTCGGGAAAAGGGTCCCACAAAAGTGGAAGCAACGTCTCCAAAATGACATACAGTGTTGACGGAGACGTTAAACCTCAATCAAACAAAAACACCCTAAACGCCTCCCTCAAGGACTTCAACTTACCAACAGAGTCATTGGAGCAACATGTCCAGGACATAGCAAAGTGGCGAGGCCTCATCTGAAGGGGTGCTTGTGGATAGGAGGCAAAAAGAAAAAGAAACAGTGAAGCTGAGCAGAAACGGGAAAAGCGCAAAGCCAAAGCTGAGGTATCACCAACGGAGCTGTCTTCCTCTAACCACTGTTGCTCTTTCTCCAACAGACAGTTCAGGGCTAGAATTGGTCTCATCACACAAACAGTAACATTTCTCAAATGTTGTTAAGAATGGCCATGACGAACTATTATCCTAGTTAAAGGTAAGGTGTGTATTTGCTGACAATTCAAGGTAATTTTCCTTAATTATCAATCTGAAGCTATGTTGTGGGTATTTATTACATAGAGCTGCCTCACTGAGACAATTGGAATGAATGCCCACAAGTTGTAGATGACAAAAATTATTATTTATTTTGATGAAATACTACATGTATTCAGAACAACTTACAGCAAAGCAAGCTTCTTCCATGCTCCTCTGTCAGGTATCTTCCACAGCACAGACGGCTCTGGTCATAATTCTTGAAGCCATTGCTTCAGCTTCAAAGCTGTGGTCTTCAGGCGAATGAAGGACCTCTCAGGCTCTGAAACACACGAGATCATATGATAGGAATTCCCAGCAGGAACACGTCGCTAGGGCAACGTCAAATCAATGTCGGTGCAACGTCATTACGTTACATCGCCGTTGGTGTAACGTTGCATAAAGGTCCTTACGTTGTACCGACGTTCATGTGACGTCACAATTACGTCATGTGCCTGCTGGTTTTTAACAAGCTAAGAGTAAACATGTAAACAGAATCATCATGAAAACACGCCTACATAATCTTGACCTTATTAAACCCAACTTTTATGGAGTGAAACTTGGGTTTACAGGGGTATATATCTTTTTTTTTTATTTCTGCTCAAAATTCATTATTTTTATCATTTCTGCTCGAAAATATACATTGTAGCTACTCATTAGTTCTCTACCGCGTCGTTGAAGCGGTTCTAACGGGATCCAAACCGTTTGAGGCAGAGATTTGAAAACTCACGATTTCCATTTTTAGCGGCTCCAGGGGAGCTTATAGTAAAGTGGCTCGTCCGTCGTCCGTCCACAGCTTTGACCAGTTATATCTCTGCAACCTGCAGGCTGATCTCAACTACGCATGCCTCTGGTGGAGCATTGATGACATACGCTTTTTTTTCGAAATCGAACGAAAGCTTTGGTTGTCATGACAACCTCAATGTCCCATGGACTTACAATGTGAAAATGCTTGTCATCACCGTAGGGCCTTCAGTTTTGATCGGAACTTTCTGAAACTTATATGTAAGGTGGCTGGGGATAAAAACTCGGATGAGTTCGAATACCGGCCAAGTCGGCCCATTAATCATAGAGTTACGTCACCTTGATTGCTGAAAATGCCTATGTTTCACCTTGTCATCACCGTAGCCCCTTCGGTTTTGATCGAATCTTCCTGAAACTTACAAACAATTGTGGAGCGCTTTGGTGCAGTGGTAGCGCATCGGATTAGTGATCAAGAGGTTGCGGGTTCGAGCCTCACGCTGACCAAAGTGTTGTGCCCTTGAGCAAGGCACTTCATCCACATTGCTTAAAAAAACAAAAGAAAACAGAAAGTACTGGTTACCACCCAGGAAATCCTGTCCGTAATGCTCAGATGTGAGCGAGTAGCAGTAATAGGAGATAAAGAGATAAAAAAACAAGTAAGTCAAGGTTAAAAGCTCGGATGAGTTTGAAAACTAGCAATGTCGGTCCATTCCTTATGGAGTTATATCCCCTTCGTTGCGGAAAATGGTTATTTTTGACGTTGTCATCACCGTTGGCCCTTCAGTTTTGATCGAATCTTCTTGAAACGTACAAACAAGTAAATCAGGGATAAAAGCACGGATGAGTTCGAAAACTGGCAATGTCGGTCGATTACCAACAAAGTCATGTCCCCTAATTTGCTGAAAATGTTTATTTTTGACCTTGTCTTCAATTTAAATCGGATCTTCTTGAAACTTTCAAACAAATAAGTCAGGGATGCTGAAAATGCCTATTTTTGATCTGTCATCACCGCAGCCCCTTCAGTTTTCATCGGATGGTTTTGAAATTTACATGTGAGTAAGTATGGGATAAAACCTCGGCTGGGTTTAAAAATTGGTGAGGTCGGCCTATATTTCAGAGTTATGTCCCCCTTGATTTCAGAAAATGCCTATTTTTGACCTTGTCACCACCGTAGCCCCTTTAGTTTTTATCGGATCTTCTAGAAACTTACGTGTAAGTAAGTGAGGGATAAAAGCTTACATGAGTTCGAAAACTGATGAGGTCAGCCTATTTATTATAGAGTTACGTCCCTTTGGTTGCAAAAAAATGCTTATTTTCGACCTCTCCATCACCGCTGCCCCTTCAGTTTTGAACGAATCTTCTTGAAACTTCTATGTAAGTAAATCAGGGATAAAAGCTTGGATCAGTTTGAAAACTGATGGGGTCAGCCTATTTATCATTGAGTTACGTCCCTTTGATTGCAGAAAAATGCCTATTGTTGACCTTGCCGTCATTTTTTTTTTTTTTTTTTTTTTTTTTTTTTGGTTTGGGTTTTACGGCCCTTTCAAGATTATTTCACTCATATCGAGCCGATCGTTAATCATAGGTGGGCGAAAACCGGAGTACCCGGAGAAAAACCACCTGACCTTCCGTTGCAGAACTTGGCGTCTCACACGTGATCCGAGCGAGGCTCGAACCCACGGCGGTGAGAGACCTAATGACTAAGAGTCAGCGCTCTTATCCATTAGGCCACGGAGGCCCGTTGACCTTGCCGTCATCGTAACTCCTTTAGTTCTTATCGGATCTTCTTGAAACTTCAGAGATAAAAGCTTGGATCAGTTTGAAAACTGATGAGGTCAGCCTATTTATCATTGAGTTACGTCCCTTTAATTGTCAAAAAATGCCTATTTTGACCTTGTCATCATCGTAACTCCTTCCGTTTTCATCGGATCATCTTGAAACCTATATGTAAGTAAGCTAGGGATAAAAGCTCGGATGAGTTTGAAAACTAGCGATGCCCGTCGATTAATCACACAATTGTGTCCCCTACTGTGCTGAAAATGCTTATTTTCGACCTTTTCATCACTGCTGCCCGTTCAGTTTCGATCGAATCTTCATGCAACTTACAAACAAGTAAGTCGGGGATAAAAGCGCGGATGAGTTTCGAAAACTGGTGAGGTTGGCCTATTCATCAAAGAGTTACATCCCTTTGATTGCAGAAAAAGCCTATTTTTGACATTGTCATCACCGAAGCGTTCGAAGACTGGTAAGGTCGGTCTATTTATCATAGAGTTATGTCCCTCTGATTACTGAAAATGTCCATTTTTGACATTGTCAGCATCATGAATGCCTAAGTTTTGAACGTATCTTCCTGAAATTTACATATAAGCAAATTGGGGATACAAGCTTGAATGAGTTTGCAAACTAACATTGTGGGCACATTACTCAAAGTTGACCCCTATTGACACGGGAGACAAAAATACTTTTGAAGGAGTTGCCTCCCCTAAAGATGTATGCATTCCCCTTAAAGTTGCTTTGCACTAAATACTGGAGGTACTGGGTTTTATCACTTTGGGACAGAGCTTTTAGGTCTATATACCACGCAGGCTTCCATTGGATAAATAGCTCATGTATCATTTCAATGTGAGAAAAGGATAGTTATAAGGAAATACAATGATGTGTGTTTTATAATTATATCTGCAAGCTCAAAGAAATTGTTGCTGATTTTATATTGTCACCTCTCCGTTAAAGAGCCGGCTTGTATTCAATCCGAATCTGCATGTAAACAAACATGGCGGACCGTAACTTGAAAAGGAGCAGGGCAACATGTGGATTTTTCTCATCAACTTGTTGAGCTAGGATAGCTCAGAGTCTATAAATAAGGAAGGTTTGGACAGTTTTGTATGTGTAGTTTTTTTGTGAGAGCATGAAAAAGGTTACTAATGGCGTCTATGGAAACTAGAGCTATCACTAAAGGTGATGATAACCCCCACAAAAACTGCCTTGATAGTACAACAGCGGCATTTTGCAATTTTTTCACTTGAAAGGGGCCATAACTATGTCGAAAATTGACGAATTGTAGTGGAAATAGAACTTGACCTGTATTTTATGATGTAACATCAGTGTACCAAAAATTATAAAAATCGGTGAAGCGCTTTTTGAGTTATCGTCCGGAAACCAAGTCAACAGACCGACCGACAGACAAGCTCACTCCTATACACCCCCCCCCCCCCCCCCCCCCAAATTTCATTTGTGGGAGTATAAATATTCAGTGGTATAAGCTCCCCATAGTCTGACAGAAAATAATATAAATATATATTTGTCGCTTAATACGTAATTGGTCTACTCAACGGTTACGGAGAGCTCCTCCGTAAGAGATCTGGGCGGATTTTTGCGTTCCCCTAGGAGACCTTTGGGGTCCACCCATTTAAATTTAGAAACCTTCCTGCACAACTTCATATTCATATCTACCATATCCCAAAAATCAGAACAATCTGTCTAGTGATTACTGAGAACTTTTGGAGACAACCCTTATCCTGTTGAATAAATTAATTTAGCCGCACCCATTGCTGTTTATCAAACATTCAAATTTGGGATAACACAATTGACAAACAGTGTAGGACCTGATCACACTGCTTCTTCAAAGTCTGCTGATCTCGATCTACATTGTTTGCAAAGGTAGGGGATGTTATGTTCACTTCAGCCACTTTAGAACTGAGCCTCCTGTTGTGTTCATTTTTGTATTTATTGAAATAGCACAAGGAGGAAATCTGGTATTTACATTATAAATTACCAGGATTTGTGATAAAAATATAAAGAAAGCAAAGTGTGGAACAACAATTTCCAGGTTAATTCTTTTATTTCATGGAGGTTGAAATATTAGGTATAATGCTCTGGCAGTTTTAATCAGTTTTTGGAAACATTGTTCTCATCAAGCTGTCAGGTCTTATTAAGATAAGCTGAAACCATGTGCTGCTAGGACTAAATTGTCAACCACAACAGATAAAGGTATGCGCATGTATGTAATCAGACCGGACAGTTGTCGGCCCTCGCGAACTCAGTGGAAAGGCGACCCCAGTGTAAAGGAGAAGCGTCTCCGAGTGCCCAAATTGCCCTGATGAGAAGTGGCCAGTAATTATAATAAACTAAAACAATCTGACAATCAATGCAGCTGCTTCCCGTCAACAGGCCCGCGCCCTCCTACCGTATCCAGTGCTCGCGACCACCACCCGTCCGTCATGACGTACCCGTGTCTTCTATGTCTGAACTTGTATAGGTACTGATTGGCCGACTGTCACCGAGGGTGGGCTGGGAAAATAGTCCCGGACTGAGATTCAAACTGTTTTGTTCAACCCCCAAATTCCACTTTTTGTATGCACACAGTGTAGACCCCGATCAGACGCCGCGTACTGTGGCGCCCGATCTTGGTTTCCAATGTTTGCCAAGTCCAACCCACGACACCAGCCCAGACTATAGATAAACCTCTTACGCAACACTGATCTACTGTTTTCTACTACAATCATATACGTTAATTGGTGATATTTCATGTAAAAGTGAATTTTTACATGACCCGCGGAGACCAGACAATATTCAATATGCAGCGCGAATCTGGAGGTGGGATGCGGTAGATTTTTGACAGTCGCTTAGCTCCGCCCTCTTGTGTAGGTTTACCGGTATTGGATGGTGATGTTCAGTATGGATTGCGGTTACTTTTACATACTTGTCACTTGTAACACAAATTCTTGTGTAGCGCGTCAGTGTTTTCTGACGTATCTGCTCTTTAATGAACCGACGGGAAAACTGCCGGTTGCGTTGTAATAAGTAGGTTGGGAATGGAAATTCAGATGAGTTTGAAAGCTGGTGATGTCGTCTGCCTATCTCTCATAGAGTTACGTCCGCTTGAATGCTGAAAATACCTGTTTTTTGACCTTGTCATCAGCACGAATCCTTCAGTAAAGATTGGAACTTCCAAAAACTTTGAAACCGTCATTTTAAATGTTTTTGGTCGTAAGATTTTCAATGTATTTGAATATGCGTGTTTTCGTAATGTTAACAAGGACTGCGATAGCTCAGTGGTTAGTTCACTGGCCTCTGATGCTAGAGACCTCCGGTTCGATCTCCGGCGGCGGTGATTATTTCGGTGTCCGAACACACTCCATTGGCATCATTTTCAGAGATGAATGCCAAAAGTGCACCGTCCTTCGGATCGGGACGTCAAGTGGAGGCCCCCTGTGCAGGGAGAGTCATCCCCTGTGCACGTTAAAGAACCCCATCGTAATTACATGATTACGGTCTAGGCTTTCACCCTGCAAAACCCGGAGTATATGTAATGTACACCTGCGAGTCATGCTCAAATGTGACCGACTGCAGATCGTATATAGATAGACGATACTTAAAATAACACAGATTCATGAGTAATGAGGATTTTGGAATAATTTTACTCCCATTCCCCAAACAAACATGTTGTGGGTACTTGATAGCATTACTTCATCAAACTATAAATGGGCAACGAGTATGATTTGGGATAATTTCTTATTCTTTCCATAGAAACATGAAGGGAGCACTTGATGGAATTGCCTCATCAAGCTGCTGAATTTTAAGCAAATAAATGCTTAAATGCAATCTAAGAAATGCCACAAAAATGCAAATTCACCATATATACATTTAGGATTAGATTGGTGTTCATTACAACAGACTTTGTTTTCCACTATGAAACACTAGGAAACAACCCAGTGGGCACACACTGTGTAAGCAACGTCGTGCCAACGGCGATGCAACGTCACAGTATTACATTGACGTTGAAACGACTTTACATAGACACCATGTGCCAGTGGTAAGTGACTGTGCCAGAACTATGCTGACGGTTTGGTTGAACTATTTTTATTTATTTATTTTTATTTTTTTTTTTTCATTTCTTTTGCCCTTTTTTAAAATTAAGTCAAAACCACCAAAACAGAAAAAACAAGAATTCCACCAAAGGCTATTAAGTTCCAAGCAGGCACATGACGTAATTATGACGTAACATGAACGTCGGCAGAACGTCATGAGGTTATCCAACGTCACATCAACGTCGGTGCAACGTTGTGACGTTGCAGCGACGTTGATTTGACGTTGCCCTAGCGACGTTTGCCTGCTGGCTTTGGCCATTTGGGTGTAGCCAGGGTTGTCGCAAATGTTGACGCACTGGCAAACGGACGGACGAACGGACGGATATTGCACCATGCTAATAGCAGGTGCGACAAAAAAAGACCAAGATGGTGTTTGCGCGGTACAATGAACTTCAGAAAGAAAACGGCCGGAAAAAAAAAACAAAACACCGGTCGCACAAAGTCTTGGGATTCTAAAACGTTCAGATGTAAGATGAACGTTCTTACCATAAATATAGACACCAAAGTCGAAATGTTCTGTGGCAAAAAAGTCTTGACTCAAGCAGATCTTCGCAAAAATTTCAATCAGTGACTGCCTTTAGTGAGCGATTTTTGTCCGTGCACCGTTTCTCATTCACATTTGTGGTCAGCGATTGGTCGATCTTATTACTCAAAAACAGTCAACTACTTCGCATGTATCAGCTTTTGGAAAAAAATATGTCTTTCCTGATTATACACACTACATTTGAAAAGTTTTGTTTGTTTGATTTGAGGTTTTTCCTCCCCGTCAACACTGTATATGTCATTTTGGAGACGTTGCTTCCAATTTTGTGGGACGTTTACCCGCCATTGAGATGTAATGACATCTCAATCCCTGTCGGCCAATGAAACCAATAGGGTTTATATGCATGACGTTATGCTGACCCCAATTTTCTGACGTTATGCTGACGTTATGCTGACCCCAGTTTTCCTGGGCAGGCTTAGAACCTCTAAGCGGTTTACCAGTACTTTCAGCTCGGCATGGAAGCATCGTGCAACCCAAATCTATTTCTTCAATCCCCAATGGGCAGGGGCCGACATTTGAAAAGACTGCTTATATTTATATGAAGATAATGTTGTATTACTTAAAACAATTTGCGTGGAACATGTAGAGGTCTTGGGTTCGATCCCCGGCAAGCGGCGATCAAACGTCGGTGTCCAAACACGCTCCATTGTCACCATTCGCGTGACCGGGGCTTGAAGAAATAGATGGGCTGCATGATGCTTCCACGCAGAGTTGAAACCGATTCGCAAACAAGTACTGGTAAACTGCTTAGAGGATCTAAGCCTGTCCAGCCAAAGCGGAACGAGTCGGCTCGTCCATGGTTATAAAGCCTTTTGGTTTCATTGGGCGGCAGAGATTGAGATGTCATTTCATCTCAATGTCGGGTAAACGTACCATAAAATGGGAAACAACTCTCCAAAATGACCTATACAGTGTTGACGGGGACGTTAAACCTAAAATCAAACAAACAAACAAAAGTCACCATTTGCGTGGATGAATGCCACATAGTGCACCGTCCATCGGATCGGAGCATTAACTTGAGGTTGCCTATATATACACAATGAGTGTCAGCTGTTCAGGTGAAACATACGTGGACAGAAATCGCCTTCTCCCCCCACCCCCACCCTCGCCCACCCCTCCTCCAAAGCACCACATTGCATTGTGTTGTACTGTGTTGTAAAGTTTAAGCATTTTACGTCCGCTACGATCAGGCGCGTTAGCATTACCCAACAACAGGACGTAAAATTTGAGTGCGACTGGGCTGCAAAACACCACATCCCCCATTCACGGTTTAAGGGGAATGGGTACACCCTCAGGGGAGGCAACTCCTACAAAAGTGTTTTTGTCTCCCATGTCAATAGGGGTCAACTCTTAAAGGTAAGACCACTTTTTCGGTAGGACTGGGTCTATAGAAAAGTCAACAGGAAGTACCGAAAGTTGTCTCCCTTTGAAAAATGGCGGAAAATGTGCTAGGTCTTCCAATTCCCCATAAGTCATGCAGGAAATAGATTTTTTCATAGCGCCCCCACCCCCCCCCCCCCCCCCCACCCCCCCCCTCCCCCCCCTCCCCCCCCCCCCCCAAAAAAAAAAAATAAAAAACGCACTGCCGAGCCAGCGTAGATTCGCCAGCGACTTTGCTCCCAAACATGTATTATGTGTGCATATGTTCGAGTTTTACGCCCCAACTACAGCTTAGGTCATACGGAGACGGGATCTCGGTTTAAAGACCCACTTGAAAGTCAGGATAAGCCCGGAACCGATTGCACGACCCTGGTTTATGAGGCGAGTAGCATAACCACCACACCATGGATGCTTCTATCCCAAACATATAGAAGAGACTTTGGGTTGCCAGCTTCACGCAATTAGTCATGCGCCTAACCCTATTGACGGACCGTGCATGCACATTTGTGGACCATGCTGTAAATCAGAAATACGGTAAATGGTCAACAGTAGACAATCAACGTTGATTTAACGTTAAATCAAGGTTGTCATTGCGAAAACAAGCCTATTTAAATATATATTAAAAATTTTACCACCAAAAATTAAAATTTTCTGATGAAAAATAATGTGTTATTTTTTCTTGTTTCTGTTCAAATATAGATTGTGAATACTCATTACAATGACCTCGATGAGGCGGTTCCTATGAGTACCCACAATCAATGTTTCTGAGCACCATTAAGAACAGACGTACCCCTTTTTAACCCCAAATTTACCACTTAAAAGTGGGGTTCAAGGTGGTCCCAGTTTTACAGACTTTAAGCTTTGTGTCAAGACTGATTCCACTTCGATCCCAAACGCTTCGACGTAGCCGGTCAAATGTTGCACTACCTTTGGCAATATGTTCTAGAAAGGGTTATCCTCTGGAAGCAAGGAATACACCACAGAACTCGAAAATATGGAGTGTACATGTTTTCTGGGCCAGACTAGCTAGTTTCGGCCAATTAGGCCTCATCAGTGACCGTCAAATATTTTCAAAATTCAACAATGGAATGAATGCTCCCAAAGGACAAGAAAATGTAAATTGGCATCGACATTGGCCTGGCATTGACTATATCATCAGTATGCAGTAAGTGTGCTACAAAGGTAGGTAAACTTGTATTCCACTTGCAATCTTTGATCTTTCACTGTGATGGTGGGGTTCCTGGTAATGGTTGATGGACCACCTCAGTCTTTTTTATGCTGATTGTGAGGTCATAGCTGTCACAGGAGTCAGATACTTGATCTACACCTTTTTTATCTCTTCAATTGGAGCTACCATTTCCATGCCATCACATTACGTAAACACGTCTATATTATTCTGACCCCCATGTACCCCACTTTTGAAACCGACCCACACACGGGTACTGGTAATCCGCTTAGAGGATCTAAGCCTGCCCAGGCAAAGCGGTGCGAGTTGGACCGCCCATGCATATAAACGCTACTGGTTTCATTGGGCGGCAGGGCTTGAGATGTCATTTCATCTCAATGTCGGGGAAAAGTCCCACAAAATTGGAAGCAACGTCTCCAAAATGACCTTTACAGTGTTGACGTGGACGTTAAACCTTAAATCAAACAAACAAAACCCCACTTTATGTAATTAAATTGGGGTTTACAGGAGTAAACTTTATTTTTCTTATTTCTGCCCTCATATACAGATTGTGGACAAATATCACAATTTTATCTTAAATTTTTCGTTTTTCTGCGGTAAAATTTACAATGGATTTGTATTGGTGTGTTTTCGTAATGAACAAAGAGGGACTGATCAAGCACCTCTGTATGCACCTTGGATTTGGCTTGTAACCTTCTAAGGTTGAAATTTCCTACCATTAAAGCGATACCCAATACGTATACCATTGTCACCATCCTGGAACGAATCTATGGGCATGGCAGCGAACGTCGTGCCGACCAGTGTTGGGGCTAGTACACGGCCTTGCTTGACGCCATTTGTCAAAGGGAATGGATAAAAAACTTCCCATCAATTTGGACCCGTGCAAAAAAAAGAAGTGAAGACAGTGCTTCGTGGAACTGCTTCACCATTGTTATGAACTTGGTTAGACAGCCAAACTTACCATAAGTACTCTGTCAAATGAGCCAGCGCATGACAAAACCTACAATAAGACATGTGCGCCCAACGAAGACTCATATCAGCCTGCGCATCCACGCAGTCTGATCAGAGTCTTCGTTGTGCGCTCTAAGGATAGCTAAGGGCCCTAAGCCCTTTCATGCAGCAGGAGAAGTCACTAGTTAGACTATATGGGTGCGCAGGCTGATCTGAGTCCTCTATGGCCGCATGTGTCTTATTGTAGGTTTTGTCGTGCGCTGCCTCAAATGCTTCGGGTAAGGTCAACGACGGCCCTATAGAGATATAGAGGGCTATGTTCTGTTCCTGGTATTTCTGCTGTGAAGATCATATAAGTTGTTCATCTGTCCTTTCGGAATCCACACTGACAGTTCAAGGTGTTCATTCCTGAAGTCGGTTAAGTAGGACTTGCAAAAAGGACCTTCCCATCAATTGATAATAAAGAGATGCTACGACGATTGTCACAGACCTGAGGATTTCCTTTCCGTTTGAATAGGTCCGTCATAAGGTATGTACTTCAGTTACTGCTTCTATACAGCACTTAACTGAATATGTGTAGCAATATCCAGGGTCAATGGAGCCCTCAAGCCCTGGTTGGCAATCCATCTAGGAGAAGGCAAAAACCTACAAATCTGGATTTGCCTGTTCCAGCTATGTAGGACAGAAGTGAAGGCAATGATCAGGAATCGATACAATTAAACCACACCTACCATAAGAGACACCAAAGTGAAAGAAACACAAACGAGAAATATAAACACCAATAGCGGAAAGCCAAAATGACAGTTACTTTCCAACAGAATGGCAAATTGGCTATTCAAATCCAAAATATATAAGCAATACACACATTCAAAGACAAACTATTCACTGACACTGGAACGGTCAGTGAAAAGTATTTCACGGTTGGGGGGGGGGGGGCGAAGGAATCATTTATCTGCTTCAACAGCCCAAACGGCAGTACGGCAGCATGTTGTTGAGCATGAAAAGCATGGCAAGGCACTGAAGAAATCGTGGTCATTTACTGCATCCGAGCTTAGCTCCAGGTGTTATGCCTATTGATCAAGCTAGGTCAGGACGAGAGACTGAGGTTGACTGCGCGCCTCTCCCTTTCTTTAATCCAATTCACAGCGCCTGTCAACTTAATTATATACACACATTCACGACAAGCACACGTATGCCAGCCGCCAAAACAAACCTGTGTGACTGGCGAGTGGCGAAGTAGCAGATGAGGAAACTCTGGAAGTTGTAGTTGCGGACATGCGCACTGGCGGCTTGGTTCTATATGGCCGTTTTTCTGAAGTATGAAGCAGAACAGGAATTCAGCAACTGAACGGGGTGACTGAGCAGACCTTTTATAGGATCGCATTCCCCCCTCCCCCATCCCTCCTTAGCACGGGGAAGGGGCTAGAAAATGTGCCGCTTTAAAACCCAGGGACTGGTTAACCGAGATTAGCGGGGAGTCCCATTTAGCGGTCGAGCAAGAAAGACCAAGATAAAGGTAATACCTTTGACAATCGGCTCATGGATTGCACGCCCCTTGATGGACAGTGCTGCTTCAGACGGACCACAGCGAATAACAGCTCTAGTTGGTAGAGAACTTCATCGGCACGAAGTCGAGATTGTAGCTCTGAGTGAGACTCGCCTTGCAGAGAAAGGGCTATTAACCCTTGACCTGTTGATTATTTATATATGCCACGCCCACCACTGATTATCAACCAATCAAATTTCTTGATGCAAATCATTGCAACAAACTCACACACTGAAAGACAAACAATGCCATCGGGGCTTGAAGAAATAGATGGGCTGTATGATGCTTCCACGCAGAGCTGAAACCGACCAGCACATGAGTACTGGTAACCCGCTTAGAGTATCTAAACCTGCCAAAGGCATGCTTATAAACTCTATTGGTTTCATTGGGCAGCAGGACTTGTGATGTCATTTCATTTCAATGTCGGGTAAAATGCCGACAAAATTGGAAGCAACGTCTCCAAAATGACCTTTACAGTGTTGACGGGGACGTTAAACCTCAAATCAAACAAACAAAAGACAAACAATGAAGATCATGATCAGATGGTTTCTTCAGAAGCCATCTAATCTGGATATGCATTGTTTGAAAGTTCACACATATCCGGGCCCAGCAGGACAATGGTAAAAAGCAGTTTATGCTGGCTATACTTTCTTCTGGACAGGGCACAAAAAAGAAGAGTGGCGTGAAGCAGAAGTAGGTTTCACCATCAAATCACACTTTGTCAGCAAACTCTCAGGACTTCCAAAAGGCATGAATGATCGCTTGGTGACGCTGACTTTCCTTATCGGGTGAGGGACATGCAATTATTGTAAATGCCTATGCAATCACAATGAACAACCATGATGAGGCCACAGACAAGTTCTAAGATGATTTGGATTCTGTGATGTCTGCTTCACCCCGGACAGACAAACTCACCCACCCTCCTGGGAGACCCCAATGCTAGAGTGGGCACACGCCACCAAACCTGGAAGGAGTGATTGGAACTGAAGGAGTCGGAAAGTACAATGGCAACGGCCTCCTCCTTTTGAGCATGAACTGCTGATCACTTACAGTCTTCCGTCTGCCAACTCAAAACAAGACATCATGGATGCATCCTCGCTTCAAACACCGGCATCTCATTGATTATGTAATAGTTCGAAGGAAGGGCAGATAGGATGTCCGAGTGACAAAGACTACGTGCGGTCCAGATTGTTTGACACATCACACGCTAGTTTTCAGCAAACTCAACCTGCACGACGACGACAAGGGAAGGACGTGCCCAAAGGGACTGGATGTCTACAATCTGAAACAAGACAGCAAGAAACACGCCTTCATCCATGAAATCTACAGCAGATTAGATGCAATGGAACTCAGTTCATACGATTCAGAAGAGAACTGGACAGTCTTCAGAAACAGTGTTTACTCTTCAGCATTGGATTCCTCTGGACAAGTTACTCCTAGAAGAGAGACAGAGAGAAAGAAAAAAAAAACACACAGACAAGCCATGCCTCAGTGATACCAGCTCAGAGCTCAGTATCTAATAAGGCCGCCCATTCAGATACATGCAAGACAGTCCGCACTGGGCTATGAGATATGCAAGACTCCTGGCTGAGCAGTAAGGCTCATGAAATCAAGTCCTTTGTAGACAGAAAGAAAATGAAGTTCTTTGATGCACTAAAAAGTTTTATGATCCCCAGAGCTCAGGAACTATCTCTCTGCTAAGTGCAAATGAAACTAGTCTTCTGACTGACAAAGAGGCTGTTTGTTTGTTTGATTTGTGGTTTTGCGCCCCGTCAACACTGTATAAGTCATTTTGGAGACGTTGCTTCCAATTTTGTGGGACTTTTACCCGACATTCGAAGCGGTTTACTAGTACTCTTGCGGTCGGTTTCAGCTCTACGTGGAAGCATCATGCAGCCCAAATATTTCTTTAAGCCCCGATGGGCGGGGGCGAGACAAAGACGCTGTCTTGAAAAGATGAACTGAGCATTTTGATAGTGTTCTTGATCGGCCATCCTCTATCAATGATGACGTTATCAACAGACTACCACAGGTGGAATGTTACAACCTCTAATGTAATACAACGCCAAATGTAATAAACCACTTTATTACATTTGGCGTTGTTGCATTAGGCGTTGCAGTCAACGTCAACTGTAACAACGCTTAATGCAATAAACTGACTTTTGTCTAGGACAAGACTAAACCTCAAATGAAAAAGTTAAATTATCAAATATCCATGTATCTTTGGATCGAAGGTGGTGTGGGCACGTGGATCGAAGGTGGTGTGGGAACTTGGGTTGGGAGGTAGTGCTTCTTGAAAGATACCAACGCAACTCTGTTCTTATTAATGATAATACTCTAGATTCTGTAAAATGTTCTGAGTGTATTACATTTGGCGTTGTTACATTAGGCGTTGCAGTCAACGCCAACTGTAACAACGCCTATTGTAATAAAGTAACTTTCGTCTAGGACAAGATGAAATCTCAAATGAAAAAGTTAAAATCATAAAGTATCAACATATCTTAGGGTCGAAGGTGGTGTGGGTACTGGGGTCCAATGTGGTGTGGGTACTCTGGGTGTGTGGGAGGTGGGGATATGCTTCTTGAAAGATACCAACGCAACTCAATTCTAATTAATGATATTACGCAAGATTCTATTAAATGTTCTGAGTGTATTACATAAGGCGTTATTACATTAGGCGTTGCACCAACACCAAATGTTACAACGCTTAATGCAATAAACTGACTTTCGTCTAAGACAAGACGAAATCTCAAATGAAAAAGTTAAAATTATCAAATATCCATATATCTTGGGGTCGAATGTGGTGTTGTTACCGGGAACAAAGGTGGTGTGGGAACTTTTGTTGGGAGGTTGTGCTTCTTAAAAGACACCAACGCAACTCTGATCTTATTAATGATAATACTCAAGAGTCTATGAAATGTTCTGAGTGTATTACATTAGGCGCTGTTACATTAGGCGTTGCAGTCAACGCCAAATGTAACAACGCCTAATGTAATAAAGTAACTTTAGTCTAGGACAAGATGAAATCTCAAATGAAAAAGTTAAAATCATAAAGTATCGATATATCTTGGGGTCGAAGGTGGTGTGGGTACTGGGGCCAAAGATGGTGTGGGTACTTGGGTTGTGTGGGAGGGGGTCTGTGCTTCTTGAAAGATACCAACGCAACTCTATTCTAATTAATGATATTACTCAATTTTCTATTAAATGTTCTGAGTGTATTACATTAGGCGTTGTTACATTAGGCGTTGCAGTCAACGCCAAATGTAACAACACCTAATGTAATAAAGTAACTTGCGTCTAGGACAAGATGAAATCTCAAATGAAAACGTTAAAATCATAAAGTATCCACATATCTTGGAGTCGAAGGTTGTGTGGGTACTGGGGTCCAATGTGGTGTGTGTACTTGGAGTGTGTGGGAGTGGGGCTGTGCTTATTGAAAGATACCAATGCAACTCTATTCTAATTAATGATATTACTCAAGATTTTATGAAATGTTCTGAGTGTAATACATTAGGCATTATTACATTAGGCATTGCAGTCAACGCCAAATGTAACAACGCTTAATGTAATAAACTGACTTTCGTCTAGTACAAGACGAAATCTCAAAATGCAACTAAGCACATAAAAAATGATTCCGTGATAGATTTCGATGAAAAATTTATTTTGTCCCCTCAAAGTATTCCCCTTTAACAGATATACCAACTTTCAGTCTTCTGATCCAATCATTGAATGCTTTTTGGTAGTCTTTTCGAGGTATACTATGAAGGCACTGGAATATTGCAGAACCGTGGTGTTTGCGCTGTACAAATTTTTGACCAGAATGGTATTTTTTCAGTCGCGGGAACAAAAAAAAAAGTCACACGGGGCAAGGTCAGGGGAATACGGGGTGTGAGGGAGTTCAACAACCTTTTCCTGCTTCAGATAGTCTTGCACTATGAACGCCTTGTGCGACGACGCATTGTCATGTAGCAATATGACATTGCCCAAACCAGTTGCGGGTCTTCGTTCTGTGTAATATTTCTTCAATTTTCGAAGAACTTTATTCTTGTAAAATTTCGCATTTACAGATTTGCCTTTAGGCACAGCAACCTGAATAGCAGGGCCCTGATTTGAAAAGAATATGGCATACATTACCTTCTTGACGCTCAATGTCCGCTTTGCAATGCATGGTCTTTTGCAATGCTTTGTTGCCCATATTTTGCTCTGAATCTTTCGTTTTGGCTCAAAAAAGTGAACCCATGTCTCGTCACCTGTGACGACATTAGCGAAAGACCGTGCATTGTAATTTGGAAACTTTTTAAGCAACTTCTTGGCGCACTGAACGCGTGTCTTTTTCTGCTCATCTGTAAACAGATGGGGAATCCATCTAGCACAGATCTTTCTCATTTTCAAATCCCGATTCAGAATTGTATGAGCTGCTCCTAATGAGATGCCAACCATACTAGCTATTTGCCTAGTGGTGTATCGTGCATCGGTAGCAACTATTTCTTTGGCTCTAGCAACCATCTTGGCAGATGTTACTCTTTTCGGCCGACGCTCATGTGGTGCATCTTCTGTTGAGCCTAGCCTAATGCTGATTTTCCTACACCAACGAAAAATTGTCGGAAAAGACATTTCATTATGCCCATAAACCGAACATATTTCATCAAAAATGTCTTTGCGCCGTATACCAAGAATACAACGATTCTTAATATAGGACCGTATTTCAACGGCATACTCTGACCTTCTTCCAATCATGTTTTGTATAAGTATACAAGAGTAGACAGTGTTTATCGAACGATATACATGGCCAAATAGGACGGATTTTAACAGGTTTGGTATCAATGTGTAGGTAAAATGTTTTTATACACTGTGATATTTATTTTCAGGTGATTTTCGCATGAGTGCATGAGAAAACGTTCTACTTGCATTCATATTTGAACAGTCCTCGTATTTATTTGGATGTTCATTTCACGGACTTGTTCATGCGATGTCCAGTTTTGGATGAGCGCCTGTTCCAGTTGCGCTAACGTTTGAAACTGCACTGGACGCTTGCGTATTCGTCTCTCTAACATGCGCCTCTTTTGCTCGATGGGGGGATAAATCAGGTGACATCGATGGCCAGCCAATCCATCACATTGATGTTGTTCGGACGAGGAATTGAAGCAGTAACACGCGCAGTGTCGGGACGCGCATTATCCTGCTGGAAGACAACCCGTCCATCGTGCGCATCCATTGTGGAATAACAGCAGGTCTCAGCACTTCATATACATAATAGAAGTAGAAGCAATGATCAGGAATCGATACAATCAACCCATAGCTCCCATCAGAGACACCAAAGGGAAAGAAACACAAACATGCAACAACGGACCTAATGGAAACACCAACAGCGGAAAGCCAAAAGGACAGTTACTTTCCCACAAAATGGCCAATAGGCTATCCAAAATAATAACAATAATAATAATAATAATAATAATAATAATAATAATAATAATAATAATCGACCTAATTTATAGAGGGTAACACATTTAGTATTAGTACTAATCTTCCATGTGGCCCTCTTTTCCTGGGTAGAAACCAGTACTAAGCATAACACAAATAACACAAGCGACACAAACACCCAAAGACAAACTATAACAAAAATAAACCGCGACAGAAGAACCGCATTGGAACGGTCAGCGGAAACGAATTCCACTTTGGGGCTTAAATCGATTTTACGTGGCCACAATCCTCACCCTTATTTCCGTCGCGAATTAGACAAATAATTTGTTCAGTCCGCATGAAGGCCTCCTGACTCATCAGTACAACATCTCCGTGAACACAAATGATCAAACAACCACAGAGATGAAACAACGGTGAGGACTCGACAGCAGGAAACCACTGAAATGCTGGAGCAAAAGAAAACCGACAGTTAGACTCCGATGGGCCCGACCAGACATAGTACATCAGGCACCGGCCAACATAACCTTGAATTAGATTTCTCTAATTCTCGATAAGCCTTTACACTGGAACCGTCATAGAATCTGAGGCCTGACCAACCGGCGTGCAATTAAAGAGGGAAGCAAAGTTGCCAACCGCGATTGGGTTAACTACCTTGCATGCAGTCTGTCGTATAACAGTTGTGTTGTACCCAATCTTTTTATATCGAAGAAAATGATTTTACGAAATTGGGTGCTGAAGTCATTGCTGTTATATATTTTTCTAATTTGTATACTAAGTCACCATAAAATTCGGGTTCCGATAGACCTTGTTGCAGAAGAGATTTAAGTCCAACATTGAATTTTGAAATTAAATCAGAATGTCGTCTACATTATTTTGAAAATAAGTTGCGTAGTTTATGGTACCGATAACCCTGATTAAGAAGCTTAGCCGTTAACTATTTATTACGAGTGTTGAAATAAGTTACATGACTACACACTCTGGCAAAGCGAATCAATTGCGAAATATGAACGCCATAGGATGGCGCACGAGGAACATCACCATCCCAAAAGGAAATTTACAATCTCAAAATCAAAAACATCGCGTTAATCATAAATTTTGCACAAAACAAACCAATCTACAATAGATAGATGTAAATCCAAAAACGGGGCATCGGTATCAGATGAATTTGCTTTATTTAACTGAAGTTCTGGGGCGGGGGGATTTGACTGATCAAAACATCGAAATAGGTATTATCAATATTTAATAAATCATCCAAGTATCTAGAAGTGGAGCTAAAAGCTTCAATGATTTCAGACTGGTTTTCAGCAGAAAGGCACATCATGAAGTCTCTCTCATAACAAAACAAAAACAAATCAGCCACGAGTGGTGCGCAATTAGTACCCATCGGAATACTCACAACTTGTCTCAATAACTTAGTACCAAATCTTATGTAAATAGTGTCAAGTAGAAAGGTGAGAGCTTCACAAACTTTCTGACATGACCATAAAGTATATTTTTTATGCTCTTCAGAAGTGAAAAAGCATTTCTTACATTGCATGCAAGATAGAGGGAGTCTTCCCTATGAAATGTCCATTCAATTAAATCATTAAATTTTTCTTTAATAAGATTATGAGGAAATGTAGTGTAAAGGGTGGAAAAATCATAAGTAGACAGACTTAAAGCACGAAACCGGCAGAATTTCAAATTATTAAAAACTTCATTAGAATTTTAATAGACCAAAACAGATTTCTACCTGATCTTTCGGAGAGGCCTTCATGCGGACTGAACAAATTATTTGTCTAAATCGCGGCGGAAGTAGGGGCGAGGATTGTGGCCACGTAAAATCGATTAAAGCCCCCCAGTGGAAATCATTCCACTGACCGTTCCAAGGCGGTTCTTCTGTGGCGGTTTATTTATGGTGTTGTTTGTTACTTACTGTGTGTATCACTTGTGTCTTTTTATTTTGGATGGCCATATGGCTATTTTGTGGGAAAGTAACTGTCCTTATGGCCTTCCTTCGTTTAGGTTTCCATTATGGTCTGGTCGCTTAATGTTTGTGTTTCTTTCCCTTTGGTGTCTTTGATGGGTGGAGTAAGTTAATTGTATCGATTCCTGATCTTTGTTTTACTTCTACTTTGTCACATTTTTATCACATGCTTTTTGATGGCAGTCAAACATGAAGTTAATAATTTGGAGAGTTCAGTGTGGTACAAGAGCTTGAATTTGCAATAAACCGTGCTCTGTATGGTCTTTTATGAAGTTTAGGTAACCAATATAACGTAGGAAGCTTTTCTTGGCCTTCAGTAATACAGACAGTAAACTTGCTTGCTGAATGACAAATGTGGTAATCAACTAAAGCCCTCTCTACAGCTAAAGGCTGAAGTTCATAGGCCTTAGTACCGCCAAGTTCTTGCTGAAGTGTGTTAACATAGTGAAGCCGTCAAACAACGACAACATTGTTAGCGGCCTTATCAGCTGGAGCCAAAACAAAACTTCCTATGAAATTCTTGAATACCTAGTTTAAGGCAACGTAAAGACGTCTGAGGTTTAGGAGGTAATAAGTTCATATTTTGCGAATAAAAAGAAATGCGTTTGCTCACTAATTTCAGAATGCTAAGTTTCCATTCCTTAAGAGCTTTATGCTCAACATACTCTCGTCTACACCATCGGTTACCAAATTCATTCAAGGCAGCAGCGATTTCATCTCTACATTTATTGAAATCAATTTTAGAAGGAATCGATATTTTGGTCCTTTAGTTCATTGGTATATTCATATTTTTAGTTCTTTGGTGTATTCCTTGCTTCCAAAGGATAACCCTTTTATAGAACATATTTAACTTCACTACAGCTGGTGTGTGGGAATGTGTGGCGGCGGTAAAACGTCTCCCTGACCTACATCATAGTGTAGATTATATTTTCTTGTCCTTTGGGATCATTGATTCCATTGTGGAATTTTGAAATAGTTGAGAGTCACTGATGAGGTCTAATTGGCCGAAACTAGCTAGTCTGGCCCACAAAACATGTACACTCCATATTTTTAGTTCTTTGGTGTATTCCTTGCTTCCAAAGGATAACCCTTTTATAGAACATATTTATATACTATATTGCGTATCCTAGAATCAGGAATAATTTTTTAAATTGCCAGTAATAATATGACCAGCAGCCAGATAAATATACACTGAATTTTTACAGTCACATATATCAGGAGTGTTAGTGTCAATATCAAGATCCGAAACAAGTTTATTGAATTCAAAATGATAGATCTAACAGGTATATTGTATTTATAGCAAATTATGGGTGTTTCAGTATTTTGAAAATAAGGGGGAATGGATGAAATAACCGAACTGCCCCAGAAGATACTAGGTAAATATGTTCTATAAAAGGGTTATCAAGGAATACACCACAGAACTGAATAAATATGGAGTGTACATGTTTTCTGGGCAAGACTATCTAGTTTCGGCCAATTAGGCCTCAACAGTGACCCTCAGATATTTTCAAAATTCTACAATGGAATCAATGATCTCAAAGGACAGGAAAATATAATATACACTATCTATGAAATCCAAACCCTTATAAATGAAGGATATTGTGATGTTATGACGTTTGTGATTAATTTCAAAATCGATGAAAGGACGAATAGCATGCTGAGTATAACCTCTAGTTAGAAGAGCATTGAAGAGAACTAATTAGAACTATCGTAGAATTTATTTGCCTCGATATCCAGAATCCGTAATACAGAAATGGGTAATGGACTTAGAAAAGCAAGCATTGAGTGGCGTCCACGATCCAATACAATTATGGACAGTCACTTCAGTCTTGTATTGTTTCTTTTAAAAGCACGTAATTTACGTCTATCATTACCATTTGTTCTGGTGCCGTGTGATCTAGTTTTACGCTTTCGACAGTCCAGAAGCGAGAAAATATCAAAGTCGGGCATTTTAGATATATTACCCTCATGATAAATGTTGTCATTAAAGCCCAATGGAAAAGGTGTTTGTAGTAATTTAATCCATTTTAATTCAGTTTCATACCGTTTAATGATTTTAAACCTGGCTGTAGAATTTACATCATAATATTTTTTTCCAGTGGCTGTATAGAAATATCTTTAATAGAATGACCTGTACGTCTGAAATGACGGTACAAGAAAGTGTCAGTTTTTTAGGCCTACTCATTCTACGAAAGTGTTCGTTAAATCGTGTTTTTAACATGCAGTTAGTTTGCCCGACATACTGCATTTTACAATTTGCAGTATGTCAGGTTAATACATATATCAAATCCGTAGACTTACATGTCAAATCGGACATGTTCACTACAGAAAAACGTCTATCGTTTACAGCCGAAGAAACAGTAGACTCAGTGCATAAATGTAAACAGCACCTGCACCTCTTAGCGTTGCACTTGGAAATAGTAGAATACATACCACTTCTTCTGAAAGGATGGGTATATTTCCTAAGAATTGGCGATTTGAGAGGAGATAATCTGACTCTCAGATTGTTTTTAAATAAATTAGTGCTACCTGCTCCACATAAATTAACGGAAGCAGCAGAAAACAAATTAATTGGCCCCACCAATACTGACGGCAACATAGCACTAAAATTATTAATAGAATGGGGAATCCGTTCAGAAGAAGCAGAACGTAACCTAAGGATATATATTGTAAGTTTAAATTTATTTGTGATACTCGCTTTTGTTTAAAGGGGCGATATCGTCCAAACCAAAGCGATAATCACACCGGTCATTAAGTTAAACAGTATACGGAAGAATTGAAAATCCTTCAAATAGAATGCGCTTCAAAAAGAAGGCGAGTATAACAAAAGCCAGAAAACAGCTATGCCTATAAAAAGCCCATAGATATCAAACAAGCAATTCTTATACAACGAGATACGAACATCGGTCCAATCAAGACCTTCAACGGGTATCAAAATGATGTCAAATTAAGGAACGATGAAAAACAATTGTAAAAAAATCTCTGAGGATCGGAAAAATAAGAGCATTAAATGCATGTACGGGGAGACCTTTTACTGCCACCACACGGCACAAACAAAACAGCTCTGATATGCAAAATAGAAGTGGAAGCAATGATCAGGAATCGATACAATCAATCCATACATACCACTGAGCAGTTAATTTCCCCTGATGATTTCAAGATTAGTTTTATCATGATGACTTATACCTCCCCAAACCATCACTTATTCGCGACAAAAAGAGTTGACTTTGCCAGTCACGCACGCATCGGCGAACCGTTCGCCTACACGTCGATACACGCGTTCCTGACCATCTGCCATTTAAAGGGTAAAACGGCATTCTTCACTGACCAAGACATTTCATTGCCTCGCCTTCCATCGTCTGTATAAGCGACACCATAGAAAACGGGAGCCACGGTGCCTACGTGTCAATACGGAGCCTATATATGACCGCTTGACCTTAATCCCATTATCCTTGAGTTTGTTAATGACAATTATTAAGTTAGTGGGCTGTAGGTAACAATGGTAACTGCTAATGCGATTATCCTGTAGGAGTCGAGTTTTTAGTCAGTTACCATGGACCACGGTTGTAAACTTGCCTCTACTCATCTGCAGAAATCAGCAACGTTATATGAAAGGGAAAAATGAGGTTAATGTACCTCATGGTTGGTGGGGTGTAGGATGTAGGCCGCGGAAATTAAGCTGATTTCTCTGAATAACTAATCAAACCTTAACAAAGGAGCATTCCTATCTGACGTGTTAAACTATAGCCCATCTCTGCTGACTGTAGAAATTGCACAATACATCAAATGAGCTTCAACTTTTACTTTATCCAAGCATGCAGCATTCCATTGGCGCGCGCTCTGATTGCAGTGCTAAATATTGGCATAACTGGAAGAGAATCTTAAACAAATACTGGTGGCTGCTGTGTGAGAAGATCGTCGCATGCATGAAAACCGGTGTCCGCGTTTTACATACAACCTAAAACAGTCTTCATTTCAACAACCGCACGTGCGTAATTAAGCGTGACAGGACACTTAAGATTTTAATGAACAATCATAGGGCATGTTTTGGGATAAAAAATGCAATAGGTTATCTCTTAGGTGAAAATTCAGATAACGAAAAACGTATGAAAGGAAAAAACATGGACTTTCGTTGAAAATTTCCTTAAGTATACTTTGTTGTATTATACAACCACATTAACATCTAATGCATTTCTACGGATTCCATGGCCCATTGTTCCTATAAAATATTGCTTCAGTCTGGGGACA
The DNA here is from genome assembly GCA_963580285.1 of Lucinisca nassula. Classification (NCBI taxonomy): domain Eukaryota; kingdom Metazoa; phylum Mollusca; class Bivalvia; order Lucinida; family Lucinidae; genus Lucinisca; species Lucinisca nassula. Next base: position 64,621,907 of record OY757015.1, read on the forward strand.
TTAAAATCATGATTGTTTGCAAACTGACCGAGAAAAAACGCAATTTGTAAACAGAAACCCTATGAATTATTCAAAATGATATTACATCCTGCGATTAAGCTGGCTATAAATCTGCGATCTAAATTGTCATTTTATTACGCATTAGCGTTCATAGCTAAACATGGATTGTATTAATGTATTTAGCAAACAAGTTGCTGTATGCCCGGAAGGTAATAAGTAATCAAGCTCTTCAGAACAGAACTATAATTGAATGACTTGGACACCAGACTACAACATCCGGCATTTGCACAGAGTATACAGATTCTATTCTTGCACACCAGATAAGGAAATCTATAGTTTTAGCTTTTGATAGAAGTTCTGTTCTTACCCTGGGGTTGTTTCACTGGCAAACTACACAAGTATAGTACGCGAAAACTAGAACGTTAGATAAAGTGAAATAAAATCTTTCGGTGGTGTTATGCAAGAATAGAATCTAATTTTGGGTTCTGTTGTAGACGGGCGTTTCCAACCCTTGGGATGACCGTGCTGAGCGGAACCTCGGCGTAGCCTCGATTCCGCTCAACAGGGTCATTCCTTGGGTTAGAAACGCCCATCTACAATTATGTTTTTTTTGCGTTTTCAACCCAAGGAATGACCGTAGTAGCCTCAGTTCCGCTCAGCACGGTCATTCCACCAGATTCTTATATTTCCACCTTGTTTATCTCGCCAACCATATACCACCCTGCTGTTAACTATTTATAAGGCGCACTCGTAAAGTGACAACAAGACTGCACTAAAAGCATTAACTCATATGTACCCCCTTTTGAACAAAATGAAATCTTCCTGCTTATATTTGTCAAAGGTCTTTTTCGAATTTAGGTGTGATAGGTTGTGTTATCTTTAAAATTTATTTGGAAAGTAGCTGAACTTTTTGCAAAAAGTGAAATCATTGATCAGAGGCCGCGTTCTGCGGCTTCTGATCTGGCCCTCCACTGTTTGCCAGTGTACCCGTTCTAGGGTTCGACACATTTTGGTTAATATGCTGGCGTCCCTGTTTTGGACGTTGGCAATCAGTGTAGACCCGGATCAGACGTGGCAAAATGCGGTGTCTGATCTGGTTCTACATTGTTTGCACAAAGAAGATACATTTTGTTCAGCTTACTATAAACAAATCAAACCTTATACCCCTATACATGTATTTGAAAATAGACCACTCCAAACTTATAAGGTGGAATATTTCGTTAAAAGCAGCTTAAGATTCATTAGAGTTGACTTTGTTGTATGGTCATTTACGGTATTCTCGTTTTTCACGAAGCACTTTTTATACTGCACACCATTGTGACTTGGCAATGCAACAAAAAACAAAAAAAAAAACAAAAAAAAACGGCATTTCGGTTCGAACCGAAAAAAAATACAGTCCAACCTGTATTAAGCAACCACCTATGGGATATTCAAAAAGTGATTGCTTAAGACAGGTGTCTGCTTGACACGGGTGAATTTTAATGCATTTTCCTTTTTTTTTGGCGACCGAATGCCTGCTTGCTTAAGACGGATTGCTTGCTTAATAGAGGTGGCCACTAAGACAGGTTTTACTGTAATCGTAAAGAACGCGAATAAATCGAAAAAAAAAATATTTTCGAACGTATGCGCAGATATAGTGGTCACAGATAAGATTGACAAGGCGGAGCTATCGTTTGCGCCTGCCTTTAGAATGTTATATTAACAAGAATGTATACCAAGTCATCCGATTGTGTGAAGTCAACTGTAGCACAAACGCAGTTGTGGCGTATATGACCATTTTGTCATCTTGAAGAAAGCATGCGAAAGCACTCAGCGCAATCTTCTGGTGGTCTCGGTGAATTTGACGTATACTGACAACATCTGAATAACTCCGCCTACTGCTCTCGGAAGATAAGTTGACAGTGACGTGAAAGAATAAACCACCACAGGCAGGTTTGACAGGTTGTACCGTTATCATTATCTTACCCATCATTGGTTGGCAAGACAGACAGTACCGTTATACTTATCATTTCCGAAGCGTCGTTACCCTTTGGCAATAGTGGACAATGCTAAAAATAACAAAACATTCGCTGACGTCACTCTCAACTTATCCTCCGACAACAGTACAGTAAAACCGACATCAGTTGTCAGTTTGTTATTGTCAATATTATTGTAAATAAAGGTTATTTTTAAATTTATCTACGCAATTATATGTTATTTTTGGATGATCTAATTATATTTTTGGTGACTCCCTATTAACGTGATGGTATCAGGCTAAAAAATACCATACCTGCACTGTATCGACGCTAGCCAAGTGGTAAAGCCACGGCCCTGTAGGGCTGAAGTATGCGGGTTCGAATCCCGCTGGATATGTTTTTTCTTTACCATTTTTTTTTTTCGCACCAAAAGCAAAAAATCCTCGATTTTCTCGTGAAGCATGCATATTTTGTGCTGATATAAATTTTTACTGAACATTCCTTAGTTCATACTCGGTTGCCCTGCTGTTGAAGTGTCGTCATGTGATGCTACTCTGACAGCAGAAGAGACTTTGTCGGCTGACAAAGCGAAGTTTTTTGGTTCTGACAAGTGCAGTTTTGTGACTAACAATCGATAAACGTTAAAATAACGTATGATCAACATGAATTAAATTATAAATTTCCAATGAATGTTAATTTCAAGTCATGTTATTGGTGTGCCTATTCTTTACTTTCACATGTCACATATAGGGTCTAGGCCAATCAGGTTCCATTGTATCAAATTATGGCATCTTGTATTTCAATTCTCTTGTACATGTACTTGCTGGTGTTTCTTTTTTATTCACTATTATAAATCAAATGTGAAGTTGATCTTTAAAATTGTGCATGACATGTATTGAACTTTAAAATAAATAGATAACCATTCACGAAAAAATAATAATACAAAAATAATAAACAGAATTGAAAATTAAAAAAGAAATAATAAAAATGTAAATTCTGAAACTATTTTATAAAAAAATCATCAAGAAAAAAAGAAATCATGCTTTTAATAGCTTTATGAAAAAAGATTTCTGCGAGGATCGAACCTGCGGACAGCCGTTTAAGGCGCTCCTCGTTACTAGTTGCGCTACGCAACTGATTACATCGGCACTGCAAAATTAAGTGCTTTTGTCTTAGAATATAACCCGTTACGTACCTGTGGAAAACACCGTTGTTTGTTATGATTTATAAATAGACGAGTATTTATCAACATTGAAACCAAAACACCGACATCTTACGGCAGGGTACCTGTAGTCAATCTTATCTACAACTACTGTACAGGTCGATGAATGTTTATTGAACATTACGTCACACGGGCCAGTCCATCTGATACCGTTATCTAGGGATGACAATGTCATTAGTGAATGCAAACTTCTTAAATAAAAGGTGAAACTCATTCCCATGCGCAACAATAGAACGCATTGTTTGAATTATAAAAGATAGAAAATAAAAATATGACAAAAATTGACGAGAAGAACTAAAAACTTAAAAACAAATATCTTACGTACTAATTTGATGGTAGGCATGGTTTTGAATGTAGGTTTACTGTACGCGAAAGTGCTCTTGAATAACAAATAGCCGATTGGTTATAAAGGTCGTAATCATTGAAGTCCTCGGTGTGATGAGGGCAAGGTATGGAAGAAACACTCCCCCAGTGTAATAATTTTTAAACTTTTTTTTTCTTTTTTTCTGTATTATATATTTCCTTTGTTGTTTTTTTTTTAATATTAGTATGTAATTCATTATTTTCAACTTTCAGCGATTCACATTAACTTGAACTTCATAATTTCAGAATTTCGTATTTCGAAATTGCATTACAAGAACAGTTTTGATTCTTCGGCAGTGTCGGCAGATTCATCACTCTCAGAAGCACATCAGGAAAACACGCCTATATTATTTTGACCCCCTTGAACCCAACTTTTATATAGTAAAACTGGGGTTTGCAGGGTAAACCTTATTTTTCTCATTTCTGCTCTAAAATATATAGATTGTGGATACTCGTAAGAACCGCCTCAATGAGGCGGTTCTAACGAGTACCCATAGTCTTTATTTTGAGCAGAAATAAGAAAAATATCACAATTGTTCATCTTAAAATTTCATTTTTTCGGCGATCAAGGTTACAATGTATTTGTATAGGCGTGTTTTCGTAATGAGTCCCTGTACCTTCTCTCTAACGTCACTGTCGGAGTCCATGTATTTAATGATAACCCCATATAGCATCAACAGCGATGTCCGTTTTACAATAATTCTTTTCAGGCACCCGCCCGTTTGAGCTTGAATAAATAGGTGGGCTGCACGATGCTTCCACGCCGAGCTGAAACCGACCGCACACGAGTACTGGTAAACCGCTTAGCGGATCTAAGCCTGCCTAGGCAAAGCGGTGCGAGTCGGCCCGTCCATGCTTATAAACCCTATTGGTTTCATTGGGCGACAGAGCTTGAGAAGTCATTCCATCTCAATGTCGGGTAAAAGTTCCACAAAATTGGAAACGTCTCCGAAATGACCAATACAGTGTTGACGGGGACGTTAAACCTCAAATCAAACAAAACAATAGTCCTGTTCAGCCTTTTCGACATGTGTTAAGCACGCAGGCCATTCTTTTTCAACAATGCTTCCAATGTCTTCTTCGACCAGAGCCTTTATTTATACATCTATATATCTGTCATGCGAAGCTGAAAATTTCTTTGGCCAATATAAAAATTTCCCCATATCATCATTTTGGCATTCAGATCAGGATGGTATGGTGCAAGCCGCAGAACTGTGTGCCCGTGTCTCTTCAAAGCTGGTCATCCCGATAAGGAGGAGCTGGTTTATTTCGTTTGCAAAGTTCCAAAAGCTCAGGCTTGAACATTTCTTGCCACAGGCTGCATAAAACTGTATATTAAAGGAAACAAAAAGAACGAAAAATAAAAATGTTATTCAAAATTTGAGATTCGAACCTACGACCTTTCGATAACTAGGTCGTTAAAGTTTATGCATCTAACCAATACCGCCACATCGTATTCCTACAACGCTGTCATATCAGAATAATATACAGTAACGATTTTGTTAATTAAGCGAGGAAAAAGTTGGTAACCCCCACATAACGGTTTCCGATGGAATGGTCCGTATGACGTAGTGTTCAGTAAACAGTCATCGGTCTAAACTATACACTATAACAATAACAACATTGCTTCCCTATTTAATTCCACGCTGGTGGGTCAGGCCTCAGATACTATGGCGGTTCCAGCATAAAAGCTGAGAATAAGAGATATCAATTTCAATGGAATGTTGGTGGGTGCCTGATGCTCTGTCTCTGGTCGGGCACATCGGAGTCTAACTGTTGGTTTTCTTTTGCTCCAGCATTTCAGTGGTTTCATGCTGTGGGGAAATCACCGTTGTTTCATCTCTGTGTTTGTTTGTTTTTTGTGTTCACGGAGATGTTGCACTGAGGAGTCAGGAGGCCTTCATGCGGACTGAACAAATTATTTGTCTAAATCGCGACCGAAGTAAGGGCGAGGATTGTGGCTACGTAAAATCGATTTACCCCCCCCCCCCCCCCCCCCAGTTGAATTCGTTTCGCTGACCGTTCCATTCTTCTGTCGCGGTTTATTTTTGTTATGGTTTGTCTTTGGGTGTTTGTGTCGCTTATATTATTTTATTTTGGATAGCCAATTGGGCCATTTTGTGGGAAAGTAACTGTCCTTTTTGACTTTCAGCTATTGATGTTTCCATTAGGGTTTGTTGTTTCATGTGTGTGTTTCTTTCTTTTTTGGTGTCTCTGATGGGAGCTGTTATTATTCAATTAAGGCTTTTCTTAGTTAATGGTACCGATAACCCTGATTAAGAAGTTTAGCCTTTAACAATTAATTACGAGTGCTGAAGTCAGTTACATGTCTACACACTCTAGCAAATCGAATTAATTGCGAAATATAAACGCCATAGGATGGCGCACGAGGAACATCACCATCCAAAAAAAAAAAAGGAAAATTTACAATCTCAAAATCAAAATCATCGCGATTATCATAAATTTTGCAAGAAACAAAACCCATCTACAATAGATAGATGTAAGTCCAAAAACGGGGCCTCGGTATCAGAAGAATTTGCTTTTTTCAACTGCAGTTCTAGGGGGTAAATTTGACTGATCAAACAATGGAAATAGGTATTATCAATATTAAATAAATAATCCAAATATCTAGAAGTGGCGCTAAAAGCTTCAATGATTCCAGACTGGTTTTCAGCAGAAAGGGACATCATGAAGTCTCTCTTATAACAAACAAAAACAAATCAGCCACAAGTGGTGCGCAATTAGTGCCTATCGGAATACTCTTACGGATATACAAAATGGTGTTTAACTTCTCTGTATAGGTTCCGAGCTCATTCAGCCCTCGGGACCAATCCTCATTAACAATGTTCTATAAAAGGGTGATTAAAAATGGCGTTTAAATGCTGTGATTAAACAAGCGTTAATAAGGTGATACAATTAGCGAAGTCACGCGAAAACGTGACTTTAGGTTTGGCGACACAAACCGGTCTGGTCAGCTATTCAGACTAGCTAGAGTCTTTAAATTTAAGATAGAGTGACTAGAGATATTTACCCATCTTCGCATTGAACACAAAGGCACAGATGAGACAGCGCAAATGCGCTGTCTAATCTGTACCTATGATGTTCGCGAATGGCAAAAACAGGTTTTCTCATGACGCGGATGAAAGGTTATGGAATAGTTTAATCAACATTTAAGGTGTGTCTTATTATCAGCCAAAACAAAGTATAATTATTAAGCAGAACATCTGATGGCTGTTGTTGTTGTTGTTGCTGCTGCTGCTGCAGTTTTACGGCTCAGTAAACACTTGTGGTCTGTAGGTCACATACACAGTTTCTGCACAGCGTTAAAAGATCCTCCAACAGTTGGTCAGACATTTCAAACAGCCTTCCAATAAAATTTGAACAAAAACAACAATAAAATCCTACCCATCCCGTATCTAGTGTAAGCACAGAACGTCCTTGCCCTTCAATGGTTCAGATTAGTAGGGCGCTGTTTGCTATATAACAATATCTGATTTGAAAATTAGAAGTGGAGACAATGATCAGGTATCGATACAATTAACCCACACCTCCCATTATAGTCACCATAGGGAAAGAAAAAAAAAACACGAAATAATTACATGTACACCCTAATGAAAACATCACAAGCGAAAAACCAATAGGACTGTTACTTTCTCACAAAATGGCCAACGGCTACCCAAAACAAAAGGATATCAGCGATACGCACATTCAAAGACGAACTATAAAAATCAGCAGCGACAGAAGAACCGCCTTGGAACGGATGGTAAAAAGTATTTCACAGGAGGGCTTAATTCGATTTTATGCGGCCGCAAACCGCGCCCTTACTTCCGTCACGATGTAGACAAATAATTTGTTCAGTTCGCATGAAGGTTTACTACTGACCGTTCCAAGGCGGTTCTTCTGTCGCTGTTTATTTTTGTTATGGTTTGTCTTTGTGTCGCTTATGTCATTTTATTTTGGATAGCCTATTGGCTATTTTGTGGGAAAGTAACTGTCCTTTTGGCTTTCCGCTATTGCTATGTCCGTTAGGGCCTGTTGTTTCATGTTTGTATTTCTTTCCCTTTGGTGTCCCTGGTGGGAGCTGTGGGTTAATTGTATCGATTCCTGATCATTGCCTCCACTTCTAATTTACTAGCGCAGCAGTGCAACATCTCCGGGAACACAAAACTCAAACCACCACGGAGATGGAACAACGGTGAGGACTCGACAGCAAGAAAACACTGGAATACTGGAGCAAAAAAAAAAACAAAACAAAAAAAAAAAACAATAGACACTAATTGGCTCGACATGAGCATCAGGTTCCAACCAACATTAAATAAAACTATCTTATTATTCTAAGTAAGCCTGTACACCGGAGCCGTCACAGAATGTGAGGCCTGATTCACCCGCGTGCAATTTCAGCGAGAAGCAAAGCTATCTACCGTGTTTAGGTTAACTACCATTCATGCAGTCTGTCGTATAGCATTTATGTTGTACCAAATTTTTTTTATCAAAGAATGATCTAACGAAATGGGATACGGCAGTCATTGGAGGTACATATTTTTTCTGAATTTATATACTAAGCCACCATAAAAATTCGGGTTCGGATAAAACTTGTTTCAGGGTAGATTTAAGTCTAAACTAAATTGGAATGCCGTAAAGGCTTTGCCTAAATCGGGATGGAGGTAAGTGCGAGGATTGCGGCCGCGTAGCATCAATTTAAGCCCCACCCGAAGTGAAATATTTTCACTGACCGTTCTAAGACGGTTCTTCTGTCGCGTTTTATTTTTGTTATAGTTTGTCTTTGAATGTGTTTATCGCTTATACCGGGGTACCATCAGCTCAGTATCCGTTCCTTAGTGCTGAGGTTGATACTGCGGTGTTGACGTCAGCACTCAAGTACTGATTTATATAACTATATTATATCTTTAACTTTTGCAGTATAAATTCTAACTTTTCTAAAACTAAGACTGACTTGTCAGGTGAGACATGTACGAGGGTAGGCTGAAAAGTTCTGAGCCTGACCAAGATCCAATGGTTTGTCTATGCTGAAAGTGCCTTATTTTTCAACATAGTCTCCCTTCCTGTCCACAGACTTCCTCAAGCGATGCTGGAGTCTTTGGATCCCAGTGGTATAGAAGGTCTCATCTTGGTCCCTGAAAAACTCCTCCACAGCAGCTATCATCTCCTCGTCTGACCGATAATGCTGCCCAGCCAAGTGCTTTTTCATGTTTGGAAACAGGAAATAATCTGATGGAGCTAGATCAGGTGAATACGGAGGGTGAGCGACAAGTGTGAAGCCACAGTCATGCACAGCAGCCATTGCGACAACCGATTTATGAGCAGGCGCATTGTCCTGATGGAACAAGACCCCTTTTGTCAATTTTCCGGGTCGTTTAGCCTTAATTGCTTTTCACAATTGTTTTAGCTGATCTGCACAATACTCCCCATCAATTTATTTGCCCTTTTGAAGGTCATCTATGAATATTATACCCTTGGCATCCCAAAACATTGATGCCATCACCTTCCCTGCAGAGGAGACGACCCTTGCCTTCTTTGGAGGGGTGAGCCAGGGTGCTTCCGTTGCATGGACTGTCTTTTGGTCTCTGGCTCAAAGTGTTGAACCCAACACTCATCATGAGTGACAAAACGGTCAAGAAAACCATCTTGGTCTGCTTCAAAAATAGCAAAGTTGGATTGTAACAGGTTCAGTCTGGTCAACTGTTGGTCAGGCGTCAAAAGCCGTGGCATCCATCTGGCGGAAACCTTCGACATTCTTAATTCACTTTGTAGAATGTTCTCTTCTCGTTCACGGGAGATGCCAACACTGTTAGCTAACTGATTCACATTTAAACGCCTGTCATCCATCACGGCCCTGTGCACTTGGCTGATGGTTTCCTCAGTTGTTGCCATTGTGGGTCGTTCACACCTGTCATCATCTTCAAGGCTGTCCTTGCCCATCTTAAAATTTGCTGCCCACCTTTTCACGGTTACATACGAATGAGCATCATCCCCTAATGTAGCAACCATATCGGCATGAATGTCCTTAGGAGCTAACCCCTTTTTATGGAGGTACTTGATGACACCACGATGCCAGATTTTGTCCATTTTCTCACAAACGTGATAGTATCAATTTTCTAAGTCTAGAATTCCTACGTTATTGCAGGTAAACTTGAACTCATTTGAGTCAAATCAAGTAATAAAGGTTTGGATTTAACGAATACAAAATTTCATGGCTGTTCGATGCCTGCTTCTTTGTCAGGCTCAGAACTTTTCAGCCTACTCTCGTATCTTCGCGAATTTGGTTTCCACGTTTTGTTATATTTTAAATATTGCAAGTCTCGCTACTTTGGACATCTCCTTTCTGATGCCCGGGACTTCCGTGGAGCGTGGGCCATGTTTGCTGTTTTTTTGCTCGGTGGAGGACGCCTATCTGGGTCGGGCGTCTCTTGCCTGATGCCTCCAGCTGACATGTCGCATGAGCTACGTCGGTCGGCGTGTGCTCGGAGGGGGATGTGGTGTGTTTGCCGGGTCTTGTCCATCATCCGTTTCGGTTTCAAAACTTTGGGGTATAGACACACTGATGAAGAATAAATATCAGAAAGGCCTCTGTGTCACTAAAATTGGTATAGTTACACCTTAATTGTACCTTTTTTGTTATGGATAGCCAATCGGCCATTTTGTGGGAAAGTAACTGTCCTTTTGGCGTTCATTAGGGTCTATATTTAATGCTTGTGTTTCTTTCCCTTTGGGAGGTGTGGGTCAATTGTAACAATTCCTTATCACTACCTTAACTTCTATTTTTCAAAACGATCGATTCATTTCTGTAAACGGAGTTGGCATCATCTACTACCTGTATACACACAATACTGTTTATTCTCGACATGAAATTTCAAAATGCGACAAAAATTAATACAATTAATTTCATGAATATGCCAAAAGCCTATGTATATTTTCAGATTATGCCAAGAAACAACTTCAAAGTTTCAAAACTATCGATTAGCCTACGCACACAAGTTGCCCACAATCTATATACACACAATAGTATTTTGTCTCAGAGATTAGGTTGTAAATTATTTATGCCCCCAACTTCGAAGCAGTTGATAGGGCATATTGGTTCTTTCTTGTCCGTCTGTTTGTCCGTCTGACCGTTACGTTTTCACCCTGTAGGAAACTCAAAAATGGTTTGAGGTAGGATCTCGAACTTTCATATATTCAATGTGCATGATAAATAAGCGGACACGTATTTTATTTTTTTATTATTTTTATTTTATTTTTTTTTTTTTGCCGGACTTGTCTTTGCAGAGTTACGCCCCTTTTCGGACTTATGCATTGTGGCTATGGGGAAACCTTGCGAGCAAGATATCTGGAGAACCACTTGAGCTAGGCTCATGATATTTAGTAAACAGTTTGGGTCTAAGGTGTATATGACCTGATTAACTTTTGACGAAATTCGGAAAATATTTAACGGAGAAACGCCCCTTTTCGGACCTACGCATTGCGGCTATGGGAAAACCTTGCTAACAAAATATCTGAAGGATCGCTTGAGCTAGGCTCATGATATTTATTAGAGTGTTTGCGTCTAATGTGTAGATGACCTGATTAACTTTAGATGAAATTTGGAAAATATTTAATGGCGTAACGCCCCTTTTCGGACTTATGCATTGTGACAATGGGAAAACCTTGTCTAATTATGTTTTTTTTAATTAGGTGTCTATTAGTGACAAGCATATGGTTTGGGGCATAGTCTTTCACAAACACATTTTCTAGTTTATTTCAAATTATGTCACAGACATATATTTTACACAAATACAATAACTAACAAAGGGATCCAGAAAGATGTCAATAGGCTTTTATAATTTCTGTTTCCCATCTAACTTGCAAATTACACATAACTAGTAAAATGAATATTACAAAGAAAATCACATCTCTATTTAACCCGATTATCAGACTAATAATACAGAAGATGAGACCGAAATAAAACAATTCAAGATTAGAGAGAGAGAGAGAGAGAGAGAGAGAGAGAGAGAGAGAGAGAGAGAGACAGAGACAGACAGAATTCTCAAGTTTTGAAGCGCTTACTGTCAATAATGAATTTCTGTACAGCAGAGAATATCTCACAGTTTTGATTATAATTTAACTCAGTATCGCCAAACAAAAGAGTGTTGGTGGTCGGTTGATAGTGCACTGTAACCTTCTCCATCATATCATTTCGCATTCTGTTGTTTCTCTGGCACTCAAATAAATAGTGTATGGTTGTTTCAGTAGTCCCACAAATACAGTTAGGGTCATTCACGATATATTTAGGAAGAGATGGTGACTGAGAGAGCTGCAAGAAGTTCTCAGCCGAGTATGTTGGATCTGAGCAAATCTTTCATCTTTGAAATAATATTTTGGGGGTTTTATTGAATTTCATTTAAGCGATTTTTAAAACTTGCTCAAGAATTTACACCTCTTATTTCAGGACTAAATTCGTTAGAATTTGCAAGAAGGTAGGAATAACGGAACAAAAACAGATCAGCCACAAGTGGTGCGCAATTAGTACCCATCGGAATACCCAAAACTTGTCTAAATAACTTAGTACCAAATCTTATGTAAATATTGTCAAGTAGAAAGGTAAGAGCTTTCTGACATGACCATTAAGTATAATTTTTCTTTACAATATAACAGTTTCTTTTATAACTGCTTTGGCTTTTTTTTTCAGTTTGATAATCACACAAATAAAAAAAAGATACCCTATAACCGATTGGAAGATGTCAGGTGAGTGAATCTCGCCCGACATCTCTCCGTCATTAGTTTACTCATCTGACACCTCACCTCACCGTCATTTATTATTTTTTTCTTCTCATTTACTGTTCATAATCCTTAATGTTTGTCTGTCTTCAAGGACGAGTCAGTATGAAACCAGCCGTACTTATTTCTGGGTGAGATCGATCTCTTCTTTTTCGGTGTAATTGCCCTCTAGAATGATACACTTGGACCAACGCTTTTTCATCTGCCCAGAAATGAAGAAGCCAGGGTCTTTGTCTCCGACCCACTTCTCAGCTGCCGCCACGACGTCTTTGTTGGACCGGAAATGACGTCCACGGATATCCTTTTCTCAATCTTTTGAATAGGAAATTGTAACTAGGAGCTAAGTCCGGAGAATATGCGGAGTTCGGTATTAGATGGTACCCATTCCGCTCAACAGCGTCCATCGCAAAGTTGCAATTCGGAGTTTTGCATTGTCCTGTTGAAACAGAATCCATTGGGAGAGTGTACATCGGCGTTTATTCCACGGATCGCAGTTCAGCTGGTCGAGTAAATCGGCATAATTTGAACGCATCTGTTATTGTACTTTTCTTTGTTGGAAAGTCCATTATCGTAATAACACCTTGTGGGTCCCAAAATACAGTTGTTACGAGCCAGGCGTTGCAGAAAGAAAAAGCAAACAAGCCTTTTGGAAAAAATTAACAAAATTTATTTACAAGTTATCTTTAACCTGTAGAAGCAAGAAAATTAAATGCACTTAGCTCTGTTATGAAATATCCTTGAATAATTCTATTTTCCTTGTTCCCACAGAATTCACAGTCCGAAATGAAAAATACTATCCTTTAACAATCCAACACAGAATTCAGAAATAACTTTTCTATAAACCCAAACTTCAAACTCCAAAGTCTGGCCCAAAGAGAAAAATCAAGCTGTTTTATAGACCCTAAGATTTCTCTGGAACGTTCCAGAGGGCTGTGGAATAAGATTAGGTAATTTTCTAAAAATAATGTAACCCCGAAGTTTCTGGAAGATTCCAGAATTATACTTTTCCTTGTAAACAAGATGTTTACAAATATATCACTCATTTCTAGAATATTATTTGAAAAGATATTTAAAGCATTATTATGTCATACAGTGGGGTGAAAGTTGGAATCAGAAAAATAAGTTCTGACGCATAACACAGTTGCCATCACCTTGCAAGCAGAGGGCTGCGTTTTGAACTTCCTTGGCCTCTGAGACCCCGGCCCTACCCACTGGCGGCTTTGAGTTTTATTCTCTGGCTCACAAAAATGGACCCAGATCTTATCAACAGTCACCAGTCGTGAAAGAAAATCATTTGCTTTTGACCTAAATCGCTTCAACCAAGCGCTGCATAGAAGCCTCCGTGGTGCAGTGGTTACGCTACTCGCCTTGTAAACCAGGGATCGCAGGATCGATCCCGGGCTTCTCCAGACTTTCGGATGAGTCTTTAAACCAAGGTCCCGTCTCCGTATGACCTTAGCTGTTGGTGGGACGTTAAACCAAAAATCACTCACTCACTCAAGCGCTGCATACTGATGCTCTGGTTGCCATTGGCTCGTCGCTAAGTGATTTTAGTTGCGAATACCCAAGCGATCATGCAAAACTGTTGAAACGCTACCTTTTGAAATGTGTAATACATTTGCTATTTCTTCCACCTTAATTGGCCTACCAGAGTACACTAGATCCCGCACTTTGTCATACATTTCTTCGTCGGTGGTATCTGATGATCGTTCTGATCTGGTTTCGTCTTCTAAAGACTTCTACCGCGTTTGAATTCCCAAACCCAGATTTTAACTTGTGCATACGATTGCACAGAAGAGCCATAAATATTGGTCATCTTGTCAACTTGCAATGCACATGTAATTGCTGACTGGTTTTACCTTTCAAATACAAGCACCGAATTACAACTCAACTTGGCGAAAAGCTTGCTTTGCATCGCTTACCATGTTTGACGTTCAATATTTGACATGCATTAGTGAATGACACGATGAGGGTGCAATTTTGCCCTCATGCCTAAAACATGTATTGAAAAAAGGCAAGAAAATCTTGGTTGTCTCGGTCAAATGAAAAATGGATAGACTGGTTACTTATTGACTTGCACTCGTATGTCAGGCCATATAGCATTGGGACATTTTCGTCTGCTGGTAAGCCACCTCCTTTAACTGCCAGTTTTAGAGTTTTTCCTTGGTTGCAGTGTTGAGAGAGAGAGAGAGAGAGAGAGAGAGAGAGAGAGAGAGAGAGAGAGAGAGAGAGAGAGACTTGCCTTACAGAAGTCAAAGCAGTAGAGCACCCCGGCACTGAAAGCTAGAAAAACCTTCACACCGAACCACATGCATGTAATGGAGGAACTCCTCCCATCGCGGCTTGGAGAAACACATTGGGCTGCAAGGGCTGAAACTGACTGCACACGAGTACTGGTTAACCGCTTCAATGATTGTGAATTTTTTGTATTACTGTTTATGTGTACATTAATAAACAGAGTCAAAAGCCAGCCACTTAAGGGTTAATCTTCCATTCGATCCACTAATTATCATGGTTTAATTGCCTCATTCATACCCCATATTTGCAGTACAAACCATTATGTTACATAGAGTTTGCTCATTTTCAGTTTGAATATATTGATTGTTAAATGATTAATACAACTGCTTGTTTACATCTATGCTGCTTTGAACTTTAGTTAATTGAATTTTGAGGTTTTTTTTTTTTTTTTTTTTTTTTTTTTTTGGGGGTGGGGGGGGGGTTGTTTTTTGTTCATCATCAAAAATATATACATTTTTACATTTCCATATGGGTACATAACAAAAGCCACATATTTGGAGCATTCCTATTATGTTATATTTGTATAAATAATCTGGTGTAGGTAAAATTTTATGAATGTATTTTAAAATTATAATTTTGTTATTTGTGTTTTGAATGTGCCTTAATATTTTCCTTTATTTGTGCCGATTTGTATCAGGATATTCCAAAACTAAGCTGGCTTAAAATTTTCTTTTGATATAATACAGTTATTAATTTGTTTATAATGTTTGAATTGCCTAATAAAAGTATCGTTTTTGTATGTTTAGAGGATATTTTTAACATTTATTGTTTTATTGGGTATGTTAAGGTTATGAACATATTGGTTAGAGGATATTGATGGACATACATGTACAATAAACTCCGCTATTAGGACCAACTTAATGGAATAATAATGCCATATCTAAAAGGTTTAATCTCTTCTTTGTTTGTGATTCATCAGTAGCAGCAATAGTAAAGGTCTGTGTTTAACGTCTCCATTGTTCCACGGACTTTGTCCATACTGATACTCCAAGACGCCACATGGTGCTCTTAGTAGTAGTAGTAGTAGTAGTAGTAGCAGAGTTCTGATGTTTAACGTCTCTATGGCCCCACGGACTTTCTCCAAAGTGGCACTGCAAGACACCCAGGATCCTCCAGGAAGAATCGACCTTTGAGATTGTTTCAAACTTTCCAAAAGTGATTTGGAACAGTCTAAAAGGTGGTCTTAATATATGAATATTACTGTTTATGTAGGTCAGCATATTGATTCGTTTCTATTACACAGTTATCGTCATCATTTTTATGATAGGAATGTCTTTTTTGTATAAATGAAAAAAAATACCAGTATTTTTCCAGTAGTCTTGAAAAAACGAAATTATTTTCCTATAGCACAGTAAAGATGTAGTTGCTTTCCTTGAAAATATATGTACACAAATCATCTTTTTCAAAAATACATACAATATCTTAAATAATAATAATAGTAATAATAATAATAATAAAACACAATCACAGTGCTATGATGTCTTTTAAATCCAACATCATTCCAGATGGGAATTGCAAGATGTCGCCCATTCTATCAGGTTTTAAAGCATGTTATACTTACTGTTCTTGTTTCCTGCTAATGGACGGGAGGTCTGATAGGGTTCTCTGTGAGACCGAAAATCCCATTTTCTTTCGCAATGTTTTCTTTGTTTCTAAAAGCATTTTTATGGCTTTATTACCGAAGATGATAACATATTTTGTTAGCTGCATTGAAACAACTCCTAAATTAGAATTCACGCTGTGATCTACATCCTTTTTGACATAATTACGTCAAATGTTTTATTCTTAAACAAAGATTCATTTCCGACTACTCAGAATGGTCCCCGAAATATACTCATCGGCTTTAAAAACGGAACACTTATGTCGATTGAAAATATTTTAACCAGCTCTTGAGAAAAAAAGAATATCTTACACGATGGGTCGTACACATGTATGAAACAAGTCTTCGGCAAGGCGTGTCAAACAAATTTTCATAGCAGCTGTTATTTTGGAGTAGCAAACACAGTACTCTTGATATATGTATATTAACCCATTTAGTACCAGATACCCCAAACGGGTACCCAGGCAAACAGTGCAGGCCCAGATCAGACGCCGCAGAACGCGGCGTCTGATCAGGGCCTACACTGTTTGCGAAAAGTTAAGTCATTTTCCAAATAAATTCTGATGAAAACACAACCTGACACCCCTTAATTTTGAAATGGACTCCTGTTATATATTAGGAGGAAGATTCCATTTGGTACAAAAATGAATAACCTCACCCATATTGAGCTAAGGATTCAATTGTCGTTGTATTTGTCGTTATATCAAATGCCGATCTGTTGATGTTCCTTCAAACCCGGCCTTACCAAAAGTATCATGTTTATGTTTAGTTTAGTTTAGTTTATTAGTTTATTAGAGTCTCATCATAGTTAACATACATAAAATATGTACAACTGAACAAGCTTTGGTGCAGTGGTAGCGCACCAATTTGTGATCCGATTTGTGATCGAGAGGTTGCGGGTTCGAGCCTCACGCTGACCAAAGTGTTGTGTCCTTGAACAAG
This sequence comes from Lucinisca nassula, assembly GCA_963580285.1. Lineage (NCBI taxonomy): Eukaryota > Metazoa > Mollusca > Bivalvia > Lucinida > Lucinidae > Lucinisca > Lucinisca nassula. Next base: position 64,639,059 of record OY757015.1, read on the forward strand.
GCACTTCATCCACATTGCTTAAAAAAAGAAAAAAACAGTACTGGTTACCACCCAGGAAATCCTGTTCGTAATGCCCAGATGTGAGCGAGTAGCAATAACAGGAGAAAAAAAAAAGAAAACAAAGTTACCATTTAAAAGATTAACCAAACCATTCTATAAAGAATTATAAGAGACTATCACAGCATTTTCTACCGGCCCCAATTGCTCAGTTGGTAGAATGTCTGCTCCGGGGAACGGAGGTCACGGGTTCGATCCCGGGCCGCGACATACCAAAGTCGTTAAGAAAGGTACTAGCTGCTCCTCGCTTGGCACTCAGATTTACGGGGTAGAGCTAGGACTGGTCGACCCAATGTCAGGATAATGTGACTGGGTGTGGTATCATGTAATGTGTCTGGGATATGATACCTCAGTGAGGCAGCACTATAAAAGTGAGCATTGAGCTGCCTGTCGCAACCAGACACCGTCGTGATATGACTGAAAAAATGTTGAAAGCGACGTTAATCCCGAATTCACACACTCACATGCTAAAACCATGTGTACAACATACGACAATTCATAAGATATTAAGATTGTCAGATTAATTACATTAATTATTCTTCGTTCGACCAAACGATACACGTCTCCGAGGGCAGAGGACATGTGGCAGACCCAATGTCTAGACAGCATACCCCCACCCCGGCTGAGACGCCCACTGACACCTTCATCTATTAGGATGATGAAGAACCTAAAAGAAAAGATGTAATAAAACTTGCAATACTTATTCGGCATCACGCTAACAAGTCCGCGAAATAAACACCCCCTTACACCCCATTTTATATAGAGAAAACAGGGGTTTACGGGGGCCTAAATTATTTTCCTTATTTCTGCTCCTAGACATAGGTTGTGGGTACTCGTTAGAACCGCCTCAATGAGGCGGTTCTAACGAGTACCCACAACCTATGCTTGCTTTATAAATAAGGAAAATGTCATCGATTTTCGTCAGTAGCCATTTTGGAGATGTGATAAAATGCACTTTGTCGCACGGGTTTGTTATCGTAATGGATTGATATCATTGCCCCGAGCCGCGTACTCCCGTGATTGGAAAAGGTTCAACCCACGAGTGAACCCGGCACAATCCAACAATATTCTTACTTGGCGTAGAACAAGACTAAAAAGAAAAAAAATCCTATGAACTCTTCAAACTGTAAACGAAGCTAAAGATCGTTACGAAAACACGCCTATACAAACACAGCGCAAATCCCACCTCCGAAAAATCGATTTTTTTATATACACCCCCCCCCCACCCCACACACACACACTCCTGCCCAAAACACAGACCGCGGGCACTCGTCAGAACCGCCTCATCGAAGCGGCCCCGGCGAGTACCCACAATCCACATCCCAGAGCAGAAACAAAAAAAAAAAACAAGATCCACTCCCGCAAACCCCAGTTTTACCACATAAAGGCGGGGCTCCAGGGGGTCAAAACGATACAGGCGTGTTTTCGTGATGTGATTCACCAGGTACCAAACTTGATGTATAAAAACAGCTTAGATTTATTTGTTTGACTTGAGGTTTAACGTCTCCGTCAACACTACAAAGGTCATTTTGGAGACGTTGCTTCCAATTTTGTGGGACTTTTACCCGACATTGAGATGAAATGACATCTCAAGCCCTGCAGTCCAATGAAACCAATAGGGTTTATAAGCATGGACGGGATGACTCGCACCGCTTTATCTGGACAGGCTTAGAGCCTCTAAACAGTTTACCAGTACTCTAGTGCGGGTCGGTTTCAGCTCTGCGTGGAAGCATCATGCAGCGCATATATTTCTAAAAGCCCCGATGGCCGGGGGCCACATTTATGATTTACACAGATAAAAGGCTCTTCGTTGTAAAATATAAAAACAGGTTTTTGCTACAGCTCTTATCATGGATTGGCTGGAGAATAAAAATGCTATCTTGTTTTCCCGAAATTAGGCTCAATAACTAAGGTCTTATTGAAAAGTTCGGATCTGAAATCATCATAGTACACAGTCCAGAAGTAGGTGTTCCTCACTCTCCACAGAATCGCAGAACGGACATTTACGCTCATTCAATGGCTTATTTTCGAACCTCCCCGTTTCAATGCGGAGCGGGGCGACTCCAAAACGAAATTTGGCAAAGGCCGAACGATGACGGAGCGGTAGCATGGTTTTGCAGTACGTTTCATCCCCAAATATTGTCTTAAATAGTGCATAAGTACGTAGCTTATTCCACCCCGCCCCGAGGGTCCTACGGGATTATGAACACTTGCGAACCATTTGTTTCTGAATGCCCCTATAATAACTGTTCTCAGGCTATGTACCATACTGCCATCTACTGGTTGACAAATGTTTAAAGCATCATTTATTTGCAAGTCCGAGAGGCGTTTACGCACTGTGTAAAACCAGTTTCTGTATCGAAACGAGGCTTTTCCATAAGCCCATATTGCAATGCGCTTATTCAATATGTTATTGGAGGTTCCATAAACGACCAATACAGACCCTTTGCTTTACAGTGCTTGGTTCCCAGCCCATATCACCTTGTAATGCAGCCACGGGGGTATACTTTCCCACACCTAAGAAGAAACGCTGTGCCCTGTTCTGCACCGCGTTGATACAGGAGTAAGACTTAAACCCCCATATACAAACCCCATTGATGACCGGGGACACCACAGAATCATACAATTTTGTAAAAACATTGTACGGAAACCCGCCTGCTAATTTACATTTAGAAATTAGGAGACCTACTTTGAGCCACGTTCTGATTAGGAATAGAGACCTATCTAATTGATAACTAAATGAAATGCCATTAGTACATTTGTTTGTTTGATTTGTTGCTTAACGTCCCCATCAACACGGTATAGGTCAATTTGGAGACGTTGCTTTCAATTTTGTGGGACTTGTACCCGACATCGCAAGCCCTGCCACCCATCACCAGTACTCGCGTGCGGTCGGTGTCAGCTCTGCGTGGAAGCATCATGCAGCCCGATCTATTTCTTCAAGCCCCGATGGGCAGGGGCCAGAATTTAGTACAGAAAGTATTTTTGCTAATTACAATTAACACATTCTGATTGGAAATTAAAGGATTGTATCAGCCATCCTACTCCCTATAACCACCTCATTTGTCCGCCCTGTCAAATAAGCATGGGACGTTTTGTCCACCCTGACAAAACCGTGTGGGACGTTTTGTCCACCCTGAAAAAAAATGGTGTGGGAGGTTTTGTCCACCCTGAAAAAAGACGTGGGACGTTTTGTCCACCTGGTCAAAAAAGTAATGGGATGTTTTGTTCATGGTACGTTTTGTCCTACATTCGGAAAAGTTACCTCAAATGGGATACTATTACTTTTTGAAGCATTAACCCCGAGTATACCTATTGATTTCCAAAAAAAAAAAAAAAAAAACAGCTCTGATCGATTTTACACTCGGACTGTGTCGAGTACCAGTGAAATCGTTCAGCTCGCTGAACCTCACTATCGAAACTTTTGCGCAGTCGTACATATTTTGATTTCAAGCGAGTGTTCTCACTATGGCAGAAACTTTTGAGCATGTGTGTGTAGCTTCTGTCGATTGTACCCAAACCAAGTATAACCAGGCACATGTATGCAGTTAGACCCTGGCAGGCAAATCTCAGCGATACCGATTATGTCTAAAATCGAATTGATAATTGACGACGCTCTAAGAACATAAATGTCTGAATCTTTATTAACCCTCCAACCCTGCACATTCCAATAACCTGCTAAAATCTACCGACGTGAGTTCTGTGATCTAGCACCCCCGTTCTGACCTCGTCTGCCTGAGCGCCCCTGTGAATCACGTGATCTTTCGCCACGAGAACGCTCTTCCCGCGGCCCAGAGCGCACTGGGATCTATCCGCCCTGCGCCTCGTGTCCCTGTAGGATGGAGAATGTGATCGTTCGCGCCCGCTGATCTTGTTTCTCAATCACCAGCATTGCAGACCACTCGAGCGCCCCGCAACGACAAATGTGTATAATTTCTGTGTGCTTTAACAACAAACGAGTAATTGCAAATTTATAAGACTTCAGATCACGACCCTTGTTACAAAAAAAATATCACTTCACTTCCTATAACTGAAGATACGAGGGCAAGTCAATAAAAACAGCTTAACTTATTTCTGGGTGGGATCGGTCTCTTCCTTTTCGATGTAATGATACACTTGGGCCAACGCCGTTCCAGTTGCATCATCCAAGAACTGAAGAAGCCAGTGTCCTTGTCTCAGACCCACTCCTCAACTGCCGCCACGACTTCTTCGCTGAACCGGATATCCGCGGATGTCCTTCAAGTTTCAAACTTGGGAATGGGAAATAGTTGTGAACTGTTCAAAAGCGGTCATTAATATTTTACGACCACATTGAACAGTCCCAAAGGTGGTCTTTTAATACAATGAGTGCAAAAAAAAAAAAAAAAAATAAATAAATAAAGAAAGAAAAGCTGAATCCTCCTACATATGTTTTTGGAAGAAGATCAGTCTGAAATCTCTGTTGGTCTTAATAATGGAATTTTAATGTTCTATAAACAAATGGGTTTCAGATTCCCGTAATTCGCCCCCGTTCTTGTGCAAAGGGGAATCCCTACCTTCCGGAAAACAAAATGTTTTTGTGTTTGATTTTAAATGGAATTGATTGTCATCATGAATCCTTTAATGATTTTTTTTTTAATGAAACCCTATGAATTTAATTAATTATTTTAGTGTCAAAGGAAAATATTTTCACAATTCTCATACTTTTGGGACCATCAACATTTCATTACGAAAACACACCTATTCAAAATATATTGAAAATTTTGCCACCCAAAACAAAGAGTTTTTTTTCTTCATATTTCTGCTCAAAACATAGGTTGTGGGAACTCGTTACAACCGCCTCGGCGAGGCGGTTCTAACGAGTACCCACACTCTATGTCTTAGAGCAGAAATAAGAAAGTTTTACCATTTACCATATAAAATGTGGTTTGACGGGGTCAAAATTAAAAAGTTTGATCGAGATATAATGGTAGTTCAAGCTAATGGGGGTTAATAACAGAAGAGGGTCAGATGGCATATTTTGGATGAGTAGAGGTTTATTATGGATCTTTTATCTTTCGTGTACTCATTACAATCGCCTAAATGGGACATATGTGTGTACGCATTAGAATCACCTCATTGTCGGTACTCATTAGAACCGCCTCATTGATGGGTTCTAATGAGCACCAACCATCGATGTTTGAAGCAGCAAAAAGAACATTGTGACGGATGCTCATTAGAAATTTACTTACTTTACAGTCATGCAAGAAACACCCATCTCACATGAACGAGTTATCATAATGGTTTCACGGGCTGTATGTGGTATTCTGGTCCTTTCTAGATTTATTTACATGATGAAACTAGACATAATGCGTATTTTAGATGTCTTTTTCCATTTAATTGCAGGAAAATTCTATTTTAAATCCCTCTTCTCAAATGCCGAGGTTTCATTTACAGTCACAGTCGAGGGTTTAAGAGGTTTTAAGTTGTTCAATATCTTCAATTAATTAAAATAGGAAGGTTCTTGAAACTGTACACATCTGTACGAATCGTTGAGCTTCTATCCACTTTTCCTTCGTGTTCATGACAACGGTTTCGTGAACTAGATTTCACCTCCAAATCCCGAAGAGTATCAAAGGCCAGTACAAAAACAGGGGCGGCTATCCCACATACAGAATAAGACCACATACATGTAAAAGAGTCTTATGGTCATCATGCGTGTAAAAATTGCATTGCACCACGAAAACACGCCTATATAAATTTGGTCCCCTTAAACCTTGCTTTTATAAAGTAAAACTGGGGATTACAGGGGTGTACATATTTTTTTTTCTAATTTATGTTAAAAATGTAGGTACTCGTAAGAGCCGCCTTGCCGGGGGGGGGGGGGTCTAACGAGTACCAACAAAGTATGTTAAAGAAAAAAAAATGTGGGTACTTGTTAGAACCGCCTTGCCGAGGCGGGGCAAGGTGGTTCCGACGAGTACCCATAAAAATGTTTTGAGCAGAAATGTGAACGTTATCAGATATTTTATCTGAAAATTTACAATTTTTGGTGGTAAATTTTTCAATATATTTTAATAGACGTACAGCGTATACATGTACACAGATATAAGACTGGGTGGATGCACAGACTGATCTTAGTATTCGCAACTAAATCAAAAATCACGTTTGTCCCCCACCCATCGAGGCTTGGAGAAATAGATTGGGCAGCATGCTGCCTCAACGCAGAGCTGAAACAAACCGCACATGAGTACTGGTAAACCGCTTAGAAGGTCTAAGCCTGCCCAGGCAAGTTGGTGAGAGTCGGACCGCCCATGCACATAAACCCTATTGGTTTCATTGAGCGGCAGGGGATGAGATGTCATTCCATCTGTATGACGGGTACGGCTTGAAATAAATGGGCTGCATGATGCTTCCACGCAGAGCTGAAACCGACCGCACACGTGTACTAGTAAATCATTTAGTAGGTTTAAGCATGCCCAGGCAAGGTGGTGCGAGTTGGACCGTCCATGCATATAAACCCTATTGGTTTGATTGGGCGGCAGGGATTGAGATGTCATTCAATCTGAATGTCGGGTAAAAGTCCCACAAATAGGGAAGCAACGTTTCCTAATTGAGCCAAATAGTATTGACGGAGACGTTAAACCTCAAATCAAATACACTAAACAAAAGTCACCTTTGCGCCCTCACGCCGCCAATGTGAAAAAATATCACTTCCAGTCCCGCGAGAGCGACATTTACACCATATTTGTTACATGTATTTATCACAATGAATAGTTTAGTGATCTTTTCCCAGATGAGTTCAAATATTGTCCCAAACAGGATGGATCACTGTTGATTGATAGACGAGCTCAAGAAGAAAATTGATCGCTGACCGAATTTAGCAGCATTTAACGATAAACGGGAGTGTTATTACAAGAACATACAAAATAAGCACTTGATCACTTTTTGCTATTTCGGGTTCAGTGGAAGTTGAAAAAGTCTGTTATTCTTTCTAGATAATACGGAGATCATCCCATGCGTGTGTATAGGTCAGCCTGGTCATTATGGAGCATCTATTCTGAAACAAATTAGGAAATTACTTTTATGCCTGTTTTTATTGCGGGTTGATTAATATTCCTATCATCCCTATATCATATTTGAGCCAAAGTCACTGGAAAACCCTACCTCCAGACAAGACACAAACCGACCTGCTCAGTTAAACATGCTAGCTACAGTCTTGATATTTTATATATAAAAACTAGAGGTAATGTACTCTGCGTGAAGCGAACACAAAGATGCTTATCCTGATCAGCAGCTTTGTTGTTCGCCATTGCCATAAAACCCTTTTTCTCAAAACGCGGCTCATATATTAGATTTCGAAGATGGGAGCTTGCATAACACTGATTGCCGGGCCATCAAGGCGCCACTATCATATTGGGTCTAATACTCTGTATGATGTTTTTGTTGATGCAGTTTTGTCGAAGTTTAATATCAAGATGCAAATGAAAAAAAAAAAAAAAAAAAAGATATTCGGCGAAAGCAGGTCTGGCCCAAACAACACCCTCGGGATTTACATGTTAGTGTGCATATGCCTTGGAGTACCGTAAAATGGGCGCCCTTGGCCATGGGGGTTGAAGAAATAGATGGGCTACATGATGCTTCCACGCAGAGCTGAAACCGACCGCACACGAGTACTGGTAAACCGCTTAGAGGATCTAAGTCTGTACAGGAAAAGGGGTGCGAGTCGGACCGTCCATGCTTATAAACTCTATTGGTTTCATTGGGCACCAGAGCTTGAGATGTCATTTCATCTCAATGCCGGGTATAAAATCGCACGAAATTTGAAGCAACCTCTCCAAAGGACCTATACAGTGTTGACGAGGACGTAAAACTTCAAATGAAACAAACAAACAAAACCGTACAAGAAAATCGCAAAATGGCATTATGAAAGGGTTTTTTGAAAAAAGGTTAACCAAAAGGTAAACCGGGACTCGGACGCGCGCCCGCCCTCCCGCCCGCCCGCACGGACATAGCTATTCTAAAGGACGGAGTTTTTCCTTGAAAAATGGACCTCATAGAAAATCAAATTCATAACATTAACATGTCCGTGAAATGACACCCCTATAAACCCCATATAAAGAATTTACATGGGTATACCTATACATTATTTTTATTAATCCCTGTTCCAAAAAAATAAAATGTGGGTACTCGTTAGAACCCCCTCACTGAGGCGGTTCTGACGGACATCTGCAATCTACGTTTGGAACAGTTGTAAGATTATTTTGTTTGAAATGAGGTTTAACGTCCCAGCCAGCACAATTAAGGTCATTTTGGAGACGTTTCTCAAGCTTGCAGGCCCCATGAATCTAAAAGATTATATGCATGAACTGCCCGACTCGCATCACTTTGCCTGGACAGGCTGAGTCGCCTGATTAGACTCTTCTGGAGTCCATGTCTGTTGATCTGAACATATATATTTGTCATTTTGTCTATGGACTAATGATTTTGGATTAAAGCTTTGGTACTACGACCTAAACTACTTTTCACCACTAGGCTGGTGTCTCTGCCTGGTGGATGGTCTGTCCGTCCCCGACGGCACCGTCAACCTAGTATTTTAAACATTGTCAGACACAAATACATAGATACGACAGTGGCTGGGACGACGCCCACTATAAAAAGGTCCCGAATATCAAAGGTTGCTTCCGCGAGAAGTCAACCCGAACATGTATTTCCTGCAGGTTCCAAGGGCACGGCATCTGCAGCCCGATTAGGGGCCCCTAAAATACTTCTGAAAGATATACAAGAAATGACATACTTACAGTCTGATGACAAATCCCTTTGGTACCGTGATGATCTGTTTACCAACAGATCAAAAACTGTACAGTTAAACTACGTGATATTTTGAAATTTGATTACAGTGAGCCACGTTGCAATATCACGGATACAAAGTTTACTAGTGGACTCACTAATAAAACATACCATACACGGAGCTGGGACGATCTCAACTGTAAGTCCTCAAATATTGTCTATGGAGTGGAATGTTCACTTTACGGACTGATATACGTATGGGAGACAAAAGGACAACTGCGTACTAGAATGTCTGGTCACAGATATGAAGTGAATAATGGAGGCAATCAGTTGTTATACCAACATGTCAATCTAGCAGATCATTCTAGTTTGTTCTTCAGGGTAAGAATATTGGAAAAATATACCGCCCTACTGATAATCCCAGCTTGAGCACACCACTTCGTAGAAAACGTGAGGAGTTCTGGATTAGAGAATTAGGCACTGCAGCACCCTACGGTTGCAATGACAAGATAGACTCTGTAGGAAATCTTACCAGCCCTGGATGCAGCTCGGTCAATGTGATGAGGCTCTTTGGCAGCTCTCAACAACGTAGGAGAAGTCATGGACACATTCGACAATCTCCTTCCACACGTCCAGCAACCTTTAGAACTTCATCATACTCGTACCAAACTGTATCAACTGCCGGTTACTAAACTTCGCTCTTTGCAGAAAGAAGCTTTGGATGTGAACACGTTCGATCCAAATTCTCCTGAATATAAGCTGGGTGCTATTATTGCGGATGTTGCTATGTTTCGGTTGTACAAGCCAGTACAAACAGTTTCTCCAGAAGAGACTCCACCTCGTGACTTTCTGAAGCTTGAATTCAGAAATAAAGGCCTTGACGCTGTTAACATTGGCAATATTCTAAACAATAAAACAGTGACTTCAAATGTACCAGCTTATTTCAAAAACAAGAGCCCACCAGTTATTTCCTACAGTTATTCTACTCCGATTGCACCCAACCATGCTGCACGGTCTAGATGCCGACACCATTGCCCAAAACCCCTCCGAATGTTCATGTAATGTCTCAGAATTTTGTTACAATCCAGCAGGTCACATAATTACAGGAGACCTCAATATTGTTAGAAATGACAAACTTCGAGACATTAGTTCAAAGGGCCCCAAATACAGGGAACCAAAATCGTTTACTTGGAAACAGAATTCCAACTTAATTTTGGATTCTGTTGAAGAGTATGCACGGCGCTGGGCTAGGGAAGAGGATGCGGAGGTTGACACCCTCTCCGAATGGGTAAAATCAGTAATGGCCTTGGTAAACAGACGTATAACAGTACTCAGCAGAACCATGTCTCGCCGACATTATTCGGTGTTTGATAATCCAGATGTTGCTGCTGAGTTAGCTGAAATCCATCAAAAGTTTGTCGTTGTTCCAGTTGACAAGGCATCTAACAATATTGTGTTTGTTTGCAAAACACACTATATAAACTGCTTAAAAGAAGAGCTTGGTTTGAGCACTATCACAGGCAACCCAACATATAATCTTTCTTCTTTGTCCAAAGATGAAAATCTGCAAAACCACCAATCGGTGATGCTTTTGTTTGGAATTTCCCTCCCAGAGGAAGATATGGAACTTCCAAAGCTGTACTGGATTCCTAAGCTTTCCAAGAATCCGTACAAGCAGAGATATACCGCGGGTTCAGCTAAGTGCTCAATCAAGCCTCTTTCACAGATCCTAACACGAATCCTTACTGCAGTTAAAGATGGACTTCAAAAATATTGTGACACTGCATATGCCAGGAGTGGTGTGAATCAGATGTGGATCTTGAAAAACTCCAAAGAGCTTCTAGAACATCTTCAGTCACAGTCTTTTCTCTCAGCATAAAATCGTTCGATTTCCCAACACTCTACACACAATTTCTCATGATAAATTGAAATCTAAACTCAAGGAAATCATAAATCAATGTTTTTTTACACAAGAATGGTAACTGTCGCGACCAGTATGTTGTCCTTGGCTACAAAGACACATACTTCGTTCGAGATTACTCTGATGCACCGAAAAATTACACTGATGCAGATGTCATAGGGATGCTGGACTATCTAATTGACAATATTTTCGTGGAGTTCAGTGACCTATTATTTCAGCAAGCAATTGGCATACCAATGGGTACTAATTGTGCACCGTTGCTTGCCAACTTGTTCTTGTACTCGTATGAGGCGGAGTTTGTACAAGGTCTCGTCAAAGCAGGCAAGAAACGCCTTGCACAACAATTCAATTTCACTTACAGATATATAGATGATTTATTGTCTCTGAAAAATGCTAAATTCGCAGAGTACTTGGAATTCATCTATCCACGTGAACTTGAAATTAAGGAAACACAGAGACTGCAACCTCCTCTTCATACTTGGATTGTTATCTCTATATTGACAACGGGAAGCTTACTACTAGGATGTACGATAAACGAGATTACTTCAATTTTCCCGTTGTTAACTTTCCCTTCCTAAGCAGTAATATCCCGTCTGCACCAGCATAATATGGAGTTTACGTTTCACAGTTAATCCGTTATGCTAGAGCCTGTTCTAAGTATCAGGACTTTATGGAACGTGGGAAGGTGCTCACTACCAGGTTGTTATGCGAGGGGTATCAAAAAACCAAACCGGTATCAACACTAAAGAAGTTCTATGGGAGGCACCATGACCTTGTTGATCCGTACAATGTGGCCATTTCCAGACTTATTTCTGATATGTTTGCCAATGGAAATCCATAGGAAGACTTCCAAAATCTCGGACATACCCTTCTCGGCATATACACCTTTTCTTCGTTCGGGTCGATGGGCATGGTGGACGAAGCTTGCTTACCAAGTAATGCTTACTATCCGCGGACGCCTGATTACACTCTTCTGGAGTCCATGTCTGTTGATCTGAACATTGATATTTGCCATTTTGTCTATGCACTAATGATTAACGCTTTGGTACTACGACCTAAACTACTTCTAGGCGGTTTAGCAGTACCCATATACGGTCGGTTTTACCTCTGCGCAGCCCAATCTATTTCTCCTAGCTCCGATTGGCGGGGGCCAGAGCAGAAGTAAACATAGAAAATAATTATGACAATTTTACAACAGACGTATACATGTACCAGTATATGAACAAAGCACGGTCACACGTTGATAACATCACTTATAAGTAAATGGTCAATGGGTGTATGCGCAAAAACTGGTCCTAAACATGACCCCGAGTTTATAAAACAGTTTTTCATGGCCTACACACTTGAGCCTCAAATTGGTCCTGCTAAAAATTTTAAACAGTTGTTGGCATTTAAAATTTATCATATGACGTCGCGTCTGAGAGTGTAATAACGCCATGTAATATTTTCAATAATCCACCAGTGGATTAAATGTGCAAATTAGGTAGATACGTCCCGTAACGTTTCATGTACGACGTCCTTAACGACGTCGTGTTTACTAATGGCGGAATATTGACATTTTTTTGTAAACGAACGTGAATAAAATGCGTGATAAATAGAATCTGGCAGTCGTGCTCATGTATTATTGAATTTATTAAACTCGTTGAGGAAAAGGGATAAAATGCTCGGCAAAGCCTCGCATTTTATCCCTTTTCATCAACCCGTTTAATAAATTCAATAATATACTCACCGGAAATAGAAACTATACACTTTTAAATTGTCTCGCCTGACAAAACAAGTGGATAATTCAGTTAAAAATTACTGATTAAGGATTTGACTAACTAAAGACATTAATCCTGTAACAATTGTAAGAAAATCTGGTGTTCAAAATAAACGTTTTTCGGGAAAATGTAAAAAAGTGCATTTTTCACAAAATCTGTTTGTAATCAAATTTTGACTTTAACCTTTTTGCGTATAGGTTACAAGTGAAAAGTAAGGAATAAAAAAATAACATAATATCTAAAAATTATCGAGAAACAAACATTTTATTGAAATCTCAAAAACTGCTTTTTTTTTCAGCGAAATTTTCAAAATAATGTTTCAAGCCAAATATCGACCCAAAAGTGCCTTCAATCATTTTAGCATCTTCAGCTGTGTCTTAAATATTGATTAAACCAAAAACCGCAATCAGAAGTGCCATACTTTTCGCTCACTTCCGGTGGTTTGGTCCAATATTTACACGTCGATAACATTTCAACCATTGTGAAAATTTTCATTTTGTAAACAATATTCCCAACGTTAGATGATACTAAATAACTGGTAAAAATGGGAATCACATTCTCGACACAAAATGTTTGACCCAATGGAAACTTGAACAGCAAGATTCGGACCCTTGCTTTGAACCCGTGGCTTTACCCGTTAAATCGTAGCTATCATTAAACGTTTTATTCGATAAATAAGACATGCCAATTATGATAATTTATATAATTGTAATTCAAATTTCATTAAAATGTTTTGCCAGTGACAACTCAAAAATGAGTGTATAGTTTCTATTTCCGGTGAGTATACATGAGCACTCATGTAAGATCCTCTATTTATGAGCAGGACAAACAACATTCTCTGTTTATCTGAGCATGTAATTCACCTCAGTAGACTGCGATTTAATTTTTATGAGCATTACAGATCTGGGACCAGTTCTTCAAAACTAACGACGTCGTTAGTTAATGTATCGTTAAAACTTTGATCATTTATTATGGCAAATATGCTGAAATTTTTGCTGAAAAATGTGAGCAGCTTTTGCGGACGCAAAAGCTGCTCACATTTTTTCCAGCAAAAATACATAAAAAAACGACACTTTGAACAACTGGCCCCTGGACAAAAAGGGATATCAGGTTGGTTATTTGTTTACTTTATGTCAGCAGTATAGAGCCTGATCAGAGGTCGCTTTTTTGCGTCTGATTCGGGTCTACACTCTTTGCCAATAACGCTAAATCATGAAATTTTGATTCCCTTAAATCCCACTTTTTAGTTTACAGGGGTTTACAGGGGTTTACAGTGGTATACCTTATGTTTCTTATTTTTGCTCAGAATCATAGAATGTGGGTACTCGTTAAAATCGACTCGCCGAGGCGGTCCTAAAGGTTTTTGAGCATTATAATAAATATCAGAACTTTTATCTGATTTTTTTTTTCATTTTTTTGTGGGAAAGCTATCAATATATTTGAGTAGGCGTATTTTCGTAATGAAACAGGGGACACAAAACCGTTCATTTGAACGCATTTAAAATCTATTGGTCGGTGAAAGTCACGCGCACAGCAGCAGTACAGGAGTTGTAGTATTGTTATTTTTGGCCACATGCACATGTGTTAATTTGCACACTTGCTCATATGCGAATTAGTTATAGATTAGCAAACGTATATTTGCTTACCGTTTACATTGACTGAGCGGTCCCCGCCCATCGGGGCTTGAAGAAATATATGGACTGCATGATGCTTCCACGCAGAGCTGAAACTGATCCGCACAGGAGTACTGGTAAACCGCTTAGAGGATCTCAGCCTGCCCAAGCACAAAGCGGTGCGAGTCGATCTGTCCATGCTTATGCACCCTATTGGTTTCATTGGGCGACAGGGCTTGAGACGTCATTTTATCTCAATGTCGGGTAAAAGTCCCACAAAATTGGAAGCAACGTCTCCAAAATGACCTTTACAGTGTTAACGGGGAAGTTAAACCTCAAATCAATCAATTACATTGACTTTGAGAGTCTGAACACACCACATACACACGACCTCTTTTTGATACTTAAGAATTAATTTTCCACATACACTGTAATACGTCAATAACGCAATGTCATAATCAAAGCACTGAGAGTACTGGTGGGTCGATTGTATCTTAGTGTAGTTAGGAAAATGGGCCTGAGCGTGGACTGTTTCGTTTAACCCTTAAACTCCGTTACTGAAAGCAAACCGTGTAGACCCTGATCAGACGCTGCGTTTTTCGGCGATTGACCCTTAAATTCCTATACACTAAGCAATCAGTGAAGACCCTGATCAGAACGCGGCGTCTGATCTGGGTCAACACTGTTTGCCTAGCCCAACCCACGATTCCAGCCCACATTTTAGAGTTAACTTTTTACGTAAACACGCTGACCTCACTGCGATAAAATTCTATAAATAATCTGCGTGGATTCCTACAAATCAGTGATAGTCAGTTGGACTCCAGCACTAATAGAGGTTTTGTCTTTTATACCTTTGGGTCGCTTGATAAACAAATCGACCCAAAAATTATATGGCATCACATGTAAAAGCAAACAGCAAGAAGCACCATAATCTACTCTTGCACATGCTCGCGTGGTACGCATCACGAAATGAACACCACCGCCACCACCACCAAACCCCACTTTATATACAGGTCCAGGAAACTGGGGTTTACGGGGGTAAACATTATATGAGGCCCGCCAAGCGAATTTGTGTCTTCGAGCATTCTGTCATGACAAATTTTAACTGCGCATGCCTAGCCATTCAGAGGTGCCAGGGATATGGCTTTCTGTCTGAAGGTTCCTCTTGATTCACTGCTTGTATGAGCGAGCAGCGAAGGTTCTGGCGAGAATGCGCGGATGCGCAGGCTCGCCTGAACCTTCGCTGCTAGCATAGGCGATAAGTACCAAAATCGCTTGACGGGGCCCATATTATGTTTCTTATTTCTGCTCCAAGACATACTTGTAGGTTGTGGGTACTCGTTAGCACCGCTTCAATCAATGATTATGTTTGAAGTATAAATAAGAAAAAATATCACACATTTTCATCCGAAAATTGGCCATTTTGGAGATCTGATAAAAATGTACTGTGTTGCACGGATGTGTTTATCGCAATCAGGTAATGGCGGCGTCGCTACGCTAGCCATGACAACCTTGCGTTTTCTCAAGGGGAAGGCGAGGCAGCTCCTGCAAAAATATTTTTGCCACCCATGTCAATAGGGCCAACTATTAAAGGAAAGAATTTGGTCCTCCGGAACAAATTCTTTCCTTTCAGAGTAGACCACTTTTTAAGCATGCCTGAGGCTATAGAAAAGCGAACAGAAACTCCCGAAAGTTGTCTGCCTTTGAAAAATGTCGGGAAAATCTGCCATGTGTTCCCATTGCCCTTATTAATCTCAGTTGAAATCGACATAGGATAAACGACGACTTACACTCGTGGTCATTTTATATGAAATCAATGTAACTCGCCAAAGGCTCGCTTTATAAATTTCAGAATAAAAAACAACACTCGCTTAAGACCCTGTATATCTTATAATTTTGGTGTGAATAAACTAATAAGATTTTGGGAGTCGCAGAGTGCTGCCTGACGCCCTAATTCCATACATCCTTTTTTCCTTTCTAAAATACCCATTTTTCTTTGTTTTATTTTGTTGAACGAAGTAAGTGATCATATGTGAGCACTTGTGATCATTATCAGTTTACATGTTTATGGGTCACAAATTATCTATAATTGATATACAGGAGATTTTAGCAGACTTTACTGAGCGTAAACATCTATAGCATAAAAACGCATGTGGATATAGTATACAAATTGGTATGCTCAGTCAAAAAAGTGAGCACAATGTTATACAACTACATATAAAATGCATTCTGTGCAGCTCACATACACATATCCGGTACCCGTCAGGTTAAGAACACTCCTCTAACCCACTTTTCATGAAGAGAAAAGTGGGGTTTACAGGGGGTATTTATTTCCCTTGTTTTAGCTCAGAAACAATGATTGTGGGTATTTGTTAGAGGCGGTTTTACCTAGCAAATGCGGCCTACATGTATATTGGGAGCATAAATTAGAAAAAAAATATCATATATTATCATCAGAACAATAATAGTTTTAGAGATATAAAGAATGTACTATGTCATACAATGCAAATAAATGTAACAGATAGGTTTGTGCGTTTTGCAGAAAAATGTGTAATTATTTAAATAAGGTTAGGGTCAATTTTAAATTTCGCAGATTTGAAAGAAATTGACCGGAAGTGCAGGGGCTTTACATGTAACACGGCGGTTTCTCATAAAATTAACCAATATTTAGAGTGATCACATCTTCGATGTATGGCTGCCCATAAACGAAATCAGGCCCGTAAAATGACCCCCCCCCCTTTAAACCCCACTTTATATAGAGTAAACTGCGGTTTACGGGGGTGCATAATTTTTCTTAACTCTGCTGCAATACATAGGTTGTGGGTACTCGTTAGAACCGCCTAAATGAGGCGGTTCTAACGAGCACCCACAACTTATGTTTGCACTATAAATAAGAAACATATTACGGATTTTCATCAGAAAAAAAACAGTCGTTTTGGAGATGTGAAAAAAAGTCACTATGTCGCACGGGAATGTTATTGTAATGCATTGACCTTGCGTTTTGTCTGATGATGTCATTAGGCAGTTATACGTCCTAGGGTGGTCGCTGCTAGTCCGGCCATTATATTTACATGTACCTAAAATTATGGTAAAATAAAACGCGTTACATTAGATTTCATTTTGAAAATAGAGGCACTAACCATGTATGTATTTTCTGGTCCGATAGTTTAGTGAAACCATTGATGCCACGGAAAGGTGTAGCGAATGTGGGAGTCAGTGAAAGATCACCAATACAATGCCTCTTCAAGCTGCACGCGTAGTAGTTTAACACTATAAAACAAGAGACACAAAAACACGCAAGTCAGTTAATTGACAAACAGTTGACAGATTATTTGACAAATAGTTCGAAGTTTCTAGGAGTGACAAATAGCAGCCTCGAATTTTGGATTTCAAGTTCAAAATAACATTAAGAAATTTAGAAATCAAAAGACAGAATTAACAAAAATAAAAAATGCTGGTGAGTTCTTTGATTTATTATTATTATTTTTATTATTGTTATTATTCTATTGAGTTCTATTTTGAAGATGTGTTATGACAATATTTTGATCCGATTTGGATGTTTAAATACTTTGAACTTAGTTGAGTTTCATCACGAGTAATGACCACCCCTGGAAACCCGACTTTTTAAGGAGAAACCAAATTTACATGGAGAAAGCTGGGGTTTACGGCGGAGCATTTATTTTTCTAAAATCTACTCTAATAAAAACTGTTGCGGGTACTAGTTAGAACGGCCTCAACGATGCCATTTTTACAAGCACCTACAAGCTATATTGGGTAAAAATAAATAAGAAAATATAAAAAATGTCCATCAGAAAAAAAATCTTCTGAAGATATGACCGATTACGATATGTCACATGGATGTGTTATTGTTTTGTTGGTGTTGAGCGTTTACGTCCCCGTCAACACTTTTTTAACGTCATTTTGGAGACGTTGCTTCCGATTTTGTGGCTTTGTTTTTTTTTTTTTTTTTTTTTTTTTTTTTGGATTTGAGGTTTAACGTCCCTGTCAACACTGTAAAGGTGATTTTGGAGACGTTGCTTCCAATTTTGTGGGACTTTTACCCGATATTGAGATGAAATGACATCTCAAGCCCTGTCGCCCAATGAAACCAATAGGGTTTATAAGCATGGGCGGTTCCGACTCGCACCGCTTTGCCTTGGCAAGCTTAGATCCTCTAAGCGGTTAACCAGTACTCGTGTGCAGGCCGGATTCAGCTCTGCGTGGAAGCATCATGCAGCCCATATATTTCTTCAAGCCTCTATGGGCGGGGTCCAATCAGATTTTGTGGCACTTGCATACCCGACAGTGAGATTAAATGACATCTCAAGCCCTACCGCCTAAAGAAACCGCTTGGTTTATAGAAGCGGTCCGACTCGTACCACATTTCCTGGGCAAGCAGTTTACCAGCTAGTGCTCAAGTTCGGTCGCTTTCAGCTCTGCTTGGAAACACCTTGCAAATATATTTCTTCAAGTACCGATGACGTGGGCTTGGGTGTGTTATCGCAGTGTTATTTGTATTTGAAAGGACATAAAAAAACTGGCCCTTTATTAAAGGTGCTTGCCACATAGAGGTGGCCTTTCAGACAGGTTGCGTGCTTTAATAATACGATAACTTACCCGTCCGACCTAATGAATTTTAACGGTAGTTTACATGATGAAAATTACCGGCCCCGATAGCTCAGTTGGTAGAGTGTCCGCTCCGGGGAACGGGGGGTCACGGGTTCGATCCCGGGCCGCGACAAACCAAAGTCGTTAAAAATGGTACTAGCTGCTCTTCGCTTGGCACTCGGATTTACGGGGTAGAGCTAGGACTGGTCGATCCAGTGTCAGGATAATGTGACTGGGTGTGGTATCATGTAATGTGTCTGGGACATGATACTTCAGTGAGGCAGCATTATAAAAGTGAGCACTGAGCTCCATGTCGCAACCAGACACCGTCGTGATATGACTGAAAAATTGTTGAAAGCGACGTTAAACCCGAATTCACACACACACACACACACACACACATGATGAAAATCCGCCATAGCTCAAAATATAGGTTTTGTGGGCTCGTAAGAACCGCCTCATTGGCAAAAATTAGAAAAATAATAAATACCCCCATAAACCCCACTTTTCTCTTTAAGAATAAGGGTTCGATATCTGCCGGGGCAAGAAACATCTTTTGTGAAGATTGCTTTTCTATGGCCCTTCCACTGGTTCAAGAAGGGCAGCTGTCAGTTTCAGGCGAAATAATGTGCACGTTTATGCATACGATATCGTCCAGAAAGTGTGGTTAGGTATGCTGACCGGCTCGATATTGACTTGGCCGTTAAACTCCAAAACAAATAAACCAAGGTATGTTGGTTATTGAGTTCGGCTCACTCGCACAACCCGCATAAGAGTAAATGGAGAGAGTTCGGTCGACTTAGAAAGGATGACTATAATCACCATGTCTGTCCTTCCGTTCGTCCGTACGTCCGAATATCTATGGTCATTTAGCGAAATATTGTCAACGCGATTAAACCGCCCAGACTATCTATATTCTATGTTTTTTGGAGTGTTGGATAAATAACGACAAGATTCAAACAATAAACTTAAACATTGCCATATAGAATAGCCTCGCCGAAGCAAATTATGAAAATATGGAAATAACCTGAACATTCAAACCGTTTGGAATATTTTTTATCATTTTGGGTATTCTGACAAATGCGGGCAAGAACTAGCGTATGGACCTAAACATGCTAGATTTCTATTCATCACGTGGACACACCCGTGAAATGAAGACCCCCCCCCCTATACCCCACTCTATATAGAGAAAACTGGGGTTTACGGGGGTATACATTATTTTTCTTATTTTTGATCCAAGACATAGGATGTGGGTACTCGTTAGAACCGCCTCAATGAGGCGGTTCTAACGAGCACCCAAAACCTATGTTTGCTGTATTTGTAAGAAAAATATCACGGATTTTCATCAGAAAAGTAGCCATTTTGGTGATGTGAAAAATGCACTATGTCGCACGGGTAGTGTTATCGTAATGAGAATAGCCAAGCCGAGGTACAAAATGTGAAAGTATGGAAATGACCATAACACTCAGACCGTTTTTGGAATATTTTAATAATTTTGACTGCACTGACCAAAGCGGACAAGGACTAGCAAATGAAACTGACACTTTGTTCTTCTTTTGAATTATATCTCAGTTGAAAATGTCATCTGTTGCATTTGGCAATTTAAGTTTCCATTTGTAACGATTTGGTAAGATTCCATTTGATAGTAGCCTATACTAGGATCGGCATTGGCACTTTACGTGTTGGCTTACTCATTCGAAATTGTTCTCTGCTACTGTTTTTATTGGTACTTTTAGGGTTTGTCCGGTTCTGCTACATTGTGATGGGCACTCTCATTGTACGGTCCGCATTAAGTCGACCTCGATTTTCAAAGCAGTCCCTATAACCACCCTGTCCAACTCATCATCCTTTTGTACATTTCGAACGATTTGATTGGTTGAAATAAAAGTTAACACTTCGATAAAGTCCATGAGCAAGACTCTCAGAGTTACAGGTAGTACCATAGCGTGACGTAGAACCCGAGCGTTACGCATTCATTACGCAAACACGCATATACAAAAACATTGCCACCTTTATCGCCGAAAAAATGAAAATTTTATGATGAAAAATTGTGATATTTTTATTATTTCTGCTCAAAATATAGATTACGGGCACTCGTTAGAACCGCCTCATCAAGCAAGTGAATGGAAATAACTCTATGGTTAAGAAGCCAACATCAGCAGTTTTTCACCTCATCCAAGCTTTTATCCCAAGCAAACCTATTTGTAAGTTCAAGGAAGATTCGAACAAAACTTAATGACATATGATCATGATGATTATGACAAGGTTAAAAAATAGGCGTTTATAGCAATCAAGGGGTCATAACTCTATGGCAGATTGGCCGACCTCACCAGTTTTCAAACTTGTCCGAGCTCAGTTTTTCCCAGCCTACTTATACGTAAGTTTCAGAAAGATCCGATTAAAACTGAAGGCGCTACTGGCGAGGGCAAGCATTTTACCATTGTAAGTTAATGTGAGCTTGTGGTTGCAACAGCAACCAAAGTTTTCATTCAATTTCGATAAAAACCCTCAACCAGAGGCATACTCCAGATGAGAAATGATTGAGATCACCCTGCTTAAAATATAACTGGTCAAAGGTGTGGACGGACAGACGCCGGACGGACGACGGATATGGACTTACATCCTATAAGCGCCACTGGATCCCCCCCCCCCCCCAACCCACCTCCACAGGTGAGCTAAAACGTTTGTGTTCAGGCAATTGACTGTACAATGTGTATACGTATCTGAACGCGACATTTACATATGTTTCATTCTTAATGAACTTTCAAAAATATAGAACTCAGTCATTGAAGCAGGTGTTTCATACATTCATGCTAAGTTCAAAATCTGATATTTTGTTATTTTGTAATCGTCTAGACGTTTGAGCTGTATCTGCTAAAATGCTACTTTCTACCACTTCTACTACTAGCGCCCCCGCCCATCGGGGCTTGGAGAAATAGATTGGGTTGCATGGCGCTTCCACGCAGAGGTGAAACAGACCAAACTGGAGTA
Organism: Lucinisca nassula; assembly: GCA_963580285.1. NCBI lineage: Eukaryota > Metazoa > Mollusca > Bivalvia > Lucinida > Lucinidae > Lucinisca > Lucinisca nassula. Next base: position 64,660,757 of record OY757015.1, read on the forward strand.
TTGGTCAACTGCTTAGGTCCCAGGTTGTCTGCTAGTCGGACCGCTCCTTAAACCCTAGCGGTTTCTATGGGCTTGAAATGTAAGAAATGTTTTTTTTTTTCATCTCTGAAGCACGTAAAATTATACATTATGATCATGTCAGGAAGTATGTGAAGCTCTCACCTTTCTTCTTATTCTTCTTGACAATATTAATATAAGATTTGGCAGTAAGTTGTTTAGACAAATTGTGGGTATTCCGATGAGTACCGATTGCGCACTCCTTGTGGCTGATCTGTTCTTGTTTAGTTATGAAAGAGACTTCATTATATACCTTTCCGTTGAAACCAATCTGAAATCATTGAAGTTTTTAGCTCTACTTCTAGATATTTGGGTGATTTATTAAATATTGACAATTCCTTCTTCGATGGTTTGATCTGTCAAATTTACCCCCAGAACTTTACTTGAATAAAGCAAAAAATCGAAGCCCCCCGTTTGGATTTACATTTATCTATTGTAGATGGGTTTGTTTCCTGCAACATTTATGAAAAACGCAATGATTTTGATTTTGAGATTGTAAACTTTCCTTTCTTGGATAGTTGTATTCCTCGTGCGGTATCCTACGGTGTTTATATTTCGCAATAATTGGATTTGCTAGAGTGCCTAGTCATGTACATGTAACTGACTTCAACACTCTTAATATGTAATTTAACTGCTAAACTTCTTAATCAAGATTGTCGGTATCATAAACTTCGAAAAGCCTTTTCTAAGTTTTATATGCGCCATTCCAATTTGGTTTCAACATTAAATTTTGGTTTAAAATCTCTTCTGCAACAAGGTCTGTCGGAACCCGAAAATTATGGTGATTTTGTATATAAATTCAGAAAAAAATTCATTCTTGCAAGGACTTTAGTACCCAATTTCGAGAAAACATTCTTCGATATAATCTAAGGTAATGTTAGTTGGTACCTGATGTTTTGGGTCTGGTCGGGCCAATCGGAGTCTAACTGTTGGTTTTCTTTTGCTCCAGCATTTCAGTTATTTCATGCTGTGGACTCCTCGCCGTTGTTTGTTTGATCTTTATGTTTTCGGATGTATTGCACTGGTCAGTTTGGAAGCCTTCATGTGGATGTCTAAGCAACGACAAATGTAAGGGCGAGGATTGCAGCCGCGTAAAATCGTAAAATTGGTGTAAAGTCAATATTCGAGCAACAAAATACAAACGAATAGTAAAAAATAAAAATTAAGATAAAAAAAAAAAAAACGACAAAAAAGTTGACGGACAAGATTTTTTTTCGCCTGGTCACCCTCCAGACACTACCTTGCAGTAACAATGTCGATTTTTGTCAGTGTCGTATGTACAATGAAATATTTCGTTTATAAACCTGGGAAATCAAAGCGGTTTGTTAAAAGTTTCGTAGTTTCTTGGATTTGTTTTACCAGAAATAAAATGCCCACTGTCATTATGTCTGCTTTCCGAGGCTAAACATCAACATCATGCCTCTGTCTGAGCACATAAAAATCAATCTTAACCCTTATCTTGCTGAACATCATCTTAGCCACACCCATTTCTGTCTATCAACCAATCAAATTACTTGATGTAATTTATTGCTACAAATTCATAAACTGAATGTCAAACAGTGGAGATCCAGATCAGAAGCCATCTGATCTGGATCTACATTGTTTGCAAAGATAGGGGTTGTCCTGAACAGCAAGATACGGGTTAAAATAGAAATACTCTGTCCGTTGGAATAGCATACATTCACGTTTACAAGTCTGTTCTGTACCAAGTTTATGCATATGCATATATGCATAAAATGCATGCTTTTTTTTTTTTTTTTTTTTTGCTCGAAATTAAGATTCTGTGTACTCGACAGAATCATTGACTGCTAACAATTTCATGTATGTCAGATTTCTTTTCTGCCTTGTAGTAGTCAGGCTACATTTTGCTGGCCACTGATCACGGGTACTTGTTTAATCCACCTCTAACGTGAACCCGCAGTCAGTGGTTTGTTTTGCTGGAAACATAAAGGATCCTACACTCGTGGTCATTTTATATGAAATTAATGAAACGAGCCTTCGGCGAGTTTCATAAATTTCATATGAAATGACCACGAGTGTATGATTCTGTTTAACATATGACCACTTTAAATTGTATTTTATCGCCTTTAAATTTGACAATTTGTGGAACCAAAAATGGTTGACATGGACGTCGCCATGACTTTACATAATCCCGCTAAAGTGTTATTACATGTGTGGCCATACGATTTTAGTTATCCACTGCTTATCAATGACGTCATATGATAAATGGAGATAGCACGGATCTTCGCCGGACGGATCTTCGCACGTACAAACCGATATTTAGGGGGCCAAAATTTGGACAGTTTGCCCCTTAAGTAGTCATTCGTCAGTTATTGCGGTTTAGTAAATGCGGTTTATTCCGTTATTTCGCATACTTATTTTTTTATGTCACATAATTATGGGGCGCCGTTTTACTATTAATTCCCTATTTATAGATATCTATAATTATTTATGGATATCCATTATTCGAATTATGGATAGCCCTAATTATTTATGGATATCAAAAATTATTTATGAATTTCCATAATTCGAATTGATGATATTCATTATTTGAATTAATCTGAATTGAGGCGGTTCAAACGAGCACCCCAACCTATGTTTTAAGTACAAATACGCAAAATATGACACGTTTTCATCAGAAAAGAGAGCAAAGAATGCACTATGTTACACGGGTGTATTATCGTAATGGGAGGGCAGCAGTGCAAAGAGATTGTCATTTCCCGGATTCGTCAAAGGTGCCCATCAGACATATAAGTTTAAGGGATAAGTGAAGTGATGACCAGGCGCTTTTACTTAAACTTATCGAACATAACCGGACGCCCCTTAAATTGTAAATTGACCTATCTTTTACAATTGCGTGGACGATTCTGTGGGTCAAATAACCTTTGACTAAATGAAGTTTAGAAAGTTATTATTGCCTAAGATATTGGCTTTCGTCTGCCGATTAGGACTGAAGCCATACCTCGTCTGTTTCTTGTCTTCTCCTTTGTTTGTATTACTATTTGTAAGCCTTGTCCATTACTTCCTAGTGGACATTTTAATTTAATCCTTACTACCCCATGTTTCGTGAATGGGTTCGTCCCATTACGATAACACACCCGTGCGACATAGTGCATATTTCTCATCTCCAAAATGGCTACTTTTCTTATGAAAATCCCTGATATTGTTCTTATAAAGACTGCAAACATAGGTTGTGGGTGCTCGTTAAAACCGCCTCATTGAGGCGGTTCTAACGAGTACCCATAACCTATGTCTTGGAGTAAAAATAAAATAAGAAAATATTGATTACCCCCGTAAACCCCCGTTTTCTCTATATAAGTAGGGGAAAGAGGGGGGGGGGTCTTCATTTTACGGACTAGTTCACGTGATGATATTTGAATTTGGTTATGAACATTGTTTCAATGGGATTTTTTTAGTAAAAATTAATAACGATTGAGAGAGTGGCAAATAATGTATATCCTGATGGTTTGTCTACATTGTTTGCGTGTAGTTACACGTACATGTATCGATATGCAGTTATGGCGCTTTACATAAATGTGTTTTAATTATTTCATCACCTTAAAACTTTTCCTAATATTGATATTCTTGCACAGATGCTGCGTTCGGTAGTGTTTGACCCGGCAAGACACTGAAAATATCTTAAAATGAGATTGAAGATATGAATGCGCCAGACGAAACCTAGAATTGTCTTTGGTAATTGAAGACAATGGGTTAAATGTATAACATTTTATTCCTCTTCCATGAGGTCTAATTTTGTTATAGTTCGTCTTGTGTGTATCACTTTTTCTTTCGTTTTGGATAGCCAATGGGCCTTTTTGTGGGAAAGTAAGTACTTTTGGCTTTCCGCTATTGATGATTCCGTTAGGGTCTAGTTATTTCACGTTTGTGTTTCGTTCCCTTTGGTGTCTCTGATGGGAGGTGTGGGAAAATTGTATCGATTCCTGATCATTGCCGTCACTTCAATTTCCTAATGATAATCGAAGCACTGACAACATTGACTGGTCGCTCATATCAGAATGTAGGCGAGCAAAATGGTCATTGACTCTGACATAGGCTGTTTCGTTAAAACAATTTAACCCTTATCCTGCTGGCCGTGACAACCCCTGCCTGGATCTTCACTGTTTGTCATTCAGTCTAAGAATTTGAAAAATATATATATATCATATAATTTGACTGGCTGATAATCAGCAATTGGTGTTGCAAAATTAATTATTCAGCAAAATCATTTTGCGTTACTTACACCTGTATAAACAAAAGTGTGCAAACTTAGATGGGCCTCATGTCATCTTAAAATGAATCTCATCTTAATGTGAATCCATCTAAATTCAACGTATTCTAACATCCTGCCAGTTTACTGCTAACCAAGTATATATACTACTCAAAGTTTGATAGGGATCGCTGTTTTGATGCAAAATAATTTTTGGATAAATTAATCAGCTGAATCCAAATTTGATACATAATAATAGAAAACATATCCTTCACATAGACTAGTGATTAATTTTGTCATCTGGTGCTGCATTCAAGCGTGACAACAACAGTCGACTTGGCGCCCACAAAATTTGCCGTAACACGAAGGAATTTGGACCATTGATTTTTCACAAATTTCCAAATTTGTTTAGACACACGTACCTAATAACGTATATGGCGTCCACGGGCATCAATTACAGCACGACATCACCTGCGCATGCTCGTAATCAGAGTCTGTGTCCGGTTTTGTGGAATCAGCCTCCATTCAGCAACCAATGAATCTTTGAGCTCCTGTAAAGTCCTCGGCTGCACAGGTCGGGCCGAAACAGCACGCTGTAGCATGTCCCACGCACGCTGAATCGGATTTAAGTCCGGTGTTCGAGCAGGCCAGTCCATACGAACGATTGTCTCATGTTCCAGATAGACATAAGTGACGTGGGCACGTGGGGACGGGCATTATCGTCCATCAGAATAAAGTCCGGGCCGATAGCATCGTCATATGCATTCACAAACGGATCTAGAATCTCATTACATTACCTCATTGCCGTTAAAGTTATTTTTTCAACGACGTACAAGACAGTTTTATCGATCACACTTATCCTAGCCCAAACCATGACTGATCCCTTTCCAAAGCGATCAAGTTCTGCCACATTCAAGTCATCGAATCGCTCTTTAGACATTCGCCACACTAATTAACGTTTATCCGTGAAGTCTAGACAGAATTTGGACTCATCAGTAAACAGTACTGGCGTCCAGTCACGAATCGTCCACCTGGCGTGAGGTCTGGCAAAGTCCAGCCAGTTTTGCACGTGCAGGCTTCCGGACATTAAGTCCGAACTCATGGAGCCTGTTTCTGACAGTTTGTGTAGAAATTCGTACTCCAGTTCCTTTCCTAAACTCGTTATTCATACGCGGAGCGTTCAGGAACCGTTGACGTCGAAACTGAATCAACAAAAATCGGTCCTGACGTTGAGTTGTAGCACTTTTTCGACCCCCGCCGCGTCTGTGTGAAGGAATTCCATGGGTAAGATGCCGACTCCACATTCGGGAATCCACGCTCTGAGACACATTCAGAATCCCAGCAACACGACGTTGAGAGACGACAGATTCCAACATTTCGACGCCATGGTTAATTTCTTCGCGGCTGAGACGGTTTCTTAACTGTCGCCTAGGCATTTTAGAGTTTCACAAATCAAATGAAATCCTTTTTACGCATAGTAAAGGAACACCGACAGGTCTGATTTTCCTCTTCGAATGCAGTGTTACATGTACGCAAGACTTTATGGGTGCATGAATTAATTTGCAAAGAGTGAGAAATGTGTACTTTCATGAGTACTGAATTGTACATGAGTTTTTCTGCTTAAGATTTTCTGTGGACAATTTGATATATAAAAAGTGATCCCTATCAAACTTTGAGTAGTATATATAAATTCAAAACACAAAATGATGCACATTTCATTTTGTTTACTCGTACGCTGTCCAATCAAAACTCATCTCAAATGTCAGACCGAAAAATAGAACAAGTGTTTGTATATGGCTTGATCCAGTTTTAGAACTCTTTGATGAATGACATTTGTTTTTCAAACTTACTTGATGCAAAGAGATCTTCGCAGTAATTTATACAGTTTTGTGTCGATAGGTGAACGGGCCTTATATTTTTACGGCGCTTTGTTTATTACCTATAAATCGCATGAGCCTTTTTGGGACATAAGCTAATAGTGTAGTACCAAATCAAACCCATTTATCATTGGCAACTGATCAGGTTGTACATTGATTGCGTTGCAAATATACTGACAGGAAATAGAAACTATACACTCCATTTACAATTGTCTCTGGCAAAACATTTAAAAGAAATTTGAATTCCAGTTATATAAATTATCATCAGCAGTGTAACGGTCATTGGTATATACCACTTCTACAGCCTTGCTGTAAGAGCCGGCTCTTTTAGCGACGCGTATAGAGTGGTTGGCTTATTCACGAAGTTAAGCAACGAAGAGGGTAGTTAGTACTTGGATGGCTGACCGTGTTGCTTGACTTCGTGGACGACCCGGTACACGCTACATTGGTGGCAGCGGTGGGATAAAAACAGTTCCGCTGGTTTGTTACATACACTCCGCCCTCGGAGTCCGCATAGTGAGGCACGTGTGACTCCGGGACGAAGTCAAGAGAAGAGGGGGAGAAATGTAACGGTTATTGATATATACCACTTCTACAGGCTTACTGTAAGAGTTGGCTCTTTTAACGACGCGAGCAGAGTGGTACGCTTTTTCGCGATGTTAAGCAACGAAGAGTGCGGTTAGTACCTGGATGGGTGACCGTGTGGCTTGACTTCGTGGACGACACGCTACACGCTATAGTAGTATCCTTGTTACTGATTTATTGCATAATGTTCATACGGGAAGGCCACAGATTGAAGGCAAGGGTCAAAATCGTAGAGCAAGTTTCAATTTAGTCAAACATTGTTTTGCCACGAATGTGACTTTAATTGGTACCGATTGTTACCCATCATCTAACGTGAGAATATTGTGTACAAAATCCAAATTTTCACAATGGTTGAAATGTCGCAATGGTTAAAACGTTATCGATCCAAAGACCGGGCGTGAGCGAAAAGTATGGCGATTCGGATTGCGTTTCTTCTTTAACTCAATATTTAAGACAAAACTAAAGATGCTGAAACGACTGAAGGCACATTTTGGTCGTATTTGTAGCTTGAAATATTATTTCGAAATTTTCGCTGAAAAATGCAGTTTTTGAGATTTCAACAAGATGTTTGTTTCTCGATAAATTTTAGAATTTTTTTTTTTCGTTTGACTTATTATACAAAAACACGTTGTAGTCAAAAGGCGATTACAACAAACGGATTTTGTGGAAAATGCACTGTTTTATATTTTCCACCTGAACTCTTATTTTGAACACCAGATTTTCTTTAAATTGTTACAGGATTTGTCCATAGATAACCAAATCCTTAGTCAGTAATTTGTAACTGAATAATCCATGTGTAACGTCAGGAGAGACGATTTAAAAGTGTATAGTTTATATGCCGGACAGTAGACCAAATTTGGCAACCCTAAACCCGGAAAAGGTATCGTCTAAAGTCATTAAAAAGAAGATCTTACGCTAATAAGCGCGCGCGTGGTTCGGTTTTATTTGTCAGTGACAGCCACGTACAAGACTATAAGAATCTTATAACGGTGTGATGGGTGGATGGAAAAATCCGTCCCAAGGGTCACTGTCCGGCATCACGAGGCTTGCCGAGTGATGCCGGACAGTGATCCCGAGGGACGGATTTTTCGAACCACCCCTCACACCCATATAGGATTCTTTTTCTTGCATACCTGCCATTTCTTAGCGCGGATTTTTAAGGCTGCAGGCACTTCGGTTACCGACGTCTGCCATATTGTGATGACACTGCAGGAATGTTTAGTGACGACACGTAACGTGCTGTGACGTCAACCTTAACGACGGCGCATACGAGGTCGTAATCAACCAGTGCATTTATCAAACACGCGATTATATTCGATTTTGGGTCGGAACACCAGGGTCAAAACATAAATTTCTATCCCAGGGTAAAATCACGGATTTCCTTGTCTGGTGTGCAAGAAAACATTATCGATACGGTGGTATTATTAATTAACGTTGAGTCTATCGTAGTTTCAATCGTTGGCTCGATTGTACATTCAGTCGTTGGATCGATTATACATTCAATTGATCCAAAACAACTTGTATACCCTCGCAATCCCCATTTAACTTTATATAAAGTGGGATTTACAATGGTATAACAATTTTCGGACATGTAAACGGAATATGGGAGCCCTATGAAAAGATCGATTCCTGATCATCGCCTTCACTTCTGTTATGAACTTTGTAAAACTGCCAATTTCAATAGTCCAGCTACTGAAGATTGCTAGTATGTCAGAGTAAACTTTGCGGACCCGCCCATCGGGGCTTGAAGAAATAGATTGGCTGCATAATGCTTCCACGCGGAGCTGAAACCGACCGCACACGAGTACTGGTGAACCGCTTAGAGGATCTAAGCCTGCCCAGGCAAAGCGATGCGCACGAGTCGGACCGTCCATACTTATAAACGGTATTGGCTTCATTGGCCGACAGTGTTTGAGATGTCATTTCATCTCAATGTCGGGTAAAAGTCCCACAAAATTGGAAGCAACGTCTACAAAATGACATATACAGTGTTGACGGGGACGTTAAACCTCAGGTCAAACAAGTCAAACAAACAAAGCAAATTTTGACCCTAAAGATGCTAAGAAAAAACTGCATCTGAAAATAGCATCTGTTTATATTATCTACTGCATCGTCTTACAAACATACGTTTGCATCCATACAGGCAAACGGTGTGAACCCTGATCAGACTGCTCCTATAGGAGCAGTCTGATTTGTGTTCACACTGTTTGCATCAATGACTTATAGAGTAACCAGCAGACCACAAAACAGACGACAATTTTGTAACTGACGTCATCATGGTTAACGTGATTTTTCACTTGTGGCCATTTGCCATTCATGAAACTCCAGGAGTTATTTCTGCCTGCACATTGCCCTTGAAAATTGCAACACACCATAGACAAAATGTAAACAAACAAAACCTTAAAGTAACAGACAGCAATAACTTGAAATATGCACTCAGCCTGGGTCCACTGAACCAGTGCGTACGCCTTTGAAATACAGAAGGTTGAAAGCGAGGCGGTGTGAACCTGGCATATGTAGAGAGATCTCGTAACACTGTTTTCGGTACAGACAGTTCACTCATGATAGTCACCCGTTAGGTCTTACCGAATTATGAAAATACGCCAATACAAATACCGCCGAAAAAAAAATTCAGATGAAAAATTGTGAATATCTAATTGTGAAAATATAGATTGTGAGTACTCGTTAGAACCGCCTCATCAAAAAATTATTTCAGAAAAATAATGTTTGCCCCTGTAAACGCCAGTTTTTAGCTCAAAAGAGCCGAAGGCTCCGGGGGAGCTTATAGGATAGGCAGTTGTCCGCCGTCGTCGTCTGCGTCTGCGTTGTCTGCGTCGTATGTCCGTCATCAACACTTTCAAACGACTTCTCCTCTGAAGCCACTGGGCCGATTGGGCCCAAATTTTATCTGTAGCATCCTAGGGCGGGGGATTGTTGTAAGTTTGTGTTTTTTATGAAAATCGGCTCATTAGTTTGGTTGCTATGGCAACTTAGAATTCTCATAGACTTTTAATGGGGAAAATTGAAAAAATGGCATTTACTGCCAAGCCTCTGCAGATATTTTGACAAAACTTTCATAGAAATGTTCCTTAGACAATCTACTCTCTGTCATATGAATTTAGGGCTGCTGCTCATTAGGGCCCCGCACTGAAAGTGTGGGTGCCCTATAGTAATCACTCTGTCCGTCCGTCCGTCTGTCTGTCTGTCTGTCCGTATGTCCGTCTGTCCGTCCACAAATTTTCCTACTCCTCTGATAGCGCTGCCGGGGCCCTAGTAAGTTTCACTGACAGCTCTAGTTTGTATTGGTTGCCATGGAAACCAAAATGAAAAAAAAAAAACAGAAAAAAAAATTAAAAAATCATCTCCTCAGAAGCCGTATGCTCTATGAGGCTGAGAGTTTATGGAAATATTCATCATATTTGCCTTTACAGGTTTTGTGTTTTTCTATGAAATTCGGCTCTTTAGTTTGGTTGCTATGGCAACTTAGAATTTCCATAGACTTATAATAGGGAAACTAACTACCAAGCCTTTGCAGATATTTTGACAAAATTTTCATAGAAACGTTCTTTGAGTAAACTTCTCTCAGCCATATGCTTTTATGTCAACCTGTGGGTCCCGTGGGTTGTGCCAGGGCCATGCCCCCCACCCCCCCCACTTCATAAAATGCCTTATATCTCAGAAACCTTACAGAGCCCCACCCCTAAACCATATATATTCTTGTTCCTTATGATAAGACACATTAAGTGATACCAACCTGGGGGTTCCCCCGGATGTGCCGGGCCATGCCCAACCCCCTCCACTTAATTAAATGCCATTTATCTCAGAAACCATAGAAGCCTCCGTGGTGTAGTGGATACGCTACTCGCCTTGTAAACCAGGGGTCGCAGGATCGATCCCGGGCTTCTCCACACTTTCGGATGAGTCTTTAAACCGAGGTCCCGTCTCCGTATGACCTTAGCTGTTGGTGGGACGTAAAACTCAAACACTCACTCACTCAGAAACCATTCAGATCCCCACCGTATATCACTTGTTTCTTATGATTAGACGCACTCAATGACAGCAACCTTTGGGTCCCTCGGGATGTGCATGGGCCATGCCCCGACCCCTCCATTTCATAAACGGCCCAATATCCAGAAACCCTACAGATTCCCACCATTCCCACCCCTAAACCATATATATTCTCGTCCCTTATGATAATTCGCTTTCGGTGTCACCAACCTGGGGGACACACAGGATGGGCCGGGGCCATGCCCATCCCCCTCAACTTCATAAAATGCCAAATATTCCAGAAACTTTACAAATCTTCACCCCTAAACCATATATATTCTTGTTTTTTATGATAAGATGCATTAAGTGACACCAAATTGGGGGTTCCCCCAGATGTGCCGGGGACATGCCCCACCCTTTCCACTTCATAAAATGCCATTTATCACAGAAACCCTTCAGATCCCCACCCCTTAACCATATATATTCTGGTTCTTTATGATAAGACGCACTCAGTGACACCAACCTGGGGGTCCCCCGGGATGTGCCGGGGCCATGCCCCATCCCCTCCACTTCATAAAAGGCCAAATATTCCAGAAACATTTCATATCCCCTCCCCCTAAACCATATATATTCTTGTTCCTTATGATGAGACACATTCAGTGACACCAACCTAGGAGTCACCCAGGGCATGCCCGGGCCATGCTCCACCCCTCAACTTCACAAAAGACCACATATCTGAGAAATTGTTAAGAGCCCTACCCCTAAACCATAATATATTCTTGTTCCTTATGATAAGACGCAATCAGTGACACCAGCATGGGGGACTCCCGGGGTGCTACCGGCCATGTCCCACCCCTTTACTTCATTAAAAGCCATATATCTCAGAAACTGTTCAGATCCCCACCCCTTACCAATAATATTCTTCCTCCTTATGATAAGTCCCCACTTCATAATAGGCCATATATCTCAGAAACCATTCAAATCCCTACCCGTATTCTTGTTCATTGTTATTAGATTCATTCAGTCACCCCCATCTTGGGGGGGGGGGGGGGGGTCCGCAGGGGCCAATTCTCTCCCATCCACTTCATAAAAGGGCCTCATATCTCAGAAACCGTTCAGCATTCAGTGACAGCAATGTTGGGCTTTTCTGGGATCCACCATGCCCGAATCCCTCCACTGTTTAAAAAGCCTTACATCTCAGGAGGCATACATATCCCCACCGCTAAACCATAATGGCTCTGTTCCTTTTGATAAGATGCATTTAGTGACACCAACCAGGGATCCACTGGGTTCATGCCCCACCCTATATACTTTATAAAACACCTAATATTGCAGATACAGTCCACATGAGTGCTCATTTGGGTATGGGGTTTGTTTGGGAGACTTTATAATTGGTAGATTAAAATCATATCCTGTTAAAATACAATGTCATGGGCTGTGCCCACCTGAGCTCTGGTTTATGAAATTTGGCTCTTTGGTTTGTTTGCTCTGGCAAGTTAAGAATTTCCATTGATTTATAAATAGGAAAAATTGAAAAAATAACATTTATGCCTTTCAAGATATTTTGTCAAACTTACATAGAAATGTTCCTTTAATACTGTTCTTTTAGGCCTATTAGTTGCCACAGATGGGAAATTGTCAATTGTCATCTGTTGTCCTGAAACACTACATTCAAGCTACATCAGACCTCTGAAGCCACTAGGCTGATTGTGTCCAAATTCTATCTGTAGTATCCATGGGCGCAGGGCTTCCATGGTTAATTAAAATACATTGCTGCCAGTGGGAAGTGCCCCCTGAGCTCTGGTGAGCATAGTGATCCATGGGTTTAAAATCGTGTTTACCTTCCAGAGATCACAGTTTCACTTAAATCTCTATGAAACTATCACAGAATCTTTGTCTGGATAACATCTTGGATAACCCAATCACGATAACTAAGTTAACCCATGGTAGTTAACCCAATCACGGTTGACAACTTTGCTTCCCCCTTAAATTGCACACAGGGTGGTCAGGCCTAAGATTCTTTGACGGTTCCAGCGTGAAGGCTTATGTTGGTTGGTACCTGATGCTCTGTCTGGTGGTTTTCTTTTATACCAGCATTTCAATGGTTTCTTGCTGTCGAGTCCTCACCGTTGTTTCACCTGGGGTTGTTTGATTTTTGTGTGCACGGTGGTGTTGCACTAATGATTCAGGAGGCCTTCATGCGGACTGAACACATTATTTGTCTAAATCGCGACGGAAGTAAGGGCAAGATTGTGGCCATGTAAAATCGATTTAAGCCCCAAGTGGAATTCGTTTCCGCTGACCGTTCCAAGGCGGTTCTTCTGTCGCGGTCTATTTTTGTTTTGGTCTGTCTTTGGAAGTTTGTGTCGCTTATATTATTTTATTTGGTATAGCCTATTGGCCATTTTGTCGGAAAGTAACTGTCCTTTTGGCTTTCCGCTATTGAATTTTCCATTTGGGTCTGTTGTTTTCATGTTTGTGTTCCTTTCCCTTTGGTGTCTCTCATGGGAGCTGTGAACCAGAGACCCACCAACAGGCACCAACCAACACTGCCTAAAACTACTAATTCTCAGTAAGCCTTCACGCTAGAACCGTCTGAGGCCTGACCCACCGGCGTGCAATCAAAGAGTTCGAAATTGGGTGCAGAAGTCATTGCAAGTATATATTTTTCTGAATTTATATACTAAGTCACCATATAATTCGGGTTCCGACAGACCTTGTTGCAGAAAAGATTTAAGTTTAACATTGAATTTTGAAATTAAGTGGGTCCTCGGGGAATTTGACTGATCAAACCATCGAAAAAGGTATTATCAATATTTAATAAATCATCCAAATGTCTAGAAATGGAGCTAAAAGCTTCAATGATTTCCGACTCGTTATCAACAGAAAGGGACATCATGAAGTCTCTCTCATAAAAAAACAATTGCAGATCAGCCACATGCGGTGCGCAATTAGTATCCATCGTTTCACTGTTCGTTCCAAGGCGGTTCTTCTGCCGCGGTTTGTTTTTTATGGCTTGTCTTTGAGTGTGCGTATCGATTTTGGATAGCCAATTGGCCATTTTCTGGGAAAGTAATTGTCATTTCGATGGTTTGATCAGTCCACTTTACCCCTCCCCCCCCCCCCCCAGAACTTCAGTTAAATAAAGCAAATTCTTCTGATACCGAGGCCCCGTTTTTGGATTTACATCTATCTGTTGCAGATGGATTTGTTTCTGGCAAAATTTTTGATTAAACCGATGATTTTGATTTTGAGTTTGTAAACTTTCCTTTTTTGGATGTGGATGTTCCACGTGCGCCATTCTATGGCGTTTATATTTCACAATTCATTCGATTTGCCAGAGTGTGTAGTCATGTACATGTAACTGACTTCAACGCTCGTAATAAATTGTTAACGGCTAAACTTCTTAATCAGGGTTATCGGTACCATAAACTACGCAAATACTTTTCAAAATTTTATAGACGTCATTCTGATTAAATTTCAAAATTCAATACTGGACTTAAATCTCTTCTGCAACAAGGTCTATCGGAACCCGAATTTTATGGGGACTTAGTATTTAAATTAAGAAAAAAATATAACCGCAATGACTTCAGCACCCAATTTCGTGAAATCATTCTTCGATATAAAAAGATTGGGTACAACATAAATGTTATACGACAGACTGCATGCATCGAAGATCCCAATCCCGGTTGACAACTTTGCTTCCCTCTTTGATTGCACGCCGTTGGGTCAGGCCTCAGATTCTATGACGGTTCCAACGTAAAGTCTTGTCTTGGTTGGTACTCTGGTCGGGCCCATTGGAGTCTAACTTTGGTTTTCTTTTGCTCCAGCATTTCTGTTGTTTCCTGCTGTCGAGTCCTCACCGTTGTTTCATCTCTGTGGTTATTTGATTTTTTTTGTTCACGGAGATGTTGCACTGATGAGTTAGGAGGCCTTAATGCGGACTGAACAAATTATTTGTCTTAATCACGACGGAAGTAAGGGCGAGGATTGGGGCCACGTAAAATCGATTTAAGCTCCCAAGTGAAATTCGTTTCCGCTGACCGTTCCAAGGCGGTTTTTCTGTCGCGGTTTATTTTTGTTATGGTTTATCTTCGGATGTCTGTGTCGCTTATATTATTTTTATTTTGGACAGCCTTTTGGCCATTTTGTGGGAAAGTAACTGTCCTTTTTGCTTTCCGCTGTTGGTGTTTCCATTGGGGTCTGTTGCTTCATGTTTGTGTTTCTTTCCCTTTGGTATCTCTGATGGGAGCTCTGGGTTACTTGTATCGATTCCTGATCATTGGCTCTACTTCTATTTTGTCAATATTTAATAAATCATCAATATATATAGATGTTGAGCTAAATAATTTAATTGCGTTACCCAAGTTTGCTTCAAACTTCATTCAACTTTACCAGCGCGCTGTTTTCACATCTTCTCAAGTTTGAATTACAAATATAGGTTATGTTGGATCAAACTAGGTCACTAGATCGAAATGCTATATAAACTTAATCGTGCCCTGGAGTCACAGTTGTGCTTCAATGTTCATGAAACTAAACAAGAATGTTGGTAAAGTTCGAAAATGGGTCATGTCGGTTAAAAAAACTCGGACGTGAAGTCAAATTGCTGTTTCTAGAGGCTACAGTTTTGCTCCAATCTTTGTTGAAATATACCAGATTGTGTGACTTGATATTACCATAATGGTATCATGAAAAAAACTAGGTCACTAGGTCAAATTCTTCAAAAACTTGTTCACTCGCCATAAGGCCACAGTTTTGCTTTAATCTTTACAAAGCGGTATCCGAATGCTTGTCCTAGTGACATCTTGGTCAGCTTCGTATAAGAGTTATATCGGTTGAAAAACTAGGTCACTAGGTCAAATTTTCATTAGAGCTTATCCACCTTCTAGAAGCCGCAGTTTTGCTTCAGTCTTAACGAATCTTTATCAGAATGTTTGTCTTGATGCAGCTTCGGCCTAAATGAGACGGTTCTAACGATCACCCACAACCTATGTTTCCAGTAGAAATGAAAAAAAAAATCACTGATTTTTATAACAAAAGAAGACATTTTGAAGATGTGAAAAACTGAACTATGACGCAAGGGTGTGTTGTCATAATGGAACAGCGAATTTCAGAGTACATTGTATTTAAAGTTATTTCTTCTTTAATTGCAGACGGTTAAACAGCTACTTTTCTTGGCGCTTTGTCTTGCTCTGGCAATGACGTCACCGGTGTCACTACCAAATTACAACCTCAGACCACACATGTTGCGGAAAAGAAGTTTGAATCCCTGTTACGACAGCTGTGGCCAGATTTTCTACAAGTGTGACCTCCGATGCAAGTACAGATCAGTCATACCGTACTCAAGAATGCAGTTTTGTCAGAGCGATTGCGCAGAAAACTTCATAGACTGTTTCTCGATGTGCTGACTAAAGCACTGCTCTGCCCCCTATTCCATCTTTTTCAGCGCTCTTGATCGTTGCTAAAGTCAACGCTGCCGGCGAAACAAGTCAGCTGACATTATATCATGTGATATTCCGAAATCTGAGTCGCGATAAACAAAAAGGTATCTTCGCGCTTGCGCGCAAATGAATGATACACGCAACGTACCCAAGCAGAATACAGCATTCACTGTCTTGAAGAAAAAGATTTGTGCCAACATGTATCTTTTTAGCGCAAAGCGAAATCTCTGATCAGACTGTGCGAAAGCACAGTCTTATCAGGGTCTTCGCTGAGCGTATAAGACTGAAGGCATCCTTTCGTTTGTCGTGACTCATTATTTTTGACACTTTGAATGCCCTTTATACATGAAAATTGTTGACACATATTTGTTATGTTTCCAAAAATAGATTGTTAGTGCTCCTTAAAACTGGCCTGTTCAGGCAGTTTTAACAAGCCCTCGCAATATATGGGCCCCGTCAAGCGATTTTGGTACTTATCGCCTATGCGAGCAGCGAAGGTTCAGGCGAGCCTGCGCATCCGCGCAGTCTCGCCAGAACCTTCGCTGCTCGCTCATACAAGCATTGAATCAAGAGGAACCTTCAGACAAAAAGCCATATCCCTGGCCCTTCTGAATGGCTGGGCATGCGCAGTTAAAACTTGTCATGACGGAATGCTCGAAGACCCAAATTCGCTTGGCGGGGCTCATATGATTCTGAGAAAAACAATATGCATTCCTTAAAACACCACTTGGGAATATAAAAGGTGTTTACCATAACCCCAAGTTTTTTTTTATTTTTAACCTGGGATCTTTATTAAAAGACTTGTTGTCGTGATTTAAAATACATGGACACCGAAAGAAAACACAAGAATTGTGGTTCTTCTGGACATCAAACAAAAGTACGTGTGAGGGGAGATGTAGAGTTTGAAAATGGCTGCTAAAAATCGGAGAGGAGGGAACGCTATTTAGTATTTGTACATATTGTACATATAAAATGTTTATTTGACGACTACTGGACTAATATAGTAGTCGCAGATAAGATTGACTCGGCGGAGCTATTGTTTATACCTGCCTTAGGAATTTCCATGAACAAAAGGGTAAACCAAGGTCGTACTTGATTCGCCGTCTTCTGGGTCTTCCGGGATATCCGGAAGGCTCCCGATAAATCAATTGACTTTGAGCGGGACATATAGAGCGACTTCGCCTGGAACTCAAGTAACTACATTAAACTAACCAAAAGTATGTTTGTTTGTTTGTTTGATTTGAGGTTTAACGTCCCCGTCAACACAGTATAGGTCATTTTGGAGACGTTGCTTCCAAGTTTTTGGGACTTTTACCCGACATTGAGATGAAATGACATCTCAAGCCCTGTCGTCCAATGAAACCAATAGGATTTATATGCATGGACGGTCCGCCTCGCACCGCGGTTCCTGGACAGGCTCAGATCCTCTAGCCGAACACCTACGGTAGCTACAAAAGTGACGTCATCGGTCTTCCATTCTTGGGTTGAGTTGCTATGGTACTGAAGAGAATTCAATATGGCGGTCGATGCTGAAACGCATGACCTGCGAATGTACAAGTCACAGATGTCTCTTCAAGGTGTTTTGAAATGAGAAACATTACTCTTTTTATGTTTCGATGATAACAGAATGTATAAATATGAATGGGTTTAAATACTGGGGTTTTGTCACTATTTCCTTTTTTAGGGCAGGTCTCGTTCTTAGCCGGAAATGTCGTTTTCATGGTAACTAAATAACTGTCAAAAAGCTGCAAAAGGCTTTTTGTTGATAAATATATGATGCTTTTGTTTAAACGAAGGTCCTATGACCTACTTATAGTTATGCTCTCATGACAGTCTACTAAAGTAGCAACCGTTGGTGTTCCTCTGATAATGCTGGTACGCGTGTCATTGGTAGCTACCCGAGTACCTACTTTAGTTCGAATCGAAGTCGACCCTAAATTTAATTACGCATTGTACTTACATTTGCAAAACATGCCTGCGAAATAATTTGGGCCGAAATAGTGAATAACGAAATTATAAAAGCTGATGGTTTATTTTAAAATCGAGAAAATTGCAGATGTATATCTTTTTTAATGATTCCCTTTGTGCATTTGAATTTAATGTGTCGAGATTGTTCTCAACATTGTCAAAATTTAATGCATTTAGCGACTCTTCTGTTCATGCCCGTCATATTGAATCACGTGATCCTCCCATTCACCCCTTCTTTTTAAAAGCAGATTTGGAAGAGCCTTCTGTATGATCTTCGGCGACACTTGATTTAAAATTCTCCACTTCAGAAGATTCTTGAGGTCGAATCAAGCACGACCCAAGTCACCCGATTGTGTGAATTCAACTGTAAAACAACTATACCTGTAGCGTATATGACCATTTTGTCCGCTTGTAGAAAGCGTGCAAAAGGCACCCTACCGAATCTTCTGTTGGACTCGGCGAATTTGATATATATTGACAACACCTGAATACCTCCGCCTAGTCAATCTTATCTGCGACTACTATTCCAGAAGGATACTTATTTAAAAACCTAATCCAAGCTGATTGTGTGCAAAGCATCAAGTTTACTGGTAAACATATGTTTTGTATTTCAAAAGCCCTTTATTCAGACCCTCTATGGGACTGTTCAAAAGTGGGTCTTTGCGATCACCTTAGAACTGCCCCAAAGGTGGTCACTTGCTAGGCAATATGGGATGTAGAACACAAAAAAGAAAAACATACTGAAACCTTTTGAATAAGTCATCCAAAAAAAAACTGGTCTGAATTTAAGCTTGTCATATAAGTAGAATTTTACTGCTTCAGATATTCAAACATGATACATGTACATCGTATTAACAAGTCCATGCAACGGTTGTCCCTGTAAACTCCACATTTTATAAAGAAAGAAATAGTGTTTACAAGGATATACATTATTTTCCACATTTTGTCCAAAATCATAGATTGTGGAACTCGTAAGAACAGCCTCACTAAGGCGGTTTTAACGAGTAGCCTTAAACTAAATGTTGTTAAGCAAATACATTATATGGAGCCGTAAAACATCACGAAAACACGCATATATAATTTTGACCCCCTTGAACCCTCCTTTAATATAGTAAAGGGTATACCTTATTTTTCGTATTTCTGCTCAAAAACATTGATTGTGTGTACTCGTTAGAACCGCCTCGTCGTTTTTCTTATTTCTGCTCAAAAACATAGATTGTGTGTACTCGTTAGAACCGCATCGACGAGGCGGTTCAAACGAGTATCCACAACCTCTGTTTTGAGCAGAAATAACAACAATAACAGTTTTCATCTGAAAATTTTCATTTTTCGGTGATAAAGTTTACAATGTATTTGTATAGGCGTATTTTCGTAATGAGGAAGCCTACTCTTGACATGTATATCTGATTACTCTTTTTTGTTTTGAAGTCTTCTGACATTATATTACGTATTGTGTTCCCTAAAAAGCGTTATAAAACAACTTGCCCTTTCGACGAAACGTAGTTGATGATGCGCCTTATTTGATGAAAGGAAATAAGATTAAAACAGATAAATTGTCGTTTTCATCTTGATTCGAACCCACACATAGATGTGGGTTCGAATCGCAGTTTGTATTTTTGTTTGAATTGAGTTTTAACGTCCCCACCAACACTGTTTAGGTCATTTTGGAGACGTTGCTTCCGATTTTGTGGGATTTTTGTGTTGATCAAACCCTGCCCCTCCATGGAGGCTTATATGCATCGGACGGTCTGACTCACGCCACTTTGCCTTGGCAGGCTTAGTGTACATCATAGTGTAGTTTATATTTTCTTGTCCTTTGGGATCATTGATTCCATTGTGGAATATTGAAAATAATTTGAGGGTCACTGATGAGACCTAATTGGCCGAAACTAGCTAGTCTGGCCCAGAAAACATGTACACTCCATATTGTCCTGTTTTGTGGTGTATTCGGTGCTTCCAAAGGATAACCCCTTTTTACAGAACATATTTAGTCCTTCTAAGTGGTTTATAGTAGTCGCAGATACGATTGACTAGGCGGAGCTATTCAGGTATTGTCAATATATGTCAAATTCGCTGAGTCCACTAGAAGATTCGGTAGAGTGCCTTTCGCACGCTGTCCACAAGCGGACGAAATGGTCATATACGCCACATCTGTGCTTGTGTTACAGTTGAATTCACACAATCGGGTGACTTGGTTTACCTTTTTGTCAACGGAATATTCCTAAGGCAGGTACAAACGATAGCTCCGCCTAGTCAATCTTATCTGCGACTACTATACCCGTACTCATGCATGGTCAGTTTCAGCTCTGCGTCGCACCTTCAAGCAGCCCAATCTATTATTCCAAGCCCCGATGACCGGGGGCGATCGAATCCCAGTAAACTGTCAAATATTTATTTATCCCTACTTATGTATCCACCCATCACGAAAACATGTCTATATAATTGTGACCCCCTTGAACCCCACTTTTATATAGAAAAGCTGGGGTTTACAGGGGTAAACCTTATTTTCCTATTTCTGCTCTAAAATATAGATTATAGGTACTCGTTAGAACCGCCTCGATGAGGCGGTTCTAACGAGTACCCATAATCTATATTCTGAGCAGAAATAAGAAAAATATCACAATTTTTCATCTTAAATTTTTATTTTTTTTCGGCGGAAAAGTTTACAATGTATTTGTATAGGCGTGGTTTCGTAATGGTGGTTGAAAAGACGAAGAGTCGTTTCCATTGCTTTGCGAATTATCCATAATCGAAAAAAAAAACTAACGATAATTTTTTCCATTTATATTTATATGAGAAAGAAGCCGTTCAATGACCAAAATTAATCATGGTAAACGGTTTTTGATAATGACAGGGCCATACTTAAAGGGAATGTATACACTTTCAGGGGAGACAACTGCAAAAGTATTTTTGACTCCCATGTCAATAGGGGTAAACTCATAAAAAGGAGGAAATTGCTCCTTTCACCACCAAAGAAAAAATGACAATTGTCAGATAAATTCTGATATTTTTAATGTTTTTGCTCCAATCATAGATTTTGGTAACGCATTAGAACCGCCTTGCTGAGCCGGTCCTATCGAATACCTCAAATCTTTGGTTTTGAGCAGACGTAAGAATAATTTTGGATAACCCGTATGTATAAAAATGGGGTTTTATTGCATTACGAAAACACGCCTTTACAAATACATTGACACATTTATCGCCGAAAAAATGATAATTTTCAGATGAAAAATTGTAATTTTTTTTTCTAATTTTTGCTCAAAATATAGATTGTGGGTACTCGTTAGAACCGCCTCAATGAGGCGGTTCTAACGAATATCAACAATCTTTATCTCAGAGCAGAAATAAGAAAAAAAAAGGTTTACCCCGGCAAACCCCAGTTTTACTATATAAAAGTGGGGTTAGAGGGGGTCAAAATAATATTGGCGTGTTTTCATGATGGGATTAATTCCGGTGCCAGGTCTGGCTTGTAGGGGTAAACCTTGTTTTTGTAAGAGCTACTTTTATTTTTAGCAAAATACCTGGACAGTTAACATTCTGGCAACTAGAGACGATTCCATCACCAAAACACGCCTCCTCGAATCCCACTTTTGTATTGTAAAACCGGGGTTTGCAGGGGTAAACGTTATTTTTCTTATTTCTGCTCTAAAATATAGATTGTGGGTACTCGTTTTCTGCTCTAAAATATAGATTGTGGGTACTCGTTAGAATCGCCTCATTGAGGCTGTTCTAACGAGTACCTACAATCTATATTTTGAGCAGAAATAAGAAAAATGTCACAATTTTTCATCTTAAAATTTTCATTTTTTCGGCGATAAAGGTTACAATGTATTAGTATAGGCGTGTTTTCGTAATGCGTTGAAAAAAAGTTCCCTAGTGCAAGTATGGGAAAACTCTTCAAATTTTCATTTTAATCGTTATTACCTACTTGTGCTCGAAATTCAAACATGTTTGTAACTGCTTACATTACATAACATTACAGAACATCTTAAAGGTTCCTTAAAGGTTCACTGAGCGTCTATCACAGACACTTGTTGAAATCAAAGCACTTGCAGTACTTGAGTTGATTATCTCTGAGCTGGAAAACTCCATTACGAAAACACGCCTATACAAATACATTGTAACCTTTATCGCCGAAAAATTGAAAATTTTTAGATGAAAAATTGTGATATTTTTCTTATTTCTGCTCAAAATATAGATTATGGGTACTCGTTAGAACCGCCTCGTCAAGGCGGTTCTAACGAGTACCCACAATATATATTTTAGAGCAGAAATAAGAAAAATAAGGTTTACCCCTGTAAACCCCAGTTTTACTATATAAAAAGGGGTTCAAGGGGGTCAAAATTATATAGGCGTCTTTTCCTGATGGTCATGAATATGAATGGAGAATTAGAATCATGGAATACACGTATTTTTTGCAAACAGTTTAGATCCTGATCAGACGCCGCAGAATGCGGCATCTGATCAGGATTTATACTGTTTGCCGGTGCCCAATCCATGGTTTAAAGACAACTTACACTCTGGCTTCCCAAGAACAAGACTAGCCCGGCTAAAAATAATCATTACCTTGATTTCTTATAAATGTTATAAAAAAGGATTATCCAAGGCGTGTACAAGTTTTTCTGGTCCAGACTAGCTACTTTCGGTCAACTAGGCCTCACCAAAGACCCTCAAATATGGTTTTTGTTTTCAAAGCTCCACAATGGAATCAAGATTCCAAAAGGACATTGTCAGGAAAATGTAAACTACTCTATGATTCCAAACGTTATTTCGCGGAGTGAGTGATAGTCACGTGGATAACTCGTGTTCTAAGGCTTTCGTGTAAAAAACTCGTTCGCTATCGCTCACTCTTTTTTTTTTTTTTTTTGTTTTTTTTACTCGGAAGTCTTAGAATACTTGAGAATTATTTAACCGTAATCGATCAAAAACACTAAATAAACTCTATATTACTGACATGTACTTGTATATATAATTTTGGGCCGATTGGTAAACAATCAACCCAAAAGTTACCCTATCAGTACGAAAACACGCCTATACAAATAAATTGTAAACTTTACCCTGCTCTGCTCAAATTATAGATTGTGCGCACTCCTCATCGAACAAAAAAAAAAAAAAAAAAAAAACGAAAGTTTTAAGATTTTTGTTATGGTTTGTCTTTGTGAGTTTGTGTCGCTTAAATTATTTTATTTTGGATAGCCTATCGGCCATTTTGTGGGAAAGTAACTGTTCTTCTGGCTTTCCGCTATTGTTTGCTTGTTTGTTTGATTTGAGGTTTAATGTCCCCGTCAACACTGTAAAGGTCATTTTGGAGACGTCGCTTCCAATTTTGTGGATTTTTACCCGACATCGAGATGAAATGACATCTCAAGCCCTGTCGCCCAATGAAAACCAATAGGGTTTATTAGCATGGACGGTCCGCCTCGCACCGGGGTTCCTGGACAGGCTTAGACCCTCTAAGCGGTTTACCAGTACTAGTGTGCGGACCGATTCAGCTCTGCATGGAAGCATCAAGCAGTCCATATATTTCTTCAAGCCCCTATGGCGGGGGCCACTTTCCGCTATTGATGTTTCCATTAGGGTCTGTTGTTTCATATTTGTGTTTCCTTTGGTGTCTCTGATTGTAGCTGTGGGTTCAGTCTATCGATTCCTGACCATTGCCCCATCTTCAATTTATTAAGATGAAAAATTGTGACTTTTGTCTTATCTCTGCTCAAAGTATAGATTGAGGGTAGCTAACAAGTGCCAATAATCTATATTTTAGAGCAGAAATAAGAAAAATAAGAGGCGGTTCTATTGAGTACTAACAATCTATATATTAGAGCAGAAATAAGAAAAATAATGTTTCCCCCTATAAACCCCAGTTTTACTATATAAAAGTGGGGTCGAAGGTGGTCAGATTTATATAGGCTTGTTCTCGCGATGATATTGTTTTGTTTAACAACATTGATTCACGCGGAAAGGTAAAGTACGAGTAAATGTTGCTCAGCTTGCACTGAGACAAGGCTATGAAAGCGGGTAAATGGTTCTTGACTGATGTTTAATTATGTTTCTAGTTTTATGTTTTTTCCATTCTCTGTTTTCGCTGGTACGAAATATGCATGAATGGAGCTACCTGTATCTTAGAGAAATGTTTTGAAATATACTTGGAAAGACATGGCCTGTTTTGATTGTTTTGTTTAGGGACAACTGTATTGAAAATTGTCGTTTGGGGAGGTAATTCGGCGGTATTACCCGTCGTAAATTTCGTTTCACGGCGACGCGCCAGCGTCCTAGCAGCCCCCGCCCATAGGGGCTTAAAGAAATATATGGGCTGCATGATGCTTCCACGCAGAGCTGAATCCGGCCCGCACACTAGTACTGGTAAACCGCTTAGAGGATCTAAGCCTGTCCAGCAACCGCGGTGCGAGGCGGACCGTCCATGCTGATAAACCCTATTGGTTTCATTGGGCGACAGGGCTTGAGAAGTCATTTCATCTCAATGTCGGGTAAAAGTCC
Source organism: Lucinisca nassula (assembly GCA_963580285.1). Taxonomy (NCBI): domain Eukaryota; kingdom Metazoa; phylum Mollusca; class Bivalvia; order Lucinida; family Lucinidae; genus Lucinisca; species Lucinisca nassula. The sequence goes on from OY757015.1 coordinate 64,685,374, forward strand.
ACAAAATTGGAAGCAACGTCTCCAAAATGACCTTTACAGTGTTAAGGGACGTTAAACATCAAATCAAACATGTAATACTAGAGATGTTACTTCAGTATTATACGCTTTTCGTAAAGACCTTAAACCTTGACTTATGATCGAAAAGCGAAAATAGAAAAGCGAAAGCGAAACACGAAAACAAACTAACTTCTTAAGGCGAAAAGCGTAAAACAAACTACAGTCGAACTTCAATGGCTCGAACACCTTTGGGACCTCGAAAATCTGTTCGAGACAGGGGTAGTTCGAGCCACTGAGGGTAACTGTCAGGAGGCATAACGAGATACTTTAAGACATCTTCTCGGTGTTCTATAATGAAAAAGTATGCTTGTGTACTCATTAGAATCGCCTCATCGAGGCGATTCTAATGAGTACACACAGCATACATTTGCTAAAATCTCCTCCATTATCCCCCACTATTTCTTATGTACAGGATTTCGCTAGGGACTCAAGAATGGGTTCGACACATCCATGGTAAACGAGCCATCGGTGTTCGAGCCATCGAAGTTCTACTGTAACTGCTCCTTGCTCATTCAAATGCATTTTGTTAAAAGGTGTACTATGTTGTCGAAGCGGTAGCGCTGTGAGTTGCGTAAAACCAACGTTACCAAATGAAAAACGACGTTACATCATGACGTCGGGTGGCAGGATTTTTAATGCTATCCAGTCAAACGTCGCGTTACATACGCAAGGGTTTAACTTCCCTCTAAACACTATATAGGTCATATTGAAGATTTTGCTTCCAATTTTGTGAGACTTTTATCTGACGTTGAGATGAAATGACACCTAAAGCCCTGCCACCCAATGCAACCAATCTGTTTTATATGCATGAACCACTTTTCTCTAAGCGGTTTACCAGTCTGCGAACCGAACTAACCATGCAGCTACAGTCAAACTTCGATGGTTCGAACCCCTTTGGGACCATGAAAATTAGTTCGATACAGCGGTAGTTCGAGCCATGGAGGGTTATTCTTAGTGTTTTACCAAGAGGCATAGCGGAGATATTTGTGGGATATCTTTCGGTGTTCTACATTATAGATGTATGTTGTGTGTACTCATTAGAATCGCCTCATCGCGGCGATTCTAATGAGTACACACTGCATTCATTTGCAAGATAAAAGAAGAAAACCCCTCTATATTATCCCTATATCGTATTTGGAGAAATTCCCTGCGGACCCAAGAAAGGGTTCGACTCAGCCATGGTAAACGAGCCATTGGGGTTCGAGCCATTGCCGTTCTACTGTATTTCTACTTTCCAATCCCGATGGACGAGAGCCCGAAGACATGCTAGTAGTTATCATAATGTTTGCCTGTTGACCCAATTAATCCAGTTAGCATGCACCTTAATCAGTTTCAGATGAGGAACCCCAACCCCTTACGAAAACACGCCTATTCAAAAATACATGTACATTAAAAATTTTGCCACCAAAAATGAAAAACCCGGAAAAAATTCTGACATTTTTTTTTATATTTCTGCACAAAACATAGATTGTTGGCACTCATTAGAACCGCTTTAACCCCATAATCTATATTTTCCTAGATTGTGGGCATTCGTTAGAACCGCCTCGGTGAGGCAGTTCTAACAAGTCCCCGAAATCTACGTTTCTGCATGATGCAGATGGTTCTAACGAGCACACACAATCTATGTTTTTGAGCAGAAATAAGATTAATAATGCGTATCCCTGTAAACCCAAGTTTTACTATATAAAACTGGGCTTTAAGGGGTTGGGGGTTCAAAATTGTATTGGCGTGGTTTTCCTATGCCGTGACGAAGTTATAAGAAACAGTGCCGGCCCAGATCAGATGCTGCATTCTGTGACGTCTGGCCGAGGCGTTATAGGCCCCCGCCCATCGGGGCTTGAAAAAAATATATGGGCTGCACGATGCTTCCACGCAGAGCTAAATCCGACCCGCACACGAGTATTGGTAAACCGCTTAGAGGATCTAAGCCTGCCCAGGCAAAGCGGTGCGGGTCGGACCATCCATGCTTATAAACCCTATTGGTTTCATTGGGCGACAGGGCTTGACATGTCATTTCATCTCAATGTCGGGTAAAAAGTCCTACAAAATTGGAAACAACGTCTCCAAAATGACCTTTATAGTGTTGATGGTGACGTTAAACATCAAATCAAATAAATAAACGCTATGTCTTATATCTGTTGACATTTAACCCATTTTTACAGGAAACCCCTAAACGGGTACCCTGGCAAACAGTGTAGACCCAGATCAGACGCCGCAGAACGCGGCGTCTGTTCAGGGCCTGCACAGTTGGCATAAAGTTAGGCCATTTTCAAAACAAATTTTGAAGAAAACACAACCTGACACCCCTAAATTTCGAAATGGACTCCTGTTATATATAATGAGGAAGATTCCATTTGATTCAAAAAGGGTTAAAATCATAGGTTGTTGGTACTCGTTAAAACCCGGCCTAATCAAGGCGGTTCTACGTGTTTCAAAAATCTATGTTTAGATTAGACATACATGTAATAAATGACAAAATATCCCCCAGAATATCCTTCAGAATGCCATTTCAGGGCCTTGTACTGATGATAAATTGTTTGTTTGTTTGATTTGAGGTTTAACGTCCCCGTCAACACTATATAGGTCATTTAGGTGATGCTGCTTCCAATTTTTCTGGGACTTTTACCCGACATTGAGATGAAAGATATCTCAGGCCCTGTCGCCCAATGAAACCAATAGGGTTTATAAGCATGGACGGTCCGCCACGCACCGCGGTTCCTGGACAGGCATAGATCCTCTAAGCGGTTTACCAGTACTAGTGTGCGGGCCGGATTCAGCTCTGCGTGAAAGCATCATGCAGCCCATATATTTCTTTAAGCCCCTATGGGCGGGGGTCGTACTATGTTGTCAAAGCGGTAGCGCTGCGAGTTGCGTAAAACCAACGTTACCAAATGAAAAACGACGTTACATCATAACGTCGGATGGCAGGAATTTTGATGTTATCCAGTCAAACGTCGCGTTACATACACAAGGGTTTAACTTCCCTCTAAACACTATATAGGTTATATTGGAGATTTTGCTTCCATTAGGAAAACATGTCCGTAAGAAATAATGGAGTCCAACATGGTGTCAGAAAATGATAAATATTAGGTAAACATGATAACATCTTAATTATTTCTGCTTTCAACATAGATTGTGGGTGCTCGTTAGAACCGCCTCATTGAGGCGGTTTTAACGAGTACCCACAACCTATGTCTCGGAGCTGAAATAAGAAAAAATAATGAATACATCCGTAAACCCCAGTTTTCTCTATATAAAGTGGGGTTCACGGACTTGTTCACGTGATGCAATTTTGTGGGACTATTATCTGACATTGAGATGAAATGACACCTGAAGCCCTGCCACCCAATGCAACCAATCTGGTTTTTATGCATGAACCACTTTCCTCTAAGCGGTTTACCAGTCTGCGAACCGAACCCATCATGCAGCTACAGTAGAACTTCGATGGCTCGAACATCGATGGCTCGTTTACCATGCATTAGTCGAACCCGTTCTTGGGTCCCTAGCAAAATCCTCTACATATGAAATAGTGGGGGATAATTAAGGAGATTTTAGTCTTTTGTCTTGCAAATGTATGCTGTGTGTACTCATTAGAATCGCCTCGATGAGGCGATTCTAATGAGTACACACAGCATACATCTATAATGTAGAACACCGAAAAGATATCCCACAAATATCTCCGCTATGCCTCTTGGTAAAACACTAAGAATAACCCTCCATGGCTCCACAGCATACATTTTCATTATAGCATTATAGAACACCGAAGAGATGTTTAAAAGTATCACGTTTTGCCTCCTGACAGTAACCTCTGAGGATCGAACTACCCCTGTTTTTTTTATATTTCTGCACAAAACGAGGCGGTTCTAACGAGTCCCCACAATCTATATTTTCCTAGATTGTTGGCATTCATTACAACCGCCTCGCTCTCCAAAATCTATGTTTCTGCACGATGCAGATGAATCTAACGAGCAACCACAATCTATGTTTTTTGAGCAGAAATAAGATTAATAATGCGTATCCCTGTAAACCCCAGTTTTACTATATAAAACTGGGGTTTAAGGGGGTGGGGTTCAAAATTATATTGGCGTGGTTTTCCTATGCCGTGACGTAGTTATAAGAAACAGTGCCGGCCCAGATCAGATGCTGCATTCTGTGACGTCTGACCAAGGCGTTATAGGCCCCCGCCCATCGGGGCTTGAAAAAAATATATGGGCTGCACGATGCTTCCAGGCAAAGCTAAATCCGACCCGCACACGAGTACTGGTAAACCGCTTAGAGGATCTAAGCCTGCCCAGGCAAAGCGGTGCGGGTCGGACCATCCATGCTTATAAACCCTTTTGGTTTAATTGGGCGACAGGGCTTGAGATGTTATTTCATCTCAATGTCGGGTAAAAGTCCTACAAAATTGGAAGCAACGTCTCCAAAATGACCTTTATAGTGTTGACGTTAAACCTCAAAACAAACAAACAAACCCAATTTCCTATATCTGTTTACATTTAACCCATTTTTACAGGAAACCCCCAAACGGGTACCCTGGCAAACAGTGTAGACCCAGATCAGACGACGCAGAAGTTAAGCCATTTTCCAAACAAATTTTGAAGAAAACACAACCTGACACCCCTAAATTTCGAAATGGACTCCTGTTATATATAAGGAGGAAGATTCCATTTGATTCAAAAGGGTTAAAATCATAGGTTGTTGGTACTCATAAAAACCCGCCTAATCAAGGCGGTTCTACGTGCAAAATGTTTCAAAGATCTATGTTTAGAGTAGACATAAGAAATGACAAAATATCCCCCAGAATATCCTTCAGAATGTCATTTCAGGGCATTGTATAAATTGTTTGTTTGTTTGCTTTGAGGTTTAACGTACCAGTCAATACTATATAGGTCATTTTGGAGACGCTGCTTCCAATTTTCTGGGACTTTTACCCGATATTGAGATGAAATGACATCTCAAGCCCTGTCGCCCAATGAAACCAATAGAGTTTATAAGCATCACGGTCCGACTCGCACCGCTTTGCCTATGCAAGCTTAAATCCTCTAAGCGATTTACCAGTACTCCTGTGCGGTCGGTTTCAGCTCTGCGTGAACGTATCATGCAGCCCTTCTATTTCTTCAAGCCCCGATGGATGATTCGAGGTCTTATAGGTTTTCGATAATTTGTTCGAATTGCAATGCTGTTCTAATGAACAACATCACGAAAACACGCCTATATAATTTTGACCCCCTTGAACCACACTTTTATATAGTAAAACTGGGGTTTCCGGGGGTATACCTTATTTTTCTTATTTCTGCTCTAAAATATAGATTGTGGATACTCGTTAGAACCGCCTCGATGATTTATTTAAGAAATGAAATTTATTTTTCTGCTGTTCATGGAAGTATGAACGCAGTGCATCGCTTGCAAAGTAAACGAACCCCATGTAAACTTTACTAGCGACCCGCTGTCGTTCATACCTTCATGAAAAGCAGAAAATTAAGTTTATTTGTTATATTTACTATTTGCCCCTTCTGACTGGGCGAAAAAAAATACTTATAGAGCAATTTTTTATAGATGAAAAACATTTACACGCTATAATAGTGGAATAGCGTTAACGTCACAAACGCCCGTAGAGAACAATGGTTTAGAATGACGTCACTTGACTTCACTGAAAATCATGCAAAGTATGAACTACATTGTTTTCTATAGGTTTACATAAGACTTTACACTGGAAATGTAAATATTTATATAATATAAAGACGAGCGTGACACAAACAGCTGCCATTTTAGAACGTCACTCGAAGATTATTTGACGATAGACTGTGTAACGACTGGTACTGTCTAAGGGCTGTTAAATGGGTTCCACACTATGTTTGTTTGTATGATTTGAAGTTTAACGTCCCCGTGAATACTTGATATGTCGTTTTGGAGATTTTGCTTCCAATTTTGTGGGACTTTTACACGGCATTGAGATGAAATGACATCTCAAGCCCTGTCGCCCAACGAAACCAACAGGGTTTATAAGCATGGACTAGCACTGCTTTGCCTGGGCACGCTTAGTTCCTCTAAGCGGTTTACCAGTAGGCCTACTAGTGTGCGGTCGGTTTCGGGATTTGCGTGGAAGCATCATGCAGCCGATCTACAACTTCAAGCCCCGATGTGTTAGGTACGTTCCACAATAAGGTTACCAGCACAAAACTGAATTGTAGCGTGTACAAGTTTTTCCGTGCTAGGCCGACAAACACAAGCTGAAATCTAATGCAAGTGTTTTTGTTTCCTCCAATTTCATCCAGGTTTGGTATTAAAATTTGATTTAGCGGGAATATACGTTTCTGATTAAAATTTCTTTATTCCCATAGCCATAAAACAGATTTTCTATTAAATTGCTTTTTGTACTGAAAATATCACAACCTTTCGACAAGATAATGTTACTGTTATTTTGTGATGTGCTAAATATCTGGGTCTGCAATACTTGCACAACCGGATATTTGAAGTTGTAAAATACAACCAAAAATGTTGTATCGCGTTGACAGAATGTACACTTAGACTTCCAGGTGGAAGTCACTACTTTTCTGGAATCTATTGGGCTAAAGATGGCTATAGGCATTTGAATCTGACACTTAGCTAGAGAATGCTCAAACTTGTATTTGCCTACACCTTCATTACGCAAACACGCCTATACAAATACATTGCCACCTATATCGCCGAAAAAATGAAAATTTTATGATGAAAAATTGTGATATTTTGCTTATTTCTGCTCAAAATACAGATTGTGGGCACTCATTAGAACCGCGAGTACCCACAATCTATATTTTAGAGCAGAAATAAGAAAAATAAGGTATACCCCCGGAAACCCCAGTTTTACTATATAAAAGTGGGGTTCAAGGGGGTCAAAATTATATAGGCGTGTTTTCGTGACGGCTAGAGAATGCTCAAACTTCTATTTGCCTACACTTTTCTGCTAGAAGCCTCTGTGGTGCAGTGGTTACGCTACTCGCCTTGTAAACCAGGGATCGCAGGATCGATCCCGGGCTTCTCCAGACTTTCGGATGAGTCTTTAAACCGAGGTCCCGTCTCCGTATGACCTTAGCTGTTGGTGGGACGTAAAACTAAAACTCACTCACACCTTTCTGCTCCAGAGTTGCCTTGCAATATGTGCCTAGAAAGGTTTGGCAAGAAAATGAGTTTTGCGCATGCGCATACAATCTCTTTTGTTCCAAGATGAAAGACCACGTTCACTGAACATCGAATAACACGTTACATTTAGAACATCTCGACAGACGTGATTTTCTAATTTGTGAAATTCTCAGATTATCTCCCTTTCAATACAAATATAACAATTTTCGAACTCTTGTTTTTTTATACCTGTCAATCAATTGTTGCCATTCTTTTAAAAATTGCCTTGTTACCAACATGATGAAAAATAATGCAGAAAAATACAAATAGCATATAACACTACCAATTGCGATTTTCTATGGTATTTCAATTGAAAGCAAGATTTGCACAAAACTTCTAAGATTCGGAGTTCAATATGTAATCGCCTGTTTCTCATAGCCGATTTAACTAGAGTTCCAATTATTTTGTGCATAGATTCACAGGGTATCTTACGAAATGTGACATGTATCAACAAGAGCTCCGCAAGCGGGGCGTTATACGCCCGTGGCAATTAGTAAGATGGAACACATTATATATACTGACTGCTGTACACGATTTGGGGAGAAGCCTCCGTGGTGTAGTGGTTACGCTACTCGCCTTGGAAACCAGGGGTCGCAGGATCGATCCCGGGCTTCTCCAGACTTTCGGATGAGTCTTTAAACCGAAGTCCCGTCTTCATATGACATTAGCTGTTGGTGGGACGTTAAACTCAAACACTCACTCACTCACACGATTGGGTTTGTGGAATGTAACCAAGGAACAATGTGCGCTCCATATATTCTTACCTGGCACTATTAATAGCCATCAATGACTTAAACTACCTGTCTCCAAGAATGAGTGGTGGATTGTAACCTTGAAATAATATGCGCTGCTCCCAACATAGTTTAACTATACGTAAAGTTTCAGCTTCACCAGATGTAACATGTAGGAGGCGTTATCCGGAAACTAAATAAGTTTAGAAAAATCAGTGAAAGGCGAATAACTCTGGAAATATTTGGCAGACTGTAACTTCAAAATAATATGCGCACTTCCACAGCATGGTCTTACTATATGTAGAGTTTCAGCTTCATCTGATGTAAATTGTAGGAGGAGTTATCCGGAAACGGAATGTTTAGAAAAAAAATGTGAAAGGGGTATAAATCTGTGAAAGGCGAATAACACTGGTATTATTTGTCCGACCGTAACCTCAACTAATATGCACTGTTTCATATCATTGTTTTACTGTATGTAAAGTTTCAGCATCATCGGATGTAAAATGTAGGAGTTACCTGAAAACAAAATATTTACAGAATTTTTCAAAGGGGCATAACTCTATTATTATTTGGTGGACAATAACCGCAAAACACTACGCGCTGCCCCAGATCATGGTCTAACGATATATGAAATTTCAGCTTAATCGGCTGTAAAACGTAGGAGGAGTCATCTGGAAACGAAAAGCCTACAGAACAATTCAAAGGGGCATATTATTCAGTGTACCGTAACCTCGAAACAATAGGCGCTGCCCCATATTCTGGTCTAACTATGTGTGAAGTTTCAGCTTGATCGGATGTATACTATAGGCGGAGTTATCCGGAAATGAGATTACAAAAATTATATAGGCGTGTTTTCGGGATGATTGCGCGGCAGATCAAGTTACATGTACTATAGTGATAATATGAGTAATACATATCTTTTGGCTTCTAATAAGTAGAAGTGGAGGCAATGATCAGGAATCGATACAATTAACCCTCAGTTCCCATCAGAGACACCAAATAGAAAGAAACACAAACATGAAACAACAAACCCTATTGGAAACATCCATAGCGGAAAGCCAAATTGACAGTTACTTTCCCACAAAATGGCCAATAGGCTATCCAAAATAAAATAATATAAGCGACATAAACACCCACCGACAAACCATAACAAAAATAAACCGCGGCAAGAAGTCTTTTTAAACGACGTCATCATTTCACATGTCTGGTTCCGCGTTACACATGGCTGCTTTCTAACGTCGCAAGAGATACCGGTCCTCAGAGCTAGAAAGGGTTTTGTATTTTTGTGTCCGAAATTGGTAATATACAGCAGTATTTTTGATTGTCTATATAATATAATGCTTTTGCGCTGCCATTGAGAACTTCGATATAGCTGGCAGCGGTTAGGGTGATACATGTAATAAACTTGTGACGAATTGAAGTAAATGACTGTGATTTCTGTGACGGGATTGTGTAATTAACCCTTGTCCTGCTGAATATTTATATATGCCACACCCACTACCGATTATCAACCAATCAGATTACTTGATGCAAATTATTGCAACAAATTCACAATCTGAATGGCAAACAATGTAGATCCTGATCAGATGGCTTCTTCAGAAGCCATCTGATCTGGATCTACATTGATTCAAAGATAAGGCGTATCCGGGATTAGCAGGACAAGGGTTAAGCGTTATTGTTTCAATGCCAGTGCAATGACCTTTTCATTATATATAATGATAAATTTACTGCATTTGGCGTCCGGCCCTCGCCCATAGGGGCTTGAAGAAATATATGGGCTGCATGATGCTTCCACGCAGAGCTGAATCCGGCCCGCACACTAGTGCTGGTAAACTGCTTAGAGGATCTAAGCCCGTCCAGGAACCGCAGTGCGTGGCGCACCGTCCATGCTAATAAACCCTATTTGTTTCATTGGGGGACAGGGCTTGAGATGTCATTTCATCTCAATGTCGGGTAAAAGTCCAACAAAATTGGAAGCGACGTCTCAAAAAAGACCTTTACAGTGTTGACGGGGACGTTAAACCTCAAATCAAACAAAACTGCATTTGGCGCCCCCGCCCATCGGGTTATTGAAGAAATAGATGGGCTGCATGATGCTTCCCCGCAGAGCTGGACCGACCCGCACACGAGTACTGGTAAATTGCTTAGAGGATCTAAGCCTGACCAGGCAAAGCGGTGCGAGTAGGACCGTTCATGCTTATAAACCCTATTGGTTTCATTTGAAAACAGGGCTTGAGAAGTCATTTCATCTCAATTTCGGGTAAAAGTCCCAAAGCATTGGAAGAAACGTCTCCAAAATGACCTTAATAGTGTTGACGGGGACGTTAAACCCACTTCGAATAAAACGTACAAAACTGCATTTCATTTCATTTCATTAGAAAAAAAATATCAGTTTCATAGCCTTAATAGTATTTTCTCTTGTCATATGAGTGTGATACAGTGAAACTCCGCTATTAAGACCACCTAAAAATAAGACTAATTCTGCTTTATAAAGTTTATTTAGAAAAGTGTTGTTATTCTTTTTTCACGGGTTCTGCATACAATGTCCTCTGACCTTTGGAACTGTTCAAAAGTGGTCTTAAAGACCACTTTTGAACAGTCCCAAAGGTGGTCTTAATATAGGAATTTTACTATAAGCTAATGTTATTGACCTTTATATGTCACTAAAAAGTCACAGTTGATACAATAAACATGGTTCGTTAGAAGCTTTTGTTCAGAAGCTGAATGAGACTTTATGTCGGACAATAAATGTTGTGACTAACATATGGGCCCCGCCAAGCGAATTTGTGTCTTCGAGCATTCCATCATGACAAATTTTAACTGCGCATGCCCAGCCATTCAGAGGGGCCAGGGATATGGCTTTCTGTCTGAAGGTTCCTCTCGATTCACTGCTTGTATGAGCAGACTCGCCTGAACCTTCGCTGCTCGCATAGGCGATACGTACCAAAATCGCTTGACGGGGCCCGTAAAGTCATTGCTCTAATGACCTTATAGTGACGTTAAAGACACATTTTTCGATTACATAACATCCTAATGACCGTTTATTAAAGAACCCAGCATTGAGATAAAATACACTCGGAGTATTCAGGCTGTCATACAGGTAGGGGACCAAGAGAGGGTAATAAATTACCTAGGGATATGACTTTGACAAATGACATCTATTCATTTACACCTAAGTCCTTATTTTGATTTGCATGGAAGAAACAACAGCACTTTTTTCCAATTTTATATTTAGTAGCCATTATTTATAATCATTACAGAAAATACCAATTCAAATGGTCTCCGGACGTTAGCCCCCCAGGACGTTTGCCCCCCAATGACTTAATCTAAAAATGGACATTTGCCCCCCAGTTGAAAATGTGACCCGGACATTTGCCCCCCAGAGCTTATTTTTGGTATGGACATCTGCCCCCCAGTGCTTATTTTACAGGTGGTCAATTGCCCCCCACTGCTTATTTCAGAAAGGGACAATTGCCCCCCAACCTGGCTAGACAAGGATATTCATTACACAGACTTGTATATAGCTACATAATTTACATGATAATGTTTTGGTTAAAGTTTTACAGCCCATTCAAGATCATTTCAATTTCTTCAAGAATTAACCATCAGTGTATCCAGTGTAAAAACCACTTGAGTATAGGCGTCTGACACTGGACCCTCAGTGAGGCACAAACTCAATATATGGTTCTGTAGCTGACTTGCTTAACCCTTATCCTGCTGAATAAATTAAGCATCTCCAATTGTTGACTATTAACCATCACATTCTTGGTATATTTTTGTTAACTTAACAAATTGCATGACAAACAGTATAGATCCTCATCAGATATGGCATCTGAACGGGATCCATACTGCTTTCTAACGTAGGGGTTGTCCATAACAGCAGGTTATTATGGGATTTATATTTATATAGATGGAATAATTTATTGCTTAACATTTTGTATTTCTGATGATAATAAACCAATTAATACATTGTTTTCCTCCTTTGTGTTAGCCCTGGTCTATCTGGGGGGCAAATGTCCCTTTCTGAAATAAGCAGTGGGGGGGGGGGGGCAAATGTCCACCTGTAAAATAAGCACTGGGGGCAGATGTCCATAACAAAAATAAGCTCTGGGGGGCAAATGTCCGGGTCGCATTTTCAACTGGGGGGCAAATGTCCATTTTTAGATTAATTCATTGGGGGCAAATGTCCTGGGGGGCAAATGTCCTGGAATCCATTCAAATATATTGGTAAATTTTTTCCACCAAAAATGATTTTTTTTTTTTCAGATAAAATCCTGATAACTTTATTATTTCTGCTCTAAACATATATTGTGGGTACTCATTAGAACCACCTCGGCGAAGCGGTTAAGACGAGTACCCACAATTTGTTTTTACAGTGTGACTGCTCGTTAGAACTTCCATAAGGCGGTTTTAAACTTGAAAAGGTGAAAAATAAAATCTTCTTTTTTTTCTCTTTTCTGATATGATTGTGTCTAAAACAAAGAACATTTTATAGTTCCATCTTGACTGAAACTATAAAATGCTAATGTTTTAGACATTATATGATTTGTGTATCACATACTTTAAACCAAAATAAAATAAATAAATAAATGAAAAAATAAATAAATATAAATAAATAAAGGTAAATTGATTGATTAAATTTTGAGGTTGATCAATTCATTAACCTTGTTTGTTTACTTCTTTGTACTTTTGAGTAAAGGAAACAATGGATATCAGTGTTTTTCTTTATTTTAAAATAAAAAAGAAGTTAATTAAACAATATGTTGTTGGAAACAATCTCAGTAAATTACACTATCACTCAAGTACCCCTATTGAGCCCCCTATTGAACATGAAATCTGCTCATAATCACTTAGATAAGATAAGTCTTTGATGTGCACTATGGTCCGAAGGTAATGTTTATTGGAGATCATTTGACAGGCAACCCCTTTTATATAAGGAAAAAAATGTGTCTTTAATCAAAGCACATAGCTCGTGGTTCGATTGACTTCGAGTGTAGATTTGGAAAATGTTCTAACCGTTTCGTTCAGCCTTTAAATTCCTGTATTTATTCAAACAGTGTAGATCCTGATCAGACGCCTCAGATTTGATCTGGGTATACACTGTTTGCCAATGTCCCAGTACACGGGTCAAGTCCAGAGTATACTTTAACACCTCAAGGAGAGGACTAGCGCTGCTATAAATAAACTGCGACTTGCGCAATTGTTTGGCGGCTTTAACGTTATTTCATGTAATCAGTTTTTGAAAAATTACCTTGGGGAGGTTATTTATCTTGCATTAGACAATCTCCTTGCATGGTTACGTCTTTATGATGTTTAATTTCATGTGAAACATTATCATAATTTTCCCAGCAGTTTATAAGTTATACATCCGTAATCATTCTTTAAAAATTGCCTCGGTGAGGCTGTTTATAAAGCTATCTTGCATTTGACAATATCATCAGCTTGATCTTGTCAATTTACATCTGCATGCAAAACATTATAAAAATATACCCGTCGGTTTGAAAGTTATATGACCGTGTCAGTGGGTGAATTCTTTACCTTGCCGAGGCTAAAATAAAGAAATTGGGCATTCAGGAATCTTGTTGGTTAGATCTGTACATTATCTATCTGCATGCTAACAGTTGTCAAAATATACCAAGTAGATTATAAGTTACACTTCGAAATAATTTTTCAAACAGTTTGCCTAGGCGAGGCCGTTTGTAAAGTAATTTTGCGAAGGCAATTTTGCTGGTTATGTATTGTCAATATCAACCTGTATGCCGAAAATGATCAAAGCCGGGTTTAGATGTTATACTCCGTATTCATTTTTTTTATTTTTGCCTCGGCGAGGCCATTCATAAATTAATCTTGCATAAAACAGCCTCATGGGTTAGTATTGTCAATATCAATCCGAATGCCAAAAATGATCGGAATATTCAGAGAGGTTTGAACATTATACTCTGTTAACATTTTTCTAAATATATATTGCATCGGCGAGGTCATTTATGAAGAGATCTTGCATACGACAGTTTCTTGGGTTAGTTATTGTCAATATCAATCCATAGGAATATTTGAATAGGTTTAGACATTATACTCCGTTAGTTATAATTATATAAAAATAAATTGCCTCGACGAGGCCATTTATGAAATGATCTGGCATTAAGGCAATTTCTTTGGTCAGGTATTGTCAATACAAGACAGTGCACAGTCTTTTACCGGAAACCAACAACTGCCCATCTTGAATCAGCGAAAGGGATAGAATCACCGTGGAACAGATTTCACGATGAAAGAATGTTGCCGAACCCGGTAGGTATCGAACTTGCGTCTGAGCTGATAATTTGCTTTCTTTATGGTCACATGCCTAGGACGCAGACAAGTCGCTTTAAACAAAGTAACATTGTCCCCCACCCCCTTCTATTAACCCATACTCTGAGTATACATGTATGTCTAGCAGCCTTTTTAGGAGACAAACATAGTAGACCGAGATCAGACGCTACAACAAGTGGCCGGCCCCCGCCCATAGGGTCTTGAAAAAATATATGGGCTGCATGATGCTTCCACGCAGAGCTGAATCCGGCCCGCACACTAGTACTGGCAAACCGCTTAGAGGATCTAAGCCTGTCCAGGAACCGCGGTGCGAGGCGGACCGTCCATGCTAATAAACCCTATTGGTTTCATTGGGCGACAGGGCTTGAGATGTCATTTCATCTCAGTGTCGGGTAAAAGTCCCATAAAATTGGAAGTAACGTCTCCAAAATTACCTTTACAGTGTTGACGGGGACGTTAAACCTCAAATCAAACAAACAACAAGTGGCGTCTCATCTGTGTCTAAACTGCAAAATTTACTGCTTACAATATAAGCATTGCTCCTTAAAATTTGACGTGCACCTGTCCAACTCATTGACTGGATGATTCCAACTGTCTTATTTTGGTAAATGAAACAAATTTTCATTATCGACCCACACTGCGTACTTGTAACCCTTTTTAAACGAATGGAATCCTCAACCTTATATCAGTATGGAATTAGTTCATTTTAAAATCAGGGATGTCAGGTTGTGCCTTCCACGAAATATTTGGCAAAAATGGAAGAACCTTTTGTAAGTATGCAGTGTGGGTCATAATGAGACTCCGCGTTCTGTGGTATCTGAGCTGGGTTTATCCTGTTTGCCAGTTGCCAGGTTTGGGATTTACGGTACAAAATGGGCTTTAAACTGGGTTATATGAACTGAACTATAAAAAGATTAGACTGCTACACAGTTCATCTATTAAAATTATTCATCTATTCCGTTTGAAATAGGTGGTCTGTGAAGCAGTCTATAAGAAGATACCGCATGGCGTAATAATCTGCTATGTTAACACGGGGCTCTATGTTCTCACTTATCATTAGGTCATACGCAGTAACACCAAAAGTAGTGCCGAAATCACTTCTCATTTCTTTGAAGCTACGCTGCAAAAGCTACGCTCCCATTGCTCGTATGTACATGTGTATTATTACGTAGTAAGGCCGCGAAATTATAGCACGCAGACTGTGAAAGCGCGGTGTTTGCTGTAGGTAGCTGCAAAAGCTACGCTCCAATTGCTCGTATGTACATGTGTATTATTACGTAGTAAGGCCACGAAATTATAGCACGCAGACTGTGAAAGCGCAGTGTTTGCTATAGGTGCTATAATATACAGACCAGCCAACGGTAAAACCCCATTTTTGTGTTTCACGGAGAAACCGACTGACGCGAAATCGGCTATTTTCTCCACGAAACCGCGAAAAAAATGAACGCGAATGTCTCCCGATTTCTCGGAGAAAATTCGCGGGTATTCTCGGGGAACATTTGACCGATTGCTTCAGTGAAAAGGAGTTTCTATGACGATTCCAGCGTAAAGGCTTACTGAGAATTAGAGAGAATGAGAATGTCGGTTGGTGTCTGATGCTCTGTCTCTGGTCGGGCCCATCGGATTCTAACTGTTTTTTTTTTTTTTTTTTTTTTGCTCCAGCATTTCAGTGGTTTCCTGCTGAGTCTTCCCCGTTGTTCACGGAGATGTTGCACTGATGAGTTAGGAGCCCTTCATGCGGACTGATTAAAAACAAAGTAATTGTCTAAATCGCGACGGAAGGGTGAGGATTGTGACCACGTAAAATCGATTTTAGACCCCCCTCCCCCTTTCCCCCCCCCCCCCCCCCCCACGTGGAATTCGTTTCGATAACCGTTCCAAGGCGGTTCTTCTGTCGCGGTTTATTTTTTTTATGGTTTGTCTTAGGGTGTTTGTGCGGCTTTCCGCTTTTTATGTTTCCATTAGGGGCTGTTGTTTCATGTTTGTGTAACAGGTCGACCGTGTGGCTCGGTATCTCAGTCGGTAGAGTGTTCGCACGGTATGCAAGAGGCCCCGGGTTTGAGTCCCGGTCGAGTCATGTTCTTTTGCCACCCCTGTGACATTTGGTGGCCAGTATGGGTACATTACCGCGTCTGAGGGCACGAAAGAGTATGAAAAATAAGTCTCGCAGCCGGGCTGGATAGGACTTAAAGATTCGGGACGGATCTCATTAGAAGAGATTCGGGACGAATCAAATTTGACACGGGGAAAATGTAACAGGTCGACCGTGTGGCTCGTTAGCTCAATCGGTGAATGCCAGAGGCCCTGGGTTTGAGTTCCGGTCGAGTCATGTTCTTTTTCCACCCCTGTGACATTTGTGTTTCTTTCCCTTTGGTGTATCTAATGGGAGCTTGGGTCAATTGTATCGATTCTTGATCACTACCTCCATATCTATTTTACCCGCGTTTCGCGGAGAAATGGGCTTACGGGGAAGTAAAAGTCAAATTTTCGGCTTATTTGTTTGTCGTTGCATTTGAAAACGAAGGTAGTCATTGTTAAATTATAATCAAATATTCTTTCATGTTACACAATTACAGGTAAGTAATTTATTTCTCCATTGTATAATCCCTTTCAAAAGTATCATGACAACTTTTGTTCACATCACGAAAACACGCCTATTTATTTTTTACCCCCTTAAACCCCACTCTTATACAGTAAAACTGGGGCTTTCAGAGGAATACATTATTTATCTTATTTCTGCTCAAAAATACAGATTGTGGGTACTTGTTAGAACCAACTCGCCGAGGCGTTCTAGCCACAATCTTAAACAGAAATATGAAAAAACTGTCCCTTACGAAAACACATCTATACAATTTTGACCTCCACAAACCCCACTTTCTCTTGGAGACGACACAAAATGACTCACAAGGGTTGACGTGTCGTTACACGAAAGATAACCAAACAATCATTGGGATGTAGGTCTTAATGATTATCTTAACTGATGAGTAGATGTAGGTTTGGCTTAGGTTTTTGAGTAAGAGTATTAACTTAGAATGCGGTTGTATGAGTAGAGAAGACGTTTCCTTTGTTTCACCTTGGCTGGTAAGAAACAGGCGATTGATTCCAGACGGAAACTGAATAAAGCTAATTACGATAAATTAAATAAATTATTTAATGAAACATTAGAACCCGAACTTTTTAAAATGGCACACGATAAACAAGCTTTTAGTGATAAAACGATTCATATAGAAATGTATTCCCAATTCCTCGACACGTTCAAAAAGAAATAGACCTTGGTTTAACAACGATGGTAAAAATGTGTTTAAAAGAAGAAAATCTGCTTTACGAAAATTTAATAGACAAGCAACAAAAGATAGTCTTATCTGTGCCCAACAAATGCGACGTAAGCTAAAAAAAAAAAAACAATAAAATCAGCCTGAGAGGGTAGATGTATAAAAATTTGATATTGTTCATTGCCGGGACTTAATTAGTTATGGCCATCACATTGTTGAACTGTCAGCGGAGATAACTTAAAATCCTGGACACCCAGAGTTGCGGTTCATGCGCTTAAAGACACATTTTTCGATTACATAACATCCTAATGACCGTTTATTAAAGAACCCAGCATTGAGATAAAATACACTTGGAGTATTCAGGCTGTCATACAGGTAGGGGACCAAGAGAGGGTAATAAATTACCTAGGGATATGACTTTGACAAATGACATCTATTCATTTACACCTAAGTCCTTATTTTGATTTGCATGGAAGAAACAACAGCACTTTTTTCCAATTTTATATTTAGTAGCCATTATTTATAATCATTACAGAAAATGCCAATTCAAATGGTCTCCGGACGTTAGCCCCCCAGGACGTTTGCCCCCCAATGACTTAATCTAAAAATGGACATTTGCCCCCCAGTTGAAAATGTGACCCGGACATTTGCCCCCCAGAGCTTATTTTTGGTATGGACATCTGCCCCCAGTGCTTATTTTACAGGTGGTCAATTGCCCCCCACTGCTTATTTCAGAAAGGGACAATTGCCCCCAACCTGGCTAGACAAGGATATTCATTACACAGACTTGTATATAGCTACATAATTTACATGATAATGTTTTGGTTAAAGTTTTACAGCCCATTCAAGATCATTTCAATTTCTTCAAGAATTAACCATCAGTGTATCCAGTGTAAAAACCACTTGAGTATAGGCGTCTGACACTGGACCCTCAGTGAGGCACAAACTCAATATATGGTTCTGTAGCTGACTTGCTTAACCCTTATCCTGCTGAATAAATTAAGCATCTCCAATTGTTGACTATTAACCATCACATTCTTGGTATATTTTTGTTAACTTAACAAATTGCATGACAAACATTATAGATCCTCATCAGATATGGCATCTGAACGGGATCCATACTGCTTTCTAACGTAGGGGTTGTCCATAACAGCAGGTTATTATGGGATTTATATTTATATAGATGGAATAATTTATTGCTTAACATTTTGTATTTCTGATGATAATAAACCAATTAATACATTGTTTTCCTCCTTTGTGTTAGCCCTGGTCTATCTGGGGGGCAAATGTCCCTTTCTGAAATAAGCAGTGGGGGGCAAATGTCCACCTGTAAAATAAGCACTGGGGGCAGATGTCCATAACAAAAATAAGCTCTGGGGGGCAAATGTCCGGGTCGCATTTTCAACTGGGGGGCAAATGTCCATTTTTAGATTAATTCATTGGGGGGCAAATGTCCTGGGGGGCAAATGTCCTGGAATCCATTCAAATATATTGGTAAATTTTTTCCACCAAAAATGATTTTTTTTTTCAGATAAAATCCTGATAACTTTATTATTTCTGCTCTAAACATATATTGTGGGTACTCATTAGAACCACCTCGGCGAAGCGGTTAAGACGAGTACCCACAATTTGTTTTTACAGTGTGACTGCTCGTTAGAACTTCCATAAGGCGGTTTTAAACTTGAAAAGGTGAAAAATAAAATCTTCTTTTTTTTCTCTTTTCTGATATGATTGTGTCTAAAACAAAGAACATTTTATAGTTCCATCTTGACTGAAACTATAAAATGCTAATGTTTTAGACATTATATGATTTGTGTATCACATACTTTAAACCAAAATAAAATAAATAAATAAATGAAAAAATAAATAAATATAAATAAATAAAGGTAAATTGATTGATTAAATTTTGAGGTTGATCAATTCATTTACCTTGTTTGTTTACTTCTTTGTACTTTTGAGTAAAGGAAACAATGGATATCAGTGTTTTTCTTTATTTTAAAATAAAAAAGAAGTTAATTAAACAATATGTTGTTGGAAACAATCTCAGTAAATTACACTATCACTCAAGTACCCCTATTGAGCCCCCTATTGAACAAGAAATCTGCTCATAATCACTTAGATAAGATAAGTCTTTGATGTGCACTATGGTCCGAAGGTAATGTTTATTGGAGATCATTTGACAGGCCACCCCTTTTATATAAGGAAAAAAATGTGTCTTTAACTTCATATAAAATTGTACTGAGTAATATTCCTGAAATGTTAATACAGAATGGACATCAAAAGGTAGTCATATTACTGTAAAACACATATATTTGGCGATCTGTTTATTTTGACGCCATTTAAGGTCAGGGACAAAAACGCCAAAATAAAAATAATACAAAAAATTCAAAGAGCTCAAGAGAAGAAAATCAAACTTGAAGAAATTGTATTCCCAATACACATTGCAAGTATGATATAGGACAATACAGAACGAATAAAAAACTTTATATGCTTCTTAAGTCGAACATAGTATTAGGGAGCGTAGCTCAAAGTTTATTCCAGTCAGCAACAGTAAAAGATATGTATCAAGTCTATCTCTTTGTTTGTTTAACTAAACAATTATTAAGCCATCTAGCATGATCAACAGCGCCGAATAAAAGCAAATACATCCTGAAATTGTCCAAAAATGCATATACTGACGGCTATGCCTGTGAATAAAAGTAGTTCGACATTATGATCATCGAAACCGGTAATGCAAGAAAGAAAACCATAACTCTGTTTTGGGGTTATTAAAACAGTAGAGCTGATTTACATTCGTTTACTTACCAAGAACAATGTAATGACGAGAACAGTTGAAAATCACCGTGTAGGACTTGCAAATCAACGTGTAGAGCTCGCATGCATAAGACAGTCATGGCTAAGTTAGACATCACATTTTTTTTTTAATTTCGGAAATCGAAAATCCTCCAAGCACCGTCATTATGTTCCAAAGGGTATTGGAGATATGGCGATCACATTGTGGTCATACTGTTATACTGGAATGGGAGATAACACAAATTCTATGACTCCCAGAGGACACGCTTTTCACAACCCTGTGAACAACTTTGCCGAGAACCACCAATATATCTCAACAGGTATGGAGTTACGGCCATCATAAGTTTATAGTTTCAGGGGCGATAACTCAAAAGCCAGAGCACATGGAGTCACGGTTATTGTGCATAACTCGCCTGCTTCAAATCATGGACAACTGTTATGTGTACCATCAGTGTGTCTCAGTGGGTATTGAGAGATATGGCGATCACAAAGTAGTCACACTTTTATATCGGAAGGGGATATAACTAAAACACCATGGCATCCAGAGTTGTGGTTTCTGCACATGACACGCCTTCTCTACCTTGTGTACAATTGTGCAAACTACGAGTTATATATTTCGAACGATTTAGGAGTTATGGCCATAACTACGTTTTGCCTACAGAAGGGCAGAAGGACGCACGGTCGGACGCCAGACTGATCGATTTATCTTCGAACTTAACCCGTCGGGTGATAAAATGTTCAGCCATATTCATTACCATCACAAGAGCCATGAAAAATAAACCAAACATATTTTAGACCTGCATAAAACAACAAATTAGAAGTGGACATGTTTTTAAAAATCAAAACAAGATGACAAAGTTGTTCTGTCATAAGTTTATCTTTTTCGGAGGCTAACTGCTGACTCGACCGGCCCTGATTTCTGTACCGACACTGCAAATTGTATTGCTATCCAGAAAAAAAAGAAATAAACCTACCGATCCTACTATTTCTAGGACGTTTGATAAAAAGCCATAAAGTAGAAGTAAAACAAAGATCAGGAATTGATACAATTAACTTACTCCACCCACAAAAGACACCAAAGGGAAAGAAATACAAACATTAAGCGACCAGACAATAATGGAAACCTAAACAAAGGAAGGCCATAAGGACAGTTACTTTCCCACAAAATGGCCATATGGCCATCCAAAATTAAAAGACACAAGTGATACACACAATAAGTAACAAACAATAACATAAATAAATCGCCACAGAAGAGCCGCCTTGGAACGGTCAGTGGAAGATTTCCACTGGGGGGCTTAAATCGATTTTACGTGGCCACAATCCTCGCCCTTACTTCCGTCGCGATTTAGACAAATAAATTGTTCAGTCCACATGAAGGCCTCCTAACTCATCAGTGCAACATCTCCGTGAACACAAAAATCAAAGAACCACAGAGGTGAGACAACGGTGAGGACTCGACAGCAAGAAACCACTGAAATGCTGGAGCAAAAGAAAACCAACAGTTAGACCCCGATGGGCCCAACCAGAGACAGAGCATCAGGCACCAACCAACATTACCTTGAATTAGATCTCTCTAATTCTCAATAAGCCTTTACGTTGGAGCCGTCATAGAATCTGAGGCCTGACCCACCGGCGTGCAATTAAAGAGGGAAGCAAAGTTGCCAACCGTGATTGGGTTAACTACCATGCATGCAGTCTGTCGTATAATATCCATGTTGTACCCAATCTTTTTATATCGAAGAATGATTTTACGAAATTGGGTGCTGAAGTCATTGCGGTTATATATTTTTCTGAATTTATATACTAAGTCACCATAAAATTCGGGTTCCGATAGACCTTGTTGCAGAAGAGATTTAAGTCCAATATTGAATTTTGAAATTAAATCAGAATGGCGTCTATAAAATTTTGAAAAGGCTTTACGTAGTTTATGGTACCTATAACCCTGATTAAGAAGTTTAGCCGTTAATAATTTATTACGAGTGTTGAAGTCAGTTACATGGCTACACACTCTAGCAAATCGAATTAATTGCGAAATATAAACGCCATAGGATGGCGCACGAGGAACATCACCATCCAAAAAAGGAAAATTTACAATCTCAAAATCAAAGTCATCGCGTTTATCATAAATTTTGCATGAAACAAACCCATCTACAATAGATAGATGTAAATCCAAAAACGGGGCCTCGGTATCAGAAGAATTTGCTTTATTTAACTGAAGTTCTGGGGGGTAAATCTGACTGATCAAACCATCGAAATAGGTATTATCAATATTTAATAAATCATCTAAATATCTAGAAGTGGAGCTGAAAGCTTCAATAATTTCAGATTGGTTATCAATGGAAAGCGACAAAATGAAGTCTCTTTCATAACAATACAAGAACAGATCAGCCACAAGAGGTGCACAATTAGTACCCATCGGAATACCCACAATTTGTCTAAATAACTTAGTACCGAATCTAATATAAATATTGTCAAGTAGAAAGGTGAGGGCATCACACACTTTCTGACATGACCAAAGTGTATAATTCTTATGCTCTTTAGAAGTGAAAAATGCATTTCTGACATTACATGCAAGATAGAGAGAATCTTCTCTGTGAAAAGCCCATTCAATTAAATCATTAAGCTTTTCTTTTATAAGATTATGAGGAAGTGTAGTGTAAAGAGTGGAAAAATCGTAAGTAGACAGACTAGAAGCACGAAAATGTCTGGATTTCAATTTATTTAAAACCTCAGTCGAATTTTTTATAGACCAAAACAGATTTCTTCCTGATCTTTCAAAGACTTTATCACAATATTTAATTACATGCGTTTTAATAGCAGTAAGACAGGAAGTTAATAATTTAGAAAGTTCAGTGGTAGTGCAAGAGCTAGAATTTGCAATAAACCGTGCTTTGTAAGGTCTTTTATGAAGTTTTGGTAACCAGTATAGCGTAGGAAGTTTGTCTTGGCCTTCGTTAACACACACAGCAAACTTGGTGGCTGAAAGACAAACATGTTTATCTACTATAGCTCTCTCTTCAGCTAAAGGCTGAAGTTCATAGGCCTTAGTACCACCAAGCTCTTGCCTAAGCGTGCCAACATAGTGGAGCCGTCACACAACGACGACGTTGTTGGCGGCCTTGTCTGCAGGGGCCAAAACAAACTTCTTATGAAATTCTTGAATACCTAGTCTAAGATGACGTAAAGACGTCTTGGGCTTAGGAGGTAATAAGTTAGTATTTTGAGAATAGAAAGAAATGCGTTTATTCACTAGTTTTAAAATGCTAAGTTTCCAGTCCTTAAGGGCTTTATGCTCAACATACTCTCGCTTACACCATCGATTACCGAATTCATTCAAGGAAGCAGCGATTTCATCTCTACATTTACTGAAATCAATTTTAGAAGGAAACCGATATTTTGGTCCTTTAGAAATTATATTCCTTATCCTGGAATCAGGAATTATTTTCAAATTGCCAGTAATTACATGACCAGCAGCAGGATAGCAATACTTTGAGTTTTTACAATCACATGAATCAGGAGTATTAGTATCAATATCAAGATCTGAAACAAGTTTTTTGAAATTAAAAATGATAGATCTAACAGGTTTGTTATATTTATAGCAAATTATAGGTGTTTCAGTATTTTGAAAATAAGCCGGAATGGAAGAAAGCACCGATCTCTCACGGAAGATACTGGGCAAATCTATAAAATCCATACCCTTATTAATGAAGGATATTTTGAAGAAATGGCGTTTATGATTAATTTCAGAATCAATGTAAGGACGGAGAGTATGCTGAGTATAGCCTCTAGTTAAGAGAGCCGCATCATATAACTGATGAGAACTATCGTAGAATTTATTCGCCTCGGTGTCCAGAAGACGTAAAACAGAAACGGGTAATGAACTTAAAAATGAAAGCATAGAGTGGCGTCCATGATTTAATAATATAATTGACAGTCACTTCAGTCTAGTATTGTTTCGTTTAAACGCACGTGATTTACGTTTAAAGTTACCATTTTTCCTGGTGCCGTGAGATCTAGTTCTGCGTTTTCGACATTCCAGGAGTGAGAAAATATCAAAGTCCGGCATTCTGGAAATATTACCCTCATGATAAATGTTGTCATTAAATCCCAGTGGAAAAGGGGTCTGTAAAAATTTAATCCATTTCAGTTCAGCTTCATGTCTTTTGATTATTTTGAATCTAGATGTAGAATTTGCATCGTAATAAAGTTTTTCCACTGGTTGTATAACAATGTTATTTACAGAATGACCTGTACGTCGAAAGTGACGGTACAAGAAAGTGTCAGTTTTCTTAGGCTTACTCATTCTACGATAATGCTCGTTCAATCTAGTTTTAAGCATGCGGTTAGTTTGACCGACGTACTGCATATTACAGTTTGCAGCACGTCAAGTAATTAGATAAATTAAATCTGTAGACTGTCATGTCAAATCAGACATGTTAACTACAGAGAAGCGTCTACCGTTTACAGATGAAGTAACGGTAGACGCAGTGCTTAAATGCGAACAACATCTGCACCTCTTGGCATTGCACTTAGAAATACTAGGGTACATCCCACTTCTTTTCCACGGATTAGTATATTTTCGAAGGATGGGCGATTTGAGAGGAGATAGTCTTATACGAAGACTACTCCCAAAAACATTCGTATTGCCTGCTCCTTTGAGATTAACTGAAGTTACAGAAGACAAATTTAAGGGTCTAACCAATACCGAAGGCAACATAGTATTAAAGTTCTTAATAGAATGGGGAATCCGTACAGAAGAAGCAGAGTGTAACCTAAGGGGTGATATTGATATTTTAAATGTATTTGTGATACTCATTTGGGTTAGTAAGTTTGTGATACCGTCAAAACTAAAGCGATGTTCATACCGGTTATTAAATAAATTACTAAAGAAGATTCCTTCGAATAGAAAGAAGGTACAACAAAAGCCCACAAAACATTCTAGTCTACTTAAAGTACAGGGATGTCAAACAAGCAATTGTTATACAACGAGGAACGAACATCGGTTTAATAATGACCTTCAACAGGTATCTAAAGGATGTCAATTGATGGAACAGTGAAAAGCAATTGCATAAGCAATCCCTGAGGATTGGAAAAATAAGAGCATTAAATGCATGTACGGGGAGACCTTTTACAGCCGCCACACGGCACAAACAAAACAGCCCTGATATGCAAAGTAGAAGTAAAACAAAGATCAGGAATTGATACAATTAACTTACTCCACCCACAAAAGACACCAAAGGGAAAGAAATACAAACATTAAGCGACCAGACAATAATGGAAACCTAAACAAAGGAAGGCCATAAGGACAGTTACTTTCCCACAAAATGGCCATATGGCCATCCAAAATTAAAAGACACAAGTGATACACACAATAAGTAACAAACAATAACATAAATAACATAACATAACTGTCAAAATAGCTAAACTTATACTTGAAACCATGTTTTTCTGTTTCCTTAATGATTTCAACCTCGTTATTTGAATGTTTTCAGGTAATGTAGTGAGTTAAAATTTAGCCGTATTAATGATTCTGTTTTTTTTTTTTTGCTTTTTTCCATCGAATAAAATTTTGACAATAAAAAAAGTACTGTGATCTACCGACCCATACCAGTTTTCGGTATGTAAGTGGAAACAGGGATATTGTTTAGGCCATTACCTGATAATACATCACGAAAACACGCCTATATAATTTTGAACCCCTTGACCCCCGCTTTTATATAGTAAAACTGCAATTTCCGGGGGTATACCTTATTTTTCTTATTTCTGCTCTAAAATATAGATTGTGGGTACTCGTAAGAACCGCCTCGATGAGGCGGTTCTTACGAGTGCCCACAATCTATATATTGAGCAGAAATAAGAAAAAAATCACAATTTTTCATCTAAAAATTTTCATTTTTTCGGCGATAAAGGTGGCAATGTATTTATATACGTAGGCGTGTTTGCGTAATGTGAAGCCAAAGCAACTGAAATTGCAATTTATCATAATAGAGATCAATCTGGAAAATAATTTTTCATTTATTCCGATTCTCTTTCTTTGTTAAAAGCTCTTAAAGATTTACATCATAGGAGCCCCTTAATTCCGCAAAGTCTTAGGAAATGTTTTTTTTTATCTTTAAGTTTCTGAAGAAATTATATTTTGTTGGCTTCCAAGTCATATAAATATTCGTGGAAGCGAGTTGGCTGATTTAGAAGCCAAATCGGCATTATTCTTAGCAGTAACAATTTTCAAAGTTCCTTTGTACGATTTCAAATCAAATATTCGTCAATATATCAACAGCAAATGTCAATCTACTTGGGAAAAACAGACCGATAATAAATTAAACGAAATCAAACCTAATTTTAACAACAAACTCTTACTCTCAAATTACAGCATTAAAGATCAAACAAAATTAACAAGATGCCGTATTGGACACATCAGGCTAACAAGTTCTTATATATTAAAACAAGAAAAGACATAACACTAAGTGTCATATCAAGTGTCATGATTGTGATTGCTTTGTATTATTTTAGAAAAGAACAGGCAGGTGAACGGTTCTCATCATTAAAACCGTTCAGTTCTCATCATTAAAACCGTTCAGTTTTAAACTTTTAAACTAGAATTACTTGACTGTGACGACATCAACACTGAATTTGCAGTATCAGATTCAACCAGATCGATTGTCTGTTTTTTTTGTTGTTTTTTTTTTGTTGAATTTGATAGATTGAATATCAAAAATTGCAGTTTGATCATGTTTGTGAAAAACTGTATTGAATTTAACAGTGTAAAATTTGAAAGAGTTGAATTCGACAATTACTGATCAGTGGGGACAGCCTTAGGGATATTACAAACCGACAAGCGCAACGGCCGATCTTCTTCATACTTAGCACCGTCCTTTTCAACACCAAGAGCAAACCGAGTCCTCTAATGTCGCACATGTTTATACATTTTATTTTTTTATAGAGTTTATTACTCAGCCGATTCTAAATATGGGATTTATAAACCGAGGGAGGTTGAACATCCAATAAAGAAACGAGTGCGCTTGCGCATAAGTTTCTTTATTGGATGTCCAACCTCACGAGGTTTATAAATCCCATATTTAGAATCGGCTGAGTCAATAAACTATATATTACATGCATTTTATAGAGCTGATGGATCATTTTGCATCTAATTCTGTTTACAGCTCACTGTTAACATACAGTCTATGTAAAAGGTAGTGGGCGCAGTGACACATAAGCTGACTGAAACAAAAACTGTACAGACGTCATCTTGAAAGCGGTGCCTATTGTGATGCATAAAAATAGAAGAAATAAAGTATTATAGTGATAAAACAATTAAAAATACGAGAGAACGGTAAACAAATGTACCCCTCATTCAGTAGTTATGTCCAGATAATCTTCATTACAACATTGCATCCTACTCGAACGTCACGCATTCTGAACGTCTGTTGATATCTTCTCAGACGCCATTGAGATGACGTCATGATTAACGTCGTCGTGCCTGAACTTTCCCGCGTTTGAATATAGCGATTTCATTGCAAAAGCAGTACCTTGTTTCTTGTGTCAAAAGTAGTTCCAGCTACAAAGATTTATTTCTCCGGCTAAGAGGAAATATTTCTCCTTAGCTAAAAGGAAAATATCATGTTTATGTCTGATAGAAATCATGGTATTTCTCTGTCATGCATGTAATATATATTATTATTGTAATTATCAAATTTATCATCGTTTTCTATTATTAATATTTTTTATTATTGTTAATGAACTTTCCTGCTGAATTATATTATTGTTAATAATAATAATAACAATAATAATAATAATAATAATAATAATAATAATAATAATAATAATAATAATAATATTTTTGTTTTAGAAGTAGCAGTAGCAGTAGAAGTTATAGCAGAAGTAGAAGTAAGTATATTTTTATAATCATCGTCTGATTATGGAAACGTATAATTATTATAATCATCGTTTGGTTATTGAAATTGTTATCATTATTGTAGTAGAAGTAGCAGTAGTGGTTGTAGAAATGTTAAAAGGTTTTTTGTTTCTTTGATTTGAGACTAACGTCCCCGCCAACACTATTTAGGTCATTTTGGAGACGTTGCTTCCAATTTTGTGGGACTTTTACCCGACATTGAGATGAAATGACATCTCAATCCCTGCCGCCCAATGAAACCAATAGGGTTTATAAGCATGGACGGGCCGACTCGCAGCAGTTTTCCTGGGCAGGCTTAGACCTTCTAAGCGGATTACCAGTACTAATGTGCGCTCGGTATCAGCTCTGCGTGGAAGCATCGTGCAGCCCAATCTATTACTCCTAGCCCCGATGGGCGGGGGCGGAAGAAATAGTTATAGTAGTAGTAGTAGTAGTAGTAGTAGTAGTAGTAGTAGTAGTAGTAGTAGTAGTAGTGGGGGTGGTGGTGGTGGTGGGAGTTGTATTAAGTGCAGTATATTTGTTTGATTTTAGATTTAACGTCCCTGTCAACACTAGTAATGTCATTTTGGAGTCGCCGTTTCTAAATTTGTGGGACGTTTACCTGATATTGAGACGAAATGACTTCTCAAGACATGTCGCCCAATGAAACCAATATATGAATAGGGTTTATGGACGGTCCGACTCGCACTACTAAGCAGGGTAGTAGTTAGAGAAGTTGTAAGAGTATAATAAAACAAAACTGTAACAATAAAACCGGATAGTCACCCGTGGATAACATGTCACATTAAAACCTTAATTAGGAAACGCAAGCGTACTTACAGACAATTCAAGAAAACAAACAACCTGCACATTTGGACAAAACACAAACAACTCCGTAACAAGACTAATAACGCGATCAGAAAATCAAAAAAGGATTATTTTGACAACTTAGACCAGCTTCTATCTTCTGAAAATTGCAATACGAAATTATTCTGGAAAACCTCAGAACAGCTTTTAAACCTAGGGCAATCTACCAACAGTATTCCAACACTCACCATGAACCATGACATTGCAGAAACCGACCTTGAAAAGGCTCAAATGCTAAACTCATATTTTGCTTCCCAGACCAAGGTTGATGATACAAACAAAGCTTTGCCAAATGTTGAACCTGCCCAACATGTATTAGAGTCCATTACAATTACTGTCCAGGATGTACTTGACGTATTTAAACGCCTTGATGTTAACAAGGCATGTGGCCCAGACCTGATCAGCCCTCGACTTTTACGGGAAGGCGCTGAAATATTAGCACAACCATATGCTATATTGTTTAACAGATCACTTTCCCAGGGTTACTTTCCTCCTTCCTGGAAAGATGCCAATCTCACCCCAATTCACAAAAAAGAAGACAAGTCACTACCGGGTAATTATAGACCGATATCTCTCTTAAGCCTTGTAGGTAAAACAATGGAGCGCTGCATTCACAAGCATCTATATAACTATGTTGCCTTACATATGCTAATAACTCCATTTCAATCAGGTTTCATCAAAGGCGATTCTACCGCCAACCAATTACTTCATACTTACCACACGTTTTGCGAGGCAGTCGATAGCGGCAAAGAGGTGCGAGCAGTCTTCTGTGACATCAGTAAGGCTTTCGACAGGGTCTGGCACAAAGGTCTGCTCCACAAACTACGAGGGATAGGATGTTCAGAACACATCTTGAAATGGTTCACTGATTACTTATCTGGACGTAGACAGCGTGTAGTTCTAAATGGTGAATCGTCAGAATGGGTAGAAGTTGAAGCCGGGGTACCCCAAGGGTCCATATTGGGCCCACTTTTATTTCTTCTTTATATAAATGACATCGTACAATGTATTGGCTGTTCCATTCGTCTCTTTGCCGACGACACCAGTCTGTATATCGTTGTTAAATGCCCCGATCAAGCTGCACGACTGCTTAATGCTGACCTACAAACCATCTCCAACTGGGCTTCAGACTGGCTTGTTGAATTCAACGCTAAGAAAACAAGGGCGATGACCATTTCTAGAAAACGTAATACTATCCATCAACCGCCACTCTTTATGAATAACACGCTGATACAAGAAACCCCCACTCACAAGCACCTGGGCCTCACCTTCTCGAGTACTTGCAATTGGACAGAGCATGTAAACAATATTTGTAAGAAAGCTTGTATACGCTTAAATCTTCTGAGGGCTTTGAAATTTAGAGTTAGCAGAAAATCACTTGAAAAAATGTACTTTGCCTTTGTTCGCCCCCTACTGGAATATAGTGACATCGTGTGGGATAACTGTTCCTCAGAAAGCAAAAAAAATCTTGACGCAATCCATATTGAAGCAGCCAGAATAGTTACCGGTGGAACAAAACTTTGTAGTATTGACAAACTTTACTCCGAACTTGGATGGGATTCCCTCCAAAGCAGGCGGAATAAGCATAAACTCATCACACTCTACAAAATTCTGCATGGTCTTGCCCCAAATTACCTTCTCGATCTTATGCCGCCAACAGTTCAAGAAACAAACAGATACAGTCTTAGGAACTCCGACCATTTCCATAACTACAGAGCTAACACTAATCTATTTCTTGATTCGTTTTTTCCTTCCACAATTCGAGCGTGGAACAACCTACCAACTGAAACAAAAGAAGCATCTTCTTTAGCAATTTTCAAATCCTTACTAAACAGGAACATACAAGCACCCCCGAAACACTACAACACCGGTTCACGTATAGGGCAGATCTTGCATGCCAGACTAAGAATGGGATGTAGCTCACTAAACTCAGACCTCTATCGTAAAAATATAGTCCCGAGTCCTTCTTGTCGGTGTGGAGAATTTGAAAACACCAAGCATTTCTTTTTTACTTGAACCAACTACACCGTTGCAAGGGAAAGATACTTACCACCCGATCTACAACGTTACACTGCCAATGATCTCTTGTACGGCAAAACAACTTTATCGCCCCGACAAAACGAAACACTATTTTTACAAGTGCAAAACTTTATTGTCAAGTCTGGAAGATTTGTTTAAATCCACAGATCCTGGCTGATCCCAAATCTTTATAATTGCATGATTCAAACCGTAGGCAGATGCATGTAGTCAGTCAATCTCTCTCTCTCTCTCTCTCTCTCTCTCTCTCTCTCTCTCTCTCTCTCTATATATATATATATATATATATAGTATGTTGCGTATATATATATATATATATATATATATATATATATATATATATATATATATATATATATATATATATATATATATATATATATATATATATATATATATATATATATATATCTCCCTCTCTCTCTCTCTCTTATTCGCTCGTTAATGTATACTCAATATTTATTTTCAGTCATTCCATTCAATCATGCTGTATATTCTTATTTGTGTTCGGGAGATGACACTTATAAGCTTGTTAGCTTACAGTCAGATCCTCTTGCCATGTCTTATGTGTGATTGTATTTGATATTTGCTTCTAATAAAATATTGTTTAAACCAAGAGTATAATAATTATTATTGATATGGTTCGCCCCGTCCATCGGGGATTTGAGAAATAAATTGGCCTCCATGATGCTTTCTAGCAGAGCTGAAGCTGAAACATGAATATTGGTAAACCGCTTAGAAGGACTAAGCCGCCCAGGCAAAGTGAGTGAGTCAGACCGCCCAATGCATATTACCATTTGGTTTCATTGGGCGGTAGGTAGAGCTTGAGATGTCATTTCATCTCAATGTCAGGTAAAAGTAGAGAAGTGGCGGTAGTAGTAGTAGTGGTAGTAGTAATGGTATTTTGTTTGTTTGTTTGTTTGTTTGTTTGACTCCCCGTCAACACTATTTAGATCATTTTGGAGAAGTTGCTTCAATAATGTGGGACTTTTACCCCCTTTGAGATGAAATGACATTTCAAAGCCCTGCCGCCCAAACAAACCAAAAGGGTTAATATGAAGTGACGGTCCGACTTTGTCCCATTTTGCCTGGGCAGGCTAAGAACCTCTAACTCATGTGCGATCAGTTTCAGCTCTACATAGAAGCATTATGCAGCCCGATGGACAGGGACCCATGTAGCAGTAGTAGTAGTAGTAGTAGTAATAGTAGTAGTAGTAGTAGTAGTAGTAGTAGTAGTAGTAGTAGTAGAAGTAGCTGTAGTAGCGGATTAATTATTATCATCATCGTTTTCAATATTTACAATATTGTCAGTAGTAGTAGTTGCAGTCGTAGTTCGAGTTGTGGTAGTGATATTGTTATTATTATTATTATTATCATTATTAACTGAATTAAAACACAGCCTTATTATGAGTGAATTGTAAATATGGTTCAGTCCTTTTCAATCAACGGTTATAAACTTCATTTGAAACGAACGAGAAACATAGTAAATCGATATGTTGTGGATAGCTTATGTTTAGGTAGTTTTGTGATTAAAGTTCTTTTAGCAATTATACATTCTAAGTTAGAATATTGACAAAGTCAGGGCACAACAAAAAAAAAACCCTTTCTCATACTCCCTTACGTACCCATAAAATATTCGTCAATTGGCATTTAAAATTGTACTTAAAAATAATCAGAGCCAATTTCACTTTTTTTCACGAAGTCTGAAAGGGTGACTCTATCCAAAAACTTTTTAAATGCTCTTAATCAGAATGTGATATGTAAATCCTTTTCTTGCGGAACTGTTAGAAAAATACACAGTTTTACTTATAGACAATGTAAAACTTCGTGTAATAATTGTTCTGTGTAATAGGAGAGAATTTTATATCAGTGACTATGATAGGTTAGATCAGTGCCAAGTTCGAGTCACAAAAATATGAACACGCGTTGTACATGTAATGAACCTTTTACAGTAAAGCATTTGCTTATCTCTTGTAAAGAATTCAATCACATACGAATAAAAATAAACCTATAAAGGATCTTTTTAACGAAGTTCCTTCTGATAATATTATTAATTTTCTTGAAGAAATTTGACATTTTAAGTAACTGTAATTGTTGGCTTTTTAAATGAAAATAGAAAACTTAATCAATGACTTTTTAACAAACCGTGAACATGAATATTTTTTTTGTTTAACTAAATAAACATGTATATTTCATGGAAAGATCTATTGCCAGTCGACTGGCAATAGCCAAACCACGTTAAAACGGCTATTGACAGTCGACTGGCAATAGCCAAAACACGTTAAAATGGCTATTGACAGTCTACTGGCACTAGCCATTTTAAAGTATTTTGGCTGTTGCCAGTTGCTTTTTTATTGTTAATATTTATATCATACGATTGTTATTATTTTTACGAGCAGGTCATATTTCATATAACGGGCCTCCGTGGCCTAGTGGTTAAAAGCGCTGACTCTTGATCATTAGGTCTCTCACCGCTGTGGTTCAAGCCCCGCTCGGGTCACATGTGAGACGCCAAGTTCTCCAACGGAAGGTCAGGTGGTTTTTCTCCGGGTTATTCCGGTTTTCGCCCACCTCTGATTCACGATCGGCTGTATGAGTGAAATAATCTTGAAAGGGCCGTAAAATCGCCCCCCCCCCCAACCCACAAAAAAAAAAAAAAAAAAAAAAAATTTCATATACATGTACTTTGATCCTGGGCAGACACAATTTTCTAACATGTGTGTGATATTGCTATCAAAGCCGTAAAATGGTGTTTCTGTCGGATATGTTCTTATTTCCTGCTATATACATCCGCGCCCATCGGGGCTTTGAGAAATAGATTGGCCTCCACAATGCTTCCACGCAGAGCTGAAACTAACCGCACATAAGTACTGGTAAACGGCTTAGACGTACTAAGCCTGCCAAGGCAAAGTGGTGCGAGTTAGACCGTCCACTGCATATAACCCCTATTGGTTTCATTGGGTGGGAGGGCTTCAGATGTCATTTCATCTCATTTTCGGGTAAAAGTCCTATAAAAACTGGAAGCAACGTCTCCAAAATGACCACAATAGTGTTGACGACGACGTTAAACCACAATCAAATAAACAAACCGAGGCGGCTCTAATGTTTGTCCATCGTCAACGGTTTGAAGCAGTAAATGAGCTAACACCTCCTTATGAGGACCCCCCTCACCTATTAACACCAGTTTATACTGAAAAAAGGAGTTTACAGTGGCGTACCTCAATCTCCTATATTCTTTGCTTATAACATAGATTTTTGATAAGTGATTGGGGCATTTCTACCGAGGACCCCCAATCTATGTTTAGACTGAAAAAATACTCAAATTTCAACTGGAAATAAAATTGAGTTTGTTTACGATTTTCTTTCCTGATTCCGTGCTACATACTTTCTTGTTTCCTACTACATACATGGAAATTGCGTCGCATCGAGACCGTTCTAATTAGTGTCCATCATCAACGGTTTAGCAGTACTAACACGTCCGTATAAGGAACACTCCTGTTAGCCGCACTTTATACAGAGAAAGTATAAGACATACATGGGTGTACCTTATTCTTCTATAATTTTGCACATAACATAGCTTTTGGAAACTGAGTGAGGCAATTCTAACGAATAACCACAATCTATGTTTCGATTGAACCAATATGCATATAAACCCTATTGGTTTCATTGGGCGACAGGGCTTGAGAAGTCATTTCATCTCAATGTCGGGTAAAAATCCCACCAAACTGAAACAACGTCTCCAAAATTACCTATACTGTGTTGATGGGGGCGTTAAACCTCAAAGCAAATGAATTACCTGTGATTTGGGTGTGTGAAACTAATCAAGCTCTCGTCATACAACTATGAAGGAAATATGGCAGGGGATGGGGTTATGTCCAGGGGGATTTTGTCCACCTAAACAAATGATGGAGGGGGATTTTGCCCGCCTTTATAAAAACTGTGACTTTTTTTCGTGACATTTTTTTTTGCTGTGACTGTTTTTCCTACATGCGTATTTGATTAGGCGTGTTTTCGTAATGCTGGGAAAGATATGCCTTTACTGACAGTGAAGAGACAGTGAAGACCCATTTCAGACCTACTCAGGCGGTTCTAACGAGTACCCACTACCTATGTATTGGGGCTGGAATAAGAAAAAAAAATAACGTTTACCCATCACCAATTTTCTCTATATAAAGAGGGGTTTAGTGAGGGTGATTATTACACGGACTTGTTTACATGATGTGGACACTCATTAGAAGCGCCTTATAATAAGAATCACGGACAAAATCAACCCCCCCCCCCCCCCACATTTTTGTAAAGGCGGACAAAATCCTCCCCCCCCCCAACATTTGTTGAGGTGGACAAAATCCCCCCCCCCCCCCCCCCCCCCCCCCTGGAAAAAAAAATCCCCCTGCTGTTTATAAAGGCAGACAATATCCCCCACACCTCAACACTAAAAAAAATCAGTCTGTATATACAGGTGTCATTTCGAAAACTGCAGATTCCAAATCAGATTTGGTGCAATACTATGAAAGCTGTATTGGTGCTCATGTAGAAATTCTTGCAACAAGCAGGTAGTACTGCACAAGTACAAAAGGTGACAAAATATAGAACAATGAAATCATCAATGAAAAATTCTAACAGACTTGGAAGGCTAATTAACTAGACTAATTTAGAGCAAGGGTGATGTGGTCTGGGAGGGATTATGTCCGGGGGTGGGGGGGGGGGATTTTGTCCATCCTGACATACTGTGAGGGGGATTCTGTCCGGGGGGGGGGGGGGATTTTGTCCGCCTTTACAAAAAGGGGGATTTCGTCCGGGGGGGGGGGGGGTATTATGTCCGAGGGGGATTTTGTCCGGTTACCTAAAATACATAGATTGTGGGTATTCATTAGCAGCGCCTTTTACTAAACGTGTTACGGGTACCATTACTCATAAACGTTGCCTCATTGTATATCTCAAAGTGCTGGTTCAATATGACCAAAATAGTACAAAAGCTGATCGCAGAAATTTATGACCCTGTAGACTAGTAAATATACCTGTGCAAACAGTGTAGATCAAGATAGCCTCAAAATGCACCGTCTCAACAGCAAGTAAGCGAATTATACTCGGACCCAATACAGAGAATTATATTTGAAATCATTATTTTAGAAAATGATCAATTCCTAATCAGAACTTCAAAATTCGGGGGTGAAAGGGTCATTTACCTATCCCTTAGGGGTAAACTATAGACAATTATTACTCTTGTCCTGGATAGTGCAATAAACAGTTTAGCTGACTTTTTACTTAAACCTTAAGATGCCAATCACAACAATTCTCGTTGGCTTTGTTGTCAGCTGTTTGTTGCAAAACGTTGTAAACCCAGAGCATACTGCTACTTTAGGAACAGTCTGATCGGGATCTACACTGTCTGCATGCTTGCCAAATGTTTTAGAAAGTTTGCAAGTATGAAGTAGACGGCCAAAAAATGACAATATTTTCAGATGCAGTTTTTCTTGGCATCTTAAGGGTTAAAATAGTTCTTTCACAAAACATGAGCCTGTGCATGACAAAACCTACAATAATATTAGTACAGCCAGCGAATACTCAGATCAACCCGTAAATACATTAAGTTTTGCCAGTTTCCCAACAAAACAAATCTTTGGCTAATCCGGATGCCTTAGAAGACTCATTCGAACAGCAAAGACTCTGATAAGTTTGCCCGCATGCGCAGGCTGATCTGAGTTTGCTGGTCCCAACGGTCCTATTGCAGGTTTTGTCATGCGCAGGCTCATATAAAAATAATTTTTCGAATAAGCAAACGGTTCAGACCAGATCTAGCTCAGAGGTTCTGTATATAAAAAAAATAACCCATATATGATACTGGCGTCCCTTTTGTTTATATACGCAAACGAATGTAGGAAAAAAAAGTCACAGTCCCCCTTTTTTCCGCGCACCACGCAAACAGTCCAGACCCAGAGCATATGCCGCTATCTGATCTGGGCCTTTACTGGTCCATCAATTACATGCGAACATTTAATGTCATGCGAAAGAAAACCTGTTTATGCCATACATTGGAAAACACGCCTATTCATATATTTTTTATGAAATAAAAACTAAAGTGTCGCTATATATTCTTTACATTTCGCCGCTATTATCATTATAGTCAGGCATGAGACTGGAGGACTGCTGAAAAAATCTGAAACCTGAGTGAAAAAATCTGAAACCTGTGTGAAAAAAATCTGAAACCCCTATCACCCCTTCCAAAAATGTCATTTTTACAACTTTTAGACAAAAATATGTAACTTTGAAAAACACATTTTAAAACAAAAAAAAAAAAAAAAAAAAAATCTGAAAAGTCTCATGCCTGTTACAGGTAAATCGGATAAGGCGGTCGCCCAAAGTTGGATACATGTCATTTCATCTCACTGTCGGGTAAAAGTAACACAAAATTGGAAGCAACGTCTCAAAATGACCTATACTGCGTTGACGGGGACGTTTAAACTCAAATCAAACAAATATAAATGTCCTCCCTGCCAAAGTTTAGCAGCGTGCCATTGTCCTGTGGGATAGTGCCCAATGGGCTATTGTCCTAGTGGGCTATTGTCCTAGTGGGCTTTTGTTCCAGTGGACTCTTGTCCATTCACCATAATGACACTTTGTGTGTCCTCGCCCGCTTATGATGCAGAAAGCAGAATTCCTTGCACAGAATATTTCTCTTTCGCCCTCTTATTACATAAACGTCTGTTTTTTATGGGTGTCTGCTCACAAACCCGGTCATATGAATAAAATGTAGTCAATTCGATGTGAAAACGAACAACCTGAACAGCCCTCTCCTTTTCTCTGGCTAATCGGACTTAATTTCTGACAATCTGAGGAATTCTCTTGAGATCAGCGGGTTTCTGTTACTGTTTTTTTTTTTTCTGAGAAAATAGTTTAACTTGATGCAAACTTACATTTAACGGGCGACTAGTAATAGCCCAAAAAGTTAAAATTCCTTAGTGACCGTCGACTGGTAATAGCCAAAACACGTTAAAATGGCTATTGCCAGTCGACTGTCACTAGCCATTTTAACGTATTTTGGCTATTGCCAGTCGACTGTCACTAGCCATTTTAACGTATTTTGGCTATTGCCAGTCGACTGTCACCAGCCATTTTAACGTATTTTGGCTATTGCCAGTCGACTGGCACTAGCCATTTTAACGTGTTTCGGCTATTGCCAGTCGACTGTCAATAGCCACTCCGATATTTCATATATATTTTATATTTATAAGACGCTATATACCCTTTAGGACTGACCGTCTTTAAATCAGATATCCATTCATCCATTGTTAGAAGGCGATTCTAACCAACATTCATAAGTTCTGTTTTGAACAGAACTTGGAATATATCGCAAGGTTCGTCTGAAAAAAGAAACTCTCATTATATCACAAGTCTGAAATATTCTAATGAGATTTGAGACAAAAACACAAAAAGAAAAATGTCATAGAAAACACAATTAAAGTTCACAGCCTACCCATGCACGCAAGAAAGAATAAGAAAGAATAAGAATGAAATGACAACACATCGCCTTGAGACTTTCAAGCAATACATCACGAAAACACACCTATATAATTTTGACCCCCTTAACCCATTTTGTACCGGAAACCCCAAAACGGGTACCAATGGCAAACAGTGCAAACCCAGATCAGACGCCGCAGAACGCGGCGTCTGATCAGGCCGCCACTGTTTGCAAAAACGTTTAGCTTATTTTCAAAATAAATTTTAATAAAAATAATAATAATAATAATAATAATAATAATAATAATAACAATAATTATAGTAATAATCGACGATAATTATAGAGGGTACCACATTTAGTACTAGTACTTATCTTCCATGTGGCCGTCTTTTCCTTGGTAGGAGCCAATACTGAACAATGTGGATAAAGTTTCTTGCTCAAGGATCGAACCGGCAACCTCATGATCTCAAATCCGATGCTTTAAGATCGAGAGGTAGCCGGTTGAAGAAAACACAAACTGACACCCCTATATTTTTAAATGGATATGTCCTATATATAGGAAGGAAGATTCTATTTGGTACAAAGAGGGTTAAACCAAACTTCTATAAAGTAAAACAAGGTGTTCAAGAGCATTGATTACTTTTACTTATTTCTGCTAAAAACTTTAGATTGTGGGTCATTACGAGAACACGCCTATATAATTTTGACCCCCTAATACCCCACTTTTATATAGTAAAACTGGGGTTTCCAGGGGTATACCTTATTTTTCTTATTTCTGCTCTAAAATATAGATTGTGGGTACTCGTTAGAACCGACTCGATGAGGCGGTTCTAACGAGTGCCCACAATCTATATTTGGAGCAGAAATAAGAAAAATATCACAATTTTCCATCACAAAATTTGCATTTTTTCGCCGATAAAGGTGGCAATGTATTTGTATAGGCGTGTTTGCGTAATGATTCGTTAGACTTGTAAGAACCGCCTCGGCGCGATGCGGTTCTAATGAGTACATGTCCCCACAACCTAAATTTTGAGCAGAAACATGAAAACAAAAATCGGAATTTAAGCCTTTATTCTGCTGTTCACGACAACCTCTATCCTTGCAAACAATGTAGATCCAGATCAAAGCCATCTGATCAGGATCTACACTGTTTGATATTTAGTTGATGTAATTGTAGGGATAAATTACTCCAAGTAATCTTATTGGTTCAAAGTCAGAAATGGGTGTGGCTAAACAGAATATTCAGCAGGATAAGGGTTTACTCTGAAAATTTTCATTTTTAATTGCATTAATATATACAGTAAAATTTTTATATTAAGTACTTCTTTGGGACTGTTCAAAAATGGTCGCCCCAAAGGTGGTTCCCGATCAGTATAACCTACTGCAGTAAAACTTCGATGGCTCGAACTCCGATGGCTCGTTTACCATGGATGAGTCGAACCCGTTCTTGGGTCCGCAGGGAATTCCTCCAAATACGATATAGGGGTACTTTAGGAAGATTTTCTTCATTTATCTTGCAAATGTATGCTGTGTGTACTCATTAGAATCGCCTCGATGAGGCGATTCTAATGAGTACACACAAGGTACATTTACAATACAGAACATCGAAAATATATCCCAAATTATCTCCATTATGCCTCCTGGTATGGCACTAATAGTATCCCTCTGTGACTCGAACTACCGCTGTCTCGAACAATTTTTTCATGGTCCCAAAGTGGTTCGAGCCATCGAAGTTCGACTGTAAATAAACTTTTTAAGCAGAATTAGCCTTAATTTGTGGTGGTCTAACTAGTGATAGCGGGATTGCACTGTATTTATTAAATAGGATTGTTTTCGTAATGTACACCACAAAATAAAATCAAAGTACTGGCAGTACAAGTGGATCAATTGTCTCCAAGTGCATGCCGGAAAGGTGGTCCTGACTGATTATAACCAGTAATTTCCGGTACTTGCGACTGCTTTGTTTTCGTTGCGCTATTTATTAATTTGTAATTAACATAAATGTATTCCTAGCACTCCAAAATTAGAATTAAGAAAACTCTTATCAGACTGTGGGCTTTGTGGCGTCTGATCTGGGTCTACAGAATTAGGTGAAAATAGATATCCGCAACCCACAACGTATCTCGAAAACACGTAAGTGTAATTAAGACCCCTTTAAACTTCATTTTTATATAAAAAGTGGGGTTTTCATAGCAGTACATTATTTCTCTTATTTTTGTTCAAAACATAGGTTGTGGGTACTCGTTAGGACCGTATCAGTACTAACGAGCACGAACAACCACCTTTATTTGATTAAGATATGAGAAAAAGAGTCAAAATTTTTACCTAATATTTTCACCATTTCTGACACCATGTT
The DNA here is from genome assembly GCA_963580285.1 of Lucinisca nassula. Lineage (NCBI taxonomy): Eukaryota > Metazoa > Mollusca > Bivalvia > Lucinida > Lucinidae > Lucinisca > Lucinisca nassula. The sequence continues at coordinate 64,726,301 of OY757015.1, forward strand.
GGACACTATTTTATCATATGACGTCGTGTCTGAGAGTGTAATAACGCTATGTAATATTTTCGATAATCCACTAGTGATTAAATATGCGAATTAGCTAGATACGTCCCGTAACGTTACATGTACGACGTCCTTAACGACGTCGTGTTTATTAATGGCGGAAAATTGACATTTTTGTAAACAATCGTGAATAAAATACGTTTTAAATGTCATATGATAAATAGAATCTTGCATCCGTGCTCATATATTATTGAATTTATTAAACACGTTGAGGAAAAGGGATAAAATGCTCGGCACAGCCTTGCATTTTATCCCTCTTCCTCAACTCGTATAATAAATTCAATAATACATGAACACTCATGTAAGATCCTCTATTTTTCACGTTTTGACAATTTTCCTAATGGCATATAATAGCCTGACACCCCATATAATGCACATGTAACTGGACCTGTCCAAAGTTATTGGGTGTCAAAATATAGTGCTCTCGTTTTTATTAAGATAACGCACCTGTTGCTATTATAGCGTCATTCATACTTGTAGAACCAACAGATGATTTTTTAAACTAACTCCTTATTTCTGCTCTAAACTTTGATTGTAGGTGCTCGTTAAAACGTTCTTATTGAGGTTGTTCTAACGAGTGTACATGTACCAATATTTTCAGATGATTTTTTTAAACAAAGTTCTTATTTTTGCTCTAAACTTAGATTGTATGTGCTCGTAAAAACGTTCTCATTGAGGCGGTTCTAACAAGTGCCCATGTACCAATGTGTTTAGATGAGTTTTAAAACTATGTTCTTATTTATGCTATAAACTTAGATTGTAGGTACTCAATAAAACGTTCTCATTGAGGCGGTTCTAACAAGTCGGACCGCCCATGCTAATAAACCCTATTGGTTTCACTGAGCGACAGGGCTTGAGATGTCCTTTCATCTCAATTTCGGGTAAACATGTGGCAATATTTTCAGATGCTTTTTTTTAAACAAAGTTCTTATTTCTGCTCTAAACTTGCGGCCCCGCCCATCGTGGCTTGAAGAAATATATGGGCTGCATGATACTTCCACGCAGAGCAGAAACAGACCCGCACACGAGTACTGGTAAATCGCTTAGAGGATCTGATTCTACCCAGGCAAAGCGGTACGCATGAGTAGGACCGTCCATGCTTATAAACCCTATTGGTTTCATTGGGCGACATGGCTTGAGATGTCATTTCATCTCAATGTCGGGTAAAAGTCCCTGAAAATTGGAAACAACGTCTCCAAACTGACCTTTACAGTGTTGGTGGGGACGTTAAACCTCAAATCAAACAAACACAACTGCTCAAAACTTAGTTTGTAGGTGCTCGTTAAAACGTACTCATTGAGCCGTTTCTAACAAGTGCACATGTACCAATATTTTCAGACGATTTTTTAAACAAAGTTCTTATTTCTGCTCTTAACGGAGATTGTAGGTGCTCGTTTAAACGTTCTCATTGAGGCGGTTCTAACAAGTACACATGTACCAAATTTTTGGATGATTTTTTTTAACAAATTTCTTATTTCTGCTCTAACTTAGATTGTAGGTGCTCGTTAAAACTTTCTCATTGAGGCGGTTCTAACAAGTGCACATGTACCAATATTGTTAGATGATTTTTTTAAACAAAGTTCTTAATTTTGCTTTAAACTTAAATTGTAGGTGCTCGTTAAAACGTTCTCATTGAGACGGTTCTAACAAGTGAACATGTACCAATATTTTCAGATGATTATTTTAACAAAAGGTCTTATTTCTGTTCTAAACTTAGATTGTAGGTGCTCGTTAAAACGTTCTCATTGATGCGGTTCTAACAAGTGCACATGTACCAATATTTTCAGATGATTTTTTTAACAAAAGGTCTTATTTCTGTTCTAAACTTAGATTGTAGGTGCTCGTTAAAACGTTCTCATTTAGGCGGATCTAACAAGTGCACATGTACCAATATTTTCAGATGATTTTTGCAAACAAAAATCTTATTTATGCTCTTAATTTAGAATGTAGGTGCTCGTTAAAACGTTTTTATTGGGGCGGTTCTAACAAGTGCACATGTACCATATTAACAGATGATTTTTTTTAAAAAACTTCTTATTTCTGCTCTAAACTTAGATTGTAGGTGCTCGTTTAAACGTTGTCATTGAGGCGGTTCTAACGAGTGCACATATACCAATATTGTCAGATGATTTTTACAGTGTTGGTGGGGAAGTTAAACCTCAAATCAAACAAACAAAACTGTTCTAAACTTAGTTTGTAGGTGCTCGTTAAAACGTACTCATTGAGCCGTTTCTAACAAGTGCACATATACCAATATTTTCAGACGATTTTTTAAACAAAGTTCCTATTTCTGCTCTAAACTAAGATTGTAGGTGCTCGTTAAAACGTACTCATTCAGGCGGTTCTAACAAGTGCACATGAACCAAAATTTTCAGATGATTTTTTTGAAACAAAGTTCTTATTTCTGCTCAAAACTTAGATTGTAGGTGCTCGTTAAAACGTTCTCATTGAGGCGGTTCTAACGAGTGCACATGTACCAATATGTTTAGATGATTTTTAAACAAAGTTTTATTTTTACATTGCCAACTTTATCGCCGAAAAAAATGAAAATATTATGATGAAAAATTGTGATATTTTTCTTATTTCTGCTCAAAATATAGATTGTGGGCACTCGTTAGAACCGCCTCGATGGGCACTCGAGGCGGTTCTAACGAGTACCCACAATCTATATTTTAGAGCAGAAATAAGAAAAATAATGTATACCCCCGGAAACCCCAGTTTTACTACATAAAAGTGGGGTTCAAGGGGGTCAAAATTATATAGGAGTGTTTTCGTGATGACGTGTGGTTACTATTGGTCAATGCTAACTAATAGAAATGTGCGGCAATAAATAGATTTTAGCATTCAAACGTTTTTTGTGCGCGCGTTTAAGTTTTACTGGTAAGCGAAGTTTTGTATTCTTTAGTAAATAAACAATGTACCCAAACGTAGCACAGTTCTTTTTATCTGATTCAGCCATTGTGTGTTTTTCAAAGACAAATCATTGATACACAGGTGTATCGAAAGTTGGTAAACGGTACTGAAAAGTGACTTCTTTGGTCGGGCCCCTCGGAGTCTAACTGTTGGTTTTCTTTTGCTCCAGCAATTCTATTGTTGCATGCTGTCGAGTCCTCAACCTTGTTTCTACTCTGTAGTTTTTTGATTTGTGAGTTCTCGGGGATGTTACACTGATGAGTTCGGAGGCCTTCGTGCGTACTGAACAAAATTAGTGTATACCGCGACAGAGGTAAGGGCGAGGATTATGGCCATGTAAAATCGATTTAAGCCCCCCCCCCCCGCCCCCCAGTGGAATTCTTTTCACTGCCCGTTCCAAGGCGGTTCTTCTGTGGCGGTTTATTTATGTTGTTGTTTGTTGCTTACTGTGTGTATCACTGGTGTCTTTTTATTTTGGATGGCCATTTGGCCATTTTGTGGGAAAGTAACTGTCCTTATGGCCTTCCTTTGTTTAGGTTTCCATTATGGTCTGGTCGCTCCATGTTTGTGTTTCTTTCCCTTTGGTGTCTTTGATGGGTAGAGTTAGTTAATAGTATCGATTCTTGGTCTTTGTTTTACTTCTACCTTAGACAGCTTCGTTTAACCCTTAATTCATGTACATGTACATTAAAGGGAGAGCTTGATGCATTTTCATTCCTCAAAGATAGTTTGAAAGAAGGCTATAAAATCTGACATTGATGAAGTTTTATTAGTCCCTGGACACAGGCTATTACTGATAACATCTGAAGCAGTTTTAGGCTCATCAGCTGGTTCAAGATATTGATTTACCTAACTAAGTATAGGTTAGAAGTCATTAAGAGATTTCTTCACAAGTAAGAATCTGCGAAGCGAAGCGTAGCAGATTCTTACTGTGAAGAAATCTCTTAATTACTTCTAACTGGCTTAGACTGCTGTCAATTTTCTTGAATTATGTCCACTGATGGTCTCTTGAGATTACATTAATTTTGCTGAAAACTTTATTGTACTCTCATCCATTCACTTAGTTGCTCTTCACTGAGAAGTTACCATAAGAAGGTGTCTTTTTTCATTTTTTTTTAATTTAAACTTGAAGAAAATATGTTAGATGGGAGACACAATCTGGATGTCAATATTTTGAAATACCATCAGCAAAACAATTGTTTTCTATTCCTGCGAAGAACAGTAAACGGGTGTTCGTCATGTCAGGTATGAAATTTATTTTATTTTGTATTTTTGACTGAGTCTCACTCACAAGCTCTGGTCTGGAACATTTGTTTTGTATGATAAATTTTTTTGTTAAAACAAGAAAAAAAGTGTTGCAATTCTGACAAACTGTAGCCTCCCTTGGAAGTGTACCCTAATACCAATTTCTACTGGAAACCCCTGAACGGCAAACAGTGCAGGCCCAGATCAGACGTCACAGAACACGGCCTCTGATCAGGGCCTACACTGTTTGAAAAAAGTTCAGCCAATTTGCTAATTTTGAAGAAAACACAACCTGACAACCTTAATTTTTAAAATGAACCTGTGCTATATATCAGTCGGATGATTCCATTTGGTACAAAAGGGTTAAAAAAACTATTTTTATTTATTGTGTCAACATTGGAATTGATTCAACTTTGGATATGCATCTTTTGAACTGTCAGTCAATCTATTTCTGCTAATTTCTTTTTTTATATTCCAGAAAACAGGAAGACCTGAGATAATAGGTCTTATCCGGTAAATGCTTTCAGCTGAGGTGTCAGGTTTCCAAACAGCTGTGCTAGGTACAAACTTTGCTCTGGCTCTGAATCCAGTGTGTGTATTTCATTGATAAAATATTGCTGTGTGTACATTCTTGTTATTATTTGTCTTGTTAATTAATGATAGGTGGCCATTACTTTGTCAGTCAATCTTTAAAATAATCACAGATGTATTTTAAAGATAGTGATGTAATATATTTTGACAAAGGAAAACTAGAATTAATAGATTTGTGCAGAGAAGCAGAGGGACTATGTATAGAGGTAGACCCAGATGGAATTCTTAACAGGGGGAAAATACTCAATGAAAAACGATAACGTCTTGCAACCCAATCCTGAAACTGTTCAGTGATCTAAAGGTCTATATCTGTCTTTGACAGTTACAAATATGTAATAACTTGTTTAATCAGCATGACCATGCCTCTTTGTAGAGCTACCAAAATGAATCATATGGTTTTGAAGATGGGTATGTTCTTGATGTGGAATGCTGCAACCTAGATGAGAACTACTGTCCTTTAACCCTTTTTGTACCAAATGGAATCTTCCACCTTATATATAGCATGAGTCCATTTCAAAATTTAGGGGTGTCAGGTTGTGTGTTCTTCAAAATTTATTTGGAAAATGGCTGAACTTTTAGCAAACAATGGAGGCCCTGATCAGACGCCGCATTCTGTGGCATCTGATCTGGCCCTGCACTGTTTGCCAGGGTACCCGTTTTGGGGTTTCTGGTAATAAATGTTAAAGTCACAAGTCAAACGTAGAACAAATGAGAAAGACCCCGTATCAAAATATTTATAGTATGAAGCATAGACAGTCCATTCAGTAATGGGAACAGTATTTTTATCTGCGCATTGCACCTTAAAGGGTGCATCATTTACTTTTTTGTTTAAATCAAAAATCAATAACAGAACAGACTCGTATGAGGTAGCGCAAGCCTTCCATTTTTTATCTAAACACTTATTTTGGAGATAAAAAATTGAACAAAATATAATTAAACATATACAATTAAACATACACCGATAATTAAATCCATTGATGGCTGTTTTTTTTTTTTTTTCCTGATCCTTTGAATATATAGAAATTTGGATTTTTGCATGCATGTTTTTCATCTTAATGTTCAATTTAATAGTATAGACGCCGGCCTCGGTAGCTCAGTCGGATGCGGCCCCCGCCCATAGGGGCTTTCAGAAATATATGGGCTGCATGATGCTTCCACGCAGAGCTGAATCCGGCCCACACACTAGTACTGGTAAACCGCTTAGAGGATCTAAGCCTGTCCAGGAACCGCGGTGCGAGGCGGACCGCCCATGCTGATAAACCCTATTGGTTTCATTGGGCGACAGGGCTTGAGATGTCATTTCATCTCAATGTCGGGTAAAAGTCCCACAAAATGTGGAAGCAACGTCTCCAAAATGACCTTTACAGTGTTGACGGGGACGTTAAACATCAAATCAAACAAAACAAACAAAAGCTCAGTCGGATGTGCGTCTGACTGGTGATCAGGAAGATGCGGGTTCGATATCTGCTGGGCTCGGCAACATTCTTTCAAGGAGCTTTTCTATGGTCATTCTCTCCCTTCAGCTGATTCAAGAAGGGCAGTTGTCCGTTTCTGGCGAAAGAAAGTGCACTGTACTGGATAACCGCTTACGTATAAGCCTGTCAAGGAAATGGATTTGTCATCTATTACCTTTCAATAGCTCCCGCCCATCGGGGCTTGAAGAAATATATGGGCTGCATGATGCTTCCACGCAGAGCTGAAACCGACCCGCACACGAGTACTGGTAACCCGCTTAGAGGATCTAAGCCTGCCCAGGCAAAGCGGTGCGAGTCGGTCCGTCCATGCTTATAAACCCTATTGGTTTCATTGGGCGGCAGGGCTTTAGATGTCATTTCATCTCAATGTCGGGTAAAAGTCCCACAAATTGGAAGCAACATCTCCAAAATGACCTTTACAGTGTTGACGGGGACGTTAAACCTAAAATCAATCAAACAAACAAATAATTATTATTGCCATTCAAAACATAGATTTTGAGTACTCATTAGAAACACTATCTAATGAGGACCTACAATGAAATAAGAAAAAGTAAACACCTAGCTATGATAAAGTTATTTTTTTTCCTCTAAATTGTACTTATTAGGCTGTTAATTACATGGACTAGGTAATCTGACAACCTATGGATATCATTTTGTTGGCATTTAAACTTAATATATATGAAGAAATTTGAAATAAAACAAAATATTGACAGTTTTAGGCTCTAAGACTGTGTTAAATGCTATTAGTAAATACACACTTCCAGCATCTGCTTGTACCTAGCAGAGTTCATTGCCCTGTTGTATGCTACTACCGGGAGTAGGCCTGTTCATTGCCCTGTTGTATGCTACTACCGGGAGTAGGCCTATTCAATGTACATTGAAATCACCCAGCTTGATTTTATTGCTTTTCAGTCACTAAGGAGCAGCTGGGCTGATTTATGTGTTAAGAATTCTTCTTAATGGCTAAGAACCTTTCTTAATCATTAAGAAGGTCTCTTCACAATATAGTCAGCGGCAGAAGCGACTTCTGATTGGCTGAAAGAGAAGAAACATCACAAACCGCAGTCTAATTGGGAATTTCACTGTTGCATTGGAATGTAGTTAGCTATTATGTCGGCCATTATGTCTTGTAACAGCAAATGACACATAAGAATTATACAACATTGAAAAAGCTTGATTAAACAATGATGCGGCCCCACTGTGTTCATGCACCACTTCCAGTGCAAGCAAATAAGATGTGTCAAAGTTGGCAGACATTTGAATATGTTGAAACAGCATTTTCAGCTACGATTCAACGTTGATTCAACGATGTATGTAGTAACCTCTGTGGAATAGTGCCGGCCTCGGTAGCTCTGTCGGATGCGCGTCTGAATGGTGATCAGGAGGACGCGGGTTCGACACCTGCCAGGGTCGGCAACATTCTTTCATAGAGATTGATCATGAAATATTTTCAACAGTCATTCTCCCCCTTCTGCTGACTCAAGAAGGGCACTTGTCAAATAGTGCAGACCCTGATAAGCAGATGCCGCTTTCTGTTTTCATAATGAAACGAATAAGTAGCATAAGGATAGATGCAACACTTGAGCAATACATTGCCCGATCACCGAGCTCAGTGGCCTTGTGACCCTCGTTACGAAAACACGCCTATTACGATAACACACCTATACAAATACATTGTAAACTTTTATCGCCGAAAAAATAAAAACTTGAGGGTGAAAAATTGTGATATTTTTTTATTTCTGCTCAAAATATAGATTATGAGTATTTGTTAGAACCGCCTCACCGAGGCGGTTCTAACGAGTACCCACAATCTATATTTTAGAGCAGAAATAAGAAAAATAATGTTTACCCCTGTAAACCCCAGTTTTGCTATATAAAAGTGGGGTTCAAGGGGGTCAAAAGTATATAGGCGTGTTTTCGTGATGTATTCAAATACATTGTACATTTTACTGCCCTACCCGCCCCATCAACACCCCACCCCGACACCACCAATTAACAAAAAAAAAAAAAAAAAAAGAAAATTTTCAGATTAAAATATTGTGGTATTTTTTTTATTCTGCTCAAAATATAGATTGACGGTTCAAACGCATTGGATATAATATAAATTCTATTCAAAAGTCTGCATGCATTGTGTTTGACCAAATCACGGTCAGACTTTATGCTTTTGTCTTTATTTGCATGCCGGTGGATCGGGGTTCAGACTCCATGATGGATTTGGCTGAAAGCTATTCATTAGCTGGCCTGAGCCGGAACTTTTATGTCTGTTCAACGGTTGGTTTTCATTGCTCCAGTGTCCCTTGTTTCCTTTTTAGTTAGATTTGGATCATCACGAAAACACGCCTATATAATCTAACCCCCTTGAACCCCACTTTTATGCAGTAAAACTGGGGTTTTCAGGGGTAAACCTTATTTTTCTTATTTCTGCTCAAAAATATAGATTGTGGGTACTCGTTAGAACCGCCTCGATGAGGCGGTTCTAACGAGTGCCCACAATCTATATTTTGAGCAGAAATAAGAAAAATATCAAAATTTTTCGTCTTAGATTTTTCGTTTTTTTTTTTCGGCGATAAAGGTGACAATGTATTTGTATAGGCGTGTTTGCGTAATGATTCTGAGTCACCACCTGTTTGGAAAAGAGCTGCTGACTCGGTTTACCTGTTGTCCGTTTTGTTTACTGTCGTCAAAGTATGTTTTGACTTCTTTCCCAAGTGATATTCGGCGAAGAATTTGGGATCTGATTGTATCAGTTCCTGATCGTCTCTTTTTACTTTTCACCATAGCACAGCCTCGTCGAGGCGACTCTAGAACAGCCTCATCGAGGCGGTTCAAATGACTACTCACACTATATATTTTAGAGCAGAAATATGTGAAATAATGTTAACCCCTGTAAACCCCAGTTTCTCTATATAAAAGTGGGATTGAAGGGGGTCAGAATTATATAGGCGTGTTTTAGTGATGCTTGTAACATATAGTGCCTTTCTTCATGACATCAAAACAAAAAACAATACTGTCTTTCTGATGAAATTTGTTATATGTTTCTGTTACGTGTACAAACATACTGTGTGCGTGCATTTTCGCATCACGAAAACACGCCTATATAATTTTGACACCTTCGAACCCCACTTTTATATAGTAAAACTGGGGTTTGCAGGGGTGAACCTTATTTTTCTTATTTCTGCTCTAAAATATAGAGCGAGGGTACTCGTTAGAACCGCCTCGATGAGGCGGTTCTAACGAGTACCCACAATCTATATTTTCAGAAATATAAAAAATATCACCATGATTTTTTCATCTTAAAATTTTCATTTTTCCAGCGATAAAGGTTACCTTATCTTTATTTCTGCTCTAAAATATAGATTGCGGGTACTCGTTAGGTGTTGATGCGGTTCTAACGAGTACCCACAATCTATATTTTGAGCAGAAATATGAAAAAATATCACATTTTTTCATCTTAAAATTTTCATTTTTTTCAGCGATAAAGGTTACCTTATCTTTATTTCTGCTCTAAAATATAGATTGTGGGTACTCGTTAGGTGTTGAGGCGGTTCTTACGAGTACCCACAATCTATATTTTGAGCAGAAATATGAAAAATATTACAATTTTTCATCTTAAAATTTTCATTTTTTCGGCGATAAAGGTACATGTAACAGTGTATTTGTATAGGCGTGTTTTCGTAATGGAACCGCTTTTTGTTGTTGTTGTTATTGTTGTTGCCAGTGTTTGATTTCTTGCTTTAGCCCGTGTCCAATTTCAGATTCTATATCTCATTCAATTAATGTTGTTATCATGGTACAACAAGGTGTTATGCAATGAGCGTTTTAACTGACGCCAGGTAAATTAAATGCAAATGAAGCTAACAGATCCATTTCATTAAAGAAAATCCTATTTCAGAAATATATTAAACATCAAGACATCACAAAACTAGTTCCAGTTACAATAAAGAATGACACACTTTCTGGTGTCACTTATTCCATAAATCAACCTGACAACGGCTTGGTTTTGTTTATTAAATTCTTAATTTAAATCCTAAAGCGTTATGTAACAAAATGATTCCGAATGAGATAGAACAGAACAGAGCCATTACTGTATTTTTTGTCAGATTGTATAGATGAAGTAAGACATAATCATGAGATTGTTACACATTACGAACGCATGCCTATACATATACAGTTTAAATTTTACCGCGGAAAAAAACGAAACTTTGAGAGTACAAATTGCGATATTTTTATCATTTCTGCTCAAAATATAGATCGTGGGTACTCGTTAGAACCAATCTTTATTTCATCGAGTACATGTACCTACAATCTATATTTCAGAGCAGAAATAAGCAAAATAATGTTTACCCCTGTTAACCCAAGTTTTACTGTGTAAAAGTGAGGTTAAAGGGGTAAAAATTATATAGGCATGTTTTCGTGATGTTTGGTGCGCAGTTTATTATATGAACCTACCTAGCTGCTGAAGTGATTTAACGTTCCTCAGGGACAGTATCTCGTGCATTACGCAAACACGCCAATATAATTCTGACACCCTTGAATCCCACTTTTATATAGTAAAACTGAGGTTGACAGGGGTTAACCTTCTTTTTCTCATTTCTGCTCTAAAATATAGCTTGCAGAAATAAGAAAATATCACATTTTTTTTTTCATCTAAAAATTTCGTTTTTTTTTTTCTGTGGTAGAATTTACAATGTATTTTGTATAGGCGCGTTTTCCTAAGGTGAACCTACTTAGCTGCTGTAGTGATTTAACGTTCCTCAGGGACAGTGACTGTTGGAACTTTATTATGTTAGGATGTTGGTGAAAATATCTCGCAAGATGTTTTTCGCCTTTCTTTGAAGAAATTTCATTCATGCAAACAATGGAACGTGTCCCATAAAACATTTCTATCACATAAAGATCAACACCTTTGAGATTTCAATATTTTCCCATCGCCCCCTCTCTATTGGTACACCGCTAAACATTGAGCGAGAAGTAAAAATTCATCTTCGGAAACATTATGAAAACACGCCTATACAATACATTGTAAACTTTACCGCTGATAAAAAAATTAAGATGAAAAATTGTGATACAATAATAATAATATTCTTTATTTCCTCCAATAATTGAAGAGCATATAAATTACATACACTACATATACAATGAAATAATTGAAAATGAAATATGAAAAAGTGATACATGTATGTATATAGTCAGTATATAAAGGGTAGCAACATCTGATCGAACACACAACGTCTGCACAACGAACATACGTTAGAATCGCCTCTCCAACAACTATCTATAAGTAACAAGTTTGATCGTTATATCATTATATGGAATGTCGGTATAAAGAGGACTGGCTTAATTCACAGTATTTTGTTTGATTTGAGGTTTATCGTCCCCCTCAACACACTTCATGTCACCTTGAAGAAGCTGCCTCCAATCTGTGGGACTTCCATTCGACAAAGGGAGAAATGACATCCCAAGCCCAATGAAACAGATAGCATTTACGTGCACGGAATGACCGAAGCACACCACCATGCCCGGACAAACTCAATAAGCGGTTTTCCAGGGCCCATGCCCAAAGGGGGCCATTCCCTTACCGAAACGAAATGCAAGGATCTGGGCATAGTGCATGCAATTCGAGAGTACCGACAAAAAACCATCTAGGCGACGAATCCACAGACATATCATTTTACTAGGAAATGACATGAAATTGACCATCGCCCACTGGTATTCTGCTTACAGAACCATAATCCGAGGATTCAGCCACATTTTAGATGACAATTGTACAATCCGCTGGAGCATGTATTTTGACGAGGGACGTTACAAATATTTTTACACAATCAATGATATCAGTTTCGTGATTGAAAATTTTGGAACAGCCAGAAAAGAGCAGTTCAAGCTTGCTTCTAGGTGACTCCAACACGAATGCACTGAAAAATGTCAACCTAAACCTCAGAATTAATCTGCGCCATAAAGTTTCTCGGAATTGGTTGGTATTACTACAATGCAACAACAAATGTTCGGATTGAGATAAAATGACATCCTTCCAATTACTGCATGATTGTACCTAGCTTCCTGAGAACATAAGACCCAGCATACGAACAGCCTTTTGAATGAAGGGGAAATATTTCGGGTATTCACTGCTTATTTCCCACAAGATAAACGGTTGACTTGTGTTATTCTCATGATAGACTGCAAAGATTCTGAATTTTCGGATTTCAATTGAAATTGCGTATCACTGGTAAATTGCATGTTTTCTCGGACAACATGCTTCCAGACTAATTTTGACATAAAGACGCCATCGCACGCAAATCTATTCAGTGATTCAAGAAATGAATATTTCCCCAGGATTCGGTAAATATCTGAAAGAAAGCCTTTGACTGAACCGGCATTACATTTATAACCTACAAGTCTATGAATGAAGAATTCCTTAACGCAATACTGGTGAGGCAAGTTGCAGAGCTGTCCAAAAATATTAATTTGGAGTAGTTTATAGCATATTCTATGTTATATATGTTCAGCAATATAAGTGCAACGCCCGTATTCGTGTGTCTGGGGAGCGATTGCATGAATTTAACATAAAATCTGTGTGCCTTCTCAAGAATACATATATGTTTAGGCAAACGAGAATTCCAAAGTTCACACCCATAAAGTGCCTTCGGTAGTACAACTGATTTGTATATGCACTTTGAGGTAATATAATTTAGCCCTCCTTCGTATATTCCAGAATTTACTAACTTAAAAGCGTTCCTTTACGTTTGGAAGCGGCCTCCTTTACACTGTCATCAAGTGAAAAATATTTGTTCATGCACATACATAAATGTTTATACAAGACATTTTCATCGATAGTAGCTTCCCCAAGTGTCCATTGCCTAGACAAAATTCTGTAATCAAGTGGGGATTCATTAAACACGATGTCCACACATTTGGGAGGCTGGAACTCATACCTCCATTTCCCCGAATGTCTAAAGCAGATTTGCAGCATACGATCCAGTCCTAGCTTTGAGAGGGATAGGACAAACTTATCATCAGCCACCGCCGGGCTACCACAGTTAATGTTGTATACACAGAGACCTAGTCGTGAGTCTTCCAGCTCCCAAATGAGGTCATTATCAAATACCAGATACAGAAAGGGAGAAAGAACCCCGCCTTGCCTTGTGTCCTGTAGAACTGGGAACCATTCTGATTTATATGATTGATTTTGACACAGCTCTCCATATCAGTGTAGAGATCAAGTATACGAGGACTGTTCAAATATGAATGCAACTAAGCACATAAAAATGATTCCGTGATAGATTTCGATGAAAAATTTATTTTGTCCCCTCAAAGTATTCCCCTTTAACAGATATAGAAACTTTCAGTCTTCTGATCCAATCATTGAATGCATTTTGGTAATCTTTTCGAGGTATACTATGAAGGCACTGGAATATTGCAGAACCGAGGTGTTTGCGCTGTACAAATTTTCGACCAGAAAGGTATTTTTCAGCCGCGGGAACAAAAAAAAAAAGTCACACGGGGCAAGGTCAGGGGAATACGGGGGGTGAGAGAGTTCAACAACCTTTTCCTGCTTCAGATAGTCTTGCATAATGAACGCCTTGTGCGATGACGCATTGTCATGTAGCAATCTGACATTGGCCAAACCAGTTGCGGGTCTTCGTTTTTTGAAATATTTCTTCAATTTTCGAAGAACTTTATTCTTGTAAAACTTCGCATTTACAGATTTGCATTTAAGCACAGCAACCTGAATAGCAGGGCCCTGATTTGGAAAAGAATGTGGCATACATTATCTTCTTGACGCTCATGGTCCGCTTTGCAATGCATGGTCTTTTGCAATACTTTGTTGCCCATTTTTTGTTCTGAATCTTTTGTTTTGGCTCAAAAAAGTGAACCCATGTCTCGTCACCTGTGACGACATTAGCGAAAGACCGTGCATTGTAATTTGGAAACTTTTTAAGCAACTTCTTGGCGCACTGAACGCGTGTCTTTTTCTGCTCATCTGTCAACAGATGGGGAATCCATCTAGCACAGATCTTTCTCATTTTCAAATCCCGTTTCAGAATTGTATGAGCTGCTCCTAATGCGATGCCAACCATACCAGCTATTTGCCTAGTGGTGTATCGTGCATCATTAGCAACTATTTCTTTCACTCTAGCAACCGTCTTGGTATATGTTGCTCTTTTCGGTCGACGATCATGTGGTGCATCTTCTGTTGAGCCTAACCAACAGCTGAATTTCTTACACCAACGAAAGACTGTCGGAAAAGACATTTCATTATCCCCATAAACCGAACATATTTCATCAAAAATGTCTTTGCACCGTATACCAAGAATACAGCAATTCTTAATATAGGACCGTATTTCAACGGCGTACTCTGACCTTCTTCCAACCATGTTTTGTATTAGTATACAAGAGTAGACAGTGTTTATCGAACGATATACATGGCTAAAGTGTACGGATTTTAACAGGTTTGGTATCAATGTATAGGTAGAATGTTTTTCTATGCTGTGATATTTATTTCCAGGTGATTTTCGCATTAGTGCATGAGAAAACGTTTTACTTGCATTCATATTTGAACAGTCCTCGTAGTTCTAACAATTGCTTTATTGACTCCAGATTTATAAAGCTTCTAAAATAGCCCCTCGTGCCATACTTGGTCAAAAGCTTTTTTGACATCTAGAAAACATGCGTAAACTGTACTGCCTTTTTCCTTCGCATACAGTAAAGCTTCTCTGACTAAAATGAGGTCATGACACATCCCAGTTGCTTTTTGAAGCCACCTTGCAAAAAGTGAATTGACGGAACAAGAGTATCAAATTACTGAATTCTGATCAACATAATTCTCTCTAAAAGCTTAAGCAGAACAGAGGACAGTGTGATTGCCCTTTAATTGTCAGGGTTATCTTTTCGCTTATAACCATCTTTGAATAGTGTCACAATCACGCCCTTTTTCATATCTTTTGGTGAGTGTGCAAGTCGAATGATAGCGGTGTACAGTTTCGCCAGGACAGCGAACAATATATGACCCCCATATTCAATATGCTCATAACAGAGCCCATCATCTCCCCCGGCCTTGTTACAATGGGTTAGTTTTACAGCGAATTCCACTTCTTCAGGGCTAATTTCAGGATAGTTTGACAGTTCCAGTACATTTTCTAATTCTCTTTTGATAAGCCGTACTTCCTGCGAGCCCGTATCGTAAAAACCGTTTTGGTTACCTGTAAAACCTGGGCTGGGCTCTTGGGCTGGGCTTGGGCTCGAATTTTTGGGCTCGAATGGAAATAGGTTTATCTGAGGTGAAAGACATTATAAGGTCAATTTTAACTCTCTAGTGTGGGTAATATCAGGTTAGTCTGCACTCAGAATGTTTACCTTTGAGGTGAAGACTATTACATCCTGGCCAGTTGTCCCTCGAGATGCAGTGTCAGAATCATTTGGAAATTTAATTGCACTGCAGTGCAGGAAAATTCTGCAAAATGTGGGGCTGGGTTAGTTAAAAAGATAAAGCAGACATCAGTTTCTGTTTCTTCTGACCAGAGGCTGTTCCAGCTGCTATTTGGATGGTATATGGTCCGTGCATATGTCACGAAGATGGTTTGTTTGATTTTAAGGTTTACCGTCCTCGTCAACACCGTATAGGTCATTTTGGAGACGTTGCTTACACATACAAACAAGTCTGATTTTAAAAACAAATTGCAGAGATTTCAGTTATCTTTCTTTGTATTTTTTAAACCAAGTTACCACATATGGGATTGTTCAAAAGTGGTCTTTAAAAGGCCACTTTTGAAAAGTATTAAAGATGGTCTCATTAAAGGAATTTTACAATAGCACTTAAAGAATTGGGGATAATTCCTGTAGTTTTATAAGCAAATAGTGTCGACGCTGTCCAGACGCCCATTTCTGCGGTATTTGGTACGGGTCTATACTGTCCCACTAGAGGGTCGCTTGTCTCTAAAGAGGTTCAGAGTCTGGCCTTAGACTGTTTTCTTTTGGGTTTTAATTCCTGTAGTTCAAGCAAACAGTGAAGATCCTGTTCAAACACCGTATTCTGTGACGTCTGATCAGGGTCGACACCGGTAGTGTCCCGTTTTGGAATCCTGGAAGTGGATCGGGGTCTACACTGTCTGTATCCCATTTCGGAGCCCCAGACATGTGGTCTCTGATCTGGATCTACACTGTCAGTTTCGCATTTTGGAACTCGAGACATGTGGTCTCTGATCGGGGTCTCCACTGTTAGTCTGACAGTATCTTATCCTGGAACCGTAGGCATGTGGCACCTGATCTGGATCTACACTGTTTGTCAGCGTTCGATTTTGGAACCCTTCTCATGCGGCCTCTGATCTGGGTCTACACTATCAGTATTGGATTTTGAAACCTTAGACATGTGGCCTTTGATCTAGGTCTTCACTGTCAGTATCCCATTTTGGAACCCCAGACACGTGGTCTCTGATCTGTGTCTACACTGTCAGTATCCCATTTTGGAACCCTAGACATATTGCCTCTGATTTAGATCGTCACTGTTTGTCAGTATCCCATTTGTAATTCCAGACGTGACCTCTGATCTGGGTCTTAACTGTTTGCCAGTACCCCATTTCGAAACCCTAGACATGTGGCCTCTGATCTGGATCTTAATTGTTGTAAGTATCCCATTTTAGAACCCCAGACATGTGGCCTCTGATCTGGGTCTAATGAGTTTGTCAGTATCCCATTTTGGAACCCAAGACACGTGGTCTCTGATCTGTGTCTTCACTGTTTGTCAGGATCCCATTTTAGAACCCTAGATATGTGGATCTTCACTGTTTTCAGTATCTCACCTCTTGAAGCCCTAGACATGTTGCATCTGATCTGGGCCTACACTGTTTGTTAGTGTCCCATTTTGAAGCCAACCTGCAATGACCCATGCACGAGCACTGAAATTTTCGGATCAGCCTGCACATCTGCACGGTCTGTTCTGAGCTTTTGCTGATCACATAGGTCTTATTGGAACTTTGGCATCTTCTGGCTCAATTAAAAAGAATGAATCCTGTGTTTTGATGTTGTAATCCAGATTTTAGTAATCCAGGTTTTTGCTTGTTGCAGCCCAAATCAAGCAGGAAAACAAACTTGGCAATTATAATCTTGACAGGGGCCCATGGGAGCAATTCTCTTTAACAGTTCCTCCAACCAGACACCAAACAAAGTTGAAAGGTCAATAACTGACCCTATTTCACCTATGTCCTGAGTCAACCCCATTTTCATTCGAGCCCAAAAATTCGAGCCCAGACCCAGCCCATGAGCCCAGCCCAGGTTTTACAGGTAGCCCGTAAAAACAGGTGTCAAAATGGTCACTCTGCGTCTGCGTGTACAAATGCTTAAAATATTGAGCCCACTCTGTATTAATTTCACTTTTTGTGGTGAAAGATTGACCATGAAATGTCATTTCTTTCCCAGGATTCGAGTTCGAAACTTTACGCCGGACATTTACTAACCGCCAAAAATGGGCATTATCCACCTCGGCGACGCGGTCGATTTCGTCTAGCTGACTTTGCATAAAGTTTTCAACGTGTTTTCTATGACAACGCCTAAAGTTGCGTTTTGCACTTTTATAATCAAAATACGAGGTGCATTTTATATTTCTTGGCTTATTATCCCTAATCCAAGCCTTTCGATGTATTTTCATTTTATTATGAAGTTCACGAAGCTCTTCGTTCCAGTACCGATCCAAAAAAACGTTTAAATGTCTTGAGCGGGAAGGATTTATGAGCAGCATCTGTAGCTTCTCTTATAACTACTGTATACGCTTGATCGATTAAACCCGTTGAATTAATGTCGTTTTGTCTAATTGCCTATAGATTATCACTATTAGTTAATACAGTTTGGTATTCCTTAATACGGTCCTGATCTATTTTTTTTTTCAATATATCGCGTAAGACTCTGGTCCACTTGGGCAGGCATAGCAACCTTGCACTGACAGGGACAATGAACAGCTGACTGGCCTATGTCTCGATACATTAAGGACGTTATCGTCCAATATTTCACAGTGTGAAACATGGCCATGCTTTTCTATCGGTATCAAGATGTAGTCTATCAGGGATTCATGGCGCCCATCATAGGTTACAAAAGTCGAGTTCGCACCATTGCATAACTCAGATGTAGTTACAGAAAACAGATTATGTTCCTGCAAAAACGTTTGAAAGCAAAGGCTCCTGTTATCCGGTCGTTCGCAAAGCTTGCTTCTGGTAAATATGTGTTAAAGTCACCCATCAGAACCACCATACCTTCTTCTGAATATAGATACAAGATATTCTGTAAGCGTTTTAAGTAACCTTTAAATACTTCAAATGAGTGATTAGCACATGGCAGATATAACGGGAAGAAGTAAATACTCATATGAGTACCCATTTCCAGTTTTACACCAATCATCCTATCGATACTCATATGAGTACCCATTTCCAGTTTTACACCAATCAACCTATCGTTGTCCAATGACAAAGGGATCATATAACTGCCTAATCTTCTGTGCCACAAAATTGCTACCCCACCTTTTCCTACCCTTCTTTTACTTTGGCGTTTCAAGTCAAAATCTGAGATCGCATGGTAACTATACGAATTGTCTATTTGGTTTAGAAAATGTAAGTCTTTCTCATAGAGCCAGTGTTCTGAAATACCACAGATATCTATTTTCTTGTAGTATAAGCAGTCGTATAAGTATGTAGCGCTCGACATAATTCCCGTGGCATTTCAGGTCAAAATATTTAACTTATGGTTTGTACTATTCATTTTCTTAAGTTATTTATTGATACAGTTATGCTTGAAACCAGTTAGCCTCATCTCGTAACGGAGAAAACGGATTGTATTCATCAATGTCTGAACGACCATACAAATCTCGCGCTGTTTCCTCGCGATACACCGACATTGGTTTACGATTTGATGCACGGTCATTGCGATCCCTCCATGGTCTACATGTGACCCCTCTTGGCCAAAACGAGCGGCTCTCGAGTAACTGAACGAGATAATTATCCTCGACATTAAGTCGTATCACGACGTTATTTGGGTTGCGTTTACTCTTCCAAATTCGAATCCAAGTAACGGTAGGCCCACATTTATTAACATAACGAGTGTTCACATGTCGCGTAATAATAGGTTTAAACCCACCCAAGTAAAACCGTTTGTCACGTTTCTTGATATACTGTTCGAAATTTTCATCATCGCCCTCATTCCCACCACCGTTGACGTGATTTACTAGCGTAATATCGCTTTGATCAGTATCAACGGTATTGCGAGTAAAATAGAAGTAGAGGCAATGTTCAGGAATCGATACAATCAACCCATAGCTCCCATCAGAGACACCAAAGGAAAAGAAACACAAACATGCATCAACAGACCTAATGGAAACACCAACAACGGAAAGGCAAAAGGACAGTTACTTTCCCACAAAATGGCCAATAAGCTAGCCAAAATAAAAATAGCATAAGCGACACAAACACCGAAAGACAAACCATAACAAAAATAAATCGCGACAGAAGAACCGCCTTGGAACGGTCAGCGGATACGAATTCCACCGGGGGTTGGGGTGGTGGTGGGGGGGGGGGGGCTTAAATCGATTTTACGTGGCCACAATCCTCGCCCTTATTTCCATCGCGATTTTGACAAATAATTTGTTCAGCCCGCATGAAGGCCTCCTAACTCATCAGTGCAACATCTCCGTGAACACAAATAATCAAACAACCACAGAGATGAAACAACGGTGAGGACTCGACAGCAAGAAACCACTGAAATGCTTGAGCGAAAAAAAAAAGTTTGACTTCGATGGGCCCGACCAGAGATAGAGCGTCAGGCATCAGCCAACATTACCTTGAATTGGATCTCTCTAATTCTCAATAAGCCGTTATACTGGGACCGTCATAGAATCTGAGGCCTGACCCACCGGCGTGCAATAAAAGAGGGAAGCAAAGTTGTCAACCGTGATTGGGTTAACTACCATGCATGCATGCAGTCTGTGGCATAACATTTATGCTGTACCCTATCTTTTTATAGCGAAGAATGATTTTACGAAATTAGGTGCTGAAGTCATTGCGGTTTTATATTTTTCTGAATTTGTATTCTAAGTCACCATAAAATTCGGGTTCCGATAGACCTTGTTGCAGAAGAGATTTAAGTCCAATATTGAATTTTGAAATTAAATCAGAATGACGTCTATAAAATTTTGAAAAGGCTTTGCGTAGTTTTTGGTACCGATAACCCTGATTAAGAAGTTAAGCCGTTAACAATAAGTCGTGTTTCAATAGGTCTACCACTCGGTGGTGACAATGCCGCAACATCTCGATATGACCTATCGGCGCCAGTATCCGTGATTACAGGCAAGCTATCAGTATTGGTAGGAAGACTATTTTTATGATCATTTACCACAGATTGGGCATCCTGATCAGAGTTATTACCAACATAGGACGACGCGTCAATATTTTCATGGTTTGAAATGGGAACTTCATTAATGGGGACCCTAGTAAACACATTCTCTGTGCGGATCAGTTTTGTCATCCCAGCTGATCCAATCCAACCTAAAGTCATCACCCGTATCTTTATAGTCCGGGATTTGAGACCAGATTTCGAAAAATTTAATGCACCCAAAATTCTCACGATTTATATGTACCATTACATTGAGATAGGAGCCTAACCTATATGACATGTGATTATTTAGCAAATCTTGTGGGGAAAAGGGGTTGAAAATTCTATGAGTTTACACCCACCCCCATGCGGATGGTATAGTTGGATTGAGTTTAGTTATGTGTAGCTTGCGCTTACATATGAATGTTGATTTATTGCATCAGCCAAAATATTTGGCAATACTCGAAGACACCAAAATTCATGATATGACGTAATTACATCCGGTGTTACCATAAATTTTGACCATTGAAATTTGACCCAAAAAATTTGGTAAATTTTACACTATTTTCGCGCTAAATAAATTTTAGTACTTTTTGAAACAGTTTCTTTTTCGTCAGTATGAAGGACGGTTATTTTTGCACCGGCATGTGAAACTTGATGACTCTGTTTCAATCCGGGCATGAACAAGGGACTCCGATACCTATGTACCATTGTACCACTTTTTCCTGTTGTGTCACAGATCGTGATAAAAATTTATATTAAAACCAATATAAACTAAACTATTTTACTGGCTGGTCATAGATGTATCATAACGGGGACCGATAGATATATTTTTGAAAAGTTACTGATGGCCATTTCCTTCCGGTTTATATTTAGTGAGGGGAATATACATCACCAAGCATATTTGTCATCGGGTGAATTGGCAAGTGATTCTCTAAACTGGTGACTTGAAACAATCAACATTTAATGAATACATTGTATATGTCAAGAATCATTATCCAAAGTTTCCGGTTTGTGCGGAAGGCTCCCCAAGTAACATCGACATTATTATATTTTAAACACGTATGTTACTGGCCACTTAAAATCTTACTGGGTACCTTATTTTCTGTTAAGTCGCACGACTAAAATAAAATTGTACCAAAGGTTTAATGTAACGTAAAGCCATCCCTTAAACATTCTTCTATCTTCCCTTTTCCCACATAACGGGCCTCCGTGGCCTAGTGGATAAGAGCGCTGACTCTTAGTCATTAGGTCTCTCACCGCCGTAGGTTCGAGCCTCGCTCTGGCCACGTGTGAGACGCCAAGTTCTGCAACGGAAGGTCAGGTGGTTTTTCTCCGGGTACTCCGGTTTTCGCCCACCTCTGATTAACGATCGGCTCGATATGAGTGAAATAATCTTGAAAGGGCCGTAAAACCCAAAACCGTCCGTCCGTCCCTTTTCCCACAGTTGTTGTATAACCTGTAAACGTGCATCTTAAGATGTCATCTGCACTTACTTTCTACCATTTTGTTGGGAAACCTGCCTACGATAGGCTTGTCCCACTATTCACCATTGGCTCTTAATCATCCTGTGTCTCTTGCCGCACACTGATTAATCTGTTCTTCATCTCCTTTATTACTACTTCCTTTTTCTGACATTTGTCCCATATATTGATTGTTTTGGGTTTAAAGGCACGTCACCCCTTGTTGGTCATTTTTGTCCTCTCTCCAGAGAAAGGGAGAAAAGCGACAGAAGAGATAGTTGAGCAGAGGAAAGAAAGGGGCAGAGGAGAAATGGGAAAATGGAAAAGCAGAAACAGAAGAAATACCTGTTTTCCCCCTCTACCCATAACTGCTGGAAGAACAGCAGGTCTTGTCCAGCTGTAAGCCACTATCAGCTGGACGCCCTATTGACGCAAGGTACACGTCACCTTTGCCTCACCCAACCACCCCAATTGTCCCATATAGATTGGCCAAAAAAGCCTTCTATGACAAGCCATCAGGAGTTATCACGTTTGAAAAACAGAGTGTATGCAATGATCAGGAATCTATACAAAATATCTCGCACCTCCCATTCAAAACACCAAAATGAAAACGTCATGGATGGAAAGCCAGAATGACAGTTATCTCCCCACATGACCGACCGGCTATCCAAAATAAAAAGGCATTAGCAATGCATACATCTTAAGGACTAACCATGAAAGTAATAATTTAATAACCCACAAAAAAGGATCGACGACGGGGTCAGTAAGAAGTTTTACGGGGGCGGGGTGGGGTTGGACACTTTAATAGATTTTAGATGGTCACACTACTCGCCCTTGATTGTCGTGGTTAAAACGATAAATTGTTCACTCAACATGATCGAGTTGTAGCTCATCAGTGCAACATCTCCGAGAACAGAAAATCAAACGACTAAAAAGATGAAAGAACGATGAGGACTCGACAGCATGAAATAGCTAGAATTCGGCAGCAAAGGAAACCAAACAATTAGGCTTCGGTTAACCCTACCAGAAACAGAGCATCAGACACCTACCTTCAGGCGTTCTGGCGGAAATGCGTTCGTACATAAGAAAGGAACTAGGCGGGCGGGTTAATTTACTTGAGGTTGAAACCTAATATGTCAGATATATTGAACAGTGAACAGGGACGATGTTTGGCATAATAAATGTTGCGATTCTTACGAAAATCAAGCTTCTTCTCTTCACCTTTGTCAAGACGGGTGCGAACATAGGGTTCAACACCGACCCTCGACTGAACATTTCTGCATCTTCATGTATGTTGGTGACCTCAATTTGCGCATGTTTGCCAAAAGATCGGCCAAAACCAGAGTCATTCAATCAGCAAATAAGTTGGAGTATATCAAATCCGCAGCTGGAGAATTAGATGCCGATATTTAAATTTAGTAGAGTATCTTTTTTGCAGCAAATTAATGTTAAAAACCAAAACAATAAACCTCTAAAACATTTAAGTAAAATCTTTCCACCAAATACTGTATAATGTTTCTTTTTTTGTCGCAGTAAAATTTCGCACACCTTCAGTCAAAAGGAGGCTTGATTGTTCAGAGGCGTAAACTCATTAAAACACGACTTTCCTTCCATTATGAAATACTGAACAAAAATCTGCCAACCCCTTGAAAAAACAAAACTGAAATAGGGCCGCGCTGTTCTCTTCACTGAACATTGTCGTCTTTCAGAGGCATTGCTGTCATGGTAACTTCATACCAAACTACCACTGGTCACCAATTAATTGTTTATGAAGCTAAGCAACAAAAGATAACCAAACAAGCGCAATCAGTAAAGCAGAAAACTGTGGCTGCTGTATCATGACAAGTTTACGCGACTTATCCCTGAGCACAAAATTGTAAACAAGCGGCCGATGGGAAACTACGCTCAAGTGGGCATAAATCCCGCCGCCCCCCCCCCCACAAACACACACCCGTGGTGGCCATTTATTTTAACAGACCATAATGGTTTAGTAGAGGCCAATCCCAGGACCATTGATGCCAAATTATTTTGAAATCAACCATTGTTTTCTTTTGTTGCCGTTGCATACATTATAGTCAGCTTTGAACCATCTTAGGGCTAGAGTCCAAAATGCTGCATACCAAGGTCTTGTATTTCTTGAGATGCAGAATTTAAAATCACTTTTGGCCGTTTATTGGTGTGACGATCACACAGATCCCTCAAACAAACTTGGATTTGTCGACCACACTGATGCAGTATATGTAATTTGGAATCAGTTAGCCCAGTAGTTTTAGAAAAATTAAAAACTATTTAATCTTATGGCCTCAGGATCATTAAGGTGATTGCAAATATCAACTATGATGTCATAAGCTGCAACAGAACCAGAAAACCCGGTCTTTTCCATACAAAATCCTACGTGACCGAATGTGACCTTGGCGTAAGAAAGGTTAAGGTCAACGAAATGTCATCATTTGAACAAATTCGATAGGGCCCGGGTCCCATATATTATATACCAAGTTTCAAGGTCATCGGTCGATTGGTTCCTGAGAAGGCGATTTTCAAAGGTTTTTACCATATATGGGCATGATGGACATTTTGGTCATGTGACCCAGATATTCAGAATATATATTTTTTCTTCCATCCCATGGCGGCTTCACATATAATTTGGTTCCAGTTGGCCTTGTAGTTTCAAAGGAGATGTCGTTTGGAATTGTTTGGATGCTTAAATGAGAAAAGAGGGTTGGAACATTTATCTCCCCTTTTTATGTCTTTTCCCCCAATTTTTTTTTATTTTCCAACTCCATTTTCAAGATGCTGAGAGACCTCTAAATAAATTCGTATCATAGTTAAGTGTGAGAAAGTAAGGTGCATTAAACTCCTTAAATACGCGTGCTACGAATTTCAAATCCCCGACTATTAGAACTAACGATAGTTTCAGTTGATTCACCGAGAGGACACGAGTTATTACTGGTTCAAGCTCCACAGCAACGCCCCCTGTCGCGTCGGAACTATGTCTCGCAGTAAGGTCAGGGCTACTCTTGTGAGTGTTAGCAGTTAGTGCAACCCTGGCCTTGCCCCTAGACCTGTGCCGCCCCGAATTAGTGGCCCCGCTCGTAGTTAACCGGGTCAGTAATAAAAGGGTAGAATCTTGCATAACTTTGACAGATTGTATAGATGAAGTAGGCTAAAATCATGAGATTGTGGCATTTGGTGCGTTCGCAGTTTATTTGCTTAGAACAAAAGACATCATCACGTGAACACGCCCGTGAAATGAACCCCACACTAAACCCCACTTTATATAGAGCAAAATGGGGTTTAAGGGGGTAAACATTATTTTTTTTTATTTCTGCTCAAATACATAGGTTGTGGATACTCGTTAGAACCGCCTCAAGAGGCGGTTCTACCGAGTAGCCACAACCTATGTTTGCAGTTTGAGTAAGAAAAATATCATTGATTTTCATCCGAAAAGTGGCCATTTTGGAGTTAAGAAAAAACATTATGTCGCACGGGTGTATTACCGCAATGGACGCGTACGCAATTTATTTGTTTAGAACAAGAGACATGAACCTACTTAGTTGCTGTACCGGCCCCGATAGCTCAGTTGGTAGAGAGTCCGCTTCGGGGAACGGGAGGTCACGGCTTCGATCCCGGGCCGCGACATATCAAAGTCGTTAAGAATGGTACTAGCTGCTCCTCGCTTGGCACTCAGATTGACGGGGTAGAGCTAGGACTGGTCAACCCAGTGTCAGGATATTGTGACTGGGTCTGGTATCATGTAATGTGTCTGGGACATGATACTTCAGTGAGGCAGCACTATAAAAGTGAGCATTGAGCTCCCTGTCGCAACCAGACACCGTCGAGATATGACTGAAAAATTGTTGAAAGCGACGTTAAACCCGAATTCACAAACACAAAATTAGATGCTGTAGTGATTTAACGTTCGTCAGGGACTGTTGGAACTTTATTATGTTAGGATGTTGCTGAAAATATCTCGCATGATGTTTTTTCGCCTTTCTTTGTAGAAATTTCATTCAAGCAAACAATGGAACGTGTCCCACAAAACATTTCTATCACATAAAGATCAACACCTTTGAGATTTCAATATTTCCCCAGCACCCCCTCTCTATTAACCATTAAATGTTGATTTAATAACCGTAGCAGATTTCAAGAGGTAATAATAGTCAGAGATTATTCATTACAGTAACATTACTGGCAAATGAAGTAATTATATTTTAAAGGTGGTCATTCACTTTAACGAGCTCGTTAGTGATCAAATTGTTAACTGTTCTAGCAAGTACAATATCTGACATTTGTTATTTTTGCTGAAAAATGTGAGCAGCTTTTGCAAATGTGAGCTGTTCACATTTTTTTCAGAAAAAATATTAGCCTATTTGCCATATTAAATTTTCAATGTTTTAACGATATGTTTACTAACAACGTCGTTAGTTTTGAACAACTGGCCAAATCAATGCAAATCTGAAACAAATAAAAATGATTATATAAAAAAAAATAGATCTTATATGACATTTTCACACTGTGAAAAATATCATGATCTTATTTTCACAGCAGCAGCAGAGACCACTTTTTCTCGTCAACATTCATGTGATCGATAAAATAATTTTGTAAAATACCTTGAAAAGCACTCTTTGAACTGTAATAATGCTGTATTCAAAATGGCGATCTGTTTATGGGCAGAAACTAACTGTTGTATTGCCATATAGCCAGGTCGAAATAGTGACGTACAAATGATCAGTTACCTTAAATGCCCTTATAAAATTATTAAATGAAAACAAAATTTACTTTTTTCGACGGTTACCAAAAGTATTTCATATGTGTTGAAAACATCCAAATTTTCACGAGTGAAAATTTGGATGTTTTCCACACAATCGATAAAATAGTTTTGGTATCCACTTCAAAAAAAGTATATATCCTCTATATAGATCCTGATCAGCAAACTTTCGAAAAACCAGCTGATTAGGATCTATACTATTTTAAAGGGGTACAACCGGGTTCAGCATGTTGAAATGAGAACACCTTCAAAACCAGAATTCCACCGGAGACTGTGTTGCAAGAGTTCTGGAAAAAATCTCCTTTAAACATAATGTTACACTGATTCTGTATTTTATAAGCATTCCGAGGCTTAACGTGTTGGCAACTTCGAATAAACGTCGTTGCATCGACGTTGATGTGGCTTTGGTGAAACATTATGTTCCAAGGGACACGATCGGTGCGGATGCGCAGTCTGATTTATCTTCGTCATTACGCAAACACGCCTATACAAATACATTGCCACCTTTATCGCCGAAAGAATGAAAATTTTATGATGAAAAATTGTTATATTATCATATTTCTGCTCCAAATATAGATTGTGGGCACTCGTTAGAACCGCCTTATCAAGGCGGTTCTAACGAGTACCCACAATCTATATTTAAGAGCAGAAATAAGAAAAATAAGATACACCCCCGGAAACCCCAGTTTTACTATATAAAAGTGGGGTTCAAGGGGGTCAAAATTATATAGGCGTGTTTTCGTGATGTGAGCCCACAAGCTCGATGAAGTCTGTTCGCTTATTGCTGTCCTTGAATGATGTTGGACCCCCGCCGATCGGGGCTTGGAGAAACAGATTGTGCTGCACGGTGCATCCACGCAGAGCTAAAACTGACCGCACATTAGTGCTGGTAAACCGCTTAGATGGACTAAGCCTGAACAGGCAAAGCGGTACGAGTCGGACCGTTCAATGCATATAAGCCCTGTTGGGGTTTACAGGGTAACCCTTATTTTTCTTATTTCTGATCTAAAATATAGATTGTGGGTACTCGTTAGAACCGCCTCGATGCGGCGGTTCTAAAGTGTACCTACAATCTATATTTTGACAATTAATATGAGAAAAAAAATCACAATTTTTCCTCTCAAATTTTTCGATTTTTCGGCGGTGAAATTAACAAGGTGGTCTCACAAAATCGGAAGCCACGTCTTCAAAACGACCTAAATAGTGTTGACAGGGACGTTAAACCTCATTTCAAACAAACAAATAAAACCTTGAACGAATTGAATGCATTTGAATCGTTTGTTTTTTCGTAAGCAGTATGGAATAAAAATTGACCACCTTCTAAAAGGTCACACGCAAGGAACTTAGTTTTACATGTTCTAGTGTTACATTAAAGTGTTAACTTTGAAGTGCAATGAAATCATTAGGGAATAATTATAATAATAATGTTGGGCTGACATTAAACAAGAAAAAGGCCATTAAAAGAAATAAGGTCATGTTGCGTCATGCATGATGCAATTTCATGATCACCGAATTAAAAATATGAACTAGTAAAAAAAATTTCGTGATCATCACGTTTACAAGTACGTGAAACAACTATTAGCTTTTACAAAAAGATTTACAAAAGGCTTGAGTCTACACTCAGTACACACTACTTTGTACCGCCAACATTCTTAGTCACAAACGGAATGGTGATTGATTGTAGCCTGAACGTTGGTTGCTGAAACTGCCTATGCTGAATGAATGACTGCTGAATGCTGAACGATATTTAAGTTGAACGTTGTTTTCCAAAACAACGTTCAAATCGATCATACCTATATTGTCTAATCGATATCATTCAATTGAACGGTTATTGTTAAAATACGGAATGAAAAGTTCAAACGAACAAAATACGGATAATATAAGAGTCTGAACAGGCTTCATGTAAATTGTATTTGTTTTAGTTGATTTTATTTATGTTTATGCAGGTTTCAGTAATCTTATATTTATATAGTTATTTTTGCTAAAGAACTAAATATAAAGGTCTCGAGGATTTAAGAAAAAAAAAGTCAGAAATGTTTATAACTTAGTTTTACTGATAAGAGGTGTTTGTCGCCGCCCTCTTTTTAGAAGCGCAACTACAGTTAAAAATACTGCGAATCACTGCCTTTTACGGCAATTGCAGACAACGGTGTTTCCCCTCACGTAAGATGTGGCACTGGCAAATTACACTGGCGTTGCCATGACATACATAACGTGTATATGCCAAAGCAATACGCCCGAATCGATAACTGGCATACATTAGTCAATGCGTGCATAATTATACATAATCACGTTACTAAGTCCGTATTGCAAACACCTCATGAATACCCCACTTTTCCTGGACTAGAAAGTAAACTGACAAAACTCATAACGTGTATGTTGTAATAATTTGTCAGTTGATATGAACGTGTATACAGTCACAGAATACAACTAAGGACTTCCAAATGTTCTCTCCATGTGACATGAAACAAAATTACCGATCTTTCATTACTTGTACTACATGCCTACATTTAAGGTTTCTTTTATTTCGCATTCTTTGTTAACCTTTTCATTTCGCATTCAAGGTTACCCTTATTTCCAGCTTGCCGTCTAACAAAAACACGAAAAAAATAGATGTGCTGTATTATGAGGGCAAAGTCCATAGCACGTTATCCACGAATATATGTTTACTTTGCAAACGTGAGAGCGCAAATGTATGCACATGTGATGACTTAAGGCAGCGTTCCGATAACTACGGCGGGTTTTAATAATTGTGACAAATAACTAAAATGACTAGTCAACAGGAACTCATTCAACCAGTCTTAAATGTTCCCGGGGCAAAAGTAATCATTAAATAGTCCACGCCCGCGGTGGTAGACAATGAACACCCCTCTAAACCACATTTTGTATAGAAAAACTGGGGTTTACAGAGGCATGCATTAATTTGCTTATTTCTGATCTAATACATGGGTTGTGGTTACTCGTAAGAACCATGGCGCGTTTCTTACGAGCACTCACAACCTATATTTGGAGTATATATAAGAAAACATAAAACAAATTTTCATTTGAAAAGTAGCCATTTTGAAGGTATGAAAGAATGCACCATGCCACATGGCTGTGTTATTGTAATGCAAAATTTCCGATCCTGGACCCGGATCGAACCCGGATCGGACCTGCGACCTCGTGATCACAAGGCCGACGCATAAACGACTGAGTCAGCGAGGCCGCTTCTTCTATCGCGGTTTATTTTCGTTATGGTTTGTCTTTGAGTGTGTGTTTCGCTTATATTATTTTGTTTTGGATAGCCAATTTGCAATTTTGTGGGAAAGTAATTGTTCTTCTGTCTTCCGCTATTGATGTTTCCAACAGGGTCTACATGTAGTTACCGGCCCCGATAGCTCAGTTGGTAGAGTGTCCGCTCCGGGGAACGGGAGGTCACGGGTTCGATCCCGAGCCGCGACATACCAAAGTCGTTAATAATGGTACTAGCTGCTCCTCGCTTGGCACTCAGCTTTACGGGGTTGAGCTAGGACTGGTCGACCCAGTGTTATGATAATGTGACTGGGTGTGGTATCATGAAATGTGTCTGGGACATGATACTTCAGCGAGGCAGCACTATAAAAGTGAGCATTGAGCTCCCTGTCGCAACCAGACACCGTCGTGATATGACTGAAAAATTGTTGAAAGCGACGTTAAACCCGAATTCACACACACACACGCACACACACACGCACGCACGCACGCACGCACGTACGCACACACAACACACACACACACACACACACTACATGTAGTTGTTTCATGTTTGTGCTTCTTTCCCTTTGTCTCTGATGGTGGGAACTGTGGGTTTATTGCATCGATTCCTGATCACTGCCTTCTCTTCTATTTTACATAAAGAAAATAAAACATGTCAAGAACCAACTTAAGCAAGCCTTCGTTCAAGTCCCATATATTGGGATAAAAAAGGGAACCCCCAAATTCAAATAGAAAGAAGCGAAACTTCAATTTCACGGGGAAGGTTTATATGCAAAGGGGATCAGTATCTGGTCCATGCACCACGAGCATTGATACATGCATGACACCTTCTGAGCATGCTAGAGATTGTGCGACGGATTATCTCCCTTGGTATCCGTCGCCATTCTTCTTGCAATGCTCGGCCAAGCTGTTGCAGATTGTAACAACGCTGCGGTCTGTTGCGCACACGGCGACCCAAGACATCCCAAATGAGCGCAATCGGCGACATATCGGGGGATTCTGCTGGGCATTGTCCCTACACCTTGTTGTCTCAGAAATTCGACGGCAACACGGGCTCGATGTGGGCGTGCGTTGTCGTCTTGGAATTTTGTCTACGTAAAGCTGGCAGGTCAAGTTAACATGATCGTTCAAGGTAACTTGACGGGCCAGCTTCTACGTAATATAGACAACAATTTACACCCAGTTGTTGTCCCATTCGCCCGGCGCATTGGTTGGAACATCGAGTTCCAAGACGACAACGCTCGCCGACATCGAGCCCGTGTTGCCGTCGAATTTCTGAGACAACAAGGTGTAAGGACACTGCCGTGACCAGCCAAATCCCCCGATATGTCGCCGATTGAGCACATTTTGAGATGTCTTGGGTCGCCACGTGCGCAACAGACGGCAGCGTTGTAACAATCTGCAACAGCTTGGTCGAACATTGCAAGAAGAATGGCGACGGATACCATGGGAGATAATCCGTCGCAAAATCACTAGCATGCCCAGAAGGTGCCATGCATGCATCATGGACCAGATACTGACCCCCTTTGCAGATAAACCTTCCCTGTGACATTGAAGTTTCGCTTCTTTCTATTTGAATTTGGGGGTTCCCTTATTTTTTGTCTCTAGTATATATACGCCTGTCGCAAACAAGCACGTTTTTGGTAGACTGTTTGTCAATCGACCTACAGTTGCTCTTAATTGCTGAAGTCCACGAGACCATCACTGATTTGTATAGGGACTCTATAAAGGTAACGGTTATTTATAGAAAATAGCCGCGTACGTGACTCTTAGCGCCGTTACATGTAGGTCATTTTATTGCATAAAGGTCTCAGAGAAAATCGACCCACCAGTGCTGTCAGTGCTTTGATTAATATCCCTTCAGGACCTTGGACACAAAAGCATATGGAAGTCTTCGGTAAGCTGTCATTTATATACTGTACCGTGTTCGACCAGAACTTTTTCAATCGCTTGTGCTGACAAGTAAAAACTGGGCAACCCTTTGACCCCTGTGATCTTGAAAGTCAATGTCATCAAATTCAAGTTAATTATTTTGCATGTTGAGTTGATACATGCACAATCTGCAATATTTAGCTGGCATTTATCAGTTGATTCAGGACATCGCACTCGTGTGATCTTGAAATTCCAGTTAAACTCGCCTTAATTTTATCAAGCCTTTGTGTAAGTTACAATTTGGATATTTTCAGGCGAAAGAGTATATACAAGCTATTCGCTTTCTGGAAGCCTGTGACCCTGAAAATGAGGTCACTATCACTAACAACGAAACAGATGTTTGAGAAGTTGTAATAATCTTTCTAGGAAGACTGAACATTGGTTTCGACAAAAAAAAAAAAAAAAAAAAAAAAAGACTTTTTTCTCCTGAATGAAAGAGGATGCCTTCCCTAGCTATTCATTACTCGGGGCTAATCAGTAATGTCGATTCTCATTACGACAACACGCCTATACAAATACATTGCCACCTTAATCATCGAAAAAATGAAAATTTTATGATGAAAAAAAAAAAAAAAAACAATATAGATTGTGAGCACTCGTTAGAACCGCCTCATCGAGGCGGTTCTAACGAGTACCCACAATCTATATTTTAGAGCAGAAATAAGAAAAATAAGTTATGCCCCCGGAAACCCCAGTTTTACTATATAAAAGTGGGGTTCAAGGGTGTCAAAATTATATAGGCGTGTTTTCGTGATGTGTTCATTACTCGGGGCTAATCAGTAATGTCGATTTTTACTTAATTTTCAATTTTGGTAGATTTCACTTAATCGCATTGATTTTGAGAAAAATACGTAAAATATGCATTTCAACCAATGAAAGCCTTTTTGATGAGTTTTTCTATGACCCTTGCTGATCATTTGAACATTACTTCCAGAAAGATAAGAAGAGCAGTATAATTATCAGCTTTTATATATAAAAAAAAATCAACAGAAATATTTTCTGACATTACAAAAACACACCTATACAAATGCATTGTAAACTTTAACGCCAAGAAAACGAAAATTTTATAAAAAAAAATGTGGTATTTTTTCTTATTTCTGCTCAAAATATAGACTGTGGGTACTCGGTAGAACCGCCTCGATGAGGCGATTCTAACGAGTTCCCACAATCTATGTTTTAGAACAGAAATAAGAAAAATAAGTGTTTTTCCTATAAACCCCAGTTTTACTATATGAGAATGGGGTTCAGCTGGGTCAAAATTATGACGTGTTTTCAAGATGGCAAAACATATCCCAGCCTGTCCTGATAAAATGTTATATTTATTCAAATTTCTCGGTTATTAACAATATTGCACTGCTAAACAACGGTTATATGTAAATTGTCATTGAACATGTACCCTTTTTTTTTATTAAATATTCATTAATACTGACAAATCATGGTATTGTCTATTTTTCAATATTTACGTCTCCAGTGTAAAGACGTATGTAAAACTATAAAAAACAATGCTGTTCATTATACTTCCATGAACGCAATGAGTCACATGATTTTCAGTGACACCAAGTGACGTCATTCCAAACCATTGTTCTCTGCGGGCGTTGATGACGTCAACGCTGCTCCGCTCTTAGTAGAAAATCAGCGTGTAAATGTTTTTCAGGTTTAAACATTTGGCTTATATGCCCAGTGATGATGGGCATATAAAAAATATAGTTATTTTTCTGCTTTTCATGAAAGTATGAACGACAGCGACACTCTAGCAAAGTTTACATGAACCCTTTCGGGGTTCCTTTACTTCGCACGCAACCCACTACGTTCATACTTCCATGGACTGCAGAAAAATAAATTTCCCTTCTTAAATCGCATTTGCGTAGATTCTCTGAGACATGACATGAGGACAAAAGTGAAGATTTCTATCTTTAAGATAATGCTCAGTAAAGGAAAATGTGCTGGATGACCTGAGAGATAAATGGTAGCAATGCTAAATATTGGCACAATACGTGGTCTGTACCGAGTCATATGGACTTGTTGACAGCCCTTCCGATGTTAATTCCCGGTAGAGCGCATGTGCTTTGCATTAAAAATGCATAAGAGACACTTTTGAAACAGTGCATCAGTGCCATAAATTGCGAAAAGTGTTACCGCGGACGACACTTGGCGCACCCTTAACACGTATTCCGAGACTTGCAAAAGAATGCCTTCCGCCAAGTGAGGACTAAGATCAGTCAGCGCATGCGCTGGCTGATCTGGTCCTCACTTGGCACTGTATGGGCATGCACAGGCTGATCTGAGTCTTCAGTGAGCGGTGTATGGATAACCAATTGTCATAAAGGTTTTTTTTTCCAAAGAACAGAATTTTTCTGTATCCCGATTGGGTAGATGTGCAGGGATAGATTTTGTCTTTACTGAGGCGCATGTTTAAAGACTCATTCTTACATTACATGTACAAGGCCTAGTTCACAGTACTAGCCCACGCTCGCACTGTTACACTGTCATTTCGAACGACTGTCACCATTTGTTTGTTTGATTTGAGGATTAACGTCCCCGTCAACACTGTAAAGGTCATTTTGGAGACGTTGCTTCCAATTTTGAGGGACTTTTACCCAACATTGAGATGAAATGACATCTCAAGCCCTGTCGCCCAATGAAACCAATAGGGTTTATAAGCATGGACGGTCCGCCTCGCACCGCGGTTCCTGGACAGGCTTAGATCCTCTAAGCGGTTTACCAGTACTAGTGTGCGGGTCGGATTCAGCTCTGCGTGGAAGCATCATGCAGCCCATATATTTCTTCAACCCCCTATGTGCGGGGGCCGATTGGTCACATAAAGGTATGACACCAACAGACCACCTACTGCCGAGCTTCCCATAACGCAAACACACCTATTCAAATCTATTGAAAACTTTACAACCCAAAAATGAAGGTTTACCAATAACAGTCTGACTTGTTCATATCTCTTCGCAAATTATAAATGGGGGTACTCGATAGAACCCCCTCGACGATGTGATCCTAACAAAAAGCCACAATGAGGGTGCTCGTTCGAACCACACGAAGCCTACATCCTAAGTTTTTGAGCAGAGATGATGATTTTTCGTGTTTAACGACGCGTCAACCCACATTGTGGGTCATAAGCGTCAATTTTGAGCAGAGATAAGAAAATTAATGTATACCCCTGTGAACCACATTGTATCTATATAAAAGTTGGGTTTAAGGGGGTTGAAATTATGTAGTCGTGTTTCGGCCCCCGCCCATCGGGGCTTGAAGAAATATATGGGCTGCATGATGCTTCCACGCAGAGCTGAATCCGACACGCACACAAGTACTGGTAAACCGCTTAGAGGATCTAAGCCTGCCCAGGCAAAGCGGTGCGCACGAGTCGGACCGCCCATGCTTATAAACCCTATTGGTTTCATTGGGCGACAGGGCTTGAGATGTCATTTCATCTCAATGTCGGGTAAAAGTCCCACAAAATTGGAAGCAACGTCTCCAAAATGACCTTTACAGTGTTGACGGGGACGTTAAACCTCAAATCAAACAAACAAACAATGTAGTCGTGTTATCGTAATGATTTTTTTTTCGGGCGTACGCCGCCCACAAGCTGAAAATTTGCCACATTCGCTGGTCAAGGATAATCAAGCAAGTATGACTTGGATACCGCACTAAAATAAAAACACAGCACCGAGTTTTCTCGGTCTTCTCTGTATGCACATGAGGCGAGTCAATGATCTATCACACAGCACTCTGACGTCTCCGCGATAAGGATATCGCGAGTTCTTGGAGGAGTTGCATAAGGCGAGCGCACTAGCTTCGCTTTCCAAAAACCGCTTCGTAGCGCTTATGCTATGTTCCCACTATCACGATTCGCGCCACGATTGCAATCGTGTTCTTAATCGTGGACTAATCGTGGTGATCCTATCAGATCTTATCAGATCTTGAGGTCAGTCGTGGCAATCGTGTTAATCGTAGAAAATTTTTGAACGGTTCAAAATTTTTCCACGATCAACACGATCGATTTCAAATCGGGATCATCGTATCACATCGTGTTGCATCGTAACAAAGCGCGACGGATCGCATCTAATCGTGCTTCCAAATCGCGGTGATCGGGGCCAATCTTGGACAAAACAAACACCGCGTTCTGTTGAGATGTGTTGCGATCTCACAAGATCTGTCACGATTTGTTACGCTCTGTCGGGTCCCATTGCTCAAGACCTGTCACGAATGGCTCGTGATCAGATACGAGATGATACGAGTAAATGCGATTAGATACGAGTAGGCTACGTTTTTATACGAATGTCCACGATCTATTTCGAGTTCTCAAGATTAAATGCGACTCATTCAGCGATCTGCTCATGAGTGACTGAGTGGGTGAGTGAGTGTTTTTCAGTTTTACGTCCCACCAATAACTAAGGTCATACGGAGAGAGAACCTCGGTTTCTAGACTCATCCGAATGTCTGGAGAAGCCCGAGATCGATCCTGCAATCCCTGGTTTATACAGGCCTTTGCTAGTATTTTTAAACCCTTTGAAAGATGCCACCCAAGGGTAATGGAAGCTAAGAATGGAAACGGCAAGCCTGAACCATTCCAGCCAGAGAAATTGCCACATTGTCATCATCCGCAACTCCTACCATCATCAATGGTTGAGGGTCAGTGTTTTTGCTGTAAAAATCAAGAAACAATTAAGTCCATGGTCAGTCCGGCTATATATATACCAGTCGGGGTCAAGTCGTAGCCCAAATCGTGATCGCCCTCGATCATGATCGTGAAAAACATCGAGACGACAGTCGTATGCTATCGTAACGGAGCGCATCGGTTCGTGATGAGCGTATAAGAACGTATCTGCACGTATCAGATCGTCCCAATTCGGGGTACTCGATCTTGATGATCGTTTCAGATCGAGACCAAGTCGTAGACTGGATCGCAACAATCCTATCGGAACGCATTTGGTCGTATCTGAACGTGAGAGCAGACCGTGGCTGATCGTGACACCTGAAATTGACAAATCGTGATTGGATTGCATTTGAGCGCAACGAATCGTACCGGAACGTATCGACTCTCATCACCTCGTATCCAAACCTGAACTTTCAGAGAATATTCCACGACCAGCTACGAATGGCCAATCGTGGCGTTCGTAACGGATCGCACGACAGTGGGAACCTAGCATTAGTCGTAACGGTGTTTGGAGGTTTCCTCATATTTTCTACGTTTCATAGCAACCAGGTGAAACAAAAATGGCGGCGCCCGACGAGTGTCCGTTTTAACGTATTTATTTTTTTTCTTCTTCTTCTTCTTGTATTCCCTTTTTGAACGCGGGACATTGTGCAGAAATGACAACAGAAGCCACTAATCACTGAAGCAAGCACCGCATTTTCTAGTTCTGAGAATTTTTCCGGTTTGAAAATCGTTCCATTTTTGAAACTTTTTATAAAGCGCCTCCATCGAATGGAGCGTTGCATAGCACGGACAAAGCGCTTCAAATCGCTATAATTAAGCGCTCGCCTTAGGCAACTCTCCCCTGGATTACGTACATGTTTAATTCAGTGAAAGTCATGTGGACACAAACGACGTAGAGCTACACTGCTAGAATTGGGGGAAAACCAACAAACAATAGACCCAAAATGAAATGACGTGGGCGAGAAAGATCGGATTGTCCGCGTAGTGTGTTCAACTCTTTAAACCGTTAATGATACCTCAGTAGGAAAACAGACTAGACCCAGTTGAGACGACTCGCAAACCATCACGCAAACACGCCCATATAATGTTGACCCCCTCAAACCCAACTTTAATACAGTAAAACTCGGGTTTACAGGGGTAAAAATTATTTTTCTATGCCTGCTGAAAAACATAGATTGTGGTCGGCGGCTCTAACGAGTGCCCATGCACAATCTATGTTTTGAGCAGAAATATGAAAATTTTCAGGATTTTTATGTGAAAATTTTAATTTTTTGTTGTAAAATTTCACCCAAATATTTGAATCGGCGTGTTTTCATAATGACTGTTTGCCATCATACAGTCGAAATTCAATGGCTCGAACAACTTTTGGACCACGAAAATCTGTTCGAGACAGGGGTTGTTCGAGCCACTGAGGGTAACTGCCAGGAGGCATAACGGAATTTTTTTTGGGACATCTTTTCGGTTTTGTAAAATAAATATGTATGCTGTGTGTACTCATTAGAATCGCCTCATAGAGGCGATTCTAATGTGTACACACAGCATACATTTGCAAGATAAAAGTCGAAAATCACTGTAATTGTCCCACACTTCTTATGTAGAGGAATTCCCTTTGGACTCAAAAACGAGTTCGACTCAGCCATGGTAAACGAGCCATCGGTGTTCGAGCCATCACAGTTCTACTGTTTTAATAACTAACAAGAATTGCAATCACACATAACCCATATCACATAAGTTCAGGGTGTAGCTTTGGACATTGAATTAATCTACAAATTTAATATGACATACGATGGGACGCAGCTGCAACGTTCCTAGCAGGCACACGTCGCCAGGGCAACGTCAGATCAACGTCGGTGCAACTACATTAATATAATTGACGTTGCATAAACGTCATGACGTTGCACCAACGTTGATGTGACGTCACAGTTACGTCATTTGCATGTTGGGTTTACATTATCCCTCTTCATTCCTGAGTTTCTGAACTGGGCTATTCCATCCTTGAATTTTGACATGTCCATTCTTGCAAATAGGGGGTTTAGTCAACATCATTTACAGGAAGACACACAATAGAGGATATTTGATATAAAAATCAAATTTTCGGTTTCTTACATGCTTCAAAACGGCAATATTTTGCTTCACTAATCGCGTCACACACCCTCAGAGAATACTAACTTTGTTTCTGGTCGTTTCGCGTCAATTAATGGTGCCCATTGTATTTATTGGGTAAAATATTGGATGTAAACTCTGAGTTTGCACCTGAGAAATAGCCTGTGATGGCATTTCTATGAATAGTTACTGCAATAATTGGGAAGATGAGGACAGATCTTACGTCGCGCGACAAAATATGTGACGTCAGTGTCGAAAATGACGTCATTAACGTCCTCGTGACGTGTGAACGGGTTTAGCATCAATTCTAATACAGTTCATTAAATTTCAATCATCTGACAATGGAAAAACTGACCACAGAATTAGATTTCGAGAAAAAAGTAGTCCCAAACATTGAAAAATAGAATTGATATCCGTCACTGAAACAGTGACAATATCGTTTTCGATTTCACTGAGAATCTCTATATTTCACTGGAAAGCATGTAAGAAATAATGGCGAGCTGCTTCATCTGGAAATACACTGTTGTTCAGTTCCGGTCTTTTTACCTTTTCGGGTCTTAATAGAATATGCAGAATATTTGACTGACAAAATAGATTATGCACAGTGTCGGAGCGAAGTGTACCATGTTTCGGATGGTATGCGACCGTGACGGTTGGACACTTGTCTGATCATGTATAGTCTTTCAAACCGCAGTGAGACGTGACTGCACTTTTAATTTTGAACTAGTCCGTGTTTTAGGTAAGTCGCCTTCAGTTGGGATTTTACATTGCATTGCACCCTCAGTGATAAAGCGAAATACCAGCGAACATGACAATTAAGGTAACACGGGTACGTGTACATTTATTTGCTGTCTGCATAAAACAATGTAATTTCAAATCATCACTGATCTGGAATTGAAATAGATGTGAAGCCGGGGTGGTTGGGTGAGGCAAAGCTGACGTGTATCTTGCGTCACTGGGGCCTCCAGCTGATATTGGCTTACAGTACGGCAAGGCCTGCTGTCCTTGCAGCTGGTAAGGGTAGAGGGGGAGTGTTGTTATTTCTTCTGTTTCTGCACCTAATACGATACAACTAACCAACATCTCCCATCAGAGACACTAAAGGGAAAGAAACACAAAGTTGAACGTGAAATAACTATACACTAATGAAAACATTAATAGCGGAAAGCCAAAAAGACAGTTACTTTCCCAAAAAGGGCCGATGGTTATCCAAAACAAAAAGATACTCAAAGACAAACCATAACAAAAATAAACCGCGACATAAGAACCGCCTTGGAACGGCCAGTGAAATGAATTTCACTGGGTAGTTGGGGGAGGGTGTGGTGGAGGGGCCTTAAATCGATTCTACGCGGCCGCAATCCTCGCCCTTACTTCCGTCGCGATTTAGACAAATAATTTGTTCAGTCCGCATGAAGGTCTCCTAACTCACCAGTGCAACATCATCGAGAACACACACAAAACATCAACAAAAAACTACAGAGATGAAACAACGGTGAGGACGCGACAGTAAAAAAAACCCACTGAAATGCTTGAGCAAAAGAAAACCGACAGTTATACTCCAATAGGTCCGAGACAAGAGAATCAGGCACCAGCCAACAATACATAAAATTACTCGTATATTCTAATTCACAGTAAGCCTTTACGCTGGAACCGTCATAGAATCTGAAGCCTGACCCACAGGCGTGCAATTAAAGAGGGAAGCAAAGTTGTCAACCGTGATTGGGTTAGCTACCATGCATGCAGTCTGTCGTATATCATTTATTTTTGTACCCAATCTTTTTATATTGAAGAAAAAAGTCTGAGGTGGATTTTCCTGAACACTGTTCGTTTTTCTTGGTTGCATGCAGCTGCCTTGACTTTTGTGTTCGTTCTTTAAAAATTTAGGCGCCATTTACCTGCTGAGGAGGTTGCACTGCTACAGGCAGGTCAAACTCAGAGACAGGTAACAGACAAGTTCAGTGTTTCTCAGTGCTATTTTAAGGCTCTGGAAACTGGCAATGTGTCTGAGAGACCAGAATCTGGACGGCCGAGGTCTGCAACAGCTCGGCAGGCCCAGTATCTGGCTAATTTGGCTGGGAGACAACAGTTTCAAAGTGTTTTGAGGCTTAAATAAGACTTTCAGTAGGCTACTGGAAAGCAAATCTCGACAGACGGTCAGACACAGACTTATCTGAAATTATTGAAGCTTTTAGCTCTACTTCTAGATATTTAGATGATTTGTTGGGTGTTGATAATGCCTATTTTGGTGGTTTGGTCGGTCGGGTTTGCCCCCTGGAGCTTCGGTTATGTGGGGCAGGTTCTTCTGATACCGGGGCCCCGTTTTTGGATTTACATCTATCTATTGTGGATGGGTTTGTTTCGTGCAGGGTTTGTGATAAACGCGGTGGCTTTGATTTTGAGATTGTGGGTTTTCCTTTTTTGGATGGTGGTGTTCCTCGTGCGCCATCCTATGGCGTTTATGTTTCGCAATTGGTTCGGTTTGCTGGAGTGTGTAGTCATGTAACTGACTTCAACACTCGTAATAAATTATTAACGGCTAAACTCCTTAATCAGGGTTATCGGTACCGTAGGCTGCGCGGGGCCTTTTTAAAATTTTATAGACGCCATTCTGGTTTGGTTTCGGAGTTCGGTGTTGGGCTTGGGTCTCTTCTGCAACAAGGTCTATCGGAACCCGAGTTTTATGGTGACTTAATATATAAATTCAGAAAAATATGTAACCGCAATGACTTCGGCGCCCAATTTCGTGGAATCATTCTTCGATGTAGGGGGGTTGGGTGCAGCGTGGATGTTGTGCGGCGGACTGCATGCATGGTGGTTGACCCGGTCGCGGTTGCCGGCTTTGCTTCCCTCTTTGGTTGCGCGCCGGTGGGTCGGGCCTCAGATTCTATGACGACTCCAACGTAAAGGCTTATTGAAAGTTAGAGAGATAATGTTGGTTGGTGCCTGATGCTCTGTCTCTGGTCGGGCTCATCGGAGTCTAACCGTTGGTTTTCTTTTGCTCCAGCATTTCAGTGGTTTCTTGCTGTCGAGTCCTCACCGTTGTCTCACCTCTGTGGTTCTTTGATTTTTGTGTTCATGGAGATGTTGCACTGATGAGTTAGGAGGCCTTCATGCGGACTGAACAAATTATTTGTCTAAATCGCGACGGAAGTAAGGGCGAGGATTGTGGCCACGTAAAATCGATTTAAGCCCCCCATTGGAAATCTTCCACTGACCGTTCCAAGGCGGCTCTTCTGTGGCGATTTATTTATGTTGTTGTTTGTTACTTACTGTGTGTATCACTTGTGTCTTTTGGTTTTGGATGGCCATATGGCCATTTTGTGGGAAAGTAACTGTCCTTATGGCCTTCCTTTGTTTAGGTTTCCATTATGGTCTGGTCGCTTAATGTTTGTATTTCTTTCCCTTTGGTGTCTTTTATGGGTGGAGTAAGTTAATTGTATCAATTACTGATCTTTGTTGTACTTCTACTTTTCATCTTGCAAATTTACGCGCCATAGACCAGCATCTGCGAGGCCTGTTCTGACGCGGATGTATCGCGAAGTAAGGTCTGCTGAGCTTGTGACTTGGCAGCTGCACGCCAGGCGGCCTTTCCTTTTTCAGAGACGAGTCTAGGATTTGCGTGGTCTACCTAGATGGAAGGTGAAGAGTCTGGCGTACAGCGGGAGAATGCTATGCTGACTGTTGCGTTGCCCAGCATAACAGATATTGGGAGGGTCTGTGATGGTATGGGCAGGCATAAGTATTGAGGGTCGAACTGACCTGCCTGTGATCGAAGGCGGTGCTCTTACTGGTATAAGGTATCGAGATGAAATTCTGCACACAGTTTGGAGACCTTGAGCTGGAGCACTCGGCGTTGACTGCATTTTAATTGGCGATAATGCCCGACCCCACGGGGCTTTAGTTGTAAATGATTAGCTAGAGACACAAACAATTGTTCGTATAGAATGGCCCAGTCGCTCCCCGGATTAAAACTCTATCGAACATGCTTGCGACATCTTGCAGCGCAGGGTATCTTCCCTCAAAGACTCCCAGAAAATCGTGATGAACCTTTAAATGCCCTGCGGGAAACATGGCAACAAGTTCCATAGATAGACATTAGGCGCTTGATACGTAGAACGCATCGACGTTGTTATGTTGTTATTCGAGCACGCGGAGGGCATACTGGACACTTAAATGTGAGTTGACTTTTCCATCCACAAAAGTCATATTTTATTAGTCTAAGAAATGTCTAATTCCACTTTAATTTCAAGGGTACCGGGGTTTACGGTTCGCTGCCTCGTATCTAATGATCATTTCGAATAGGCCTTCATGAAATCTGATTCTGTGTGTGTGAATTCGGGTTTAACGCCGCTTTCAACAATTTTAGTCATATCACGACGGTGTCTGGTTGCGACAGGGAGCTCAATGCTCACTTTTATAGTGCTGCCTCACAGAAGTATCATGTCCCAGACATATTACATGATACCACACCCAGTCACATTATCCTGACACTGGGTCGACCAGTCCTAGCTCTACCCCGTAACTCTGAGTGCCAAGCGAGGAGCAGCTAGTACCATTTGTAACGACTTTGGTATGTCGCGGCCCGGGATCGAACCCGTGACCTCCCGTTCCCCGGAGCGGACACTCTACCAACTGAGCTATCGGGGCCGGTATGAAATCTGATACAGAATTGATTTTGTTATGTAGAATGATAAAATGTAACAACTTCTACTTACCAGAGCAATGTTTTCCATCCTTAAAGTTTGCTCACGAACCTTTTTTTCTTGCACACCAGACAAGGAAATCCGCGATTTTACCCTGGAATAGAAATGTATGTTCCAGGTCTTGTCTGGTGTGCAAGAACAATGTTTTCCATCCTTAAAGTTTGCTCACGAACCTTTTGTCCTGTATATATAAGGAACATGTCAAGCACATGGGTTTGCGTTGTGCAACTTCTGAAAAAGTAATGAGAATGGCTCGATCATTTTGACGTGCAAGACTTGAAATGTTTCTGACTGCTAAGACCTGCCAGTACCATCTCATTAGCATGCGTGAAAGTATTTTCTACCTGCACGTGAATACAGTTGATGTGTATATCAACGATTTCCAAGATGAATTCCCCAAATGCGACAGAAATACTCCAATTCTTCTTTGTTGCAAAACCTGTTTACTATTGTTGCTCGAAGTTGTTTAATGGTCAAAAAACTCTTTCAAAAGTGTAACCATCGAGATTCTATCTAAATTTCAATAAAAGAAAAAAAAAGCAAAAAAAAATAATAATAATAAAAAAAAAACAAGAGGGCTCAGAGGGCCCTGTTTCGCTCACCTGAGTGTCACTACCTGAGTGGCTCTGGAGGCCATCTTGATCGTCAGAGCGAAACAATTTTAGATATTTCGATAGGGGGTCACCTAGGCAACATTCTTGTGAAGTTTGAATCAAATTGGCCTAAGGGATTAGGAGGAATTCACGTTTTGCAGCTATATTTGCAGGGAGCCACCTAGGTAACATTCCTGTGAAGTTTTAATCAAACTGGCCCAAGTGTATAGGAGGAGTTGGCATTTGAAGCAAATTCACGATGGTTTTGTGGTTTTAGCTCTGGCAGCCA
Organism: Lucinisca nassula; assembly: GCA_963580285.1. Classification (NCBI taxonomy): domain Eukaryota; kingdom Metazoa; phylum Mollusca; class Bivalvia; order Lucinida; family Lucinidae; genus Lucinisca; species Lucinisca nassula. The sequence continues at coordinate 64,770,676 of OY757015.1, forward strand.
TTTCGCTCATTAGAACCGGTTTACCCAGTTTGGTAGCGAGTCACCTAATCAACATTCCTATGAACTTTGAATGAAATTGGCCCAAGGGTACAGGGGGAGTTGTCGTTTAAAGCCAGCTTGATCATCAGAGCGGAATGATTTTAGCTATTTTGGTAGGGAGTCACCTAGGCAACATTTCTGTGAAGTTTGAATCAAATTGTCCAAAGGGTTTAGGTGGGGTTCGATGTTGAAACAAATTTACATTTTTTTTCTCTTTTTAGCTGTGGCGGCCATTTGCTCATTTGAGCGGAACCGTGTTAGTAGGGGGTCACCTAAGAAGATTCCTATGGAGTTTGGATGAAAATGGCCCAAGGGTACAGGAGGAGTTGTTGTTTAAACATTTTTTTTTTCCTATTTTTAAGCTCTGGTGGCCTTGATCATCGGCGCGGAACGATTTTAGCTATATTGGTAGGGAGCCACACAGGCAATATTCCTGTGAAATTTGAATCAAATTGACCTTGGGATTAGGAGGAGTTCCCGTTGGAAGCAAATTTACGTTGTTTTCCCCATTTTTAGGTCTCTCGGCCATTTTGCTCAAAACAGTTTTAGCTAATTTGGTAAGTGTTCACCTAAGCAACATTCTTTTGAAGTTTGAATGAAATTGGCCCAAGGGTACAGAAGATGGTGTCGTTTAAAGATGTTTTTTTTTCTATTTTTAGCTCTGGTGGTCATCTTGTTCATTAGAGCGGAATGATTTTAGTTATTTTGGGAAGGGAGTCTTCGAGGCAGCATTCCTGTGAAGTTTGAATCAAATTGGCCTAATCGTTTAGGAGGAGTTCGCGTTTAAGCAAATTTGAATTTTTTCTATTTTTAGCTCTGGCGCCCATTTTGCACATTGGAGAAAAACTGTTATAGTTATTTTGATAGAGGGTTACCTAAGCAACATTTTGAATGAAATTGGCTTAAAGGTACAGGAGGAGTTGCGTTTAAAGCTTCTTCTATTTTTGGCTCTGGTGGCCATCTTTTTCATCAGTGCAGAACGATTTTAGCTATTTTGGTAGAGAGCCATCCAAGCAACACTCTTGTGAAGACTGAATCAGATTTGCCCATGGGTTTAGGAGGAGTTCGCATTTGAAGCAAAGTTACGATGTTTTTTTTTCTATTTTTAACTCCGGTGGCAATTTTGGTCATTGAAGCTGAACTGCTTTAGCTAATTTCTTATTTGTTGTCTGTAAACTCTTGTTCTTGTCGTACATGCCGTCGTCGCCGCCATCGTTTTTTCTTCTCAGTGGTCGCCATCGATGCGCTTTATTAGTGATGATGTCATTAGTCCACTGGTCCTTTTCTTCTTCTTCTTCTTCTTCTTCTTCTTCTTCTTCTTCTTCTTCTTCTTCTTCTTCTTCTTCTTCTTCTTCTTCTTCTTCTTCTCATCATCATCATCATCATCATCATCATCATCCGCGTATACATCATCTTCATTTTCAATCTCACGAAATTTTTCGAAAACACGCCTATACAAATACATTTTAAACTTAACCGCCGAAAAAAAAGAAAAGTTTCAGATGTAATATTTTGACATTTCTTATTTGTGACTAAATATAGATTGTTTGGTACTCGTGAGAACCGCCTCATTGAGGCGGTTCTTACGAGTACCCACAGTCTATATTTTAGAGCAGAAATAAGAAAAATAAAGTAAACCCCTGTTAACCCTAGTTTTACTATATAAATGTAGGGTTCAAGGGGGGTTGGGTTATATAGGCGTGCTTTCGTGTTGGTCTTCTCCTACTTCTTCGTCTTCTAAGTCGTTGACCATTCGTGCGACATAGTGCATATAATTACGGAACCCGGGAAAGGACATGATTTTTCATTTTTATTATGTTGTGCGAACAAGATAATATCTTGAGCAGACAAGATATTATCTTGTTCGGACAACATATTATCTTGTGCGGACAAGATATTATATTGTTCGCACAAGATATTATCTTGTGCGAACAGCATAATATCTTGTTCGCACAACATATTATCTTGTGCGCACAAGATATTAAGTTGTGCGAACAATATATTATCTTGTCCGCACAAGATAATATCTTGTCCGCACAACATAGATCTGGTGCGGACAAGATAATATCTTGTGTGCACAATATAATATCTTGTCCGCACAAGATATTATCTTGTTCGCACAACTTAATATCTTGTCCGCACAAGATAATATGTTGTGCGAACAAGATTATATCTGATCCGCACAAGATAATATCTTGTTCGCACAAATTCCCAAGATCTATGTTATGCAAACAAGATAATATGTTGTGTGAACAAGATAATATCTTGTCCGCACAAGATATTAAGTTGTGCAAACAAGATTATTATCTTGTCCGCACAAGATAATATGCTGTCCGCACAACATAAATTATGTTGTCCACACAAGATAATATCTTGTCCCCACAACATATTATCTTGTGTGCACAAGATATTATCTTGTTCGCACAACTTAATATCTTGTTTGCACAACATATTAAATAAAATTTATGGACCTTCCCGGGTTCCGTATATAATGGCTTTGTTTGTTTGATTTGGGGTCGTCATTTCACGGACTTGTTCACGGGATAATTATCGTTTTTGTTTTCGTTGTGCTTGATCCGTCATTGATCTTGCCATTCGCCTTTTTCTTTTTCTTCTTCTTCCTAGTCGTCATCTTCCTGTTCTTGTTGTTGATGTCAATGATGCCGGCATCATCGTCGTCGTCGTTGTTGTTATTGTTTTTCTTTTTCTTCTTCTTTTGCTTCTTCTTCTCTGTCGTCATCTTCCTGTTCTTGTTGTTGATGTCAATGATGCCGGCATCATCGTCGTCGTCGTTGTTGTTATTGTTTTTCTTTTTCTTCTTCTTTTGCTTCTTCTTCTCTGTCGTCATCTTCCTGTTCTTGTTGTTGATGTCAATGATGCCGGCATCATCGTCGTCGTCGTTGTTGTTATTGTTTTTCTTTTTCTTCTTCTTTTGCTTCTTCTTCCTAGTCGTCATCTTCCTGTTCTTGTTGTTGATGTCAATGATGCCGGCATCATCGTCGTCGTCGTTGTTGTTATTGTTTTTCTTTTTCTTCTTCTTTTGCTTCTTCTTCTCTGTCGTCATCTTCCTGTTCTTGTTGTTGATGTCAATGATGCCGGCATCATCGTCGTCGTCGTTGTTGTTATTGTTTTTCTTTTTCTTCTTCTTTTGCTTCTTCTTCTCTGTCGTCATCTTCCTGTTCTTGTTGTTGATGTCAATGATGCCGGCATCATCGTCGTCGTCGTTGTTGTTATTGTTTTTCTTTTTCTTCTTCTTTTGCTTCTTCTTCTCTGTCGTCATCTTCCTGTTCTTGTTGTTGATGTCAATGATGCCGGCATCATCGTCGTCGTCGTTGTTGTTATTGTTTTTCTTTTTCTTCTTCTTTTGCTTCTTCTTCTCTGTCGTCATCTTCCTGTTCTTGTTGTTGATGTCAATGATGCCGGCATCATCGTCGTCGTCGTTGTTGTTATTGTTTTTCTTTTTCTTCTTCTTTTGCTTCTTCTTCCTAGTCGTCATCTTCCTGTTCTTGTTGTTGATGTCAATGATGCCGGCAGCATCGTCGTCGTCGTTGTTATTGTTCTTCTTTTTCTTCATCATCATCATCATCATCATCATCATCATCAACATCATTATCGTCATCATCATCAACATCATTATCGTCATCATCATCCTCGTATAAATCATTATCTTCATCTTCAATTTTCTTATTTTTCTTCGCTGAGAACCGGTAAAACCTCCTTGGTGTAGTGGTATATTACTTGCCTTGTAAACCAGGGGTCGCAGGATCGATCCCAGGCTTCTCCAGACTTTCGGATGAGTCTCTAAACCCATCTCCGTATGACCTTAGCTGTTGATGAGACGTAAAACTCAAACAATCACCCACTCGTTGAGAGCCGGCCTCGGTAGCTCAGTCGGATGCGCGTCAGACTGGTGGTCAACAGGATTGGGGGGTTCGACACCTGCCCGGGTCGGCAACATGCTTTCGTGAAGATTGCTTATGAAATCTTTACTACGGTCAGTCTCTCCCTTCCGCTGATTCAAGAAGGGCAGTTGTCAGTTTCTGGCGAACAACGTACACTGTACTGGTGCCGGCCCCGGTAGCTCAGTCGGATGCGCGTCTGACTAGTGATCAGGAGGACGCGGGTTCGATACCTGCCGGGGTCGGCAACATTCTTTCATGCAGATTGATCATGAAATCTTTTCTACGGCCATATTCTCCCTTCCGCTGATTCAAGAAGGGCAGTTGTCAGTTTCTGGCGATAGAATGTGCACTGTACTGGTTAACCGCTTACGTATAAGCCTGCCTAGGAAAAGTGTTGATAGGTAAACTGACCGGCTCAAAAATGACCTAAAATAGTGTTGACTGGGCTGTTAAACTCCAGTACAAACAAACACTGTACTGATTAACCGCATACGTATAAGTCTGTCTAGGAAAAGTGTGGATAGGTAAACTGACCGGCTCAAAAATGACCTAAATAGTGTTGACTGGGCTGTTAAACTCCAATATTTACAAAATCTTCTTCGTCGACTTTGTCGTTCTGCTTGCTTATGTTGTTGAAGTGGTTGTCGTCATTGTTGTTGTAGTCGTCGTCATTCATCATCATCGTAAACATCATCATCGTATTCTTCCTCTTCTTCTTCTTCTTCTTCAGCTCATACTACTACTGTATGGACGTCTAATACCGCGCCACCGTCATTCTAAAAGTGCTTCCTTCAGAAGATATTATATATCCATGAATATATGCTGGGATTTCTGGGCTCCATTCACATTCTAGTATTTATGCTAATGGCAGACAGTATTTAATGCTCTGTAATCTTTCTTTTGTATTGTAATCCTTTTATTCCACGCAAAATCAAAGACTACAGGCTGATTAACCCGCCAAAGACATTATCACTGTGTAAGTCGCGTCATGCGGATGTCCTCGAACATGTCCGCAGAGCGAATACTTAAAATAGTTTGGGCCAATCAAAATACAGTATTTTATGTCCATCTGAAAATGCTTTTGCGGCCAGCGTTCAGCGAAAGACTCGGATCAGCCTTCGCAGATGCAAAGGCCTTATGTGTGTCTTGGCTGGACGCAAATGCTAAAACACACATAATCCTATAACAGGGTTTATTTTTGTGTCGTATACATTCAGAATCTGATACTTTCTTCTTTTTAACAAAGCCGTTTTTGACAGGATTGGCATTATTTGAGAAAATCCGTTTATTTATGAACATATTATCAGCCGCGTCATGAGCGAATATATGTTGTTGTTTTTTTTTGTTTTTTTTTTTTGTTACTTTTGCCAATAATAAAGGTGAAGATCAGACTGCGCGCATGCGCAGTCTGATCAGCACCTTTGTATTCGCTGCTTATGTCGTAGACAACTTCTAGTTTCTGTATCAAAAATTTCAAGACTTTTGCTACTCTGTAAAGCTGCACAGGCTGGTATGCGTCTCATTTGGCCACAAACACCGAAGACCTGTTTTTCTCGCTATGAAGATCATGTATCATAAACAATGGCATCATGTCAGCTCCTCTGCTTCAAAGCAAAGACAGTTTTGCTTCATATTTCACACTAACCCTTACGATGCCAAGAAAACCTGTATCGCAAAATGCCGTCTATTTAATTTATACTAAATTGCGATGAAAACTTCAAGCTTATTGAATCACTCTCGAACACGCATTCCGGGTCTTGTCACGCGCGCACGAGAAAGAGACGGTGGCTTTTACACCACTGCTATCCATTTACACCTGATCTATTTACTTTCTTGTGAACAATTTCAAACCTATTTTTGCATACAGGCAAATAATGTGGTACAGTGTACCTGATCAGACTGCTAGCGGCTAGGAGACTGATTTAGGTCCGCACTGTTTGAAACAATGACTTTTAAAGTAACCAGTAGACAATAAAGCAGACAGCAACCGTTGTGACTGGTATCTTTAGTGTACACCATTTGTTTTGCAAATTTGTTTTTTCGACCAGCTGCAGATTGGCATTTAACTAATGGCATTTACACCTTCACAGAATACTTTGCAGTCATCAATTCTTAGCATTCAGGAGGAAATATACTCCAGAGAATGAAACATACTACGTCGAAGAAAAATGATCAACTACGCAAAACCTTTTCAAATTTTTATAGACGTCATTCTGATTTAATTTCAAAATTCAAATCTCTTGGGCAACAAGGTCTATCGGAACCCGAATTTTATGGTGACTTAGTATATAAATTCAGAAAAATAAATAACCGCAATGACTTCAGCACCCAAAATCTTTCTTCAATATAAAAATATTGGGTACAGCATAAATTTTATGCATGGCAATTAACCCAATCACGGTTAACAACTGTGTTTCCCTCTTTAATTGCACGCCGGTGGGTCAGGCGTAAGATTCTATGACGGTTCCAGTGTAAAGGCTTACTGAGAATTAGAGTGAATCTAATTCTATGTAATGTTGGTTGGTGCCTGATGATCTGTCTCTGGTCGGGCCCATCTGAGTCTAATTGTTGGTTTTCTTTTGCTCCAGCACTTCAGTGATTTCTTGCTGTCGAGTCCTCACCGTTGTTTCATCTCTGTGGTTGTTCGATTTTTTTGTGTTCACGGAGATGTTGCACCTATTAGTTAGGAGGCCTTCATGCGGAATGAACAGATTATTTGTCCAAATCGCGACTGAAGTAAGGGCGAGGATTGTGGTCACCTAAAATCGATTTAGACCCCCACCCCCACCCACCAATGGAATTCTTGACCGTTCCAAGGCGGTTCTTCTGTCGGGGTTTATTTTTTTATGGCTTGTCTTTGATTGTTTGTATCGCGTATAATATTTTGGTTTGGATAGCCAATTGGCCATTTTGTGGGACAGTAACTGTCCGTTTGGCTTTCCGCTATTGATGTTTCCATTAGGGTCTGTTGTTTCGTGTTTGTGCTTCGTTCCCTTTGGTGTCTCTGATGGGAGCTGTGGGTTAATTGTATCGATTTCTGATCATTGCCTTCACTTCTATTTTTAGTGGGAAAGCGGATCAGGGACAATGTATGTGTATTTTAATTTATGGTGTCAAAATTCAAGCCTCTTTCAGATCTCCACAACTAACAGTTTTCTAATGCAAATTTATGATAGTTTTCTTATTTCTGATCCAAACATAAATTATAGTTGTTCCTCTATTCTAACGGGTACCGACAGTTAATGATTTCAAACAGAAATTAGAAGAATAACGTCTATCCTCGTTAACTACATCACGTGAACAAGTCCGTGAAATTAACAAACACACACACATCCCTAAACCCCAATGTATATATAGAGAGAAAACTGGGGTTAACTGGGGTATAAACATTATTTTTCGCATTTCTGCTCCAAGACATAGGTTGTGGGTACTCTTTAAAACCGCGGTTCTAACAAGCACCAACAATCTATGTTTATTATTTCAAATTCTGACAAAAAAATAACAGTTTTTCGGACATATAGGAATGCACTATGTCGCACGGATGTGTTATCGTTCATGTGAAATATGATGAACAGACTCAATAAAACCGAGTCTGCTATTTTCATTTATTTTGGTGTATTCTTTGCTTCCAAGGGATCTTCTAACTTTTCAGAACTTATTTACATCATCCGTTTCGGTTTCAGAACTTTGGGATAGAGACACACTGATGAAGATTAAATATCAGACAGGCCTCTGTGTCACTAAATTTGGTATAGTTTCGCCTTAATTGCAACCACTGGGTCGGTATCTCTGCTGGTGGATGATTCGTTCGTCCCCGAGGGTATCATCAGCTCAGTATCAGTTCCTCAGTGCTGAGGTTGATACTGCGGTGTTGACGTCAGTACTCAGGTACAGATTTAAATAACTATATTATATCTTTAATTTTTGCAGCATATAATTCTAATTTTTCTAAAACTAAGACTGACTTGTCAGGTGAGACATGTATCTTAGCGGATTTAATGTCGGTTGGTGCCTGATGCTCTGTCTCTGGTCGGGCTCATCGGAGTCTAACTGATGGTTTTCTTTTGCTCCAGCATTTCAGTGGTTTCTTGCTGTCGAGTCCTCACCGTTGTCTCACCTCTTTAGTTCTTTGATTTTTGTGTTCATGGAGATGTTGCACTGATGAGTTAGGAGGCCTTCATGCGGACTGAACAAATTATTTGTCTAAATCGCGACGGAAGTAAGGGCGAGGATTGTGGCCACGTAAAATCGATTTAAGCCCCCCAGTGGAAATCTTCCACTGACCGTTCCAAGGCGGCTCTTCTGTGGCGATTTATTTATGTTGTTGTTTGTTACTTACTGTGTGTATCACTTGTGTCTTTTAATTTTGGATGGCCATATGGCCATTTTGTGGGAAAGTAACTGTCCTTATGGCCTTCCTTTGTTTAGGTTTCCATTATGGTCTGGCCGCTTAATGTTTGTATTTCTTTCCCTTTGGTGTCTTTTATGGGTGGAGTAAGTTAATTGTATCAATTCCTGATCTTTGTTTTACTTCTACTTTGGTTACCACTTTTTGTTATATTTCAAAGTTTTGCAAGTCTCGCGACTTCCGTGGAGTGTGGGCCATGTTTGCTGATGTTGGCTCGGTTGGGGACGCCTATTAGTCCTGATGTAGGCGTCTCTTGCCTGATGCCTCCAGTTGACCTGTCTCATGATCTGCGTCGGTCGGTGTGTGCTCGGAAGGGGATGTGCTGTGTTTGCCGGGACTTGTCCATCATCCGTTTTGGTTTCAGAACTTTGGGGTTGAGACACACTGATGAAGATTAAATATCAGAAAGGCCTCTGTTTCACTAAATTTGTTATAGTTACGCCTTAATTACAAGCTTTATCATTGCACGGATTTGTTTTTGAAAGTTGATTTTTAAAATCAAGTTTCTTTGTCAACACATTTCTACTTCCGGTACTGGACCGCGTTACTCCACTTCCGCTGTTCGTTCGCTGCATAAAATAGTCCAAAGGAACTTTTGAAAATAAATTTTGCAGGCATGGAACATCTTTCAAATATTTCATTTTTCGAGACTTTTTACGCTTTAGAACATATTTAACTTCACTACAGCTGGTGTGTGGGAATGTGTGGCGGCGGTAAAACGTCTCCCTGCCCTACATCATAGTGTAGATTATATTCTCCTGTCCTTTGGGATCATTGATTCCATTGTGGAATTTTGAAAATATCTGAGGGTCACCGATGAGGCCTTATTGGCCGAAACTAGCTAGTCTGGCCCAGAAAACATGTACACTCCATATTTTTCACTTCTGTGGTGTATTCCTTGCTTCCAAAGGATAACCCTTTTATAGAACATATTTATACGGACTGAATATAAACTGGCACCGTCAGAAAGACGAATTCTGAAAAGAAAACAATACCCTGGGACTATTTTCCTACGCGCTTGCCGATGATATTTATGTAACTGGTTTGAGATTTTACTCTTTCATCCCTGAGTTTCTGAACATGACTCTTCCCGCTTTAAATATATTCTTATACAAATGGATTTTCTGATTAGTTCACTGATTTGGTGGCAAACAGTGTACATGTAGATTCTGGCGAGATGTGCTACTACGTGCCGTCTCATCAGGATCTGCAAGGTTTGCATAGATTCAGTGTATTTCTACCTCGGCGTCTGCATCGGTCTACGGGTTAAAAGGGTCAGCTCGCTTCTACTAAACAACCCTTTGCTGACCGACATCGAACACAGTTATTCACCTGCTTTCGAGAGCTTTAATTACAAAATACGTGTTGTAAGCTGTAAATCAAGCTCCGTACTTTTAGCAAATAGTGAAGACACCGATCAGACGCTACATTCTGTGGCCTCTTATCTGTCCTAACTGTTTCCGAATATCCCAGTATTGAAACATTGAAACAATTGGCATTTATGGTTAATGTTTTAGGACCCCGTACAGATTGAAATAAACGTATTTGGTAGTCGAAGTTTCGCTAAACGCGGCACCTGATCAGGGTTATAATGTCTAAATCAAATGGTTGAAAGTGATCTTCTTTTTTTTTCGTCAAGTTAATCTCCTTTTTATGTCCCGACGCCCGAAGAAAAAATAGCTCCAAGCGGCTGCACAACGTATGTGCATCGTCGTATCAACGCGACGTTGCTAAGACGTCATGTGTCCACCAGGAGAACTTCTCTGTAAGATTATTAGCAGATGGGACACGCACAGAATTTACTGAGCTAATTTAGAAATTTATGGTTTTACCATGAAGAAATTAGCAGACACGTTTATCTTTCTTTCTTTCTTCCCTTTTTTCTTCGTAGGGGTAGTTGGGTGAGGCAAAGGTGATGTGTATCTTGGGTCACTGGGGAGTCCAGCTGATATTGACTTACAGCTGGGCAAGGCCTGCTGTCCTTGTAGCAGGTAACGGTAGAGGGGGGGGGCGTGTTGTTATGTCTTCTGTTTCTACACTTCCATTCATTTTCCTCTTTCTCCTCTGACCCTCACTTTCATCTCCTCTACTATGTATCTTTTATCTCTTTTCTCCCTTTCTCTTGGAGAAGACAAAAAGGATCCACAGGGTTGACCTGTCGTTAAACTCAAAACAATAGATGAATCTTTATTTTTAATCCTCTGGGACCATGTCAACGAAATATCTAGATAACTGCTTGATCTACGACTGACATTGTTATCATAAAATTATTCCTCATAATTCAACTTTCCTCAGTACTTTCAGTACTTTGATTGTGATTTGTTTTCATTTTCATCACGTAAACACGCCTTTATAATTTTGACCCTTTGAACCCTACCTTTATATAGACAAACATGGGTTTACAGGGGTAAATCTTATTTTTCTTTTTTCTGCTCTAAAATACAGATTGTGGGTACTCGTTAGAACCACCTCGATGAGGCGGTTCTAACGAGTATCCACAATCTATATTTTGAACGAAATAAGAAAAATATCACAAATTTTCAACTTAAAATTTTCGTTTTCTCGGCGATAACTTGAAGTTCACAATGCACTTATATAGGTGTGTTCTCATGTTCTCATAATGGAAGAGCGTAACGCAGCTTTCTTATTTTTCTTTAATTCTTTTTTTTTTTCACATTTTGGTCCCTGAATCACTGGTTAGCGGCGTTTTCAGTAAATCTGAGACGTTCCGGCCATATTAATGACCACACTGAATGCACATTCATCACGTGAACAAGTCCGTGAAATAAAGACCACCCCCCCCCCTCTAAACCCCACTTTAAATAGCGAAAACTGGGGTTTCAGGGGTAAACATAATTTTCCTTATTTCTGCTCCTAGACATAGGTTGTGGGTACGCGTTGGAACCGCCTCAATAACTAACATAGTTTTGACAAATGAGAATTTTTTATTCAAAATTTCCTGACATGAATACATACATTATTTGACAAATGAGATAACCAGCGGGAGGGGATGGCGGGGGGGGGGGAGGGGGGGTGATCGTCAAACTGAATTCATTACGATAACACAACCGTGCGTTTTTTACATTCTTTCACATCTTAGAAAGGTTTATTTTCTGTCGAAAACAAAATGTGATATTAGGCTTATTTATAGTCAAAACATAGATTCTGGGTGCTCGTGAGTACATTTACCGCCTTATTAAGGCGGTTCTAACGAGTATCCACAGCAGAAATAAGAAAAATAATGTATATCCCTGTAAACCCCACTTTTGTCCATACAAAATGGGTTTTAGAAGGTGTTGATTACACGGGCATGATACGCGTCACAGTAAAACGAAATTACACCCCCACCCCACAAACACCACACACACTCACACAACCGCCATCGCCGCCCGCCCCTTAATGACAATTATTTTAATGTTATAGTTATTCCCTAAATAGACCTTTTTCAGTAGCTACAACGGGGATATGAGGCATATAGAGGTTAAATATAGGCATATTCTTTACGTATGAAAACTCTCCTCCCTACCAAGATGACCTCAACTTAACCACATCAATAACTTGATTTTGTATACTTAGATAATACCTTTCACTTTTTCAAGTGACTTCCACTGGTGAGACGGAGATAAGAGGTTCATTGCGACATACCGGTATTTATACATGTCTGGCAATTAGGCATTGTTTTAACAACCGAGATAGTTAAAAGGGTTAGCCTGAGATAAACAAGGGAGCTGGCCACGACAGATATACCCGCTTTCAAGTTATGCACGGTTTCAATTAGGGTAAGGTACGCTGCCGTGTATTGAGCACCCTATGTGTATTGGTACTGAAGTGGGGTGGGGTGGGGTGGGGTGGGGTTGGGTGGGGGTAGATATCATTAATTACGAAAAAACACCTATACAAATACATTGTAAACTTTACCGTCGGAAAAAAACACGAACAGTTTAAGATGAAAAATAAAGATTTTTGTCTTATTTCTGCTCAGACTATAGATTGTCGTTACTCGTCAAAACCACCTAATCGAGGCGGTGTAACGTAAAAAAAGTGGACCGTGAAAAAATGAGACATTTCCGCCACTGCGCATGCGCAACACATTTGCTCCGCCTACCTTAGATACGTTTTTATCGGATTGCTATTTGCTTAATTATCGTGTAGTCTGGCAGTTACCTCCCCTCATTCGCCCTGTTAGCGAGCTTAAAGGTGAGTTCTCCTTGTAACAGCGTTTGCAGATGGAAAAGACACCACCACCAAGTCACTTTCAGTTTTTAAGTCTGTAACAATTCTCACATCAGTTTCTTTTGTATTCTTTTGCAGCATGTATTAGAAGAAGCATCATGTGTCAGGGACATGATACTTCAGTGAGGCAGCACTATAAAAGTGAGCATTGAGCTCGTTGTCACAACCAGACACCGTCGTGATATGACTGAAAAATTGTTGAAAGCGACGTTAAACCCGAATTCACACACACACACACACACAGACACACACACACACACACACACACACACACACACACACACACACACACACGCACACACGCACGCACGCACGCCTTCTTAACCTTCTGTACAACTGTACAACGACCCATCATTATTCTCACATTACGATGACACACCCGTGCAATGTCTTTTTCCATGCAAATTTGTGATATTTGTCTTATTTTTACTCTTAAAATAGGTTGCGGGTGCTCGTACAATTACCCATGACCTATGTCTTAGAACAAAAAAAGCAAAATAACTTATACCCTTGTAAACCCCAGTTTTCTCTAAATAAAGTGGGGTTTAGAGGGTTTTAATTTCACGGACTTGTTAACACGAAGAAAGGTGTTAGAGATATTGTGTTGCCAAGATTATATTCTCAGGGATGATAACTAAAATACCATGACACCCGGAGTTATGGTTCTTGCTCATAACACGTCTTTTTCCCTCCTGTTTTCTTTGTTTGAATTAGTGTTTTACGCCCCATCAACACTATTTAGGTTATTTTGGAGAGCAGGCTTCAGTTTTATGGGACTTTAACCCAACATTGATATGAAATGACATCTCAAGCCCTGCCGCCTGAACAAGCCAGAAGGGTTTATATATATGTGTGACGTTCCGATTTACAACACTTCGCGTAGTCAGGCTTAGATCCTCTTAGCGGTTAACCAGTAGTCCTGTGCGGTCGGTTTCAGCTATGCGTGCAAGCATGATGAACCAAATCTATTTCTCCAATCCCCGATGGGCGGGGCGTAAATCTTCACCTCGTGTTGATTGGTTGATTTGAGGTTTAACGTCCCCGTCAACACTGTAAAGGTCATTTTGGAGACGTTGCTTCCAATTTTGTTGGACTTTTACCCAACATTGAGATGAAATGACATCTCTAGCCATGTCGCCCAATGAAACCAAAAGGGTTTATTAGCATGGCAGTCCGCCCCGCACCGCGGTTCCTGGACAGGCTTAGATCCTCTAAGCGGTTTACCCATACTAGTGTGCGGGCCGGATTCCATTCTGCGTGGAAGCATCGTGACTAAAAAGTGAAGCACTCTATCAAACAACATATTTTGCGGCATCGGAACTGTTAGTCTATGCTCTAAATTTGATATGCCAGGCTAATACGGGTTAATCGGCGTCTGACCTGGGTTTGCACTGTTTGCCAGTCCTGAAAGAAACGCTTAGCTTACGACGTTAAAGCGGCGTCTGACCTGGGTCTGTGCCATTTGCCTTAGTCCTAAAGTAGAAGCGAAAGGCTAACGCTGGTTAAGCAATGCCTGATCTCGGTCTGCATTGTTTGCCTAAGCCTTGAAACGGTTATACTACTCGTCTCATTGACCAGGGTAAGTTGGTTCCATCTCGGGCTTCTCCAGACTTGCGGACATTAAACCGAGATCCCGAATCATTATGACCTTAGCTGTTGTTAGGACGTAATTCTCAAATACATACACAACCCATATAAGCTTAGTGTCTCTTAGGACATAGGCAAACAGTGCAGACGTAGCTCAGATGGGCGACAACTGGAGTACCTAAAAAATATATGACCTTTACTTTGCGTCACACATGCAAGGTGATTAAGAGTCAAAGCTTTTACCCACTAGACCATGAAGGCCCCAAAAAGACAGTATACACTGTTTTATTATTGACAAAACGGAATGAGAGTGCAGGATAACCAAATACCTGCTAGTAATTTTGTTCGTTCGTTTGTTTGTTTGTTTGATGTTTAACGTCCCCACCAACACTATATAGGTCATATTTGGGACGTTGCTAGTATTACCCGACATAGAGATATAATGTAATCTCAAGCCCTGCCGCCCAATGAGACCAATAGGGTTAATATGCACGGATGGTTTGACTAGGACCACTTTGCCTGTGCAAGCTCAGACCCTCTAAGCGGCCTACCAGTGGTTTCAGCCATGTAGGGAAACATCATGCAGCCCAAACTATTTTGCCAACCCTGATGGGCGGGGTCCGAGTTTTTGTGTTCGGCAGTTTGTGTGAAGTTTAACGGCCTTGTCAACACCATTGGGACAATGCCGAGGAGGCCATCTTACCTTGGGCAGACATGCACATCGGTGTTTGACCAGTACAGTGCACATTCATTCGACAGAAACAGAGGGAAAAGCCGCAGAAAAATCAAAGCAAAACAACACAAAACAAAAAACAAGAGGCCCATGAGGTCCTGGTCGCTCCCCGGAGCCCTGTGCAAATTCGGTAGTACTCAATCACCCGATGCTATAAACCAAGTTTCAAGACAATCAGTCAAGTGATTCCGGAGATGAAGATTTTTTAAGGTTTTCACCATAACCGGGCATGGCGGTCTGGTACCTTTTCAACCCATTTCACGCACATCTTCTCTTTTTCATTCCTTTTCTTTGTAGAAGCCTCCATGGTGCAGTGATTACGCTACTCGCCTTGTAAACCAGGGATCGCAGGATCGATCCCGGGCTTCTCCAGCCTTTCGGATGAGTCTTTAAACCGAGGTCCCGTCTCCATATGACCTTAGCTGATGATGGGACGTAAAACTAAAACTCACTCACTCCTTTTCTTTGTATTTCTTTATGTCCACTTTTTTCACGGATGTCCACTTTTTGCACGGATTGTTGCCTTATCTATTTTTTTCTTTCACGTCAGTGTACATTTTTCTTCGTGATTATCCTTATCACGCGCACCTTCTTCTTTCTCGGACTGGTACCTTTTCAACCATTATCACAGACACATCTTCCTTTTTCATTCCTTTATTTTGCATTTCTTTATGTCCACTTTTTCACGGATGTCCACTTTTTTCACGGATTGTTGCCTTATCTATTTTTCTTTCACGTCAGTGTACATTTTTCTTCGTGATTATCCTTATCACGCACATCTTCTTCTTTCGCGGACAGGTACCTTTTCAACCCTTTTCACGCCATCTTCTTTTTTCATTCCTTTTCTTTGTTTCTTTATGTGCACTTTTTTCACGGACCATCCACTTTTTATACGGATTGGTGCCTTATCAATTTTTCTTTCACGTCAGAGTTCATTTTTCTTCGTGATTATCCTTTTCACGCACATCTTCTGCTTTCGCGGACTGGTACCTTTTCAACCCTTTTCACGCACATCATCTGCTTTCACGGACTGGTACTTTTTCAACCCTTTTCACGCACATCCATCTTTTTTCATTCCTTTATTTTGCATTTCTTTATGTCCACTTTTTACAAGCATGTCCACTTTTTTCACGGACTGTTGCCTTATCTGTTTTTCTTTCACGTCAGTGTACATTTTTCTTCGTGATTATCCTTTTCACGCACATCTTCTGCTTTCACGGACGGGTACCTTTTCAACACTTTTCACGCACCTTTTCTTTTTTCATTCCTTTTCTTTGTATTTCTTTATGTCAACTTTTTTCACGGATGTCCACTTTTTTACGGATTGTTGCCGCATCTGTTTTTGTGTCACGTCAGTGTACATTTTTCTTCGTGATTATCCTTTTCACGCACATCTTCTGCTTTCACGGACTGGTACCTTTTCAACCCTTTTCACGCACATCTTCTTTTTTTTTTCATTCCTTTTCTATGTAGAAGGTTCCGTGATGCAGTGGTTACGTTACTCGCCTTGTAAACCAGGGATCGCAGGATCGATTCCGGGCTTCTCCAGACTTTCGAATGAGTCTTTAAACCGAGGTCTCGTCTCCGTATGACCTTAGCTCTTGGTTGGACGTAAAACTAAAACTCACTCACTGCTTTTCTTTGTATTTCTTTATGTCCACTTTTTTCACGGGTGTCCACTTTTTTCACGGATTGTTGCCTTATCAATTTTTTTCTGTAACGTCAGTGTACATTTTTCATCGTGATTATCCTTATCAGGCACATCTTCTTCTTTCACGGACAGGTACCTTTTCAACCCTTTTCACGCACATCTTTTTTCTTCATTCCTTTTCTTTGTATTTCTTTATGTCCACTTTTTACACGCATGTCCACTTTTTTCACGGATTGTTGCCTTATCTGTTTTTCTTTCACGTCAGTGTACATTTTCTCCGTGATTATCCTTTTCACGCACATCTTCTGCTTTCACGGACAGGTACCTTTTCATCCCTTTTCATCCCTTTTCACGCACCTTTTCTTTTTTCATTCCTTTCCTTTGTATTTCTTTATGTCCACTTTTTTTACGGATGTCCACTTTTTTCACGGTTTGTCACCTAATCTATTTTTTCTTTCACGTCGGTGTACATTTTTCTTCGTGATTAATAACTGATTATCCTTATCACGCACATCTTCTTCTTTCCCGGACAGGTACCTTTTCAACCCTTTTCACGCACATCTTCTTTTTTCATTCCTTATCATTGTATTTCTTAATGTACACTTTTTTCACGGATGTCCCCTTTTTACGGATTATTGCCTTATCTATTTTTCTTTCACGTCAGTGTACATTTTTATCTTCGTGATTATTCTTTTTACGCACATCTTCTTCTTTCGCGGACTGGTATCTTTTCAACCCTTTTCACGCGCACATTCTTTTTTCATTCCTTTTCTTTGTATTTCTTTTTGTCCACTTTTTTCACGCATGTCCACTTTTTTCACGGATTGTTGCCTTGTCTGTTTTTCTTTCACGTCAGTCAACATTTTTTATTTCGTGATTATCCTTATCACGCGCACCTTCTTCTTTCTCGGACTGGTACCTTTTTAACCCCTTTCACGCACATCCTCTTGTTTTCATTCCATTATTTTGCATTTCTTAATGTCCACTTTTTTCATGGGTGTCCACTTTTTCACGGATTTTTGCTTTATCTTTTTTTCTTTCACGTCAGTGAACATTTTTCTTCGGGATTATCCTTTTCACGCACATCTTCTTCTTTCACGGACTGGTACCTTTTCAACCCTTTTCACGCACATCTTCTGTTTTCATTCCTTTTCTTTTTTTTCTTTATGTCCACTTTTTTCACGGATGTCCACTTTTTTCACGGATTGGTGCCTTATCTATTTTTCTTTCACGTCAGTCAACATTTTTTATTTCGAGATTATCCTTATCACGCGCACCTTCTTCTTTCTCGGACTGGTACCTTTTCAACCCCTTCCACGCACATCTTCTTTTTTTTCATTCCTTTATTTTGCATTTCTTAATGTCCACTTTTTTCACGGATGTCCACTTTTTCACGGATTTTTGCTTTTTCTGTTTTTCTTACACGTCAGTGTACAATTTTCTTCTTGATTATCCTTTTCACGCACATCTTCTTCTTTCACGGACTGGTACCTTTTCAACCCTTTTCACGCACATCTTCTGTTTTCATTCCTTTTCTTTTTTTCTTTATGTCCACTTTTTCACGGATGTCCACTTTTTTCACGGAGTGGTGCCTTATCTATTTTTCTTTCACGTCAGTCAACATTTTTTATTTCGTGATTATCCTTATCACGCGCACCTTCTTCTTTCTCGGACTGGTACCTTTTCAACCCCTTTCACGCACATCTTCTTTTTTGTTCATTCCTTTATTTTGCATTTCTTAATGTCCACTTTTTTCACGGATGTCCACTTTTTTCACGGATTTTTGCTTTATCTTTTTTCTTTCACGTCAGTGTACATTTTTCATCTTGATTATCCTTTTCACGCACATCTTCTTCTTTCACGGACAGGTACCTCTTCAACCCTTTTCACGCACATCTTCTGTTTTTCATTCCTTTTCTTTTTCTATCTTTTTGTCCACTTTTTTCACGGATGTCCACTTTTTTCACGGAGTGGTGCCTTATCTATTTTTCTTTCACGTCAGTGTACATTTTTCTTCGTGATTATCCTTATCACGCACATCTTCATCTTTCACGGACAGGTGCCTTTTCAACCCTTTTCACGCACACCTTCTTGTTTCATTCCTTTTCTTTGTATTTCTTTATGTCCATTTTTTTCACGGATGTCCACTTTTTTCACGGATCGGTGCCTTATATATTTGTCTTTCACGTCAGTGTACATTTTTCTTCGGGATTATCCTTTTCACGCACATCTCCTGCTTTCACGGACTGGTACCTTTTCAACCCTTTTCACGCACATCCATCTTTTTTCATTCCTCTATTTTGCATTTCTTTATGTCCACTTTTTTCACGCATGTCCACTTTTTTTCACGGATTGATGTCTTATCTACTTCTTACACGTCTATCTCCTTTTCCACGCAGGCTGCAAATTTAGGGTTTCGCATGTGTACTGATCAATAGCTCGTCCACATAACTCAGGGTGAGGACGTTTCGTTATACTACAGCATATGCAGGATCTTCTCGTTGTTAATGTTACTTTTAAAATGCATCGATACTTTTTTTGGCACCTGTACACAATTTTCGAGGTAACAAAATCATAATTCCTCTCCCAGATGGATTAGAGAAATACTCAGAGAAGTGTAATACTAGACTAAACAAAGGTAGAGGTTTAATAAAAAAAAAATCTTTGTTTTATAGTGGAGTTTGACGGCCCAGTCAACACCATTCAGGTCATTTTGAGCCGGTCAGTTTACCTATCCACACTTTTTCTTGACAGGCTTATACGTTTGTAGTTAACCAGCACACTGCACATTCTTATGCCAGAAATTGACAACTGCTGTTCAAGAGCAAAATGTCACAGAGGTGAAACTTTCATTGCATGGTATATCGTATACTTCCCAGCTATTAAGCAATAGCCGGCCAATATGGGGCTGACAGCGAAATGACGTTGATTCGTCGTATCGCTTTTGACTCGACGTTGGTCCGATGTTTTTGGCAGGCTTGGCAATAGTTCATTCAAGGAGGATTGAAAATGTGACTATTGATTTGTTTATCGTGTAAGCCCCGCCTTAAACAATCGGTAAACGCCCACTTAGCAACGCGCATGCGCAGTGGCGGAAATGTCGCATTTTTTCACGGTCCACTTTTTTTACGTTACAGCGGTTCTAACGAATACCCACATCTATATTTTGAGCAGAAATACAAAAAATAAGGTTTACCCCTGTAAACCCCAGTTTTACTATATAAAAGTGGGGCCAAAATTATCTACAACTCAAAGAAACCGCTAGGCCGACTATTAGTCAAGTTCGGACTCTGCGCGGAAGCTCAATCTATTTCTCCAAGCCCCGGTGGGCGGGGGCGGGGCGGTTCAAACAGGTTTGCTATCCTAATGTTTAAAGGAAAGCAATCTGGTAGCCCAACATTGCTGCAAGTTGTCGCTCTAACAAAAAGTTCCGGGAAATATACACCCATGTTACATAGCGCTTCTTTCATTTCTCCAAAATGGCTACTTTTCCGATGTAAATTTGTGATATATTTTTCTAATTTATACTCCAAGCATAAGTTGTGGGTGCTCGTTAGAACCGAGGTGGTTCTAACGATTACCCACAATCTATGTCTTGGAGCATAAATAAGTAAAATAATGACCAGTTTTCTCTAGATAAAGTTGGGTTCAGACGGACTCATTTACGTATTGTCCATTCAACATTTTTAAGTAATATCGTCTTCCTATAAGAGAGTATATGTCTTTCAGTTTCATCCTACGGTTGACAAGGAAGGATGGGAGGATAAGTTACTAATGTCTAAATAAACAATCAAAGCTACCCATACCTCTAACAGTCTAAATGTGTGGAAATAAACGCAAATAATAATACATTTCTTTTGTTGAATGTACACGAAATAATGTGAATTCTTGTTCTTTACATCTGTGATAATTGTTAAAAAATCTTGGTGATAACAAATGATAATTTTTTTCAAATTGAAAAAAGAAGCAAAAGGTCAGAAAAAGAAAGAAAAGTAAATTGAGGACATTTTCAGAAAAAAAAAAGTTTGGATAAATATCCATTGTCCGGATTCTCTTTTACACAAAGAACGAGCCATTGTTATTTATAGAAAACAGAACTACAAGGTAAGATGCAGCGTATTATCGACACACAGTCTTTATTCATGTTCAGAAGAGATGTCAGAGAGGGGTTTCGAGTCGGCCCGGAAAATGTTGGATCATGAAAATTTCGCGAAATAAGATTGATTGAACGTAAAATAAAGAATGACAAACGTTGCCAACAAACATCACGAAAACACGCCTGTATAATTCTGACACCCTTGGACCCCACTTTCATATAGTTAAACTGGGGTTAACAGGGGTAAAACTTATTGTTCTTATTTCTGCTCTAAAATATAGAGTGTGTGTATTCGTTAGAACCGCCTCGATGTGGCGGTTCTAACGAGTACCCACAATCTATATTTTGAGCAGAACTAAGAAAAATATCACACATTTTCATCTTAAAATTTTATTTTATCGGCGGTAAAGTTTACAATGTATTTGTATAGGCGTGTTTTCATAATGGAATACACCAAATAAACGAAAATAGCAGACTCGGTTTTATTGGGTCTGTTCATGACTAGTACTTTGAGGGCCTCAATGAAAATTGGTTCGCCAATTGAGTTACCCTCTTAAAATAAAGTCGTTACTTACTTACTTACTTACTTACTTAGTACTGAAATGTGCAACACCGGCCACGCCCGCTAGTGCCGGCTTAAGCAGAACTCTATTTTCAAAATGATTCAAAATGAATTCTTCATTTAACTCTACAAAGAACGGCCCCGCCCATCGGGACTTGCAGAAATAGATGGGCGGCATGATGCTTTCACGCAGAGCTGAAACCGGCCCGCACACGAGTACTGGTAAACAGCTTAGAGGATCTAAACCTGCCCAGGCAAAGCGGTGCGAGTCGGACCGTCCATGATTATAAACCCTGTTGGTTTCATTGGGCGGCAGGGCTTGAGATGAAATTTAATCTCAATGTCGGGTAAAAGTCCCCCAGAATTGGAAGCAACGTCTCCAAAATGACCTTTACAGTGTTGACTGGGACGTTAAACATCCAATCAAACAAACAAATTCTACAAAGATGTCCACATTTGAAGCAGCGGGTCTGAAAAACTGAGGCTATCAAATATATAGAGGATACAGTCAAACTTCGATCTCGAACCCCTTTGGGACCATGAAAATTTGTTCGAGACAGCGGTAGTTCGAGCCATCGAGGCATTAGTGCCATACCAGGAGACATAATGGAGATATTTGTGGATATCTTTTCAGTGTTCTGTATTATAAATGTATGTTGTGAGTACTCATTAGAATCGCCTCATCGAGGTACACACAGCATATATTTGCAAAAAAATGAAGAAAATCTTCCTAAATTACCCCTATATCGTATTTGGAGGAACTTCCTGCGGACTCAAGAACTACTAGGCAGCAGAGGCCCGTTCCATTTTAAATATTTTGAACATCTCCAGGTGGCCTTTCTTACGCTAATAGAATGATTGCAAATAGCCATTTTAACGTTTTCTGGCCATTTCAACGTTTTTTTGGCTATTTGCAGTTGACTGCAAATAGCCACCCCTTTTTATTTTACAGTAGAACGCAAAAAAGTAGCCACGGCTCGCTACAGTGAAACAATATAACTTGTATTCGTGACCAGTGAAAATTTAATAAGTGTTTGATATGATTTTATTTGTTTCAGAGATGCATTGATTTCACCGCTAAGTATAAAATAAAATTCTGCTAAACTCACAAAACGCAGGTACATTTACCCCTTAAAGCCACCTCAATGCCTAAAGATGTTTCTATAGCGCGCAATGGAAAAGACGTATTATTATTATTTTTTATTTATTTTTTTTTTTTTTTTTATTTTTTTTTTTTTTTTTTGGTTTTGGTTTTACGGCCCTTTCAAGATTATTTCACTCATATCGAGCCGATCGTTAATCAGAGGTGGGCGAAAACCGGAGTACCCGGAGAAAAACCACCTGACCTTCCGTTGCAGAACTTGGCGTCTCACATGTGACCCGCGCGAGGCTCGAACCACAGCGGTGAGAGACCTAATGATTAAGAGTCAGCGCTCTTAACCACTAGGCCACGGAGGCCCGCCCGTTTTATTAAAATGCATCTGTAAATCTTACTTTGAAACAACAACCTGTCGTCATCGTGTAACGTCGCTTTTCACTGGCAGGCGTGGTTCTACGCTGCTTACAACACTGTTGTTGTTGTTGTTGTTGTTACAATGTTAAATAAAATGCATGAAACAACATATTAAAGTTGGATAACTGTAGCAAAATAAGACATTTAGGGGAAGTAAGTTGTCGGATTTACGATTGCAATTTACGTTTTTCGACCGCTGGCGCGTCGCCGTGAAACGAACTTTCAACCATTAAAACGACGACATGCCTCCCCGAATATCTGATCTAAAGACAGTTATTTCTAAAAAAAAAAAATGATTTCTGCAACAACAATTGCCACATCACAAACAGAAAATATAACTCCATAATCATTACGATAACACGCCTGAGTAACATAGCATTTCGCAAACATGCCTATACAAATATATTGCCACATTTATCACCGAAAAAATGAAAATTTTAACATGAAAAATTGTGACATTTTTCTTATTTCTGCTCAAAATATAGATTGTGGGCACGGTTCTAACGAGTACCCACAATCTATACTTTAGAGCAGAAATAAGAAAAATAAGGTATACCACCGGAAACCCCAGTTTTACTATATAAAACTGGGATTCAATGGGGTCGAAATGATATAGGCGTGTTTTCGTGATGGTGCATTCTTTCTTATCCCCAAAATCGCTACTTTTCCGATGAGAAATTGTGATATTTTTTCTTATTTATACTGCAAACATAGGGTGTGGGTATTCGTTAGAACCGCCCCATTAAGGCGGTTCTAACGAGTACCCACAACCTATGTCTTCCGCCCCATTGAGGCGGTTCTAACGAGTACCGACAACCTATGTCATGGAGCAGAAATAAGCAAATTAACGTATACCCCTGTAAACCCCAATTTTCTCTATATAAAGTGGGGTTTAAGGGGTTGTTCATTTCACTTGTTCACGTGATGGTTAAAACTATAACAAACAAGGTCATAATTTTGTCGGGAAGCTAAAATACATGTAGTTCATATAGCGGCGGATACAAAAATATTGCAACGGCCGACCATGTACGAGCATTGCATTTTTGTTCAATATAGCCCCGTTTATCTCAAACCACTCAGAATAAAGTTCTCAGTTTGGCCCTCAAACCATGCCTCTGTGGCAGCATTGAGTTCATCAGCATCAAGGCATCTGGTTTCACGCAAAAAGGATTTCAAATAAGCCGACTTCAAAACCTCGAATACCTTTTTTGATCATGAAAATTTGTTCGAGATGAGGTAGTTCGAAGTACTGAGATTTCATCATAGCGCCTGTCAAGAAGCATTGTGTTCATGACTTAAGTTTATCTTATAAATGGCTGTAGCGCTTGAGTTGTCATTTCATCTCAGTCTCGGGTAAAAGTCTCGCAGAATAGGAAGCAACGTCCCAAGAATGACCTAAATTGTGTTGAGGGGGACGTTAAACCTCAATTCAAAGAAACAAAGTTATCCTATAAAACTTCAATATAACAGAGATATGTTGTTTGTACTGATTAGAATCGCCTCACTGAGGCGATTCTAATGTGTACGCACAATATAGTTTTCTAAAAAAAAAAATCAGGAAAAGGTCTCCCTAAATTATCCTGAATCCGTGGAGCTCAGATCAGCCTGTGCATCCGCACAGACTGATCAGAGTCTTCGCTATGCGATGTATTGATGCCTTCTGACTGAGCCGTTGAAGGCTGTATATTTTGACTGAGCGGGTACACAGGGTGATCTGAGTCTACGCTTGACTCGACCTAAGCAAAGTATTCAGTAAACTCTGCGATGATTATAGTCAGCCCTCTTGGGCCCCGCCCATCGGGGCTTAGATAAACAGACTGGGCTGCATGCTGCATGACTGTTCCAAGGCGATTCTTCTGTCGTGGTTTATTATTGTTATTGTTCGTCCTTGCATGTAAGTATTGCTAATATCTTTTGTTTTGGATAACCGTTTGGTCATTTTGTGGGAAAGAATCTTTGGCTTTCCGCTATGGAAGGTTGGTTTTATGCATGTGTTTCTTTCCTTTGATGTCTTTAATTTGAGGTGTGAGGTAATTGTATCGATTCCTGATCATTGCCTCCAGTTCTAATTTTCCTACCAGAGTTAAAAGCGACCACACATGAGTACTGATAAACTGCTTAGAGGGTCTAAGCCTGCCCATGCAAAGTGGTGCTAGTGGGACCGCCCATGGATATAAGCCCTATTGGTTTCATTGGCGGCAGCTCTTGAGACGGATAAAAGTTTCACAAAATTGGAAGCAAGGTCTCCGATATGACCTATATAGTGTTGATAGTATATAGTGTTATATATCAGCCCTCTTTAAACCGGCATTCGATGTAACAACAAAGCTTCTTATAACGCCGAATTCTTAACTCATGACGAGACGGATTGCTGAAGGCAATCATGCGGAACCTGTCAGAGAGAATACTTTCCAACACGAAAACACGCCTATATAATTTTGACCCCCTCGAACCCAACTTTTATATAGTAAAACTGGGGTTTACTGGGGTAAACCTATTTTTCTTATTTCTGCTCTAAAATATAGATTGCGGGTACTCGTTAGAACCGACTCGACGAGGCGGTTCTAAGGAGTACCCACAATCTATATTTTGAGCAGAAATAAGAAAAATATCACAATTTTTGTAGTATTCATTTTTTTCGGCGATAAAGGTTACAATGTATTGGTATAGGCATGTTTTCGTAATGCGATATTATTAAGTTTTCGAAAGGACTATCCGAAGTTGAAACATAGTACAGCATATATATATATTTTTTCCTTTTTTTTTTTTTTTTGGTTTTGATTTAACGGCCCTTTCAAGATTATTATTTCACTCATATCGAGCCGATCGTTAATCAGAGGTGGGCGAAAACCGGATTACCTGGAGAAAAAACACCTGACCTTCCGTTGCAGAACTTTGGGTCTCACATGTGACCCGAGCGAGGCTCGAACACGTACAGCATATTAAAATAATTGAATGTTTGCATGTATTTGAGCACCCCTCCCCCCCCCCCCCCCCCCCCCCCAAGACACACTCACCCACCTCCGCGCCACTCGGCGCTTGAAGAATAGATTGGGTTACATGGTGTTTCCACGCAGAGCTGAATCCCACCGTACACGAGTACTGGTAAACCGCTTAGAAGGTCTGATCACGTCCAGGCAAAGTGGTGTGAGTCCTGCGTATAAACCTATTGGTTTGTTTGGACGGGTAGGGCTTGAGATGTCATTTCAGCTCAATGTCGGGTGAAAGTCCCACAAAATTAGAAGCAACATCTCCGAAATTCTTAAATGGTGTTGACGGGGACGTAAAACCTCAATTCAACCAAACACATATCATGTATTTGCTTGGCCCCCGCCCATCGGGGCTTGAAGAAATATATGGGCTGCACAATGCTTCCACGCAAAGCTAAATCCGACCCGCACACGAGTACTGGTAAACCGCCTAGAGGATCTAAGCCTGCCCAGGCAAAGCGGTGCGAGCCCTATTGGTGTCATTGGGCGACATGGCTCGAGATGTCATTTCATCTCAATGTCGGGTGAAAGTCCCACAAAACTGGAAGCAACGTCTCCAAAATGATTTATATAGTGTTGAGGTGGACTTTAAACTTCATAACAGGCCACCGGCATTCGATATTATAACGCTCGACGAGACGGATTGATGCCGCACCTGTCAGAGAGAATAATTGCGATGTTTATTAAATTTTCTTAAGGACTATCCGAAGTAGATACATAAAAGAATTGAATGTTTGCATGTTTTTGCGCACGCCCCCCACCACTCGTGGCTTGGAGAAATAGATTGGGCTGCATGATGATTCGCCGCAGAGTCGAAATCGACCGTTCACGAGTACTGGTGTCTAAGCATGCCCAAGCAAATTGGTGCCAGTCGGACCGTCCCTGCATATAAACCGTGTTTGTTTGTTTGGACGGTAGGGCTTGAGATGTCATTTCATCTCAACGTCGGGTAAAAGTCCCGCATAATTGGAAGCAACGTCTGCAAACTGACCTAAATAGTGTCAAGCAAATAGGCAGTGTTATTAGAAAACCTACTTTTGCCATTTACGAACAACAAAGGTGCTGATCAGCCTGCGCATGCGCGCAGGCTGATCATCACCTTTGTGTTCACTTCTTGTATAGAACAATATCTTTAGTTCTTATTTATGAAATTTCAAGACTCTTGCTAGTCTGTGTAGCTGAGCAGGCTTGTTTGTATCTCAACTGGTCGGAAATCCATAAGATAGGTTTTCTCGTGCTGGGCTCAAAATCTGAAGTAAGTCCATTACTTTCACTGCATAAAGGTGTTATCTTTTATTAATAGTAATCTCAAAGAACAATGGTAACCGTGGAATGAAAATTTCAAACATGTCGCTGATTGTCTAACATGTAACGGAATGATGTTAAAACTACATTTGATGATAATGCTTATATTTGTTTGTTTGTTTGATTCGAGGTTTAACGTCCACGTCAACAGTATTTAGGAGATTTTGGAGACGGCGTTTCCTATTTTGTGTAACTTTTACCCGACATTGAGATAAAATGAAATCCCACGCCCTACCGCCCAACGAATCCAATAAGGTTTATACGCATGGTAGGCCCGACTCGCATCCCTTTGCCTGGGCAGGCTTACTCCTTCTACCCTTCGGTTTCAGCTCAGCTATGAAACACCTTGCAGCCCAATCTATTTCTCTAAGCCCCGATGGGGGGTGGGGTGTCAAATGCGTGTATTTCAAATATGTGTTACAGGTACAAAAAGTGATATTATATCGGATGTATATTGATAAGAAATCTTTCAAAACGAACCTTTGGCAAGTTTCATAATTCCATATGAGCTACATGTATCTACGAATTACACCCCCCTTGATGACTAATTTGCCCTTATTCTGTTATGAAAGGCCTTTCTGTTGAAAAGCAGCCTTAAGATATTAACTCATCCGGATGATGGACATTTGCATTTACCTTTTTCCTATGCTTTTGTTTGCTCCTGGAAGCATTTTTTCTTTAGCACTTTCAAACCCGTGGACTTGTAGACAGTTATGCAAACAGTGATGATCCGGATGAGCCGCCTCGAGGTCAAGATAATGATTTTAAATAAACCCATACGGGTAACGGTCGACATGTTAAAATTCAAAGATGGAAGGATCCACTGCAGAATTCCAAAAAGGTTGACCTGTTTTTGGAAAAGCACAAACGTTAACACTTAAGAGGAATGGGAACACCTGTCAGATTTTTCTGCCATTTTTCAAAGGGGGACAACTTTCGGGACGTCCTGTTCGCTTTTCTATAAGCCCCGTCCCACTGAAAAAGGGTTCAACTCTAGAAGGAAAGAATTTGCTCCTCAGGAGCAAATTCTTTCCTTTAAGAGTTGACCCCTGAGGCGTAAATTCTTTTTTCTACAGTTGAACCCCTTTTTACATGGGAGACAAATCGGCCCCCGCCCATCGGGGCTTGAAGAAATAGATGGACTGCATGATGCTTCCACGCAGAGCTGAAACCGACCCGCACACGAGTACTGGTAAACCGCTTAGCGGATACATGTCTGCCAAGACAAAGCGGTGCGAATCGGTCCGTCCATGCATATAAACCCTATTGTTTCATTGGGCGACAGGGCTTGAGATGTCATTTCACCTCAGTGTCGGGTAAAAGTCCCACAAAATTGGAAGTAACGTCTCCAAAATGACCTATTCAGTGTTGACGGGGATGTTAAACCCCAAATCAAACAAATCTACGAATTGCACCCCCTCCACCCCCTTGATGACTGATTTGCTCTTATTCAGTTATGAAAGACCTTTCTGTTGAAAAGCAACATGAAGTGATGATGGGGCATTTGCATTTATCATTTTTTCCTATGCTGTTGTTTGCTGCTGGAAACATATTTTCTTTAGCAGTTTCAAACCCGTAGACCTGTAGATAGGTATGCAAACAGTGTTGAGCCGGATGAGCCGCCTCGAGGTCAAGTTAAAGATTTTAAATAAACGGACAAGACAACGGTCGACATGTTCAAATTCAAAGATGGAAAGATCCACTGCAGAATTCCAAAAAGGTTTAGCTGTTTTTGGAAAAGCACAACCGTTAACACTTAAGGGAATGGGAACACCTGGCAGATTTTTCTGCCATTTTTTCAAAGGGAGACAACTTTCGGGACTTCCTGTTCGCTTTTCTATAAGCCCCGTCCCACTGAAAAAGGGTCAACTCTTTTAAGGAAAGAATTTGCTCCTCAGGAGCAAATTCTTACCTTTAAGAGTTGACCCCTTTTTACATGGGAGACAAAAATACTTTTGCATGAGTTGCCTCCCCTGAAGGTGTTCACAGTCCCCTTAAAGCAAGTAATTGATAATATCGGGCCTGACAGGAAGGTGAAGTTACTTTTAGTTTGGATTTCATTTTTCGACTTTCGCTTTTAGGTTTTCGTTATTTGTTTTTTGACATTCGATCTTGGGCCTTACATCGTATTTTGACATTCAAAATCCTGTTTTAACATTTGACCATCACGAAAACACGCCTATATAATTTTGACCTTCTTGAACCCCACGTTTATATATTAAAACTAGGGTTTACGGGGGTAACCCTTATTTTCCTTATATCTGCTCTAAAATATAAATTGTTGGTATCCGTTAGAATCGCCTCGACAAGTTGAGGCGATTCTAACGTGTACCCACAATCTACATTTTAGAGCAGAAATAAGAAAAACATCACAATTTTTCATCTCATTTTTTTATTTAGTTTTTTTTTTTTTTTTTTTCATTTTTACAGCGGTAAAATACAATGCATTTTTATAGGCGTATTTTCGTACTGACTGGAGCCGAATTTTCTATCATAGTATTCAAATCCGTGTTTTGAAATTCGATTTCGGGCCTAAATTCGAATTTCAAAATAAGATTTTGAATATCCATCACGAAAAAACGCCTATATAATTTTGACCCCCTCTAACCACACTTTTTTTTATAGTAAAACTAGGGTTTACAGGGGTATACCTTTTTTTCTTATTTCTGCTCAAAAATATAGATTGTGGGTACTCGTTAGGCGGTTCTAACGAGTTCCAAAAATCTATATTTTGAGCAGAAATAAGAAAAATATCACAATTTTTCATCTTAAAATGTTCCTATTTTCGGCGGTAAAATTGACAATGTATTTGTATAGGCGTGTTTTCGTAATGAAAATACGATAGTCGGCCCAACTGGAATGTCAAAATAAAATTCTGAATGTCAGAATAAGTAATTCGGTCCTAATTTGAATGCCAAAATAGGATTTTGAATGTTAAAGTACACCGTACTATTCTAATGTCAAAAGTAGCATTTTGAATGTCAAAATATGATATTCGGACCCATTTCAAAAATCACAATGGGATTTTGAATATCAAAATATGATATTTGGCCTCAAATCGAATATCAAAATAAGATTTTGAATGTCTAAATACGATGTTAGGCCCAAAGTGGAATGTCAAAAAACGAATAAAGCGAAACACGAAAAAAGGAAGAAAATGAAACTAGGTCAGATGTTATAAAACTACATTACGAAAACACGCCTATTCAAATACATTCTAAACTTTAACCCCCCCCCCCCCCAAAAAAAAAAAAAAAAAACACTAAAAATATTTAAGATGCAAAATTGTGATATTTTTCTTATTTCTACTCAAAATATAGATTGTGGGTATTCGCTAGAACCGCCTCATATCGAGTCGGTTCATTCGGATAGTTTTCTTATTTCTGCTGAAAATATAAGATTATGGGTACTAATACCAAAAATCTATATTTTAAAGCAGAAATAAGAAAAATTAAGTATACCCCTGTAAACCCCAGTTTTACTTTATAAAAGTGGGGTTCAAGGGAGTCAAAATTATATACATTACGATAACACACCCGTGCGACATAGTGCATTTTTCACATCTCCAAAATGGCTACTTTTGTAATGATGAAAATCCTTGATATTTTTGTTATAAATGTTCAAAACATAGGTTGAGGGTGCTCGTTAGAACCGCCTCAGTGAGGCGGTTCTAACGCGTACTCACAACCTATGTCTTGGAGCAAAAACAAGAAAAACAGTGTATACCCCCGTAAACCCCAGTTTTCTCTATATAAAGTGGGGTATATGGGGGTCTTCATTTCACGGACTTGTTCACGTGATGGACGTGTTTTCGTGATGACCGCCATGCTCAGATAGATCACTTGCGCATGAATTTGTTCCTGCTCATAAAATATTACAATGCCAGTATTTGAGACGCACTATACAGTAGTCTCGTTATCGGAAACTCCAAAAGACTTTTTTTTTTTTTTGGGGGGGGGGGGGGGGGATTTGTGTTGTTTTTGTTTTAGATGACAACATTTTGAGATAAAAAAAAAAAGCAGTTGAAATCTAAAACACATACATGTAACAGAATTAAAAGAATATTATCCCAAATTTAGTCT
The DNA here is from genome assembly GCA_963580285.1 of Lucinisca nassula. NCBI lineage: Eukaryota > Metazoa > Mollusca > Bivalvia > Lucinida > Lucinidae > Lucinisca > Lucinisca nassula. The sequence goes on from OY757015.1 coordinate 64,801,777, forward strand.
TACTAAAGCCGCAGTTTGAGATAATGAGAGTTGGCGGTTTTTTATTCAGCAGAAAGAAACAAGTTTAACACGTGAACAAGCCCGTGAAATGAATACCCACCCTAAATCCCACTTTATATAGAGAAAACGGGGGTCAACTCGTGTATACATTATTATTTTTACATGTCTTTCTGCTCCAACACATGTTGTGGGTACTCGTTTGAAATGAGACGGTTCTAACGAGCATTTACAACGTATGTTTGCAGTATACATAACAAAAACATCATGGATTTTCATAAGAAAAGTACGAAGCCATTTTGGATATGTGAAAAAAATGCACTGTGTCGCACAGGTGTATTATCGTAATGAAATATATTGTCTCCTTTGTGTTGATAATGTTGTTTTTCGCTACTTTAGGAATGGAACTGACATGCCGTGGATCACTTGTTCTGACTATGACAGTATTTCTAATGGGAGCTGGAGAACTTACAGGTATGTATATGCACATGCACTAGTGGCTGGATCTGCCGTTCCGGCTCGGACTGAGACAGGCAACTCGGGCCGAGGCCAGGTCCGATAGCAAAACAACCGAGTAATATTCTGAATGTACAACGTCCTTAACGACGTCGCGTTTACTAATTCCGGATTACTGACATTTTTGTAAAACAATGGCGAATAAAATGCGTTTTAAATGTCATATGATAAATAGAATCTTGCATTCGTGCACATGTATTATTAAATTTATTAAATTCGTTGAAGAAAAGGCGAAGCCTCGCATCATACCCCTTTTCCCCAACTTGTTTAATAAATTCAATAATACATTATCACTCATGTAAGTTCCTCTATGCAATTACATTTACAGATGCCCAGGGATATGAGTCATGTGGATACGAGAATAGCAACGACGTGTGGCTCGGAATGATTCAGAGCCCCATCTACAAAACGAGCCGCAATATTACTAGCTATCCACCAAACCAGAATTGTTCCTGGAAAATAACATTCCCATACCCGTATGTGAACAGAATACAACTGAACGCTAGTATAATGGAATTATATCAGACTGGAATAGGCTGTGACCCGGACTGGATCAGGGTACGAGTTTTATTTTTTTCTACTTTTCTAAAAAAACTGCAATGTGTTTGTTTTGATTGAAGTTTATGTCATTTTGGAGAAGTTGGTTTCAATGTTGTGGACCTTTTACCCTACAATGAGATGAAATGACATATCAAGCCCTGCCACCCAAACAATTCAACAGAGTTTATATGTAGGAACGGTCCAATTCGCACAACTTTACATGGGCAGGCTTAGATCCTTCAAGCAGTTTACCAGTACTTCTGTGCGGTCGATTTCAGCTCTGCGTGACATTATCAAGCAGCCCAATCTATTTCTTCAAGCCCCGATGGGCAGGGGCGGGGGTGGGGACTACAATATTAGCGCCAGCATTAGAGGAGTAACGGGCAAAACTAAAGTATCTTTTTTCTTATTGCTTCATTAAAACATGTTTTGAGTACTTGTAAGAATTGCCTAGATGAGACGATTTCAACAAGCGCCTACAACATAGGCTTCTGCATAATGTGTGTGAATTCGGGTTTAACGTCGCTTTCAACAATTTTTCAGGCATATCACGACGGTGTCTGGTTGCGACAGGGAGCTCAATGCTCACTTTTATAGTGCTGCCTCACTGAAGTATCATGTCCCAGACACATTACATGATACCACACCCAGTCACATTATCCTGACACTGGATTGACCAGTCCTAGCTCTACCCCGTAAATCTGAGTGCCAAAGGAGGAGCAGCTAGTAACATTCTAAACGACTTTGGTATGTTGCGGCCCGGGATCGAACCCGTGACCTCCCGTTCCCCGGAGCGGACACTCTACCAACTGAGGTATCGGGGCCGGTAGGCTTCTGCTTAAAAATATTGTAAAGATCCCAAGTATTGGGACAGACTGGCCTAAGCAAACAGTACAAGCCCAGATCTACACTGTTTGCCATTCAATCTGCATTTTGTGGACTCCTTGATGGGTCATGAAACAAATTTATTTACATTTAGGAGAATTACGGCAAGTTCTCATGGTGTCCGAAATTTTAAGATTTTGCCGGTAGGAAAACCATTTCCTAATTGTACTTATTACTCCTGCTTATCTAGAGCTATTGAGTCTGTCTACAAAGTATTCACAGTCTAGATTTCTGCAGAGAAATAAGGAAAACCGTCCCTTAACTATCCTTGTTACTCCATCTTCTCTAGAGCTTTGACTGATGATACGCCTGTCTATACAGTACCCACGGCATAGAAAGCGATAACTTAACTTACCCTTAACTATCCTTGTTACTCTCCTTCTTCTCTGGAGCTATTAATACGCGGGTCAATACATTAGCAACGGAATGGGTTTCTGCGAGAAATAAGGAAATCTATTCCTGAATTGTACATCTAACACTTCCCTCTCTGGGGCGATGAATACGCCTGTCTATATAGTACCCACGGTATAGGTTTCAGTAGAGAAAAATAAGGAAAACTATTCTTCTCTGGAGCTGTAAGTAAGCATGTATACGACATAGGTTTACAGAGAACTAAGGAAAACGTACCCCGGATTATTCTTGTTCTTCCTACCTCTCTGGAGCCGCGAATATGCGTCTGTGTCAAGTACCCAAGACATAGGCTTGCAGGGAAATAAGGAAAACTTATCCATTATTATCCTTGTGACTCCTTCTCTGGAGTCGTGAGATGTATGTCTTTGTCAAGTACCCACGAGAAATAAGGAGAACTTATCCTTAATTATCAGTGTGTCTCCTTCTCGTGAGTTGTGAGTATGCATGTCTATGTGAAGTACCCACGGCGTAGTTTTTCATCACGTGAGCAAGTCCGTGAAATAAAGACCCCCTAAACCCCACTTTATATAGAGAAAACTGCGGTTTACAGGGGTAAACATTATTTTCCTTATTACTTCTCTAAGACATAGGTTGTGGGTACTCGTTAGAACCGCCTCAATGAGGCGGTTCTAACGAGCACCTAAAACCTATGTTTAGAGTATAAATGAGAAAAATATCACAAATTTTCATCAGAAAAATTGCCTTTTTTGAGGTTTGAAAAATGCACTATATCACACGGATGTGTTATCGTAATGTGGAGAGAAATAAGGAAAACTTACAGGTATTTATTCTTGTTACTCCTCCGTCTCTGGACGTAACTGTTCACAATGGCTCTGTAGGCTCCACCTACCTCGAATTGTAAACAGCACATGTCTCGTTAATATGTACCATACGAGGGTCGTTCAATATCTAACTGGCCTAACCCAGTTATTGGCCCGTGGCAAGTGCTCGCTTTTCATATATTATACACAATGCCTTATACAAGATTATACAGTTTTTTAGCGGTCAGTCTAGTATTTGTAGTTCGTGCGAGGTAAAATAACATGGCAGAGGTCAGTGTTGTCGAATTTTCTTAACAAATTGAGCACAGAGAAGTGATTAGATACCTGTCAGACGAACCCAGGAAATTTATGAGGAATTGAGTGAAGTTTACGGAAAGGCTCTCCTTCATATTCAACTGTTAAAAATTGGGTGGCTGATTTTAAACGTGGTTTGTTTGTATATTTTGCTAATAAACCCTATTGGTTTCATTGGGCGACAGGGCTTGAGATGTCTTTTCATCTCAATGTCGGGTAAAAGTCCCACAAAATTAGAAGCAACGTCACCAAAATGGCCTTTACAGTGTTGACGGGGACGTTAAACCTCAAATCAAACAAATTGTTTGTATATTTGATTTGAGGTTAAACGTCCCCGTCAACACTGTATAGGTCATTTTGGATACATTGCTTCAAATTCTGTTGGACTGTTACCCGACATTGAGATGAAATGACATCTCAAGCCCTATCGCCCAATGAAACCCATAGGGTTTATAAGCATGGACAGTCCGACTCGCACCGCTTTACCCGAGCGGGCTTAGATCCTCTAAGCGGTTTACCTGTACTCGTGTGCGGCCAGTTTCAGCTCTGCGTGGAAGCATCATGCAACCCATCTATTTCCTCAAGCCCCGATGGACGGGGCCGATTAAACGTGGTAGGGAAACGTTGGAAGACGAGCACCGTAGAGGAAAACGCTACTGATGGCATCACTAGTGAAAATCTAAGGGAACTAGTAAAGCGAATGAAAAAAAAATCATCTGAAAATTGCTAGTTCTGGAGATTGATGACAGACGCCATTTTAGCACACGGATGCCTTATCATAATGGTGCTTTATTTATTGATTTATTTATTTATTTATTTATTTATTTATTCACACTTATTTGTATGAACTATTCTTAGCTTTTCTTATTTCTGCTCAAAACATAGATATTGGGTGCTCGTTAGAACTGCCTCCGTGAGGCTGTTCAAATGGTAATCCATAATCATGGTATAACCCAATACAGCATGTAAATGAATAGTTTGAGTTGAACTTGTCACGGTGAGTTGAAATAAACACACTGGAACTGTCAACGTGTATTGAAAATTGGGATTTATAAAATGCACATAATTTTCGTATTGTTGTTATTTAAACAAAGTGCTCTTTTGAGAATGAAATTTGAAATGATACCGTGAAACAAATGAAGCCTGGTGGTTATCAGGGGTGTACATTATGTTTTCTTATTTCAGCTCCAAAACATAGGCTGTGGGTACTCCCAGGAACCGCCTTAATGAGGCGATTCTAACGAGAATCCACAACCCCTCTTTTGAATAATATAATAAATATGCATTAGTAAATTAATCTTTTTAGGCATATGAATTAATGCACTATTGATAATTCTATATTTCAGTATTCGTACCCAGGACAGCCTGTGGGTATTCATTTGTGGTGTGACATCAACCATATGGATAACCCCGTGACATTTAACAATACCAACCAAGTTACATTACAGTTCCATTCAGACAACATTAGTGATGCTGTTAATGGTGGTGCTGGAAAAGGGAGAGGATTCAAAATACAGTATAGAGGTATGAATGTTTCAATATTGTATCAAATAAGACCAAGTTGAGGATCATTCATCCAGCCTACACTTTGAGGCAGTCAACTCACCAATGTGCGTAGGTTGCTAATGTGATATACTCATGCACTCACCATAACGAAAACGCGCCTATTCAAATATATTGAAAATTTTACCACCCAAAATAAAGAAAATTTTTTAGATAAAAAAATGTAACAAATAAATTGTGAGTACCCGTTAGAAGCGCCTCTGTGAGGCGGTTCTAACGAGTACCCAACATTTATGTTTTTGCGCGGAAATAATAAAAAATAATATAAACCCCTGTAAACCCCAGTTTTACTATATAAACGTGGTGTTTAAGGGGACAAAATTATATAGGCGTGTTTTAATGATGCGCATAAAAATAATTACAGGCCGGCCTAATATTAGATGTTTTGTATCGTCACATATTTTCAAGTTACATCGCGTTAATAAGCTCGTGTAATGACTTTTCGCGTAAACCTCCATGCCATTTAGGTTTTAGTTTGAATTGAGGTTCAACGGCCCCGTCAACACAAGTTAGGTCATTTTAGAGACGTTGCATCCCATTTTGTGGGACTTTTATCCGATATTGAGATGAAATGACTTCTCAAGCCCTGCCGCCCAGTACACCAAAAAAGGCTAATATGCATGGAGGGTCCGACTTTCATAACTTTGCCTGGGCAGGCTTAGACCTCCTGGGCGGTTTACCAGTACTCATTTGCGGTCGGTTTCAGCTCTGCGTGAAAGCACCATGCAGCCCAGTCTATTTCTCCTAGCCCCGATGGGCAGGGGCCTTTTGCTATTAAGATAGAAGTGTAGGGGTTGTATGTTGGGGTTACAAGGCCATGTAATTATTTTATTTTTGCTCAAAACATGAATTGTGTGTACTCGTAAGAACCACCGCAATACGGCGGTTCTATCGAGCACACACGATCTATCTTTGTATCAAAAGAAATGAGAAATATCAGAAGATTTCTGATTTTAGAAATAGGAAAGAATAAACGAACCTATGATGGGGCTGAGATTGAGACAGGGCAATCGAAGTTTTCAGTTCATGTAAGTCTCATACAAGGTTATGCAGAGCATGAGACAAAAACTAACTGGACACGAGCGTGCGATTTCTTTGTAGAGGTCTCAACCCCATGATTGATTATTTTTCTCTTCCACCTACTTTAAAGAATGTGCTGTGTAAAAATGTTTCCAAAGCTATTGCCGTCAGACTACCCAAGAATACAGAAAACCAGTATGCAAAAAGGTTCCTTTGCACAAATGAAACAAAGCAAAACAGAAAGAGCCTTTCTGAAGAAAGTTGTTTAAAAAATTCAATTGAGCTGCTAAAATCCATTTTCAATACATTTATTTACATGTAGTAGTAGATTTGGAATTAAAACTGGTTGTTTATTTTTGAAACTACATTGCATTTACGGTTCATGTCTTTTTTCTTTGACACATGACAGAAATTTTATGTCACACTGAATGTCCATTTCATAAAAAGTTTATCAAGAACATGACAATGTGGCAATCTGTGGAGAAACAAAAAGGTGCTTCCTTGTTCGTATTGGTAACAAAACGTGCAATAGAAGACAGGTTTGAGATATAAAAGGTAGCCACTGCAATGTACATGTATTCCATTATTACACAATGACTGACAGTGTGAAACAGCTGTTAATACCTAGGGCGAGACAGCAGTTTGTGACAAATAAATCACATGCAAAGGGTTTTTCTTGTCCCATGTGTGAGAAACTCATCTCTCGTGAATGGATTATCCTAATGTTTTCACTGACCTTCAATCAGATCGTCCCATAGTTTTATCATCACGGATGAACCTTTAACGGCAACCGAACGAATTCAAATGTAGGATTTACAGAGGTATCTGTCATAATGTTTGTTTCTACTGATACTATAGATTCTTAATACTCGTTGGATCAATTTGTTTATTGACCGATCCAAAGTACATGATCTAAAATAAATCTTTAACTAACAAAGTTATACAGAAGATACAAAGTTACAAAATAGTAGTGTAAAGCTGAATGCCTTGGTTTATGCACTGAGACACTGGCAAATAAAGTAGATTCTTACCAGACGCAATGGTTAAATGAACCAGTATCTGTTCAGAACTATTTTCAGAGACAATCGAACCGCCAGTATTGTCAGTGCTTTGATTATAATTGACTCAATCAACACCCAATCTACAGCAAATCTATTCTTGAACATAAAAGACAAACGCCTTTATTTCTTTGTCGATTTTTACTAACCTTAACTTCCCTTTTCAGCGCTTTGTGACGAAGCTCACGTCTTTGACGTAGAAAACATAACCGCGCCGTTGTCACCTCCGCCACGAAATTCTCCACTGGCAGATTGCAAATACAAATGGCGTATTCAAGACCCACCAGATATGGGGGAAAATAAGTTTCTTTTGCTTAAAGCTATACCCTCAACAAACGAGTGGAAGGTACTCTATTTTAGACTAATTTTAAAAACAAGTTTCTAAAATGACCCACAGAAGCGAGACTAAAATAATTGTTCTTTGCATTGTTGTATTCCGTCGGATACAAATTTTGAACCTCTTATTCACTTCGTATGTATTAAGAAGAGAATTCAACACGTGGGCCTTTTTATCACGGGGGGCATGTAAATTACACCACACACTAATTAAAACATAGCCTTAAAGTTTTTCCCATAGAAGCTTAAGGAAATTGCTTCATGTGAACATTTCAAATAACGCATATTGTTAACGTAGAGCTGCACATGGTGGGTCGTTGATGACGTCAGATGAAGCATCTACTGCTTAGACGCCCGCCTCAAACGTGTTCCTAAAACATCGCTTAATCATGTCACAATCAAAGTAATTACATCTTACCCTGTTTTTGAATTTTACGTATGTTGTTAATGAGCAGATGCAGATATTCATTTCGGATTTACCGTCGTGAATAAAAAATTTCACATTTTGCGCTGTTGCGACATACGTTAATCACAAAATCACTCGGGAGGTACTTCTTAATTAAAAATAATTTTATATAAAAATATATATAAAGGACGATACATATTAATCTACGAACCAGAATCAGTATCGAACACTCTTCCTTAACAATGTCTGTGTCTGTAATGAAATGAAATTTCCAGATGTGTATACTCGTACATATTCCAGATCCAAGAGCTTTCCCTACCTAATATCGGCATCTGCTTTCTGTACCGCAACATAACAGTGAATTATTCTCCAAGTTTAGGAGGTCAACCGCCAGAAACACGACTGAGTTTACAAAGAGGTGAGGGATATTTCCATACGTTTAAAACCGTATGCATTTGCGTAACGTCATTAAATAGTTTTCCTTTATATATATAACTTGTAGAATATCACATACTTCGGATGGAAATGACTCACATACTTCAGATGTCATTTCCAAGCAAGAGCAACAAACTAAAATGAAATTTACAACCGTAAATATTGCCAGACATCACGAGAACAACTACTACTATACAATGATTCCTAAGAGCAATGTGCAGACAATTTTGAAGTCTGAACTGGTGCCTTTTATGTCTGGTCTGAAAGTCTAAAAAGCCAGAGCATACAATTATATTGTAAAAATCTTATGTCACAATGTTTGAAAACGAAATGTGGCAAGGATATTTATTTAGCTCAGTAACATAATGATGTGTGTGTTTTTTTCTTTGAAACATTAGAACTTGTAGTACCCCGCTTTATTAAGATGGTAGTAAAGTTTCGAATAAAAGAAAAAAAGTGTCTAAAAAAGGCAATATTGTTACTTAAAACATATAATGTTTAATATATTCCTGAAAAAAAAAAATAGTTTTATATGTGTGCATTTAGAGAAGCTGCTATTGAAAGCGTGTCTAACGTCCTAGCCAGCTTTTCTCATAGGTACCTAATACGTTATTTCTGATGCTCACGTTATATTGATTGGTTGAATTGAGGTCATTTTGGAGACGTTGCTTCCAATTTTATGGGACTTTTACCTGACCGACATTGAGATGAAATGACACCTTAAGCCCCACCACCCAATGAAACCAAAGGGCTTTTATGCATTGGACGGTCTGACTAAGATCACTTTCCCTGGGCAGGCTTACTAATTGGCCGAAAGTAGCTAGTCTTGCCCGGAAAACATGTACACTCCATATTTTCCAGTTCTGTGATGTATTCCTTGCTTCCAAAGTACAACCCTTTGTAGAGCATATTTGGTACTTCTAAGCGGTTTGCCTGTGCTCGTGTGCGGTCAGTTTTAGCTCTGCGTGGAAGCAATATGCAACCCAGTCTAACTCTCCTCGCCCTTATGGACGGGGGCGATGCTTACATTATAGGGAATGGAAATGGCTGCAATATAAATATTAGAAAATAGAAGTGGAGGCAATAATATTAACCAACAGCCCCCATCAGAGACACCAAAGAGAAAGAAACACAAACATGAAACAACAGACCCTAATTGAACCATCAATAACGGAAAGCCAAAAGGACAGTTACTTTCCCACAAAACGGCCAATAGGTATCCAAAAGAAAGTAATATAAACAACATAAACACCCAAAGACAAACCAAAACAAAAATAAACCGCAACAGAAGAACCGCCTTGGAACGGTCAGCGGAAACCAATTCTACTGGAGGGCTTAAATCGATTTTACGAGGCCACAATCCTTGCCCTTACTTCCGCCGCGATTAAGACAAATACTTTGTAAAGTCCGCATGAAGGCCTCCTAACTCATCAGTGCAACATCTCCGTGAAAAAATCAAACAATCACAGAGTTGAAACAACGATGAGGACTCGACAGCAAGAAACCACTGAAATGCTGGAGCGAAAGAAAACCACCAGTTAGGCTCCGATAGGCCCGACCAGAGACAGAGCATCATGTACTAACCAACATAACCTTCATAGAACCCCAGGCCTGGGTTTGGAACTCGACATTTAAGAAAAATGGAAAAGACAATCTTTTCCTCATGATGCAAACATGTGATTCTAAATATGTTCTAGAAAGGGTTATCCTTTGGAAGCAAGGAATACACCACAGAACTGTAAAATAGAGTGTACATGCTTTCTGGGCCAGACTAGCTAGTTTCGGCCAATTAGACCTCATCAGTGACCCTCAAATACTTTCAAAATTCCACAATGGAATCAATGATCCCAAAGGACAAGAAAATATAAACTACACTATGATGTAGGGCAGGGAAACTTTTTACGGCCGCCACACATTCCCAGACCCCAGCTGTAGTGACGTTAAATATGTTCTAGAAAGGGTTATCCTTTGGAAGCAAGGAATACACCACAGAACTGTAAAATAGAGTGTACATGCTTTCTGGGCCAGACTAGCTAGTTTCCGCCAATTAGGCCTCATCAGTGACCCTCAAATATTTTCAAAATTCCATAATGGAATCAATGATCCCAAAGGACAAGAAATATAAACTACACTATGATGTAACCCTTTGCATTATATGTATTTCAGCGACGGAGGAGGAGTGTGGGTGTTTATTAAGGTCCCAGAACTGTGAAAATGGTGGTGTATGTACATCAGCATCAGGAACGTTTATCTGTGTCTGCAAACCCTCCTATACAGGACAAATGTGTGAAAACACAATTGGTATGTGACATTGATTGTGATACATTTTAATTTTATTTCAATGATTATTGCATCATTATATCCATATTGGTCGCCGGACAAGGGAGGCTTAAACTTAAAAAATATTTTTTTCTACTTCTATTACGCTGAAAGCCATTGCGAACTTATTCGAGGGTTCTTGAAACTGCGTGTAGTCTTTCGGAGACTAATTGTAATTGTCTAGCAGGACAAATTCTAATTGGCTAGTATTCATTTATTCTGAAGTTCAGGAATAACCCATGTCAGCGCCATGACATTTAAGAACTGTTGGATGTAACTAGCATTCTCCTTTTACTACATAATTCCAGAAGGAGGATATTTAAGAGGTAATATTTCTTATTTCTTCATGAAAACAAAAGCCGAGGGTACTTGTTAGAATCGCCTGATTCTAACAAGCATCCATAATTATGTTTGCCTAAACGAAATAAGGAAAATATCCATAACTTATACTTCTTACTCCTTCTCATCAGGAGCTATGTTTATACGGCTATTCTAGAAAAGTGTCGAACTTAATACTCAAGCACTTGACTTGTCATTCAAAAGATACCAAAGGAGGAGAACACCTTCCTAATCGTCTATCACGAAACATGTCCGTTTCTTACATGCTTTTCAATGAATGATAGAGATTTATCAGTGAAATATAAATCGATATTTTCACTGTTTCAAACAGTGAAAATACGATTTTTTATATTTCACTGTTTGGGACTACTTTTTTCTTCAAATCTAACTCTAATTTCAATTTTATCTTTGTTAGATAATTGAACAATACTGAAATGTGTTCTAATTGACGCATAGCCCGTTCATGTGTGACGGGGACGTTACTGACGTCATTTATGACGCTGACGTCACGTCTTTTGTCGCGCGACGTTAGACTTGCCAGCAACTTCTTTGGAAAACTACTCTCTCAATTATTTCATTAATCATTCATAATAATACCATCCTAGGCCATTTCTCAGGTGCAAACTTTCAGTTTACACCCAAGAGTATACGCACTAAACACGATGGACACCAATAAATTGACGCGAAACGATCAGGAACAAAGATAATTTTCTCCGAATGTGAGCGACACCATTAAAGACGCTAAATATTGCCTTTTGAAGCATGTAAGAAACAGAAAATTTGATTTTTTCAGTGCAAGATCAAATTTTATTTCACTCATGAACACCAAAACTGCTATTTTCACTCGTGGCTACGCCACTCGTGAAAATAACAGTTTTGGTGTTCATTCGATGAAATAAAATTCGAACTTACACTGAAAAAAATCAAATATCCTCTATATAATGAACGGAGAAGAGCACCTTACAAATGACCTATCACGTTAACATGTCCGTGTAATGAATGTCCTTGCAAAGTCTGCACAATATAGAGAAACGTACACAAATATATACTGTATATATATTGTTTTCTTTTCTATCTGATAGTAATGGGTTTTTACCTGCACTCATTAGATCTGCCTTATACCTGTGGACGGTGGTTGTAAGAAGCACCTAAGTCTATGTTTTGGAGAAGATATAATATTAGATGTGCCAATTTCATATCCATAAAGGGAATCATTGACTCACATAATTGTTTTGCCTGATACGGTTAACGTGTGAATCAATATAGCTCTCCACATTTTGATAAAGTGCACCAATCAAATAATAATCGCCTATTTAAAAGTTAAACAAAAAGTGACATTGGCAAATAGTATAGATCCGTAATACGCCGCAACATTAGAATCTTAACTAAATGATTTTTTTTAACTTACAATAAGTGAAACATGTCTGACACCCTTATATAAGAAATGTATTGGTTAAGAGTCGCTGTGTAGTTATAGATGTGCCAAAGAGCTCTCATTAAATTTGCTATTTTGAATATAACAGTCATGTTTAAGCCCTTTCTGCACTGGTTCCGATGTCGGTAAAGATATTTTACATATTTCAAATGCCGATGAAATGTTACTCTTCTTAAGATCAAAACTTTATATTTAGATTTCACAACGTCATCTATCATGGTGTCAACATCGTCATCTTTAAAGGTGTTAACAACGGCAACACACCATGATGCTGAACACTGTACGCAGGGAACAGACTCTTATCCTGAAAGTGGAATATACTGGAGTAGGACAATAATGGGTGAGACTGATCAACAGCCATGTCCCAATGCCACTGGTAAGATGAACCACGATTTATTCCTTTTAAATTCATCATGATAGCACAGGCCTGTGATAGCATAAGAACGCATCAAGTCTGACCAAGTAGGAAAAGGGAAAAGAAAATTCTACTCTCGAGATTGGACGAGGTTTGCCAAGCCCCTGGTTGTAATTCCGACCCCTAGGATACGGCTACCTTTTAAATAATTGGCTGAGTCATGATGGAATATATACTCCTATTAAATGGACTTGCAAGGTCGAGGATTGTGGCCAGTTAAAATCTATTTTAAGCCTCCCCTCAACAGACGCCAGTATTTGTTTTATTGACCGTTCCAAGCCGACTCTGCTGTGGTTTTATTATTGTTATTGTTTTTCTTTGCATGTTTGTACTGCTTATATTTTTTTTAATTTAATAGTCGTTTGGTCACAACTTCTGGTTTAGACGTTTTAATTACGGTGAAATTGTTTTATGCTGATTTTCTTTCCAGTTTGGTGCCTTGGATGGAAGGTTTAAGGTAATTGTGTCGATTCCTCATCATTACTTTCACTTCTGTTCTGCAGTCTAAATCTGAACCGTAGCTTTCGATAAGGAGAAGTAACAATGATAAATAAAGGATTATTTTCCCATATTCGTTTGAGACACACGAGTCATGTACCTTACTCATTGCAACGATTTAAACAAGCACTTGCAACATATACCTTTAATGGGGGAAATGAGGTGATTTATCCCTTAATTATTCTTCGTCCTTCGCCTTATGTCAAGCAATGCTTAAACAAGCATTTTACTACAAAAAATATTTTAAGTGCATATCTTTATCGGAAATTAAACGGAAGTTACATAGACGTGTAGGTTATGATCAGGAATCGATACAATTAACCCACAGCACCCATCAGAGACACCAAAGGAAAAGAAATTTCTAATAAATAAAAAAAAAAACAAAGGAAAAGAAACACAGTAAGTATATTTTACCACAGAAAATTTAAAAATAACAAAAAAGTATAACATGTTTTCAAATATGTTAAAATGGGCGGTATCTTGAATGGTGTGGAATTTTTAATGAAATACGAACACTCTGTGAAGTCGTACATATTGAATGCATCTGATATATATGTTTTGTAACACATGCAGTTTGAAGTACATTCTGTATTATGGTAATCTAAGCAAACACTATAAACCCTCATCTGACGCCGCGTTCTGTGGCGTCTAATCGGAGCTTACACGGTTTGCCAAACCCAACCTTTGCAGGATTCAAGCCCAGATTCTGCAGCAAACACTGTTACGCAGCACGCTGACAACAAATCAGTGATAGACATGTGGACTTTAGCGCTGAAAAAGCTTTTGTGCTTAGTAACATGGTCGACTGCCCCGCCCATGGTGTATTGAAGAAATAGCTTCCATACAGAGCTAAAACCGACTGAACACAAGTACAGGTAAACTTCAAAGAGGTTCTAAGCCTACCCAGGAACAGCGTTGCACCGTCCATGCATATAAACTTTGTTGCTGTTAAATTGCTGTTAAATAAATGATACATTAACATCAATTCAACACAAATGTATTCGAAGTCAACTATTAGTAAAAGAGTTTAAATCCAACATTTACTCTTTAAACCTCGACCCCCGCCCATCGGGGCTTGAAGAAATAGATGGGCTGCATGATGCTTCCACGCGTACTAGTAAATCGCTTAGAGGATCTAAGCCTGCCCAGGCAAAGCGGTGCGAGTCGGGCCGTCCATGCTTATAAACCCTATTGGTTTCATTGTGCGACAGGACTTGAGATGTCATTTCATTTCAGTGTCGGGTAAAAATCCTACAACATTGGAAGCAACTTCTCCAAAATGACCTTTACAGTGTTGACGGGGACGTTTAATCTCGAATCAAACAAACCAAAACTCATTAATTCACTAGGATGTATGCTTGCTAACTTTAATGCATTCTAAACCATGCCCACTAAATGACCACCTTCCAATAGTTTACGGATCCACAAGGCAATTACGTAACAATGATTGACAGAAAACTAGTTTTAATTGGGGACATGAGTATATATCTAGGTGGTATATATTTCAAAGTATTTCAAAGTAAATACTATTAGTATAAATGTACATGTATACATCTTCGAATAAAAATCTCCGAAGAAACAGAAAGCTCAATCTGAGCTCTGTATTATCACAGAAGACAAAATAAATTCTCTGATTTTCAGCTCACTTCCCTAACATTCCGTTGCGACAAAAGTTACTGTTACAACATTTTTTGACGGTAATGATTAAAATATGGTGTAATTGATCGATTTATACTGTGCATTAGCAACTCATTGCAGTGAAATATAAATAGCCATATGTTCATACTAGAAAGTAGTCACGCGGTCATATATAATATAGTTATCCTAAACGGGCTAGATAAAAGTGAGAGAAAAGAGCTTTCTTTCAAGTGTCTAAGAATAGTCTTAGCTTGATAAAATTGTTAACGTTTGTTGAAATATAGTTTTTAATTATCTGTTCTGTTTGGTCTTTACTTTGACATAGGTAATGCTACACGACCTTGCCTCGTTGTTGATTCCGTTGCCAGCTGGGGACAACCAGACTTAAGCGGCTGTGTTTCAAAACTATTTTCAGATTTGTTTAATGCAGTAAGTCTCATTGTATAATTTTCAGACAATGCTTTGCTTTTGGGTGATCGGTTTCTGTTTTATTGTTATGCCGCGTTTGGTTTTTTCTCTTATACATATATGCCCCATCATAATATATCACAAAATACCTATATCAAGAATAACAGAAAACTAGCGTTATAAAATAGTCGAACTTTAACGGTTCGAACACCTTTGTTAAAAATTGTCCTGGGTAGGGTGAATTCGAGCCATTAACCGTTAATTATAGCGCCATTTCAAGATGCTTCTTTAAAGGTAGTTTGGGAAAAGTCAACAGAAAACAAACGGTAAAGTACCCTAAATATAGTGATAAGGGGTTATGTGATTTTTCCCTAGGACGCATTCGAAACTGCTCTATGTATTCGGTATTTGAGTCATTCGAGGGACAATGTAGGATGGTAACGTTCACTTTTCCGTAGATGATGATGACGATGATGATGATTCTATCACTCTATGGTCGGTAGATCCACGCAAACGTCTTTTACATTTCCCAAACACTCCTTTAGCAAGCATGCGCAAGTCTGCTTTCTGAATAACATAAGCTTTTCCGAAATACAAATGTCGCTGATAGTCATTCGTTTTTGTACTTTTTTAATAAAGGCAAAACTTCTGTCCCACGCTGTCGACGTTGACCAGGACGCTATTGTTAACCTGACATCGGCTCTGACCTCAGCTACAACCATGACGACTGGTAAGAGATTGTTCGCTGGTGATTTGAACGCAGCTACATCGACATTAGAGACAGTCGCTGGCATTGTTGCGAAAACACTGGCTGATAACGATGGCCTCTCGGACATAGCGAAGGTACGATTACACAATTCAGAGTTAGCATATAACAAGACCGTACATTAATATACTCATGCATACTAAGTATGGTTAATAATGTCATTTGGCACAAGCGTGTTGCCACTTTCGTCACAGTTCCGCGGCTATTGGTAAATAATAGGCACCATGTAACAGTCACGTTAAGGCACAGTATCACTTATTACAGAATGATACAAAGTCATAATAACGTTAACTTAACTTATATGTTTTCCTGGGCGTTCAAATATTCAACATTCAACGGACATGCAATATTTTAATATGTTTTTGTCAGTTCTGAAAAAGCACGAAATATACGAAATGACGTATTCCAACAAGTACCCCCTCGCTTTTAGAAAAACGTTGGACGTCTCCATCCGTCCATCCACCAGCTGTTCGTCCGTCGTGCAATCTCCTCCAAAACCACTGAACTTAAAGTAACTAAATTTGGCACATGACTTCCTTACATTACGAGGGCGTTTATAAGAACAGCGTTACTAAAGGATAACCCTTTCTAGAACATATTTACCTCTGGCTGCACCCAAACGGACCTTTTACGTAGGTTTTTGCTGACCTTCTCAATATGGTCGTCCTATACAGATTTTTTTTATATTTTACTATGCATTATGCACGTGTTTCTTTTCCAATCACAAAGAGACGTTAAGGCAATGATGAGGAATCGATATAATAACCTCACACCTCCAATGCAAGACACCAAAGAGAAAGAAAGAAACTCAAACACAAAAACAAAGACTTTACCACAATGGAAACCTAACAAGCGGAAAGTCAGAAGGACAGTTACTTCACACAAAAAGGCAAAACGGCTATTCAAAATGGAAATATATATTAGATATTAGCAATATATACATGCAAATACGAACTGTAAAAATAATCAACCACAACAGGAGAACCACCCTAGAACGGTCTGTTAAAGTACTTTTTTGGGCGGGGGTGGTGGAGGGGCTTACGTGGCCACAACCCTGGCCCATGGTCCTGTCCTAGTTCAACAGCACGAAATAACTGAAATGCTGGAGCAAATGAAAACTAACAGTTGGACTCCGGTGGGCCCGACTAGAGAGAAAGCATCAGGTTCCACCCGACATTACTGAAATCAGATAATCTTCAAGTTGGAGCCGTCATAGTCTGAGGCCTGTCCCGCCGGCATGCAGTTAAAGAGGGAAGCAAAGTTATCAACCGTGATTGGGTAAACTAAACTACCATGCATGCAGTCTGTCATGTTACATTTATGTTGTACCGAATCTTTTGATATCGAATCGAAACTGATTTTACGAAATCGGTAATGAAATCATTGCATATATTTTTCTGAATTTATATACTAAGTCACTATAAAATTCAGGTATCGATAGGCGTTGTTGCTGAAGAGTCTTTCTCTTCTTTTGGTGGCATTACCGATAGCTGAAGTGGCGTTTTTCTTATCCGTAAAGCTAGCATTTTTCAGACACAAGTGTTTGTTTTCTTTTTTATTATAAGTTCAGATATCGATTGTTTGTGCTCTTTAGAACCGCCTTATTAACGTGGCTCTAATGTGTACCCACAATTTATGTTTTTAGCAAAGATAAGGACACTTATGAATATTCCCGTAAACCCCACTCTCCTCTGTATTGTTTAGAGGGATATTCATGGTACGGACTTGTTATTCTGATGGATTCAGGTTTATGTGTTTTGGTTTTGGTTCGTTCCTTTTACTGGGTAGGTTTTTTTTCTTTCTATTCAACAGGGATTTGGTAATGCAGTGGGAAACATTGTCGACCCTGAAACATCAGGTGTATGGAGATTTACTCACAATGTAAGACAAATGTACCGGATAAATTGGATAGAAATACTCAGAACTCTTAAAAAAACTGTTAAATGACTATTGATTATTAAAAAACCAAAGCCAAAAGTGTCGATATCACTTCTGGTGAATTTACTATTTTGGCATTGGAAAGGTATATTTTCCACAATCTTAGCCTGTTTGACAGTATACACAAGCGACAAAATGATTCTTTTATGCACAGTAAACTACTTCAAGCCATGCATATAGAACACTCTTACACAAAACAAGCTGCACAGATACGCCGTGATTTTTGCTCACATCATGGAAGGTAGTTCGACAATAAAACAAAACTTTTTTGCTGGCTAAATATGAATTTGAACACAACAAGATCAACAATAAGACATGTGAAAACAAAATAGACACAGATCAGCCTGCACACGCACTCAGTAGAATCTTGAAATGGCTTGGAAGCTAAATAGGCTCATGTGATCACCAAAGATCAGATCAGACGGAGCGGATTTTTAGGCTGGTCTGAGTTTTCGGGGTCGCACAAATCTTTCTGTAGGTTTTATCTTGCGATGGCTCATATCTGGATAAAGACAAGACTGCAAAGTGTGAATTGTAGATTCAAAAACACGGATCTACATAATTGTGGGCTATAAATTTATCTTTTTCCTCACATGTACAGGGTTATTTAGAGAACAGGATAACAGCATTGCTTGATTCGATGGAATCCCTCTCATCAAACATAGCTACTAAAGCAACAGAGATTATATCAAGAAAGCGCAGAAGTGTGACGACCTATTCCAGTAACCTGCCTCAAAATATTTCAGTGTCATCTCAAAACGTCGGTATGTATAAATATTATGAAAGCACTAGTTTAAAAATCTGCCAATTGTTTATCTCTTGAAAAAGGTTGTACACTCCTTCTGTTTTACATCAATATTGTTTTGTGATTATTATGCGACCTCAAACACTATCTCAGAATTCCGTGTTGAGTAAATATTCTATAAAATGTTTATATAGCCTTTTAAAGCAATGAATATATAAAAAACTGAAGTTGTGAAGAGTTTTATGTCTTCTGGGCCATACTGGCTAGTTTTGACCAGTTAGGCCTCATCAGTGACTCTCAAATAATTTCAAAACAATGTTCGCCATTAACAATGAAAGCAAGCAACAAAATCCGTAAAAGCAATTTGGACAATGAAACAGATGTAATGACTTCCAAGACCAGGGCCCGCACATAGCATTGCGTGACGTCAAAGAATGCAACACGCCTAACGTCATCGCGCCATAGCGACTTCAGAAACAACATCACTTTGTCAGTACTGTACACTCTGTGTAAGGTCAATATAACGTATAAGCATTTATTCGACTCAACCGTTGAGTGGCTGACTGTAGTATTAATTGACAATATTCGATTCTTGAGCATTTTTGGCTTCAAAAGCAGTATGATCTGATAATTATCACAAGATAGTGATTGGTATATAAAATCGAACTTTATCATTTAGAAGTTTACATCTTATAAATCGTTGTGACCAATCTGCTTATTATGTCGTGAATTTATTTGTTGGTATGTTATGTGTTGTGGTATTGATGTTCGTCTGTTATTACTGACAATGACCAACTTTTATCATATTTGAAAAATGTTACTATTTTTGGGTCGATTGTAATCGACAATCGACCCAGATTTAACATTAGACTAAAACGGCTAGCTACTGCAGATGACCTAACCACCACCGAGACGTACGTGAGGAAAAATTGCCCCACATTCATAACAGTTCCTCATATCTATGAAGCTGAAGAGAATAGTTTGTATTTTCTGTCAATTATTTCATGAACGCACCTGTCGTTCTGTTTACTTTTCAATAACAATCATTAAAAATTTTACACA
The DNA here is from genome assembly GCA_963580285.1 of Lucinisca nassula. Classification (NCBI taxonomy): domain Eukaryota; kingdom Metazoa; phylum Mollusca; class Bivalvia; order Lucinida; family Lucinidae; genus Lucinisca; species Lucinisca nassula. The sequence continues at coordinate 64,821,583 of OY757015.1, forward strand.
TAGGTTCTCCGTGTACAACTAATGAATGAAAGTATAGTAGATTAAGTCGCCTTGCGTCTTTTTCTAGCTCAGTACAGATTAACTCATTTTGTACATGTAGCGGGATTCCAAAAAGGTAACTGGCAAACAGTGTAGGCGAGGATCAGTCGCCGTAGAACGCGGCGTCTGATCAGGACCTACACTGTTTGCAAAAAAAGTCCAGCCATTTGAAGAAAACAAACTGACATCGCTAAATTTTGAAATTGACTTGTACTGTATATAAAGTGGAAGATTCCCTTCACTACAAAATGGGTTTAAAGTTCAAGGTAAAATGGCAGTCGCTCAGAGTTACAAATAAACTAGGGGAGACCAATAAAAACATATCGAATACGTTGCGGGTGAGCCCGTTAAAACCCCTGACTACCGCAGTATCCTGCAGATCATCAAAAACCGGGACGATTCGTCCTTGGGCGCAATTGTTCCCATCCCGTTATTATTCTATGTAGGTGTTCTAAGTGGGGATAGGAACCTGAGAATTAAATGTCAACCATTTTATTGATACATTGTTAGATGCTACTTTTGAGTAGAAATCTTTTATATCAGATACTAACCGTTTTGTTTTCATATGATATATTAATTCTTATAAGCATAAAGCTATATCATTAACAACTTTATTCAGGCTGAAATGCTTCCAAGAAAAGATAACGAAATATAAACATTTTTCAAATCAAAAATGATAAGAGGAAACAACAGCAATGAAAACAATTTCGGTGACCATACAGTCCCTTAATATCCTTGACTGTCACTGACCATGTACAAAATGCAGGCACCGTTTGCATCGATTGTCGTCTCCCTGCGATGTCAGATTGCAGTGTAAGGCAGTGACAAACAGCACACACCTAATCAAACGCCACTAAACGCGGTGTCTGATCAGGTTTACACTGCTTGCTTAAAAATATTGGAATTTAAAGATTAACCGAACAGTTCAATTCTCAGTTGGGACTGTTTTCCCAACTTACACTTAGAGACAATCGACCCACCAGTACTCTCAAGGCTTTGATTGTGTTCTGAGATGGCTGATGAGACCGATTCTAGCTCTGAACTGTCTGCTGCAAATAGATCAACAGAGGCTAGAGGAATACAGCTCTGTTGGTGATGCCTTAGCTCTGGCTTTGCGCTGTGCGAGTTTCTGCTCAGCTTTTGAAGTTTTGTAATTACGGCCAAAACAATAACTAAGGTCATGTTGGACGAGTCATTTACCATCACTGTTACTGGACAGGCTTTGGCCCTCTTACCGTTTACGTGTACTAAATTCGATCGTCTCCCCCAAACAGTACTGTCAACCACTGGTGTTCAACGGTCAATTCCTCAAGCAACCATCTATCTCAAGCCGTCTCCCAAGAGATGCACATTAGAAGCAAGGAATGATAGGATAGAGTAGAAAAAATAAAGCCCCTATCCCGCACCTGCAGCAAGTACAACAGACGCATGCCCTACTGAAGCCAAAATAGTAGAACGCCCCGGCACTGAAAGTTACACAGCACCTTCGCACCGACACAATCACCCCCTTCTTTGCCTTTAATATAGCATTCCTTTCTGAAATAGAATTATGCTTTTGGCTGTTACTAGTACTTAGCAAATCTTGCTATGTCGTTACATGAAACGTTTATAGCAATTGCTAGCACAAATGAAACAAACTGAATAAGCACTGCTTATTAGATACCACCGCAAGTTGATTCTCAGTAAAAAGGGAAGAACATAGTGTTATGGACACTAAAGAAGTACAAAGGGGAATAACTAAAACAGTAATGATCCTTGACCTTTTTGGTGAATATCAACATTTATGATAAGATTCCTAATATTATTATTCAAGATATGATTCCTAAAACTATTAAACAAGACAGACAGGAAAAATCAGAAGTGATTGACACTTAAGAACTACAAAGGGGAATCACTACAACCGTATTGATCCCCTGACCCTTCTGTTTCTATAGCAGCAACATCTGATCAATATCAACATTAATGCAAAATTTGATACGATTCCTAATTATAAAACCAGATTGGCAGGAAAAACAGTTTTAAAGAACTATGAAGTAAGTATTGATTCCTTGACCCTGATGTTTCCCTAACAAAAATGTCATTTCAATATCAACATTTATGCAAAAAAATGACAAGATTCCTGAAATCGTTGAATAAGACAGAGAGAAAAACCAAAGTGTTACGGGGAAAATTGTAACGGACAACGATTTAAGAAATACAAAGGAGAATAACTATATGAGACGTGACCCATAGACACGTATTAATCTGCAGCAGCAATTTCTCTTATACATCAATATTTTTGCAAAATATGCTAAGATTCGTAATATCATTACTCAAGATATGCATGAGAAACCAAAGTCTTACGAGGAAAACTGCAACGGACAACTTTTAAAGAAATCCAAAGGGGAATAACTATTACTACATTGATCCCACATCCTTTATTTTCTGTGGCAGCAGTATCTTATTGATACACCCGTGGACACAAATCCGTTCAAACTTTGATGAGCTTCATTTCATTTTGATCTGATGCTTCATTCAATATTTCCTTCCATCCTATCGGTCAACTGTAAGACGGGAATAAATTCAAAACACAAAGTGTTGTACATTTCATTGTAGACCCTGCACTGTCCAATCAGAATACATCTCGGATGTAAATCAGATCTAAAAATGGAAACAAGTGCTTGCCACAATAAGACCAATGAATTCATATTGCTTGATCCAGTTTTAGATCACTTTGGTGAATGACATTTGCTTGTCAAACTGACTTGATGCAAAGAGATTCATCGAAAGGTACTTCATCGGAGTTTGAACGCTTTTGTGTCCGCAGGTTTATCAACAATTATGCAAAATATGATAAGATTTCTGATAGTATTACTCAAGATGTGCATGAAAAAAAAGTGTTAGGGACAAAATTGTAACGGACACCTTTTAAATATATACAAAGGGAAATAAATATTGCAACATTGATCCCACATCCTTTATTTTACAATGGCAGCAGCATCTCATGAGTATTAACATGTATATAAAATATGGTAAGATTCCCAATCTTATTAAGATATGCAGGAAAACCCAAAGTGTCACAGACGGACGGATGGACAAGTGAACACAGTATATCCCTCCTAAACTTCATTTGCGGTGGAGGGGTATAATAAAGTCGAAAGGTTTGTCACATTTTCTCGTAGCATTGGTAAGTGCCCTTTCCATCAAACGTATTTTTAAAATCACTCGGGCAATGGATGCAATTATAAACGGTACATAAATAGATCAGATGAAGCGGGGCAAAAAGTTGATAAGAATCAGTTGAAAAGGAGAAAATATGAATAATACGGATTAAATATGTCCGTTAAGATTACCATAAATGTTACCTCAATTGTCTCCGAACAGTAATACTAAAGCTGCCGGTCATTATATGTACTACCATTCATAGCTGTATGAGATTTCCTTACAGAGTATGAAGTGAAACTAATCGACAGGGAACAAAGTCTAGGACCCTTGGTTTTCAGTGGACAAACAGCGGCTAGCGAGATAATCCTACCAGACATTGTGTTCAAAAGAGCTGTCCAAAGATCTAGCGGTTGGTATAAATTTTCACGATAATTTCGATAAGCACGATTAAACATTGATGTGTTCAATTTTGCGGAAAAGTGCATGCTTATCATTGAGCGTATATTACAACTTTCGTGTCGTGTTGACCGCATCCATACAATAATGGGGAGTACTCCGTCAAATGGTAGCGTAGCAAGGAGTATGTCGTGTCAATGTTCGTTTAAGCTATGATTGTTTTGCTAACAATAAAACATTGGCGGGAAAACTATTATCCAATGTTTGGGTGTTTAAACATCAAATATTTTAATGCTACAAGGACTTTGGCGTGGATACCTGTGTAGATGTAAATATGAAGAAGAACACATTGCATTATTTTCATGCATACTGTATAGATTCTGCGGCGAAATGAAGATATACACCAAAAGAAATATCTTCCTTCCGTGAGATCAATCAAACTAGTAAGAAAACTTGTGTCCACTTGTTTTCCTTCTTTATATTTATTTTTTTCAGCCATTAATACCGTGCGTGTGCTTTTGTTTAAAACCATAGCTGTTAAGGATAGTCTGCATTCTGATTGGTACTTAGCCAAGACTCTGAGGGAAATAGGATTTTTTCTATTCAGATCAAAGTTTGATAAAAAAAAAATAGTCTATACACCCTTTTAGTGATTCCAACATCACGTTTACAAGTGCTGGTAATAAATACCCATGTAAATATCGCGTTATAAAGAGAAACGTAATGCTAATGAAAAAAATCCGTTAAGGTTCGAGCTAATATCGCTCTCAGGCAGGCAATGTGATCCCATGCTCCCCGTCTAACAAATATGGCTTTCAGACTGGAAATGATCCTATGATCCCCATCAAGAAATAAAATATCGAATTTGTTTTACTTAAAGGAATAACCTAAAGCTTGTAAACCAACTTTTCTGTATACAGAGATATGCGGGGTTGTTGAAAAATATTAAGATTTTATTTCATGAAATTAGCACTAAAATATATATTTCAAATCCTTTGCAGATACATTTATTCACATATACAATGCGAAGTTTACTTCAATTTCGGAACTAATACAACGGACAAAGAAAATGAGTGATGATATGTAAGTAAATTCCTAAAGCTTCTGTTTGTTGTTTAACCCATATATGCTGGTGGCTCTTTTTCGGGACATTTGCAAAGAGTGCACACCAAATCAGACGCTGCAGAATGCAGCGTCTGACCTGGGTCTACACTGTTTGCTTAAAGACCATTTATGTTTGTAAAATTTGCCACAAACATAAACAAACCTGACACCCCTATAATATGAAATGTGCCCCTCCAAAGCTATTAGGTGAAATATCAATTTTCTCGGGCCACGTGTGAGACGCCAAGTTCTGCAACGGAAGGTCATGTGGTTTTTCTCCGGGTACTCCGGTTTTCGCCCACCTCTGATTAACGATCGGCTCGATATGAGTGAAATAATCTTGAAAGGGCCGTAAAACCCAAACCAAAAAAAAATCATTTCTTAAAGCGGATTTTTAATGCTACAATCACTTCGGTTCCCAACGTCCCCCATGCAGGAATGTTTAATGACGTTGCTGTGACGGCAGCCTTAACGACGGCGCATACGAGGTCGTAATCAACCAGTGCATTTATCAAACACGCGATTATATTCGATTTTGGGTCGGAACACCAGGGTCAGCACATAAATTTCTATCTCAGGGTATAATCACGGATTTCCTTGTCTGGTTTTCAAGAAAGTTCTTTCTGGATAGGGGAAGTTCTAGTGAATGCATTGTTAATAAGTTCGTGTAATGAAGACCCCGCTCCCCCCCTCCCACTCCTATATTTTATATAGGGAAAACTATTTTCCTTATTTGTGGTAAAAAATAGTTTGTGTACTCGTTAGAACCGCTTCGGTGATGTGGTTCTAACGAGCCTCAACACTCTGCGATTGACGCAGAATAAGAAAAATATAACATTTATATAAGATTTTTTTCTAAAATCTGTAAAATAAACTAGAGCAAGTCGGTGGTGCGCCATCACAATATAAGGTCCGAAAAAGAATTCTTTTTGACCCGTGGTGACCCCAAGACAACCTTCGATTTGATACGCAACATGACTATATTTCTACAAAGTAGATTTTGGCCTCTTGGTCGTGGGGTCAGGCCCCTTCCCTAGTGGGGGAGTCACTACAACACAGTATATGTTCCTCTAGTTTTTTTTTCATAGGGCCAATACAGTTTCATGATTCTAGCTCAAAAATAAAAAGCTTAAAGGTTGCCTTTGGAAACAAAGAACACATGAAAGAACGAAAATCGGAGACTCTGTTTCATTGAGTCTCTTCATACACAGCAATGTAGTTTGCAAGACAACGTACGCCCCTTAGCACCGTCTTAAGCGAGATTCGATTTTCAGTGGAACCAGAATGGGCTCAATGATACCGAAGGAAAAGAAAATATAATCTGCACTATGATGAAGCTCGGGGAGTAGTTGTGTGATAATCGATAAAAGGACTCGAAATCCTACTTTTTGACCTCTGGTGACCTTAGACATGCACTCGGGGCAAACTTTTTATATCAACGTTTTGCATTCTTCATTTAACTTCGATTTGATATGCAACTTAACAATGTTACGGGCTCATCCCCTGGCATCGCCCCTGGCATCACATCAGAATTCCAAATACGTTCCACCAGTACCCATCCAAAGAGCTATTAAATGTGATAGTTTTAAGATTATATCTCAAAAATCCTAGGAGTTGTGTGACAATCGAAAAAAGGACCCCGAATCCCACTTTTTGACATCTGGTGACCCCAGACATGCCCCGGGGCAAGAATTTTGCACAACTGTATTGTAGTCTTCATTGTGGTTGTGGGGTGAGGGTCACATTTTAATTCTGAATATGTCCCTGTAGTCCTAAACCATAGGGTTTTTGCCTGTGAAAGTTTCCAGATTCTAGATTAAATGGTCTAGGAGCAACGAAGGGACGTTTCACACGGACATACGAACGAACGGACATCCGGACTGGCGGACGTGGGCTAATACATTATTCCTGCTTTTTCTTCGAAAAGAGAGGGGATAACTATTACGCTACAAAGATGAGTTATTATAATGGTTTAGCATGGCTCCGGATAAGGAAAAAACATCATTGATGTTGATCTTCTATAAATTTTAAAGGTATGCACATTTCCGTAGATTAAGGTAAGAAACCATGCCTGAATTATCAAAAAAATATTTAAAAAAATGCTATTTGAAGTTGCGGAAAGAATTCCCTATGGATTTAAAATAGAAGTGAAGGCAATGATCAGGTTTCAATACAATTAACCCACAGCTCCAATCAGAGACATCAAAAGGAAAGAAGCTAAAACATCAAACAACTAGACATTATGGAAACATCAATAGCGGAAAGTCAAAAGGAAAGTAACTTTCCCACAAAATGGCCAATTGGCTATCCAAAACAAAATAATATAAGCGATACACACACCCAAGACAAACCATAACAAAAAATAAACCACGCCAGAAGAACCGCCTTGAAACGGTCAGTGAAACGAATTCCACCGGGGGTGGGGGCTTATATCGATTTTACGTGGCCATAGTCGTAGCCCTAATTTCCGTCGCGATATAGACAAATAATTTGTTCAGTCCGCATGAAAGCCACCTAACTGATCAGTGCAACATCTCTGTGAACGCAAGAATCAAACAACCACAGAGATGAAACAACGGTAAGGACTAGACAGCAAGAAACCACTGAAATGCTTGAGCAAAAAAGACTAACATTTAGACTCCGATGGGCCCGACCAAAGACAGTGCATTAGGCACCAACAAACATTACATAAAATTAGATACTCTCTCATTCTCAGTAAGCCTTTACGCTGGAACCATCACAGAATATGAGGCCTGACCCACCGGCTTGCAATTAAAGAGGGAAGCAAAGTTGTCAACCGTGACTGGGTTAACTACCATGCATGTAGTCTGTCGTATAACATTTATGTTGTAAAATAGAAGTGAAGGCAATGATCAGGAATCGATACAATTAATCCACAGCTACCATCAGAGACACCAAGGGAAAGTGCACAAACATGAAACAACTAGACCCTTATGGAAACATCACTAGTGGAAAGCCAAAAGGACAGTTACTTTATTTTATTTTAATATCGAAGAATAATTTTACGGAATTGGGTGCTGCAGTCAATGCATTTGTATATTTTTCTGAATTTATATACTAAGTCACCATAAAATTCGTGTTCCGATAGACCTTGTTGTAGAAGAGATTTAAGTCCAACATTGAATTTTGAAATTCCGAAAGACCTTTTTTGCAGAACAGATTTAAGTCCAATTTCAATTGAATTTTGAAATTAAATCGGAATGACGTTTATAAAATTTTGAAAAGGCTTTGCGTAGTTTATTATACCGTTAACCCTTATTAAGAAGATTAGCAGTTAACAATTTATAACGAGTGTTTAAGTCAGTTACATGACTAGACACTCTGGCAAATCGAATTAATTGCGAAATATAAACGCCATAGAATGCCGCACGAGGAACAACCTTCAGAAAAATTCGAACCAGCCATTGTGGTAAATTAGTAATTGCTTTTCGTGTCATTGAAGTGGTTTCGTATGCCTAGAATATATTCAGTAAAATTCCAATATATTTGAATGAATGTTGCAATACAGAACCCAAATGTTCCAACTCTTCAAAATGAACTAGATTTCCGCTAGATTTTACAAAGAAAAATTACTTTATTCAGCACTAATTAAATGCTTTACTTTATTAACAAAGAATTGCTGTCATCAAGGTACCACGTGACGCTACCTTGAACGCGTCATAAACAGTTACAAAATAACAACGTCACCTTTTTCTAACGTCACCATAACACTGATGAGTTGCTGAACGAAATGCATTTGTTTTTTGGGACCATTAAAGAAAACTGTTGAGCATGTGAAGTTGTTTTTAATACATATATTACGATCACCTTTCCGATCTGGTCAAAAATCGATACAATTACCCCACCACTTCCATCAGAGACAGCAAAGGAAAAGAACCACGAATAAGAAAAATCTAAATCCTAATGAAAACACAAAAGCGGAAAGCTTTAAACCAGAAATAAGGAAAATGTTTTTCATATGTAAAATGCCAGTTTTTAGATTTGAAAAATAGCATTGTAGCATATGAGTCTTTTTCTCTAACATGTCTAGACCAATATCCGTTCGTATTAAGGTTTCACGTCCCCGTCAAGGCATACAATAGCAAATTCAGTGACAACAATCGTACGTTTCTAGACAGGTTTATTCAGTTTTCGAGCAAGATTTTGTTTGTTTGTGTTGAGGTTTAATGTTCCCATCAACACTATTTACGTAGATGTTGTTTCTGATTTTGTGGGACGTTTAACCAACATTTGGATGTAATGACAACTCAGTCTATATCGCTCAAAGAAATTGCTAGGGTTTAAGGAGTAGTCTGACTCGCACCCTTTTCCTGGGCAGGCTTTTACCTTCTAAGCGGTTTACCAGTACTCAAAGTAGAAGTAAAACAAAGATCAGGAATCGATACAATTAACTTACTCCACCCATCAAATACACCAAAGGGAAAGAAACACAAACATCAAGCGACCAGACCATAATGGAAACCTAAACAAAGGAAGGCCATAAGGACAGTTACTTTCCCACAAAATGGCCATATGGCCATCCAAAATAAAAAGACACAAGTGATACACACAGTAAGTAACAAACAACACCATAAATAAACCGCCACAGAAGAACCGCCTTGGAACGGTCAGTGAAATGATTTCCACTGGGGGACTTAAATCAATTTTACGTGGCCACAATCCTCGCCCTTTCTTCCGTCGCGATTTAGACAAATAATTTGTTCAGTCCGCATGAAGGCCTCCTAACTCATCAGTGCAACATCTCCGTGAACACAAAAATCATAGAACCACAGAGGTGAGATAATGGTGAGGACTCGACAACAAGAAACCACTGAAATGCTGGAGAAAAAGAAAACCAATAGTTAGACTCCGATGGGCCCGACCAGAGACAGAGCATCAGGCACCAACCAACATTACCTGGAATTAGATCTCTCTAATTCTCAATAAGCCTTTTCGTTGGAGCCGTCATAGAATCTGAGGCCTGACCCACCGGCGTGCAATTAAAGAGGGAAGCAAAGTTGCCAACCGTGATTGGGTTAACTACCATGCATGCAGTCTGTCGTATAACATCCATGTTGTACCCTATCTTTTTATATTGAAGAATGATGTTACGAAATTGGGTGCTGAAGTCATTGCGGTTATATATTTTTCTGAATTTATATACTAAGTCACCATAAAATTCGGGTTCCGATAGACCTTGTTGCAGAAGATATTTAAGTCCAATATTGAATTTTGAAATTAAATCAGAATGGCGTCTATAAAATTTTGAAAAGGCTTTGCGTAGTTTATGGTACCGATAACCCTGATTAAGGAGTTTAGCCGTTAATTATTTATTACGAGTGTTGAAGTCAGTTACATGACTACACACTCTAGCAAATCGAATTAATTGCGAAATATAAACGCCATAGGATGGCGCACGAGGAACATCACCATCCAAAAAAGGAAAATTTACAATCTCAAAATCAAAGTCATCGCGTTTATCATAAATTTTGCACGAAACAAATCCATCTACAATAGATAGATGTAAATCCAAAAACGGGGCCTCGGTATCAGAAGAATTTGCTTTATTTAACTGAAGTTCTGGGGGTGAATCTGACTGATCAAACCATCGAAATAGGTATTATCAATATTTAATAAATCATCTAAATATCTAGAAGTGGAGCTAAAAGCTTCAATAATTTCAGATTGGTTATCAATGGAAAGCGACAACATGAAAGTAGAAGTAAAACAAAGATCAGGAATTGATACAATTAACTTACTCCACCCATAAAAGACACCAAAGGGAAAGAAATACAAACATTAAGCGACCAGACCATAATGGAAACCTAAACAAAGGAAGGCCACAAGGACAGTTACTTTCCCACAAAATGTCCATATGGCCATCCAAAATTAAAAGACACAAGTGATACACACAGTAAGTAACAAACAACAACATAAATAAATCGCCACAGAAGAGCCGCCTTGGAACGGTCAGTGGAAGATTTCCACTGGGGGGGCTTAAATCGATTTTACGTGGCCACAATCCTCGCCCTTACTTCCGTCGCGTTTTAGACAAATAATTTGTTCAGTCTGCATGAAGGCCTCCTAACTCATCAGTGCAACATCTCCGTGAATACAAAAATCAAAGAACCACAGAGGTGAGACAACGGTGAGGACTCGACAGCAAGAAACCACTGAAATACTGGAGCAAAAGAAAACCAACAGTTAGACTCCGATGAGCCCGACCAGAGACAGAGCATCAGGCACCAACCAACATTGTCTTTCTTATTCTCAATAAGCCTTTACGTTGGAGCCGTCATAGAATCTGAGGCCTGACCCACCGGCGTGCAATTGAAGAGGGAAGCAAAGTTGCCAACCGTGATTGGGTTAATTACCATGCATGCAGTCTGTCGTATAATTTCCATGTTGTACCCGATAACAATACAAGAACACTGCCGGCCCCAGTGGCTCAGTCGGATGCGCGTCTGACTGGTGATCAGGAGGACGCGGGTTCGACTCCCGCCGGGGTCGGCAACATTCTTTCGTGGAGATTGATCATGAAATCTTTTCTACGGTCATTCTCTCCCTTCCGCTGATTCAAGAAGGGCAGTTGTCAGTTTCTGGCGAAAGAATGTGCACTGTACTGGTTAACCGCTTACGTATAAGCCTGCCCAGGAAAGTGTTGATAGGTAAACTGACCGGCTCAAAAATGACCTTAATAGTGTTGACTGGGCCGTAAAACTCCAATACAAACAAACAATACAAGAACAAATCAGCCACAAGAAGTGCGCAATTCGTACCCATCGGAATACCCACAATTTGTCTAAATAACTTAGTACCGAATCTAATATAAATATTGTCAAGTAGAAAGGTGAGGGCATCACACACTTTCTGACATGACCAAAGTGTATAATTCTTATGCTCTTTAGAAGTGAAAAATGCATTTCTGACATTACATGCAAGATAGAGAGAATCTTCTTTGTGAAAAGCCCATTCAATTAAATCATTAAGCTTTTCTTTTGTAAGATAATGGGGAAGTGTAGTGTAATGAGTGGAAAAATCGTAAGTAGACAGACTTGAAGCACGAAAATGTCTGGATTTCAATTTATTTAAAACCTCATTCGAATTTTTTATAGACCAAAACAGATTTCTTCCTGATCTTTCAAAGACTTTATCACAATATTTAATCACACGCGTTTTAATAGCAGTGAGACAAGAAATTAATAATTTAGAAAGTTCAGTGGTAGTGCAAGAGCTAGAATGTGCAATAAACCGTGCTTTGTAAGGTCTTTTATGAAGTTTTGGTAACCAGTATAGCGTAGGAAGCTTGTCTTGGCCTTCGTTAACACAAACAGCAAACTTGGTGGCTGAATGACAAACATGTTTATCTACTATAGCTCTCTCTTCAGCTAAAGGCTGAAGTTTATAGGCCTTAGTACCACCAAGCTCCTGCTTAAGCGTGTTAACATAGTGGAGCCGTCACACAACGACGACGTTGTTAGCGGCCTTGTCTGCAGGGGCCAAAACAAACTTCTTATGAAATTCTTGAATACCTAGTTTAAGATGACGTAAAGACGTCTTGGGCTTAGGATGTAATAAGTTAGTATTTTGAGAATAGAAAGAAATGCGTTTATTCACTAGTTTTAAAATGCTAAGTTTCAAGTCCTTAAGGGCTTTATGCTCAACATACTCTCGCTTACACCATCGATTACCGAATTCATTCAAGGAAGCAGCGATTTCATCTCTACATTGACTGAAATCAATTTTAGAAGGAAACCGATATTTCGGTCCTTTAGAAATTATATTCCTTATCCTAGAATCAGGAATAATTTTCAAATTGCCAGTAATTACATGACCAGCAGCAGGATAGCAATACTTTGAGTTTTTACATCACGTGAATCAGGAGTATTAGTATCAATATCAAGATCTGAAACAAGTTTATTGAAATTAAAAATGATAGATCTAACAGGTTTGTTATATTTATAGCAAATTATAGGTGTTTCAGTATTTTGAAAATAAGCAGGAATGGAAGAAAGCACCGATCTCCCACGGAAGATACTGGGCAGATCTATAAAATCCATACCCTTATTAATGAAGGATATTTTGAAGAAATGGTGTTTATGATTAATTTCAGAATCAATGTAAGGACGGAGAGTATGCTGAGTAAAGCTTCTAGTTAAGAGAGCCGCATCATATAACTGATGAGAACTATCGTAGAATTTATTTGGCTCGGTGTCCAGAAGACGTAAAACAGAAACGGGTAATGAACTTAAAAATGAAAGCATAGAGTGGCGTCCATGATTTAATAATATAATTGACAGTCACTTCAGTCTAGTATTGTTTCGTTTAAACGCACGTGATTTACGTTTAAAGTTACCATTTTTCCTGATGCCGTGAGATCTAGTTCTGCGTTTTCGACATTCCAGGAGCGAGAAAATATCAAAGTCCGGCATTCTGGAAATATTACCCTCATGATAAATGTTGTCATTAAATCCCAGTGGAAAAGGGGTCTGTAAAAATTTAATCCATTTCTGTCCAGCTTCATGTCTTTTGATTATTTTGAATCTAGATGTAGAATTTGCATCGTAATAAAGTTTTTCCACTGGTTGTATAACAATGTTATTTACAGAATGACCTGTACGTCGAAAGTGACGGTACAAGAAAGTGTCAGTTTTCGTAGGTTTACTCATTCTACGATAGTGCTCGTTCAATGTAGTTTTAAGCATGCTGTTAGTTTGACCGACGTACTGCATATTACAGTTTGCAGCACGTCATGTAATTAGATAAATTATATCTGTAGACTGTCATGTCAAATCAGACATGTTAACAACAGAGAAGCGTCTACCGTTTACAGATGAAGTAACGGTAGACGCAGTGCTCAAGTTCGGTCGTTTTCATTGCTGCGCGGAGGAGTCATACAGCCCAATCAGTATCCACAATGCAAGCGGTAGGTAAAAACCATCCTATTTGCCAAAACGTTGACCCTTTGGCATTTAGGATGAATTTCAAGATCATTTATTTATGCATCACAGCTAATATGGTTAATGAAACCGTACAATTTAACTTTCGTTAGCAATAGCTTTAAAAGGAAGATCGTTTTAACAGTAATAGCTTTCCATGCAATCCTCCGCTTTCCTTCGAGTCATTTAATTGCAAATAAAACATGGCGTCTAATAAAGTATTTAGTTGTTGCCAATGTAAAATGAATGTGAACAATTGCCTTTTCTAGATCAAAGAGCATCCTCTTATAAATATCATCTTCTATTTTCGCTTACAGACTGCGAATATAAATCAATATACGTGTTGGAAATGCGTTCCTCTGAGATTAACCTTTTTGAAAAGTGTTTGCTCACTTGAAAATATGATAACACGCCCATTTTCTCTTATGCTGTGATGTTTTTATGTTTGAATGAAATATTCTTACTTTTTACTTACTTCTGCTCAAATCATTGATTCTGGGTGCTCGGACGAATCGCTTCGGTAAAGTAGTGTAAATCAGGAGGTGTAAACCACTACCCATCATCTATATTTTTAGTCAGAAATAAAATAATGTATACCCGTGTCAGCTTCCTTTCTCTCTGTATGAAGGGAAGTTATTTTTGGCATTCATTACACGGACTTGTTAAGGCAACATTGGCATAATCAAAATAGAAGTTAAGGATATGATCAGAATGGTTAAAATTAACCCGGACCTCCCATCAGAAACACCAAAGGGAACCAAACACGAACAGAAAATAACTTGACCCTAAAGGAAACATTACTAGCGGAAAGCCAAAAGAACAGATACTTTCCCACAAAATTGCCAACTGTCTATCCAAACCAAAACTAAGCGATACACACACTCAGAGACGAACTATAACAAAAATAAACCGCGACGAAAGGACCGCATTGGAACGGCTTCGCTATAATAAGATGAGTTATGAGACGACGACGAAGTTGGGGACCTAAGTTGGATGGGGAAAGTTATGTTTTATTTTTTTTTCTGTAAAACAGCCAAACAGAGTGCATTAATTAAAATAGAACCAGAAAGTACCCTTTAGAACCATTGAAGATGAATTTTTGTTTTAAGTGTTTTCATTTGAAAAAAAACAGTTCCAATTTTGCAGGTTTTGTCCGAAAAAAGAATCTTATGTAAAAGAGCTTAACAGACTGGAGAAAATGAAAGAGAACCAAAAGATGCCCCTAAGATTAAATCAACAAGATATACTGTTTTCAAGCATTTCCACTGTAAAAAAATCTATATTTGATAAAAAATCTACAAACTTCCAAGTAATAACTATGTATCACAGGCGATACATATCCGCTCGCACCAGACAACTGACAATTAGCCTAGACTACCATTCGTTTAAAGTTACATTAAATCCATCAATAAATGTAGTTGCTAGGGTAATGACATAGTTTAAAAAAAAGAAAGAAAGAAAAGCCAGTGAATCTGAGCCTAGGATCCTGAAAGTCGAACTTGCTTCAGATAATATTAAACGCAGCATTTGTGTGACTTAAAAGTACATATATAAATGCGATGACAATGTTTTTTTTATTAATATTTTTTTTATAAATCGACACAGAGACCTTGACATTGAGACCAGGACCCCGAAAGTCGAACTCATTCGAGATATTATCATACGCAACGTTTGTGTAAAGTTATATGAAAATCTATCAATAAATGTTGGAGTTAGAGCGATGACAAAGTTTTTTTAAAAAAAATATCCACAGTGACCTTGACCTTCAGCCCCGGACCCTGAAAGTCGAACCCATTCGAGATATGATCATACCCAATATGTGTGTGAAGTTATATTAAAATACATCAACAAATGAAAGCACTAGAGTGATGACAAATTTTTTTTAAAAATAGCCACAGTGACCTTGACCCTCAGACCCTGAAAGTTGAACTCACTCGATATATCATCATACCTAACAGTTGAATGAAGTTATCTTAAAATACATCAATAAATGTAGGCGCTAGAGCAATGGCACAGTTTTTTTTAAATAGCCACAGTGGACTTGACCTTGAGCCCCAGACCCTGAAAGTTGAACTCACTCGATATATCATCATACCCAATAGTTGAGTGAAGTTATCTTAAAATCCACCAATAAATGTATGCACTAGAGCAATGGTAAATGTTTTGTAACAATAACCACAGTGACCTTGACCTTGAGCCCAGGACCCTAAAGTTGAATTCGCTCGAGATATCATCCTGCCCGACATTTGTGTAAAGTTATATTAAAATTCATCAATAATTGAAGGCGCTGGAGAGATAGCAAAGTTTTCTAAAAATAGCCACAGTGACACTGACCTTGAGCCCCAAACCCTGAAAGTCGAACAAAAAAGTAAAGAAAAATAACACTCCACCGGTAATTGAACACACGACACTTTGATTCAGAGTCCAAAGCCCTATCAGTTGCACCAAAGTGCTTGCAGGTAAACTTTAACAAAGGAAAATAAGGGAGGTAATACAGAGGAAAGTATTAACTTCTCAAAAACTGGGAAATGGAGTAAAAAAGAATATGTAAAATATTGATTTTTACCGCTAACGCCGACGCCGACATCGGACGCCGGGGGCATAGCAATAGCTCTGCCTTTATTTCGAAAGGCGAGCTAAAAAGTAATGTCTGCCTCTGTAAACCACGGTTTTCTCTATATAAAGTAAAATCTAAGTGGGTGATCATTACACGGAAATATTATCGTGATGTCTGTGTTATGGCTGTCCTTGTAAAAACACCATTTTATCATATGACGTCGCGTCTGAGAGTGTAATAACGCCATGTAATATTTTCGATAATCCACTAGTGGATTAAATATGCAAATTAGCTAGATGCGTCCCGCAACTTTACATGTACGTCCTTAACGACGTCGCGTTTACTAATGGCGGAATATTGATATTTTTGTAAATAGTCGTAAATAAATTGCGTTTTAAATATCATATGATAAACAGAATCTTGCATTCGTGATTATGTATTATTGAATTTTTTAAACTCGTTGAAGAAAACTTGTTTAATAAATTTAATAATACATGAACACTCATGTTAGATCCTCTATATATACAGAGGAAAGTGGTGTTGATAACTCGTACGTTTAATTTTATTCTTGCAGATATTTTTTTCCAGAAACACATCAAGATTAGGGTTTCGCTTGTTAGGTGTTTATTTGTGCTCATTGTTTTTTTTTTTTTTTTTTTGCTCCGTCTTCTTTTTCTTGTCGCAAGGGTGGACTTGACTTTTGATTATGGCTCTTCCTGAATTTTACTTTGTGATATATGCAAAAATCCCACTATCACCGTTGTGTTGCCCAAATGCCCATCTTAAATTTAGTATCAAAACAAGAAGGAAGCCCATATTCTTTACTCACGTTTGTTCAGCAATAAAAGCCGTGATCCATTTTTTCAAAACCAACCAATAAAGCCTAGATTCAAGCAACTAAATGATGATTTTTATGTCCCCGATAGCGATTGCGGGTCACATATTGATTTTGCCCTGTCTGTTTGTTTGTTTGTTGGTTTGTACATGGACAACTTTAACGTTGGCCATAACTTTTGAACGGTTGGAGATAGAGATTTCATATTTGGCATGAAGGTTTTTTTGTGACAAGTGCTTCACATTCATGCAATAAAAAATTAACCTTTTACCTTGACCTTGACCTTTGACCTACATAAAAGAAAAAGTTAAAATTGGTCATAACTTTTTAACCGTTTGAGATACAGCCTTCATATTTGGCATGTAGGTTCCTTGTAACAAGAGCTTAACATTCATGCAAAACATTTTGCAGGAATGTCCTTGATCTTTGACCTACTTAAAGGGAAAAAAATAACATTTTGGTCATAACTTCCAAACCCCGTTTGATTTTGGGCCTTCATATTTGGCATGTAGGTTCCTTATGATAAGAGCTTTACATTCATGCAAATTGTTTTTAACATGACGTTGACCTTTAACCTACTTAAAAGAGCAAATAAAATTGTTCATAACTTTTGAATCGTTTAAGATAGCGCCTTCATATTTGGCATGTAGGTTCCTTGTGACAAGAGCTGCAAAATGTTTTGACCTGTGACCTTGACCTATGACCTACTTTAAAGAAATAAATATTATTGTTCATAACTTTCGAACCGTTTAAGATAGAGCCTTCATATTTGGCATGTAAGTTTCTTGTGCCAAAGGCTTCCCACTCAAATCAAACATCTTGACCTGTGACCATGACTTTGAACTGTGACCAACTTTGAAAAATAAAATGACCATGCCCGGGGACATATTCGTGTTTCACAAACTCATCTTGTTTGATTTATTTTTTCTTTTTCATTTTTGCAGAGGAAACATTTCAGCACCTATAGTGAACTCTGACATTCTGTCGAGTAAAGTACTCAATGTTAACAAGAAAGCCTTCATTGCTTTAACTCATCCAGTCAAACTTGTTTTCCGACTTCAGGTAAAGTGAAATAGATATTGTCAGTTGATAAAAAATATATGCTTTGCTTAACTTGCTCACAATACTTAAGACCAATTGTAGAGATGCAGTCATTGGTATATTCCTATACTTTTCTGTGCAGCTTCCTATAATAGTGATTATTAATATGCCAGCAATACTACCAGTTTCAAATCTTTAATTGTTAGACAGATCAAGAAGTCATATTATATTTTTTATTTTAACTTTCTTCTCGATACAACAACCGGGATCACAATGACAACTTGCATTATTTCGATAGCAGGCGCGCAAGCACTCGCGGAAACTAATTTTTCTATACGTTATCTTTGTGGGTATTTCTTCCTAAATAGAAGTAAATCCAATGGTCAGGAATCGATACAATTACCCTACACCTCCCATCAGAGACAAAAAAATGGAAAGAAACATAAACATGAAATAGCTAGATCCTAATGGAAACACCAATAGGGGAAAGCCAAAAGGGCATTTACTTTCCCACAGAATGGCCAATTGGCTATCCAAAACATAAAGATATAAGCAATACACACACTCAAAGACGAACTATATCAAAAATAAACCGCGACAGAAGAACCGCATTGGAACGGTCAGTGAAAAGTACATGTATTTCACTGGTGGGCTTATATCGATTTTACGCGGCCGCAATTTTCGCTCTTACATCAAGAAAACACTGGAGCAAAAGAAAACTTACAGTTATACTCCGATGGGCCCGACCAGAGACAGAGCAACATCACATAGAATTAAATTTTAATTTCAAGTAAACCTTTACGCTGGAGCCGTCATAGAATATGAGGCCTGACCCACCGGCGTGCAATTAAAAATGGGAGTAAAGTTATAAACCATGGTTGGGGTAAACACCATGCATGCAGTTTGTCGTATAACATATAAACCCATCCTCTGATTTTGGTCGGGCCCATCGGAGTCTAACTGTTGGTTTTCTTTGGCTCCAGCATTTCAGTGGTTTCTTGCTGTCGAGTCCTCGCCGTTGTTTCGTCTCTGTTGTTGTTTGATTTTTGTGTTCACGGAGATGTTGCACTGATGAGTTAGGAGGCCTTCATGCGGACTTAACAAATTATTTGTCTTAATCGCGACGGAAGTAAGGGCGAGGATTGTGGCCACGTAAAATCGATTTAAGCCCCCCCCCCCCACCCCTCCCAGTGGAATTCGTTTCCGCTGACCGTTCCAAGGCGGTTCTTCTGTCGTGGTTTATTTTTGTTATGGTTTGTCTTTGAGTGTTTGAGTTGCTTATATTATTTTATTTTGGATAGCCTATTGGCCATTTTGTGGGAAAGTATCTGTCCTTTTGGCTTTCCGCTATTGATTTTTTCCATTAGGCTCTTTTGTTTCATGTTTGTTTTTCTTTCCTTTTGGTGTCTCTGATGGTAGCTGTAGGTTAATTGTATCGATTCCTGATCATTGCCTCCACTTCTACTTTGGGTTGTATCTAAACCATTCGTAATTATAACGCCAAATATTTGGGGCAACAATTTTTTGTATTGCCTCCACCCTAGGTTTTAATTCAACGTTTCCTACTAGCTGCATTATGCTCCTTTTACTGACTAAAATTGTGTACCCCGTTTTCTGGCGTAAAATCCTTGTCTACAACTTCATTTCTTTTTTCACGATAGCAAACAAGGAATTATGTTAGAGTCACTGTCTTATGAGATGTTGCATATGTACGACGAGAACAACAAGGGACCCAGAACTGTTCTCTGTGGGATCAGACAGGCCCGGTATTCGCTTTGAACAAGACGTTTTGTTTTCTATAACCAAGAAACGAATTTATTCACTCAAGTCTATTTCTGCTAATACCACTTGTTATTGATGTGGGATCGTCTTTCGTTTGATTTTACTGTTGTTGGAGATGCACCACTGATTAGTTAAACCTTTACGCGGACTGAACAAATAGTTTGTCTCAACTGCGGCAGAAACAAGAGCGGGGTTGTGGTCCGTTCGATTTAAGACCTTTAGTAGTTTATATTACTGACTCTTCCAACGCGGTGCTTCTGTTGTGTTCTATTATCATCATTTTCGTCTTTGCATGCGTGCCCCATTATCGTTTTATACTTTGGATGGCCGTTTCTAGCAAAGAAACTGTCCTTTTGGCTTGTTTGCCTGTCACGTTTTAATCATGGCGACGTTGTTTTATGTTGGTGCTTATTTCCCTTTAATTGGTTTGGTTTTATGACCCTTTCAAGATTATTTCACTTATTTCGAGCCAATCGTTTATCATAGGTGGGCGGAAACCAGAGTACCCGGACATAAACAACGTAACATTCCACTGCAGATTTTGGCGTCAAACATGTGACCCGAGGGAGGCTCAAACCACCGCGTTAAGAGACTAATGATTAAATCAGCATGTTTACCCACTAGACCACGGACACCCGTTTCTTTCCATTAGGTGTGGAGGGAAGGTGTAAAGTATTTTTTTCGAATCCTGATCTTTGTCTTCACTTTTATTCTGCAAATTAAATATTGCTAACAAATATATAATTTCTTTTTCCAGAATTCCACATTATCTAAACAATTTCAACAGCAATGTGTTTTCTTGAATATGACTGTCACGTAAGTACATACCGCCTAATTGTAATTGCGATCTTATCAGCATGCAGCTTCAGGTGGTCGATTCATCTGGCATAATTTCTGCCTTTCAACAAGGGAAGTTTCTTGTACGCAGAGATGAAACCGACCGCACACGAGTACTGGTAAACCGCTTAGAGGATCTAAGCGTACCCAGCTAAAGTGGGACGAGTCGGCCCTCGATGCTTATAAACCATATCGATTTCATTGGGCGACAGGGCTTGAGATGTCATTTCATCTCGATGTCGGGTAAAAGTCCCACAATATTGGAAGCAACGTCTTAAAAATGACATATGCAGTGTTGACAAGGGCGTTAAACCTCAAATAAAACAAAATTTCGTTGATTTTTCTATAAATGTAGTCCCTCAGTATACTCGTACAAGAAAGAATTTACTTCTCAACAACAAATTGTTTTCTTATTAATAGACCTGAGCTAAGTTGTTCAAAGCTCCGTAAGCGTGCTAAGCTGGTTAATGATCCAATTGTAAACTATTCTAGCAAGTACAATAGCTAATGGTATTTTATATCTGGCTGAAAAATGTGAGTCTTTTAACTTTGCAAAAGC
The DNA here is from genome assembly GCA_963580285.1 of Lucinisca nassula. Taxonomy (NCBI): domain Eukaryota; kingdom Metazoa; phylum Mollusca; class Bivalvia; order Lucinida; family Lucinidae; genus Lucinisca; species Lucinisca nassula. Next base: position 64,842,816 of record OY757015.1, read on the forward strand.
AACTTACATTTCCCAGCAAACTATTATCATATTTCGAATTCCTATATTAAAATGTCAAAGTTTTATCGATACACTGACTACCGACAGTGTCAGTTTTGAACATTCTCATCTAGACTGATGTATGAATGTCATTGGATTGTACCCCTTTCTCCTTTATTCTACTACTTTGTTTTAAACATCTGGACCCGGTTGTATCAAACTTTAATGATAGATTAACCCGTCATTAGCCCGTCATTAATTAACGCTTTTATAATTTCGGTTGTACGAAACTTTTAATGATGCAAGTTCGTCGTTACCGCGTCATTAAACTAATGATGGTACGGGGGTATCATTAACCAGTCATCAGAATCAAAATGGCTGCCAACATAATGTTTGACCAGCTGGGACGCCAAAGGAGAGATCGAGTTTTTAGAGAAAGGACCAACCCGCTTGAAAGTTTGACGGATGAGGAGCTGAGGCGAAGGTATCGCTTCAACAAAGAAAACATAACTTACATCTGTGAGCAGATACGGCAGGCTATTGAACCGAAAACGTGGAGATCAAAGGCACTGAGCGCAGAACTACAGGTACAGTAAGATATTGTTTCTCTTTCTTCTTTGATTTGACACAGCGTGAAGTGTAAACAGCTGCTCCTGGAAGAGTTTATGTGACGTCATATTGAACACCAATAATTGATGACGTATACAATGATCAAGTATAGGTAGCCATACCACCAATTTCTTTAGTCCCCCCCCCCCCCACTCCCCCCCCCCCCCCCAGGAAAAATCTATAGACCGAATTTTCTCTTTTACAACATACTCAATATAAATAAAGTAGATATAATTATTTATGTCCAAATTAGTCTAAGTTGTTGTTTGGTCATTTGTCCATTTTTATTAAAAGAAATATACTCGTTCTTGAGAATGCACTTCGCTAGTCGCTCGTCAAAACACAACGGCTCAACATTTTTAAATTGTTTACAAATATATGGGGTTGTTGGGTGAGGCATAATTGTGTATTTTTGCGTCACTGGGGCGTCCATCCAAATGAGTGGTCAGAGCGTTGTGCAGATTGTAATACCCGGACTGGCCTCGTGTAAGTGAGTGAGTGAGTGTTTTAGTTTTCCGTCCCACCAAAAGTTGAGATCTGAAGGATACGGGACCTCTTGACTCAACCAAAAGTCTGGAGAAGCCCGGATCGAATCGGCGACCTCTGGTTTACAAGGCGAGTCGCATTACCACTACACCACGGAGGCTTCTGACTGGGCTCGTGTATAGGGGCACAGGCTTATAATTCGACCTTATATTCTTATCAACAGAAGCCTCTCGCCTGCTGTTGTCCACGTGACTGTCGTTGGCCATGTACAAAATCCAGGTACTGGCTTTTTATAGCCCCAATGTTCTTCTCCCTCTAACGGAGACTTCTGTATAAAAAATAACATCTAGACTGTGTTGAAGATATTTATTTATGGATTTTTGTTTCTTTGATTTGATGTTTAACGTCCCCGTCAACACTGTAAAGGTAATTTTGGAGACGTTGCTTCCAATTTTGTGGGACTTTTACCTGACATTGAGATGAAATGGCATCTCAAGCCCTGTCGCCCAATGAAACAAATAGGGTTTATAAGCATGGACGGTCATCCTCGCACCGCGTTTTCTGGACAGGTTTAGATCCTCTAAGCGGTTTACCAGTACTAATGTGCGGGCCGGATTCAGCTCTGCGTGGGAGCATCATGCAGCCCATATATTTCTTCAAGCCCCTATGGGCGATGTATTTATGGAGTAAAAAAATGCCCAAGCAATTGTTTGTTTGTTTGTATGATGTGAGGTTTAACGTCCCCGTCAACACTGTAAAGATCATTTTGGAGACGTTGCTTCCGATTTTGTGGGACTTTAACCTGACATTGAAATGAAATGACATCTTAAGCCCTGTCGCCCAATGATACCAATATGGTTGATAAGCATAGACTGGCAGACTCGCACCGCTTTGCCTGGGCAGGCTTAGATCATCTAAGCCGTTTACCAGTACTCGTGTGCTGGTCTGCTTCAGCTCTGCGTGGAAGCATCATGCAGCCCGTATATTTCTTCAAGCCCCGATGGGCGGAGGCCACGCGGCAATACCTATTAAAAATATTAAATAATAAAAAATATACTTTCGGATGAGTTTTTAAACCGATGTCCCGTCTCCGTATGACCTTAGCTGTCGGGGGACGTAAAACTGAAACACTACTTTAAATAAAACATTGCGAGGCATATTGAAATGCGTTCAAAAGTATGTATGTGGATTCTATGGTTTCTTTCTTTCTTTCAGTTGTTAATTGCTCTGCGGTTTTATGCAACCGGGAGTTTCCAGGAAGTCATCGGGGACACTGTTGGTGTCGAGAAATCTACAGTGTGTCGTGTTGTACGAAGGGTGTCCCAGGCCTTGTGCAATTTGCTCCCAAGGTACTGTGTGTGGCCGTCAGCAGAGCAGCGACAACATATTAAGTCTGAATTCTTCAAGGTCGCCGGTTTTCCGGGAGTTGTGGGTTGCGTGGATGGAACTCACGTCAGAATACAGGTAGGCCCTACTTCGTTTCTCTTCTCATCATACAAGAAGCAGGAGATAATAAATGGTCTGTCACTTACCTTACTCAATTGTCCATTACAATTCTGGCACCGGTAGCACAGTCGGATGCGTGTCTGACTGGTGATCAGAAGGACGCGGGTTCGATGCCTGTCGAGGACGCCGACATTCTTTCGTTGAGATTGATCATGAACTTTCTAATACGGTGATTCACTTCCTTCTTTTGATTCAAGAAGGACAGTTGTCAGTTTATGGCGAAAGAATGAGTACCTTTCAGTACTGGTCATGAACAGACTCAATGAAACCGAGTGTGCTATTTTCGTGTATTTGGTGTATTCTTAGCTTCCAAATGATCTAGCTATTCAGAACTTATTTATCTTCACTGCAGCTGGTGCTGTGCCGTGTGGCCGCCGTAGAATGTCTCCCCGTACATCAATCATAGTGCAGATTATATTTTCTGGTCCTTTGGGATCATTGAGTTCATTTATAATCATTTTGAAAATAGAGTTCTGCTTAAGCCGGTGCTAGGGGGCGTGGCGGTGTAGCACATTTCAGTACTGGTCATGAACAGACTCAATAAAACCGAGTCTGCTATTTTCGTTTATTTTGGTGTATTCTTTGCTTCCAAAGGATCTAGCTATTCAGAACTTATTTACTCGTTAACCGCTTACGTATAAACCTGACCATGCAAAATGTGGATAGATAAACTGACCGGATACAAAATGACCTTAAAATTATTGAATGGTCCGTTAAACTCGAAAACATAACCGATACAATTCTAGATCATGGTGCGTAAAGAATGTTTTTCTTCATGACCCGATGGGTGGGGGCTTGAAGTTTCATTGCAAATCTCTTTTATCTAATAGTTCTCTAAATTTGAAAACTAATAAAAGTCTTTAGGTAACTGTTTTTGAAATATTATAAAACCGACCAAAAAGTCAGTTATTTTGTTTGTTTAATTTGAGGTTTTACGTCCCCTTCAACACTGTAAAAGGTTATTATGGATACGTTTCTTCCAATTTTGTGGGACTTTTACCCGACATTGAAATGAAATGACATCTCAAGCCCTGTCGCCTGATGAAACCATTTGAGTTAATAAGCATGGACGGTCCGACTCGCATCGCTTTACCTGGGTAGGCTTATATCCTCTAAGCGGTTTACTCGTGTTCAGTTCGTTTCATCACTGCGTGGAAGCATCATGTAGCAAATCTATTTCTTCAAGCCCCTACAGGCAGGGGTTGCATAAGTTAATTTAAAACAGCAAAATTAATTATCTTTTTAGGCACCGTCGGAGAACGAAGCCGTCTTATGTTAACAGGAAGGGATATCACTCCATTAACACACAAGCTGCATGTGACCATGAAGGTAATTTCGGAAATTATAACAACAGCAACAACAACATTTTACAAGATAGCACATGATACGATGCGGTTAACTATAATTTAGCCAATGAAGTATGATAAAGCAATTGCAAATGTACGTCGATTTTTTATTTGATATCGTCAAAATTTGCTACAGTTACTGTCGGAAACCCAACGTCATGATGTAACTTCGTTTTTCATTGTGTGACATTTCATTTTTAGTATGGGAATTGTGTGTTTGTTAGATTTAAGGTTTAACGTCCCCGTCAACACTAAAGGTCATTTTGGAGGCGCTGCTTCCTATTTTGTGGGACTTTTACCCGACATTGAGATGAAATGACATCTCCAAGTCCTGCCGCTCAATGAAACCAATAGGGTTCATAAGCATGTACGGCCCGACTCGTGTGCACCGCTTTGTCTAGGCAGGCTTATATCCTCTATGCGGTTTACCAGTACTCGTGTGCTGGTCGGTTTCAGCTGTGCGTGAAGGCATCATGCAGCCAAATCTATTTCTTCAAGCCCCGATGGGCAGGGCCGAGTTAATATGTCATAGTTATTGAATGGAACTGTTTAATATGAAAATTACTGATCAATGAAATCGTCATCTTCTCGAACGTGTGATTTTATTGGCCAAGTGAATAACAAAAAAAATGTAGGACAAAACCAAAAACATAACTACTACGCCGAGAATATTGCTTACCACATGAAGTAAACTTTTATTGGCAAATGCAAAGGTTTATTTTATATATCTACACATATTTAGTTGCTTATTTTAATGTTCGTCTATTTAGGAAAGTTCATAGATGTAGTGGCGCGCTGGCCAGGAAGTACCCATGACAGCCACATCTTCAGAACCTGCCAATTAAGAACAAGACTGGAGAGCCATAGAGGCCTGCAGAGTGGTATTCTTCTCGGAGACAGTGGCTATGCATGCAGACCTTATCTTATGACGCCTTATTTGCGGCCCTCCACTACAATGGAAGAAAGGTTCAATGTGTCACACAAGAAAACTAGAACACAAATTGAACGTGCTTTCGGGTTGTTGAAAAGGCGATTTCATGTGTTACATGGTGAAATTAGAATGGCCCCGGAAAGAGTATGCAGCATAATTGGTGAATACATACTTCATTATACTTCAACATTAGTTGTAAATTGTATGAGCAGTTCTTATTATAAGGAAGGCGTTAATTATAGTATATTGCAATTGTCTGATATCTATATTTATCATATGTCGTCGTTGATTAGTAGTGGATAAGGTCGTGTAATAAAAATCGCATGACCACATGTACAATTAAGTAACGTCATGTCGACGTCCATGTCAACCGTGCAATGTTGTAGTAAAATTGTCAAATTTAAAGGCAATAAAATCAGATTTAAAGTGGTCATATGATAAACACAACCTTATACTCGTAGTCAGTTTATATGAAATTTACGAAATTCGCAAAATGCTCGTTTTATATATTTCATATAAAATAACCACTCGTGTAAGATCCTCTTTGCATATATCCAGTGTCTTACGAACAAAAAATAGGTCCGAAGGCTTCTTCTTTAGTTTGGAGGTAATCTGTAAAGCAATTCAAATCACAAGCGAGTATCCAGCAAACTGTCAATTATTACTCAACAGTTCACATACGGTAGCTTATCTTGAAAATCGACAATAACATATAATCATATGACCTCGTTGATAAGCAGTGGATAACGTCGTGTAATGAAAATTGAAGGACCACACGTGTAATAACACTTTGGCGGGATTAAGTAACACCATGACAAATGCATTTTTTCGTGGAAAAATAGTCAACTTAACAGGGTATAAAATCCAATTTAAAGTGGTCATATGAAATAGAGAATCTTACACGCGTGGTCATTTTATATGGTATTTATGAAACTCGCCGAAGGCTCGTTCCATAAATATCAAATGAAATGACCATTCGTGTAAGATCCTCTATATAATACATTGGCACAAAAACAAAAGTCTATTTATAGTAAGTAAGTAAGTAAGTAAGTAAGTAAAGTCTTTATCATGTGATATTTAAAACTACGGAACCCGGGAAGGGACAGACATGATTTTTTTATTTTTTATAAGTTTTGCGCACAAGATAATATCTGGTGTGGACAAGTTATAATCTTATTCCGACAACATACTACCTTGTGCGCAATAGATAACGGTATTATCTTGTGGTGACAATATATTACATGTATATTGTGCAGACAACATAATAGCTTGTTTGTACAATATATTATCTTGAATGCACAAGATATTAATTTGTGTGAACAAGATATTATCTTGTGCGAACAAGATATTATCTTGTTCGCACAACTTAATATCTTGTGCGGACAAGATATTATCTTGTCCAAACAAGATAGTAAATTGTGCGCACAAGATAATATGTTGTGCGAACAATATAATATTTTGTCTGCACAAGGCAATATTTTGATCGCACAACATCCCAAAATCTATGTCGAGCAAACAAGATAATATGTTGTGCGAACAAAATAATAAGTTGTCCGCACAAGATAAATTAAGTTGTTCACACAATATACTATCTTGTGCGCACAACATATTATTTTGTCCGCACAAGATAATATCTTATTCTCAACAGTTAATATCTTGTGTGCACAACATATTTAAAAACATGTCCTTTCGCGGGTTCATTATAAAACGCAATTTATCCGTAAAAAATGGTAATATTCCGCCGTGTTATGTTTCATTTTACGAGCGAGATTGTTTCATATTTAATAGGTGCGTGTGTTGTTCTTCACAACATGGCCATTCTCCTACGAGAACCACTGCCCCAAGAAGATGAACCTGAACAGGATGATAATGGTGACATTGATGGTGGGGTACAGCCAGCTAATGATGGCAGAAGGATCAGAGAATATATCACAAGAAACTATTTTTCAGTGAATTAAATATGCAAATAAATTAGATATGCTCCGTAACGTTAAAAAAACGACGTCCTTTACGACGTCGCATTTATTATCTCATCTGGAGCGGTGATCTAGCTCCATGTAAGATTTTGTCTTGGCATGTTGTCCGTCGTCTATCGTCCGTCCATCCGTCATTAACTTTTTTCATTTTCGACATATCATCCTTAAACGGATGTCAGATTTGTTTGTTTGTTTGATTTGAGGTTTAACGTCCCCGTCAACTTGTAAAGGTCATTTCGGAGACATTGTGAAAAGTTAACGACGGACGGACGATGCACGGACGACATGAGAACAACTCTATAAGTAATTTACGCTTTTGATCTTATTCTATATATTACTTGTATGTCAAATTTGTAACCATGTTTTTTGGTGAATTGTGTAATAAATACAGTCGAACTTCGATAGCTCGAACACCTTTTGGGCCTCTAAAATCTGTTCGAGACAGGGGGAATTCGAGCCACTGAGGGTTACTGCCAGGATGCATAACGAGATACTTTTAGACATCTTTTCGGTGTTCCATAATGAATATGTATGCTGTGTGTACTCATTAGAATCGCCTCATCGAGGCGATTCTAATGAGTACACACAGCATACAGTTGTAAGATAAAAGACTAAAATCTCCTTAATTATCCCCCGCTAGTTCTTATGTACATGATTTCGCTAGGGGCTCAAGGATGGGTTCGACTCATCCATGGTATACGAGCCATCAGTGTTCGAGCCATCGAAGTTCCACTGTATGTTTAAACCAAAGGCAGGTACAAACGATAGCTCTGTACTACCAAACTATACGCATCCAATCTGCACCAACGTAATCTCTTCATGAATCCTTATTCGGACTAAGCTGTTCAGAAACTTTATCATATGCATCAATATAACATGCAGATTCATTTTTGCTAAAAGGCCATGTGATATGGTAGACAAAATGGTCAACACGGTACTATGTAATATATCAGCAGCCTCATCCAGGTGAGCGAGTCTGACACACTTAGTTAATGGTGGAATATTGACATTTGTAAACAAATGCGTGTTATATGTTAAACATAATCTTGCATGCCTGGTTGAGTATGATTTAATTTAATAAAATTGCAGAGGAAAATGCGTATATTGACGTTAGAAGCCTCGCATGTTATCCCTTTTCATCAGCTCATTAAATAAATACAATCATACATGAACAATCATGTCAAAGGCATAAAATAATTAGGCACTATTTTATTCTAGTTCTTTCGCCAACTTCTTGTTTAACATCTCATAGTACTTAATCTGTTGAATGATTTTCTGTTTCTGAAGTTGGAGAACTTCAAACTGAGCCTCCGTGACATCTTCTGGCTTGATCTTTCTTTTTCTCTGTCTACATGTTTCCTCTTTGCTACTGGAAGGTTGTCTGAAATTATAATACTCCTATTGAATTATAATTCAAAGGTCTTGAGAAACGCAGCTTGTTCAATTTTACCATGACATTGTGAGCAATCTGGATGGGGCCATAAATCGTGGCCACAAACAGACTGACTTGATCATCATGGACTTTGCTAAGGCCTTTGACAAAGTACCGCACAGAAGGCTATTACATAAACTGGAGTACTATGGGATAAGAGGATCCACGCATAGGTGGATTAGCTCATGGCTCTCTGGGCGCTCACAACAAGTTGTACTTGATGGCCAAGCGTCTGATCCAGTCCCTGTTTTATCTGGAGTCCCCCAAGGTTCGGTCCTTGGACCGGTCCTTTTCTTGGTCATATCCTTAATTCAAATAGCGCAATAATGTACGAAAGGCCATCTGATAATTCGCAATGACTTGTGTCTTCCATAATTTGATCGAGTCTATAGCCAACAACGTTCAGAAACATTATTATTAAATGACAATGACTTTTACCATTCTCATCCGTGCAATATGGTGCATTTACACAGGTCCATGATATTTTTCATATTTTTTACTGCTAATACAAAATAATTGTTTTCATTATAACAGCCTCATTTAGGCGTTCCTAACGAGAACCCGAAACTTATGTATTTGAGCAGAAAAAATAGAACAAGGGGGCATATAACACACCTAATCCTAATTGTAGAATCGGACCAAACCTGTGGCCTACAATGTGATTACAAGGTTTATCTATGATTTGACCTATTGACATACTTTTTTGACCCGACATGACCCATATTCAAACTTGAACGAAACATTGTCAAGATGATCATCCATATCAAGATTGATGATGCTCGAACCAAAAACTGTGGCTTTTAGTGTGTTCACAACGTATTTCTATGGTTTGACTTACTGACCTACTTTTTGACTCAATATGACCAATATTCGAATTTGACCGAATACTGCTAAAATTATATTTTCACCAAGCTGTCCTTCCATTCTGCTGACTTATTATGCTACATCCTGCTGCTTTTCTTCCACCACGATAACCAAAGTCTGTTTTATTACGTTGTCCTGACATCCAACTAGCTCCCCATCACCTCCCCCATCCCACTAGAAAACCTTTTTCAGTTGATATTGTTCGGGATAATTTGGTTAGTAGTGAGTTTAACGGCACTGTAAGCACTATATGTCATTGTTGAGTCGGATTGTTTGGGATAAAGTCATATGTTAGATATGATAGAAAACATTATACTTACGGTGTCTGAGCTGTTTCTTTCTGAACTTGCTGGATACCGCAAATCGGTCCATTGCTCTTCTCAGTTTCATCTGTTGTTTCATTGGATACTGGAGGGCAATCCCCCATGGCGGAAACGGCATCACTGATGAATTGTGAACTGAAGGGCGATACACATAAGGAGTCTGACGAGAAGAATTGAACGGTTTCTTCTTCTGTACCTATCAAAATACAAAAAATACGATAATGGTAAGAAGTTGATAATCACGCTTAAGTTGATAAATGCCCCCGCCACAGGCCTAACTAGATCAATAACTAGACTTATGAAGACAGGCAGGCATTTTAAATGCAATATTCTCCATGGAACTTACGGTCGAATGTCGTTCATGGAACCGTTGCAAGTTTCAAAGACGCATGCATTTTTTTTTTAATTGACCAAACATACAGTTTTTGAGCAATGATGTACACCTCTATATGCCACAGGTCAAGATGCTATGGGTGTGTGCATGTTTATTCTGATCGCATTTGGAAAATCAAAGCACCGTCAGCAAGATATTGAACTAGGAAAATAGTCATGGGCATAGAATTAGACTGTTTCGCTTAACCTTTAAACTGATGTCTTTTATGCTGACAGTGTAGACCCTGATCAGACGTCGCGGTTTGGCTTTCAACAAATTCGGTGTTATAATTTCTAGTCCTTTGGAACATTAAATCCATTGTGTTTTGTTTGATCTGAGGTTTAACGTCCCCGTCAACACTGTACAGTTCATTTTGGAGTCGCAGCGTTCAATTCTGTGGGACTTTTTCCGATATTGGGATGAAATGACATCTCAAGCCCTGCCGCCCAATGAAACAAATATGGTTTATTGGCATGGACTGGCCGAGTTGCACCGCTTTGCCTGGGCAGGCTTAGATTCACGTAGCGGTTTACCACTGGGGTCGGTTTCCGCTTGAAAACATCATGCAGCCCATATATTTCTTAAAGCCAAGATGGGAGGGGGCCGAATTCCATTGTGAAATCTTTAATATAAATAAAGGTAACTGCTGAGGCCTAAGTGACCAAAACTAGCTATTGCGACACAAAAACAATTTGTACACGCAATAGTTTTCAGTTCTGTTATGTAGTTCCTGCTTCGAAACGATTACCTTTTTATAAAACACCATACAGTTTTGTTAAGTCTGTCGAATATTTCCATTGTAGGTTATATATATACATGTAACTCTCTAAACTAGAAATGACTAGCAATGACAAAAGTAACACGACTTTCTATATGCGTTACATGGATCTCGCACAAATCACTGGTTAACATATGTACATTAGCAATGTAAAACTACTGTGCTTATCAACTTTAGTCCGGCACACAAACAGTCGTTCCAAAAAACGTAGCATGCGAATATATACATGTAGTAGAGTAGTAGAGTTACCTGTGGACAGATACAGTGACACATAATTTGCATGTATAATCATTATAACCGCTAACAAGAGACAATATTCAAAGTGACACAACATAATTTAAATTGATTGTTTCTCGATCGACACAAATTTACTAAGCACAGAATTCCTTCAGTGCTGATGTCAATGTACCTACCACTGATTTGTAGGAATACCAGTAACGGTAATTTATGGAATATAGCGGTGGAACATTGTCTGTGTGCATTTGCCGGAACATTGGCAAACAGTTTAGACCAGATCAGACGGCACACAAGAAGACTCAGCATAATGTGGCGTATTATCAAGGTATACTTTGTTTGAATATAGTACAGGAATTAAAGAGTTCACTGGAAATGCTTTTTTTTTCAGAGATAATCGATCCACCGATACTTTCAGTGATTTACTGCCCCTGGTCATCATGCCGTATTTTTATACGAGGGCTGATTGATATGTTGTGAGCTTCATATTGAAGGATTTGATTTTTGTCGGACATTTTGTCCACCCCCGCCCATTGGGGCTTAAAGAAATATATGGGCTGCATGATGCTTCCACGAACAGCTGAAACCGACCGCACACGAGTACTGGTAAACCGATTGGAGGATCTAAACATGCCCATGCAAAGCGGTGCGACTCGGCCCGTCCATGCTAATAAACCCTATTTGTTTCATTGGGCGGTATGGCTTGAGATGTCATTTCATCTCAAGGTTGAGAAAAAAGTCCCACAGAGTTAAAAGCAACGTCTCTAAAACGACCTGTACAGGGTTGGCGGAGATGTTAAACTCAAAATCAGCAGCAACAACAACAGTGGTTTCAGTGGTCTTATTCCATATGTATATATTCGTTGTTTGACTTTATTTATGTATTACGGCACCTAAAGCGTCACACTAAGTGTCCGGTAAGGCGTTTTATCAGTTACCCTCTATATTGATTGCATTGCAGTACACTGACATGATAAAGATATGCTATCTCAGGACAAGTGAGATTTATCATGTCAACATGACATTGCACTTTCATGAATGAACCGGGAACTAGAAAGAATGGCAAAACTGGCATTATTACTGCACAAAATGGGAAAATTACTTGGAAAAATATGAAAGGATAAAAAGTATGGTCAGCTTATACAAACTCTATCGACGTGCGGAGTGTTCGGACGCACTGAGGATAATCGATAACTGATCGTAAATTGCTACTTTAATGGTGTACAAGGGGTAAACTGTTAAATATAATACCAGATTCGTGTCATTTGATATCAAGTCTATCAGGCTCGGCTTCGAGAACGCTGGTAGAATCCCTCGACAAGCCTCGCGATTCTACAAGCGTTCTCGAAGTCTTGCGTATTAACTTGATATCAAAAGACCCAAACATGGTATTCTCTATGAAACCGTTTATATACTGCTTATAGATCACGTTTTTTTTTTCATTTTGCATTTAACTTTAAATTTATGTTCGCCCCCACCCATCTGCGCTTGAGAAACAGATAGTAATGCATGGTGCTTCCGAGCAGAGCTGAAATTGACCACATGTTAAATACTGGTAAACCGCTGAGAAGGACTAAGCCTGCCCTGGCAAAGTAATATGAGTCAGACCGTCCAATACATATAAGCAATTTGGTTACATTTGGTGGCAGGGCTCGAGAAGTCATTTCATCTCGATGTCGCGTAAAAGTCCCTAAAAATGGAAGCGACGTTTCCAAAATAACCTAAATAATATTTACCGGGAAGTTAAACCTCCATTCAAACAAAACGAAATATGTAATGTATATGACTTTAATATAATCTCCAATCATTGTTTCGCCCCCCGCCCATCAGAGCTTGGAGAAATAGACTGGGTTACATGATTCTTCCACGCAGAACTGAAACTAACCACAGACGAATACTGGTAAATCACTTAGTACGAAGCAAGGCGGTGCGAGTCAGACCGCACAGTACATATAAGCCTTTCACTTTCATTTGGTGACAGGCCTTGACATGCCATTTCATATCAATGTCGGGTAAAAGTCCAACAAAGTTGATAGCTACGTCTCCTAAATGACCTCAATAGTGTTGATGGGGACTTTCAAACGCAAGTCAAACGCAAACAAAATTTATCATTGGATGAAAAAATTATAATATCACTTTTATCTATCATACTAAACAAAACGAACTCATTTCTGATGAAAAATGTTATTCTGTCTCTCTAAGTGAAGGTCATTGAGAAATGTTTCACAAAACCATTTGTCTGATGGGGGCAATGCATCTCCACCATAAGTATTTAGCACTGGTGACCTCTCGCCAGGACCTGCCCATGCAGGTGATACATGATGTTAATTGGTCTCCTGGAAGTAGTCACCCTTACCATCTGGCACTCTGAGTGATTAAATTCCATGTCCGACATGTACTCCCACGCAGACATGGTGTTTAGATCATTTTGTAGCACCTGGCCACTACCCCCTACCCACCCCCCCCCCACCTCTACTATGGTCAGGCGAACTAAACGGCAAACAATCGGGCCTGTAATTATGACTGTAAGACATTTTTATAGACAAGGAACAGGATCGGGCCCAGTCCAGAGCCCTGAGGCAGTCATGACGAATTCGGAGTGAACCTGATTCCTCAACTTAAAGGATTATCGAACGTGACAGATTAACTAAGAAGGCGTGGATCCAAACCAGTGCTTTCCCATCTTATTTCGTACTGGTGGAGATTCCAAATGAGTCTCGAACTCATTGTAGGATAAAAGTCATACAAACTTGGAAGCAACGTATCCAAACTTGTCTTATTAGTGTTGACGGAACGTTAAACCTCAAATCAAAGTAAGAAAATCAAAACATATCTATCCCAAACTATAGTCCACCACAAAAGCTACCGTTCTCTACCTCCACCTCCACGCCCATCGGTGCTTGAGAAATAAATGGGCTGCGTGATGCTTCCACGCAGAGCTGTAAGCGACCGCACACATGTACTGATAAACCGCTGAGATGATTCAAGCCTGTCCAGGCAAAGCGGTTCGAGTCGGCCCGTCCATGCTTATAAACCCTATTGGTTTCATTGGATGACAGGGATTGAGATGTCATTCATCTATATGCCGGGTAAAAGCCCCACAAAATTAGAAGCAATGTCTCCAAATTCATCTATACAGTGTTTACGGGGACGTAACACCTCAAATCAAACAAACACAAACAAACAGACAAAACCTCCACCTCCATACTGGCTTTTATCATATGACTTCGTTGATAATCGGTGGATATAAACGTTGTGTAACGGAGCTTGAAGAAATATATGGGCTGCACGATGCTTCCACGCATAGTTGAATCCGACCCGCACACGAGTACTGGTAAATAGCTTAGATGATCAGAGTCTGCCCAGGCAAAGCGGTGCGCACGAGTCGGACCGTCTTTGCTTATAAAACCTATTGGTTTCATTTAGCGAAAGGGCTTGAGATGTCATTTCATCCCAATGTAGGGTAAAGTCCAACAAAATTGTAAGCAACGTCTCCAAAATGACCTTTATAGTGTAAACGGAGACGTTAAACATCAAATCAAACAATCTATAAATAGGGAATAAATAGTAAAACGGCGCCCCATAAACACCTCTATCAAGATTATGACGTGTAGTAATGAATGACGTAGTTTTGAATGAACTAGTTTAACATCGAAGAGAGATGACCTAAATATTTTTGAATGCATTCTCTCGAGAAATGTGACATCCATTTGTATAGGATTAAAAATTACATGCCATAGGCCTAGAGGTAAGGTCGTTTTTTTGTTGAAGTTTTTTTTTACCATTTGTGAAACGTGTTCAATTTGTTTTAGGAACAATATCACGTTTAGATAATTTGTGTTTACTTTAGTGACATATCGTATAAGCGATACATGCTGGCATGATCAGATGAAACGTATTAAATTCTCCGTCTGATAAGCATATCAAGATATGTGTACATGTAGATCTATTTCGGAGAGATGAGCAAGGGTCCATGGCACTGTCTCACTCTCGTCATGCTAATAACAACAAGTAAAACAACAACATTCTAACCGGCTAATGATGAATCTATGCCCTGTAGCCCTTTGAAGGAAGGACACGTATCAAACAAAGCTATGACCCTTTCTGAAGTTGGGCTCATTGGCTTTTTAGGGGGACCTCCCCCAGTTTGCTTCCGGTGGAATTCTGTGTCCGCATTCTCCTTCTTCGCTTTCTGATGAATATTGGACCATTTATTTTTTATATCTTTCACCGTCCGATTACATAGCCCAATGGCGTTTACTTCAGTTGTTATCTCTTCCCACAACTTCTGCTTTTTGGCCACCGTAACAGTGTTCGTCAGTTTGGATTGAATCAAATCTTTATGTTTCTCAACCTGTTCCATCAAAACATCTTTTTCACTTTGTTCGAAATTTCTGGCTCTATTCCTCTGGGTCGTGGGTTGCGAGAGAATTGACATTTTTCTCTGAGATAATTGACCTTTTTTCAGTGTGTTGACGTTTTTGACAGACGACCGGAAAAACGTGTTCTCTTGTTTACCGAAATGCTTTATGGGTGACTGGTTACGTTAAAACATGACGTAAACGTCACGTTAATGATGAACTTGTCATTAGTGCGTCATTAACTAATAATGAATTAATGAACCTTTCGTACAATCGGATATAGTGCCATCATTAACTAATAACAAATTAAGATTTTAATGACAGATTACCTGCTAACTTGTCATTATGTTAATGACAGCTTGATACAACCGGGTCCAGGAATGCAATACAAAGATGATAAGCAGCTTTAATTCATGTCGGTTATTTGCAACAAAAATGGCTCTTGAGCTGGTTTTGACAAGGGTAAAGTTAAAAATACTTTTTAGGTAAAAGACCGGTCAGCTGTCTATCATTAGTGCTTATCCAAAATGGAGTTCATGCCGGCTCCGATAGCTCAGTGGTTGAGCATCCCCTTCGAGATTGAAGGTCGCAAGTTCGCATTGGGCGAAAAAATGGTACAAGGAGTTTCTTGAATGATTCTCGCCTGGTAGTCTTGGGAAGACAAATGATGACATAGAGGATATTTAATTTTTTCAGTGTAAGATCGAATTTTATTTCAGCGAATGAACACCAAAACCAGTATTTTCACGAGTGGCGTAGCCACGAGTGAAAATACCAATTTGGTGTTCATGAGTGAATAAAATTTGATTTTACACTAAAAAAAAATCAAATTTTCTGTTTCTTACATGCTTCAATACGGCAATATTTAGCTTCACTATTCGCGTCACTAACCCTCTGAGAAAACCAACTTTGTTCCTGGTCGTTTCGCGTTAATTTAGTGGTGTTCAACCTATTTACAGGGTATAATATTGGGTGTAAACTAAAAGTTTGCACCTGAGAAATAGTCTGGGATGGCATTTCTTTGAAAGGTTACTGAAATAATTGAGATAACTTTCCCAACGAAGGTGCGGACAGATCTAACGTCGCGCGACAAAATACGTGACGTCAGCGTCGAAAATGACGTCATTAACGTCCTCGTTACGTGTGAACCGGTTCGGCGTCAATTCTATTACAGTTCATTAATTTTCAGTCATTTGACAATGGAAAATCTCACCACAGAATTAGATTTCTAGAAAATAGGAGTCCAAAAGAGTGAAAAATAAAATTGATATCCGTCACTGTTTGAAACAGTGAAAATATCGTTTTCGATTTCACTGAGAAATCTCTATATTTCATTGAAAAGCATGTAAGAAAGGAAGATATTTGTTAACGGCTGTATTGTTTGTCTCTGTAAAAGCTTCACAGAGCTCATGTTGTTTGTTTCTGAAATACGACGTGTA
Source organism: Lucinisca nassula (assembly GCA_963580285.1). Classification (NCBI taxonomy): domain Eukaryota; kingdom Metazoa; phylum Mollusca; class Bivalvia; order Lucinida; family Lucinidae; genus Lucinisca; species Lucinisca nassula. Next base: position 64,859,453 of record OY757015.1, read on the forward strand.
ATAAAGCTTCTATATCTTTAATGGGAATAAGCCATTTAATTTCGCAGTAACAGGTATCGCGCTAAAAGGAGAATATAAAGGTATATCATATTTAAAGACATGCGATCATGTACTCTTAATCATTGAGTTTAGAGCAGTGCCTACAATAATCTGCACATGAAAGAAAAGGGCATTGCTCTAGCTAATGACATTACAATAGTTGAAATAGTTTGAATACAGCTCGAAGGTCATGTTTAAAGGTATAGAAATCCATTCATCACGAAGACTGGCCTTTAAAATTTTGACCCCCTCTAACTTTTTTATAGTCTTGGGTTTAATTAGTTTCCTTATTTATGCTCGAAATCATTGATTGTGGGAACGCGCTAGACCGCCTCGTCTACGCGGTTCTAACAAGTTTCCACAATTTGTGTTTTGAGCAGATACGTGAAAACTATCTGAATTTTTATATAAAAATCTCATTATTTTGTATTTGAATATGCGTGTTTTTGCAATGAAGTGTAAAGTCGTTGATTCAAGGAATTGAAGGGTACCCTTATAAATCTTCGAGATGTTACACTTTGAAGATTAAAATATTTCAAGAAAAAAAGCTATGCATGACCAATAACCTCCGATTTTCTATCGCAGACCTTTACCTCAAGAGTTAAATGATTCGTTACAAAGTAGAAGTGGAGGCAATGATCAGGAATCGATACAATTGACCCACAGCTCCCATCAGAGACACCAAAGGGAAAGAAACACAAACATAAAACAACAGAACCTTAAGGAAACATAAATAGCGGTAAGCCAATAAAGATAGTCACTTTCCCACAAAATTGCCAATAGGCTATCAAAAATAAAAATAATATAAGCGACACAAACACCCAAAGACAAACCATAACAAAAATAAACCGAGACAGAAGAACAGCCTTGGAACGGTCAGCGGAGGCCCACATCGACCCCACGCGGCCACAATCCTCGCCGCCAGTTCCGTCGCGATTAAGACAAATAATTTGTTCAGTCCGCATGAAGTATCTAGAGCCAGACATCTGCATTTGTAAGTAGATGAGATAACATACAAAACTCACTGATCTGTTTAAGCATGTTAAACCCCTGCCTCAACTAGTCTGAACTGAGAAAATGTTGGCAGTACAAAAGTATGAGACAGTAAAATATTGCACAAGACAACTGTGTGTGGTAAAACTCAACTAAAATAATGGAATTCTTCACCCGAGCTGCCCCGGTTCAAATCTCTGTATAGGCAGGCATTCAGTTGTCTAGGTAGATAGCTTATAGGTTTATAACCAATCTCTGAGTCGACTATCTGGCCATGTGGTAAGAGCATTGGATTTACACAGAACAGCGCGGTTCCATCAGCTGAACATGAAATGAAGACCCCCGAAAGCCCACTTCATATAGAGAAAACTGGGGTTGACGGGGGTATTCATTATTTTTCTAATTTCTGCTCCAAGACATAGGTTGCGGGTACTCGTTAGAACCGCCTCTATGAGGTGGTTCTAACGAGCACACACAACCTGTGTAATGAGCATTTATAAGAAAAATGTCAAGGATTTTCATCAGAAAAGTAGTCATTTTGGAAATGTGAAAAAAGGTCGCACGGGTTAGTTATCGTAATGCAAAGCCCACCATAGGCAGGAATTTTCTGTCTATGTTACAACTTTCATATCGTAAGAAAAAGTTAAAAATAAACGTTCTATACTACGCTGCATTTAACATCAAAGGTGTTATTTCGTATCGTATTAGGTATCGTATTGTATTCCGTATTAATCAAGAAGCAAGAGCGGCTTGAAATAAGACTAAAAGGTGACTGACTCCTACTTAACCGTGTAAGTTCTCTGTAGATGACTGAAAATCTTACGTCAAGATTTTCTCAGCAAATAATAAAGCCAGATTGTTTAATCTTTGTAGATGAAATGTATTAATTTTTCGTATTATTCTTGACTCAGTGTGGTGCTTTAATTTTTTCCTTTATTCATTATTTTCTGTTTGATCAATTTTTGATCCTCAGTGCTTGAAGGCAAATACTGCAAAATAAATAAGCCAACTCATACGAAAAGAGTTCTTATCGCATAAACGATCAGCAATGACTCGGCCTAGCTTGCGCATTTGGGATGTGTAAACGAGTGCGAAGCACAAGCTCCTTTACTGGATATTTTCTCTCCCACGGTTTATAAACCCCGTATTTAAAAATAGGAGAAATATTTAAACTGTATAATTGCATGCACTACAGTAGACTATAAGGATCATCTCGGATCTTGGACTTGGTTCTAAATTTCGGTACAGTTGTCACTTTACAGCTCATGTTAATGGTTGAATAAGCGTAGTTATACAGGACGGACGTCAGTTTGAAAGCTTTTTACAGTTCTGAATAAGAATAAAGGATACAAAGTGTTTCAGTGATAAAATAACTAAACATGTGCGATCACAGAAAGGAAAACGAACTTCTTATTCAATGGTTTTGTCCATGTTTCCTTTGTTTTAACGTTACGCATACGTCATACGTCACGCATTATGAACATGTTGATATATTATCGCCACTGAGGTGACGTCATGCATAACGTCGACGTGACTGAAACTCTTGAAATACGATGATTTCACTGAAAAACAGTATCTTATTTTTGTTTTTTGTTGTTGTTGTTGTTTTTTTGTACACAAAAACAGTTCCAGCTTTAGATATGTATTTTCCCGGCAGGGAGGAAATACCAAGTTAATGTCTAGTAGATATCATGGCATTTCTCTGATATGCATGTAATATATAGAGTTTATTACTCAGCCCATTTTAAATATGGGATTTATAAACCAAGGGAGGTTGAATATCTGATAGAAAACGAGTGTGCTTGCGCACGAGTTTCTTTATCGGATCTTCAACCCCCACTATCACCTCCGAGGCTTATAAATTCCACATTTGAAAGGGACTGAGTCAATAAACTGTATATTACATCAATTTACATGTTTTGTGATAGAGCTCGTGGATCGTTTTGCATCTAATTCTTCGTAGAGTTCTCACATACAGTCCATGTAAACGTGTGTGGACGCAGTGATACAAAAGCAGACTGGTCAAATGTGACCGATCGCAGTAGTTAAGAAATGAAATTTATTTTTCTGCAGTTCATGGAAGTATGAACGCAGTGGGTCGCGTGCAAAGTAAATGAGCCCCGAAGGGGCTCATGTAAACTTTGCTCGCGACCCACTGTCGTTCATACTTTCATGAAAAGCAGAAAAATTAAGTTTATTTTTTATATTTACATTATTTGCCCCTGGTCAATCGGCGAAAAAAATGTTTGTAGGGCAAACTTTTAAAGCTGAAAAACATTTACACGCTGTTTTTCTGCAAAGAGCGGAGCAGCGTTGACGTCATCAACGCCCGTAAAGAACAGTGGTTTAGAATGACGTCACTGAAAATCATGTGATTCGATGCGTTCATGGGCGTATGAACGCAATTGTTTTCTATAGGTTTACATTAGACTTTACACTGGAAATGTAAATATAAGTAGATAGACCGACAGACCGGCAGACAGACTGAAACAAAAACTGTATAGACGCCATCTTGAAAACGCTTTCTAGTGTACTGAATGCAAATAGAACCAAAATCATTACAGTGATAAAATAATTAAAATGCAAGAGTACAGTAACCAAACGTACGCCTCATTCAATGGTTATATTCATGTAGCTTTTTTCAACGCTGTCCCCGAGTCTAACGTCATACTTTCAGAACGTTGTTTACAGCTGGCATTACGTCAAGAACAATGCGTCGACGAGAATTAAACTTTATCGCGTTTAAATATAACGTTTGCATTGGAACAGGGAAATATTTCCTTAGAGGAAATTAATCTTTCTGGGCCAGAGGTGATCATTTAGAAATCGTGTTATGTCTTCGTTATGCATGTACTATAACAAATAATTATCTCACATGCGGTGTGTTTTCCTAATCAGTTTCAATAATTGCAGGACTGAGGAGGACAGATGGCTTAAGCATGGTTGCTGGAGAAGTAAATCAGAAAGCAATGAGAGTTCTACTGTCTGCTATTGTAACCATCTCACGAATTTCGCAGTTCTTATGGACATCTATGGTGTTGAGGTACGTCTTCTTGTAGATCTTCGTCGAGTTCGACACTGACGAATTCAACACTGTTGAAGTCGACTAAAGCTTGCACACATATCAACCCCTTTGAATTCAAATTCCCATACAATAATACAAGTTAATCAGTCTGTGTAATGGATACTTTCGTAAATATTTTCTTTATGTATAATAGAAAATGAGGTTTCCAAGAGCTCATAAAACATTTTGTTTTTTTCTCATTAGAATCACCCTAATGAGGCGAAGATACAAATAAACTGTCACAGAATTTCTCCAGAGCCGTTAACTTTTAAAGCAATGAGAGTAATAGAGGATCTTACACGAGTGGTCATTTGTTATAATATTTATGAAACGAGCCTTTGGCGATTTTCATAAATATCATATGAAATGGTCACGAGTGTAAGATTCTGTTTATCATATGACCACTTTAAAATGGATTTTATCACCTTTATACAAGACAATTTTTTTTTTAAAAAAAATGCCTGGTTGACATGGACGTCGTCATGACGTTACTTAATCCCGCCAAAGTGTTATTACACGTGTGGTCATACTATATTTATTACACGACGTTATCCACTGCTAATCAACGACGTCATGTGATAAAGCATTTTATCATATAATGCTGCTGCTACATGTGGTTACTGGCGCATAACGTTATGACATCGTCCGAGACAACCCATTAATTTAATTGAGATTCTTTCGCACATCTTAGCTAAAGATCCCATTTAAAATCGATATATGATAAACAGGATCTTACACTTAGGTCAATTGATATGAAATTTATGAAACTCGCCGGAGGCTTGTTTCATTAAGACATCATAAAAATGATCACTCGTGTAAGATCCTGTATATATCACATGAATGTGTTATCCTCATGTAACTTAGTCGAGAAAAACAGTCTACAGTCTAATTACGAAAACATGCCTATACAAATACATTGTAACCTTTATTGCCGAAAAAAATGAAAATTTTAAGATGAAAAATTCTGATTTTTTTCTTATTTCTGCTCAAAATATAGATTGTGGGTACTCGTTAGAACCGCCTGAAGTAGAAATGAAATACGAACGTTAAAATAATCGCGATACACACGCCGTTTTACCTTTCCAATAACGCCTAAAATAGCTGTGTTTCCACTAACATACCGAAAACGGGTATGAGGTGGAAGGTCGCAAAAACTTGTTTTTAATTTGTTGTCAAAATTTTATGCAGTTGAAAAAAGCAAAACAACAACAGCATTAAAACTGCTAAATTTTTACTAAATTACCTGAAAACATTCAAATAACGAAGTTCAAAGTACCAATGATGCAAAAGAACAGGGTTTAAAGTATTAGTTTAGCTTATATGACAGTTTTATGTTTTTTTTACCAAAAGTGCTAGCAAATATAAAGGTTGGTAAGTAAGACAATTTTTTATCTGTTTCCTAGATGGCAATAAAAATTGCAGGGTCTGCACAAAAATTAGGTTGCGTCGGGTTAGCAGAAAAACAGCTATACTTCAGATGGCACTCATCATAAAAATGTGATGAACTGAAATGACGAAAAGAGGTTGCTTTTGAAACAAAGTATGCACACAACAAGAATGTGAATGAAGAATCAATCTTTCTGGGTCAGACGAGCTAGTTTCGGCCAATGGGGTTTCATTAGTGTTCAGTTAGCAAAATACTGCACTATGATGAAGAAAGTGGTGTTTGTTTATCATTTGATGGAATTGAACATCAACATCATCAACAATGCACTTGTTTCCGTGCCCGTCTGCGATCTGTTTCACTGAAACCAAGACTTATGCGTGAGCTCGACTGTTTCTGACAGACGCTTGACTTCGGGATACTGTATCAAGCCCGTGTGGGATAGGACATTCTTTCATTGATCCAAAAGCTACATTGTTCCGGTTTAAAATGTATGAAATTTTGTCTTTTTCTATAGCAAACGTAAATGGTAAGGGATTGTTTGGACCGCCTCGTCACAGCGGTTCTAATGAGCTCTCAATACCTGTGGTTTAAAGCAAAAAATAACAAACCATATACTGTACATGCGTGAAAAGTTAAAAGAAAAAATGAACCCCACTGAATCTTATACAGTGATAAAACACAAATGCGCTGACATTTCCTCCAGACATTTCGTGTGCCGCTTACATGCATTTAATCAATTTACATTAGCGACTTGAAATGCGTTTAGTTCACTAATTCTGCATCACAATAACACGCCTTTATAATTATGACCCCCTGAAGCCACACTTTTATATTGAAAAACTGGGGTTTGCAGGAGTATACATATTTTTTCTTATTTCTGCACAAAACCATAGATTGTGGGTACTCTTTAGAACCGCCTCAGCGAGGCGTTCCCAGAATCTACGTTTCGAGCAGAAATCTTAAAATTATAAGAACTTTTTATCTGAAAATTTTCAATTTTTCGTGGTAAAATTTTCAATGTATTTGTATAGGCGTGCACGTTTTTCATATACTCTGATATTGTTTCTATGACGTCTCCGATACGGATTACCTTCAAGACAGTTGCTAAGAACGATATAATATACTTCTAGGACTCCATAGATGAATTAAACTCAAAGATACTGACATATCTCTCATATGCCGGAGGAGCATTGTCTGTTATTGGATGTGTCCTGTCTATCATTGTATTCGAATTTTTCAGGTAGGTGTATATATATAAAAAATATCAATGTAACAAAGCCATGTCAAACAAATCAGCCTTGTTAGCATGTATCTGAGACCTGGTCTATGTCATCAGTTCCTCGAAGTTGTTTTTAGTTCTCTTGGATTGTTTGCCTATGTTTGAGCATTCTTAAAAAATAGCCATCAGAGGAGATAGCAAGGCCCCCGACCGAAAGTCAATATGGACTTCCAAAGCCTGTTCACAAATAGAAAGTGCAACAGAATTAAATAACACTGGTAAGCCCATAGTATATTTTGTATATATAATGTTTATTGAAACTGTCTTCGCCTAATGACACAAAGGATCGCTTCTCAACATAATGAAGACCCAAGATTTCCAATGCACAAATTACAGGTATACTGAGTTGTGGTTCTTGAACATGAAAGGCCTTTTCAACCTTGTATATACACATGTACAATTGTGCCAAGTACCAGCAATATATCTCAAATATATTGGAGTTATAGCCATCATGCGATTTTACTGTCAGGGGATATAACTCTCTAAAACCAGGCACTCAGAACTGTGGTCCTTGTTGTGCTTGACACGCCTGCTTAACCTCGGGTATACCTGTACCAAGTACAATCAATATGCCTCAAAGAGTATTGAAGATATGGTGATCACAAGGCTGTTATATTGAATGGGGAGATAACTCAAATACCATAGCACCAAGAGTTGTGGTTCTTGCGCATGACATGCCTAGTATACCTTGAATACAATTGTGCCATGTCCCTTCAATTTATCTCAAAGGGTATTGGAGATATGACCATCACAAGGTTATATTGTCAGGGGAGATAATTAAAAAACCAGGACACCCAGAGTCTTGGTTCTTGGATAGGACACGCCTACTTAATCTCATATTCAACTGTACCAAGTACCATCAATATATCTCAAAGAGTATTGGAGATATCGCCATCACAAGGTAGTCATTCTATTTATTTGGAAGGGGAGATAACTAAAAAACATGTCGCCCAGAGTTGTAGTTCTTGCGCATGACATGCCTTCTCAGCCTTGTGAACAACTGTGCCAGCTACCAACAATATATCTCAAATGGTATTGTAGTTATGTCCATCACAAGATAATCACTCAGTTTTATTTGAAGGGGGGATAGCTCAAAAACCATGGGAGCCAGAGTTGTGGTTCTTGCGCATGACACGCCGTCTCTGCCTTTAGAAAATTGTGCCAGATACCATCAATATATCTAAAAGGGTATTGGAGTTATGGCCATCACAATGTAGTGATTCTATTTTATTAAAGTGGAGATAACTCAAAACTATGGCAGCCAGAGTTCTAGTTCTTGCGCATGACTCGCCGTCTTAGCCCTGTAAACAATTGTGCTAAGAACCATCAATGAATTTCAAAGTGTGTTGGAGTTATGGCCAGCACAAGGTTGCGTCTACGGACGGACGACCGGATGGACGGACGGACGAACAGACAGACGGACGCCAGGCTGATGACTATATCCCGCGAACCTATTTGGTCGGGGATAAAAATATATGGGCACGGTTTTTTCAGCGAAAACCATGCAAAGATAAATACTTGCTTACGTTCAATTATTGGTGCTTGCTTAAAACTGTTTTACATATATTTTTGCATTTGTCAGTTCAATGTTTTTGTATTATTGTATATAAATATGTGCATGAAAATATTATCAGGGATGAAAATGGCTCATTTCATAAACTACATGATTATGAAAAAAAACGTATGCTATTTTCTCTAGTTATCTTACACTTGTTGTTATTGCATATGGATTTCATGCAACTCGCCAAAGTGTCGTTATAAGAATTTCACATGTTAGATTTTGTAATATTCCATGCCCATAAAGTACTTATCTTATGTGTTTGCAACCATTCAGGTTGAAGAATGAGAGGATAAGAATTCATGAGCAGCTGGCTATAACAATAATTCTGGCACAGGCTTTCTTCCTCTTCGGTATAGATAGGACAGAAAACAGAGTAAGTATATAATGTTAATAATCAAGTAATTTCATATTGGCCCAGTTACAGGTCCGCGGTCTGCTGAATTTGCCCGAAGCTGAAGGTCGAGGCCAATACAGCTGACCGAGGACTTGAAACTTGACGAATACGAAACTACGTGATTAAGGACAATTTTATTAATTGATACAATTAAAAAGCATGACATGGTGTTAATACGGATGACCTCCAATCAATACAGATAGTCAATTAATAACATTTTTAAAGCTGTTTATGGTCCTTTCAAATTTACATGTACAGAGCCGATCGTTAATCAGAGGTGAGTGAAAAGCGGAGTACACGGAGAAAACCCACATGACCTTCTGCTGCAGAAATTGGCGACAGACGTGTAACCCCAGCATCGCTCGAACGAACAGTGGTGCAATTTGAGGTTAGTAGTCCGTGCTCTTAATCACTAGGCAACAGACGCGCGTTAGTTCAGTTTAAAAACGTTTAAAACAATTTGTTTGAAATTGCACTTATGGTTGAATCCCAAGACGAAGATTCCCGTTGCGGTTTCTTATATGTTTCTTGAATGTAAGCGTCTTATTTTGTGTTGTCACTTATTCTATTTGTATCATATAACGTCGCTGTTATTTAGTGGATAACGTCATTTCATTAAAAGCATATGACCATACGTGTAATATAACGCATGGTTATTGATGCGCAACGTCATTACGCCGTCCGCGACAACCCTATGAAACTTATGAAGCTCGTTTCATAAATTCTATATGGAATAACCACTCAGATATTTTCAGTTACCGTGGCATTTCCTGAGTAACAATTTTTTTCCATTTCAGTCTGTTTGTATGGCGATGGCGATATGTCTACATTATTCTCTCATTGCGATGTTTTGCTGGATGTTAGTAGAAGGTGTTCATCTTTATCTCATGTTGGTGAAAGTCTTTCAGTCAGGATCTCATATGAAAAAGTATATCGCCATAGGTTGGGGTAAGTATCTATAAACAATCGCATTAATAACCGGACCGCGACGTGTTTTCGAGCATGTGATGCAAGCGCAGCCGCTGATTGGCATTTGCATCTGTACGAGCTGATCAGAGTCTTCGCTGTATGCTATATGGATTCTCGGGGAACTGAAGGCTTTATGGTTAAAACAATTTTAATTTTCAACAACCAAGCAAATGAAAACAGTACATGTACAAATTATAATAGCAGTATTTGATAACAAACGAATCGCTTATATGAATCATCTCCTGGTACTATTCATGCTGACCAATTGAATAACTCACTGAGCACACATTACGACAACACATCCGTGTGACATAGTACATTCTTTAATATCCCCAAATTGGCTACTTTACCAATGAAAATGTTTGATATTTTACTTATTTAAACTCATAACATATAACATATGAGGGATGTTCGAAAAGAATTGCTTATTTCAATCCGGAGACTTCAAATTTCAAGTTGGCACGAACGTGCTCATTTCATGCCCTCGAAGTACTCCCCGTGGCTAGAAATGCAAAGTTTCAGCCGATGTATATACTCAGTGGCAGGGTGTCGTTTCTGATAATATGTTTTCAGTTTCTTCAGTACTACGTCATTGTAGTACTTTCCAGTGATGCTTTTGCACTAGCACTTTTATTGCGACTCCTTCACCAGAGAAGATTGCATACAAAACATTTATGTACTCAACGAACCTTTGACAATTATTTCGCGTTAGCTGTGTTTAATGGCCAAGATCTTATTGTTAACCTTTCTGACGGGCTCAAAATAATGGACCAAGGTTTCATCGCCTGTGGCGTGTTTGGCAAAATGTTTTTTGTCATATTTTGGAAACATTTGTTGCAGCTTTGTAGCCACTAAAACCCGTTGCCTGTTTTGCTCATCAGTCAACAAATTTGGCACCTATCTAGCAGAAATCTTTCTGACTTTCAAATGCTTCTTCAGAAATGAGGTGAACCGTTGATAGTGATATGCCTACCTTTCGTGCAATATCACGAACTGTAAATCTGACATCTCCTTCAATTCTTTCCTTTATTTTTAAAAAGATTTCTTTACGAGATGCAGATTTTGACCTACCTGATTTAGGTGCATTTTGATGGACTCTACACCAGACTCAAAGTTCTTTTTCCATCGCCTAATTGTGTCATAAGACACACAAGAAGGTCCATAAGCAGTAGAAATTTCAGTCATCAGCTGCTTCAAAGAACAACCAAGTTTTGAGCGAGCTTTGACGTCATCCCGTATTTCATCTTTCTTGTCGACGCTTCTTCCAACCATTTAACTGTAGTGGTCAATGATTGCGTGTATTGAAAAGGCCAATTTTATGACTTACACTTAATCTAACATGTACATTTATACACCGTTGTGTAGGTATTGAATAACCCTTTTCAGGTATGTTTTGTTTTTATCGATCCCCACGTGGATATCGAGCTAGAGGTTAATAAGCAATTCTTTTCGAACATCCCTCGTATGTTCGGGAAGCTCGTTAGGTTAGAACCGCCCCAATAGGGTACCCAAAGCCTACATGTATGTCTTAGAGCAGAAATAAGCATAAGACTGTATACCCCTGTAAACCCCAGTTTTCCCATATAAAGTGGGGATTAGATGGTGTTAATTTTACAAACGTGTTAACTTGATGGAATGCTCGAAGCAATTTTACATATGATGCGACCAAATTACACATGGCTTAATCACATTGAGAAACTATAAACTTAAACATCAGTCCAAAACTAATTAAAGTTCACCATCGGTATCATATCAGCATCGCCTTAAAATGTATAGTTTGTGTTTTAGTACACAAAATAGGCATCCTCGATAGCTCAGTGGTTAGCGCGTTCGACCTATGATCGAGAGGTTGTTGGTTCGAACCCGGCCGCCAGAGGCGATGTGTGTTCTTGGACAAGACACGTTATGCCACTGTCCCACTCCACCAAGGTGAAAATGGTAGCAGTGGTGTAAACGTCAATGACTCTCTCTCACGCGCGTGATAATATCCGGAATGAGTGTTTGAGAGCGATTCAAATAAGCTTGAAGCTTTCATCCCAATCGAACTAAAATAAATTAGTATAAACTATAAAATTCTTAGTCGAGAACAGAATGTTCTTCTCAGCTAGGATGTGAAAGAAGCACACACATAAATCCACGCCATCATGATTGAAACATTACAAGATGAAAGCAAAAAGATCAGTTTCGTTCAGCCGAAAATGGCCAAACCAGTAAAACATTTTTGTAAAAGCCCCACAAAATTAGAAGCAACGTCTCCAAAATAACCTATACTGTGTTGACGGGGACGTTGAACCTCAAATAAAACAGTATAGGTTATTTTGGAGACGTTGCTTCTAATTTTGTGGGGCTTTTACCCGACATTGAGATGAAATGACACTTCCAGCCCTGTCGCCCAATGAAACGAAAAAGGTTTATAATCATGGACGGTCCGCCTCGCACCGCGGTTCCTGGACAGGCTTAGGTCTTCTAAGCTGTTTACCAGTACTAGTGTGCGGACGGATTTAGCTCTGCGTGGAAGCATCATGCAGCCCATCTATTTCTTCAAGCCCCGATGGGCGGGAGCGGAATGTTTTACTGAAATGGGGCTTTAATCGACTTTACACACATGTGGAAGCCTCGTTTAAAGCCTCAATCAAGAAGTAATTGAGCAAACAACTTGAAATTAAAAATTTCACGGTTATTGACTTTGAGCGTTAGGTTATTTAATTTGTCCCTACGACGCGTAAAATGTTTGAAGCAATTAACACACACCTACAGAATTAAAGCACTGACAGCACAGGTGACCCGATTATTCTGATTGCAGACTTAAGAAAGGTTCTGAAAATTCAGTTGGACTGTCTCGTTCAATGCTTAAATTCCTGTGCTTACCTGTCCTAGGTTTACACTTTTTAGCTCACCAGAGCCGAAGGCTCCGGGGGAGCTTATAGGATAGGCAGTTGTCCGCCGTCGTCTGTGTCGTCTGCGTCTGCGTCGTCTGCGTCGTCTTCGTCAACACTTTCAAACGACATCTCCTCTGAAGCCACTGGACCGATTGGGCCCAAATTTTATCTGTAGCATCCTTGGGCTGGGGGATTGAAAGTTTGTGTTTTTTATCAGAATCGGCTAATTAGTTTGGTTGCTATGGCAACTTGTAGTTTCCATAGACTTATAATGGGGAAAATTGAAAAATGGCATTTACTGCCAAGCCTCTGCAGATATTTTGACAAAACTGTCATAGAAATATTCCATAGGCAATCTACTATCTGCCGTATGATTTTAGGCCTTCTGCTCATTTTTATTGGTTGCTATGGAAACCAAAATGCAAAAAATAGACAAAAAAATACTTAAAAAATCATCTCCTCAGAAACCATATGCTCTAGGAGGCTGAGCCTTTATGAAAATATTCACCATATTTGCCTTTACAGGTTTTGTGTTTTTTTATGAAATTTGGCCGTTTAGTTTTGTTGCTATGGCAACTTAGAGTTTCCATTGACTTATAATGGGGAAAATTGAACAATGGCATTTACTGCCAATTAAAAATCAAAAATGAGTTCCTTTAAGAGCAATGAAAACATTCATAAGAAAGAAGATGGGTCATACTACGTAGTTTCGGCTAATAAAGCCTCATCAGTGACCCTGTAAGGATCCGGCAAAGTCATTGCAGATATTTTGACAAAACTTACATAGACATGTGCCTTGAGCAAACTTCTCTCAGCCATATGCTTTTATGTCAACCTGGGGTCCCCTAGGTTGTGCCGGGGCCATGCCCCGCCCCCTCCACTTTATAAAATGCCTTATATCTCTGAAACCTTACAGATCCCAACCCCTAAACCATATATATTCTTGTTCCTTATGATAAGATGCATTAAGTGACACCAACCCGGTGGTCCCCCGGGATGTGCCGGGGACATGCCCTGCCCCCTCTATTTAAAACAAGAGGCTCAATGAGCCTAAACCGCTCACCTGAGGAACTTAAGTTTTAACAATTCACAGACTTGACTACTAAATCTGCTAATTGAATCCAGCCCATTGACCCTTACAGGATATAAGTCATCATTATTGCATTACATTCCAAGTTTGAGACTTCTAGCTTCTATAGTTCCTGAGAAATCTTTGACGAAAATTTAACATTGGTCAAAATGGAGAGAAAGAAGAATGAAAGAACAGATGAACAAATAAGCTGAGAAAGCCCAATGACTCTTACACAAAATAAGTCATCATTATTCTATTGAATACCAAATTTGATGCTTCTAGCTTTTATAGTTCCTGAGAAATCTTTGATTAAAAATTTAACATTGGTCTATTATCTCTATATGGAGAGAAAGAAGAATGAAGGAACAAATGAACCAGACTAGCTCCAAAACCTAATGCAGCCTTTCCCCTTGCCCAATGGTGCTACACATAAAATTTAAACAAGATTGGTCGACTGCCTTCTGAGATATGCTTCATTGAAAGTGTGGACGACGGATGGACGGACGACAGACGACGGACTCCGGAGCCTTGGTATACTATCGGCTCACTGGAGCTTTTGGCTCAGGTGAGCTTAAAATTCAAGTCGCTATTTCTGTCACAACATTTTCCCTACGTTAAGTCTATGGGCAAATTTTTTTGTCTCTCAAGGTCACGTAACTCCGAGGTCAATATTCCGATTCGGCCCAAAATCGAACTTAACCGAGATTTTATGCCTGTCCTCGTTACCTGCAAGTTTGAAGCTGATATGAATAAAAATAAAGTTGCTATCATGGTCACAACGTATTTTTCAATGCTCAAGGACAGGTAACTCCAAGGCAAATAATCCGATTCGGCCCAAAATCGAACTTAACCGAGATTTTATGTCTGTCCTCGTTACCTGCAAGTTTGAAGCTGATCTGAAAAAAATTCAAGTCGCTATCGTAGTCACAACATTTTCCCTATGTAAAGTCTATGGGCAAATTTTTTGTCGCTTCAGGTCATGTAACTCCGAGGTCAATATTCCAATTCGAACTTAACTGAGATTTTATGCCTGTCCACGTTACCTGCAAGTTTGAAGCTGATCTGAATAAAAATAAAGTTGCTATCGTGGTCACAACGTATATTTTTATGCTCAAGGGCAGGTAACTCCAAGGCAAATAATCCGATTCGGGCCAAAATCTAACTTCACCGAGATTTTATGTCTGTCCTCGTTACCTGCAAGTTTGAAGCTGATCTGAAAAAAATTCAAGTCGCTGTCGTAGTCACAACATTTTCCCTATGTTAAGTCTATGGGCAAATTTTTTGTCGCTCAAGGTCACGTAACTCCGAGGTCAATATTCCGATTCGGCCCAAAATCGAACTTAACCGGGATTTTATGCCTGTCCTCGTTATCTGCAAGTTTGAAGCTGATCTGAATAAAAATAAAGTTGCTATCGTGGTCACAACGTATTTTTTCATGCTCAAGGGCAGGTAACTCCAAGGCAAATAATCCGATTCGGCCCAAAATCGAACTTAACCGTCATTGTATGTCTGTCCTCGTTACCTGTAAGTTTGAAGCTGATCTGAAAAAAATTCAAGTCGCTATCGTAGTCACAACATTTTCCCTATGTTAAGTCTATGGGCAAATTTTTTGTCGCTCAAGGTCACGTAACTCCGAGGTCAATATTCCGATTCGGCCCAAAATCGAACTTAACCGAGATTTTATGCCTGTCCTCGTTACTAGCTACAGTGATGACAACATTTTCCCCATGTTAAGTCAATAGGCAATTTTTCGGGCGTTCAAGGGGACGTAACTCTTGAGTGAATTATCTGATTTGGCCCAAAATCGAACTTGACCGAGATTTTATGCCTGTACTGGTTATCTGCAAGAATGAAGTCGATCAGAAAAAAATTGACGGAGCTAGAGTGATGACAAGCTTTTTCCTATGTGAAGTCTATGGGAGCTAGATGTTGCCATGGCAACCAGAGTTCCACTCAGATCTGCCTGAAAACCTAATGAAGCCTTTCCACTTGCCCAATAATGCGACACATGAAATTTGATCAAAGTTGGCCAAGTAGTCTTTAAGATATACATTTTTGAAATTCCCATTAACCCTAATGCAAAAACACACAAGGGCAGGTAACTCCTAAGTGAATGATCCGATTCTGCCAGTTATCGAACTTGACCAAGATTTCATGGCTGTGCTGGTTATCTACAAGAATAAAGCCAATCTGAAAATAATTGAAGCAGCTACGGTGATGACAACATTCTCCCCATATTAAGTCAATAGGCAATTTTTTCAACGCTCAAGGGCACGTAACTCCTGAGTGAATAATTCGATTCAGCCCAAAATCGAACTTGATCGAGATTTCATGCCTGTCCTGGTTATCTGCAAGAATGAAGTCGATCAGAAAAAAATTGACGGAGCTAGAGTGATGACAAGCTTTTTCCTAACGCTCAAGGGCACGTAACTCCTGAGTGAATAATCCGATTCAGCCCAAAATCGAACTTGATCGAGATTTCATGCCTGTCCTCGTTATCTGCAAGAATGAAGACAATCAGAAAAAAATTGACGGAGCTAGAGTGATGACAAACTTTTTTCCTATGTTAAGTCTATGGGAGCTATTTGTTGCCATGGCAACCAGAGTTCCAATCCGATCTGCCCGAAAACAGTATGCAGCCTTTCCCCCTACCTGATAATGCTTCACATGAAATTTGATCAAGATTGGCCCACTGGTTCCGGAGATATACTTCTTTGAAAGTGTGGACGACGGACGACGACGGACGACGGACGACGGACGCCGGCTCGTGGTATACTAATACCTCACATGAGCCTTCGGCTCAGGTGAGCTAAAAAATGCCATTTATCTCAGAAACCATTCAGATCCCCCCCTAAACTATATATATTCTTGTTCCTTATGCTAAGATGCATTAAGTGACACCAACCTGGGGGTCCCCCAGGATGTGCCGGGGACATGCCCACCCCCTCCACTTCATAAAATGCCATTTATCTCAGAAATCATTGAGATCCCCACCCATAAACCGTATATATTCTTGTTCCTTATGATAAGATGGACTCAGTGACACCAACCTGGGGGTCCCCCGGGATGTGCCGGGGCCATGCCCCACCCCCTCCACTTCATAAAAAGGCCCAATATCCCAGTAACCTTACAGATCTCCACCGCTAAAACCATATATATTCTCGTTTATTGGTTGCCATGGAAACTAAAATGCAAAAAATAGAAAAAAAATACTTAAAAAAACATCTCCTCAGAAACCATATGCTCTAGGAGGCTGAGACTTTATGAAAATATTCACCATATTTGCCTTTACAGGTTTTGTGTTTTTTATGAAATTTGGCCTTTTAGTTTTGTTGCTATGGCAACTTAGAGTTCCCATTAACTTATAATGGGGAAAACTAAAAAATGGCATTCACTGCCAAGTCATTGCAGATATTTTGACAAAACTTACATAGACATGTTCCTTGAGTAAACTTCTCTCAGCCATAAGCTTTTATGTCAACCTGGGGGTCCCCTAGGTTGTGCCGGGGTCATGCCCCGCCCCCTCCACTTTATAAAATGCCTTATATCTCAGAAACCTTACAGATCCCAACCCCTAAACCAAATATATTCTTGTTCCTTGTGATAAGATGCATTAAGTGACACCAACCTGGGGGTCTCCCGGGATGTGCCCGGGACATGCCCTGCCGCCTCTATTTCATAAAATGCCATTTATCCCAGAAACCATTCAGATCCCTACCCCTAAACTAAATATATTCTTGTTCCTTATGCTAAGATGCATTAAGTGACACCAACCTGGGGGTCCCTCGGGGATGTGCCGGGGACATGCCCCACCTCCTCCACTTCATAAAATGCCATTTATCTCAGAAACCATTGAGATCCCCACCCCTAAACCATATATACTTTTGTTCCTTTTGATAAGATGGACTCATTGATACCATCCTGGGGGTCCCCCAGGATGTGCCGGGGCCATGCCCCACCCCCTCCACTTCATAAAAGGCCCAATATCCCAGTAACCTTACAGATCCCCACCCCTAAACCATATATATTCTCGTTCTTTATGATAAGTCGCATTCAGTGACACCAACTTGGGGGTCCCCCGGGATGTGCGGGGGCCATGCCCAACCCCCTCCACTTCATAAAAGGCTAAATATTCCAGAACCTTAGAGATCCCCACCCCAAAACCATATATATTCTTGTTCCTTATGATAAGACACATTCAGTGACACCAACCAAGGGGTCACCCAGGGTGTGCCCGGACAACACTCCACCCCTCGATTTCACAAAAGCTCATATATGTGAGAAACCGTTCAGAGCCCACCCCTAAACCATATATATTCTTGTCCCATATGATAAGACGCAAACAGTGACACCAGCATGGGATGCCCACCCCTAAACCATATATATTCTTGTTCCTGATGATAAGACTCCACTTAATAATAGGCCATATATCTCAGAAACCATTCAAATCCCTATCCTATAATCACATATATTCTTGTTCATTGTTATTAGACACATTCAGTCAACCCTGTCTTGGGGGTCAGCAGGGGCCATTTCTCTCCCTTCCACTTCATAAAAGGGCCTCATATCTCAGAAACCGTTCAGATCCCCACAATTTAACCATATATATTCTTGCTCTTTATGATAAGATATATTCAGTGACAACAATCTTTGGCTTTTCTGGGATCTGCCATGCCCGGAACCCTCCATTGCTTAAAAGGCCTTACGTCTCAGGAACCATACATATCCCCACCGCTAAACCATATATGTCTCTGTTCCTTTTTACAAGACCCATCAGGGCTCCATTGGGCAGTGCCCACCTGAGCTCTGGTTTATGAAATGTTGCTCTTTGGTTTATTTGCTATGGCAAGTTAAGAGTTTTCATTGACTTATAATGGGGAAACTTGAAAAATGACATGCCTCTCAAGATATTTTGTCAAACTTTCATAGAAATGTTCCTTTAATAATGTTCTTTTTGGCCTATTGCCATAGATGGGAAATTGTCAATTGTCATCTGTTGTCTTCAAGTGACATCAGACCTCTGAAGCCACTAGTCTGATTGGGTCGAAATTTATCTGTAGCAGCCTTGGGAGCAGGGCTTCCATGGTTAATTAAAATACATTGCTGCCAGTGGGCAGTGGCCCCCTGAGCTCTGGTGAGCATTGTGGCCCATGGGCCTCTTGTTTATATTCTGTTAACTTTTAGCATTTAACTGTATTGGTCTGTGACACGTGCAAACGTGTAAATATCAGTGAACAGCCCGAAGTATTTTTACCTTTTGGTTGATTCTTTGACAAACAACCATGGATGTATGGTGTTTTCATAGGCATGCAACACAGCACTTTTTGTGCTCTAAATTATCTTAACCCTGATTCTGCTCTTCACAACAGGCCCTTTCTTTGCAAACAGTGTAGATCCAGATCAGATGGTTTCTGAATCTGACCAGGATCTACACTGTTTGACATTTAGTTTATGAATTTGTTGAAATAACTTACATCAAGTAATCTGATAGGTTCAAAGTCAGAAATGGGTGTGGCTAAATTGAATATTTAGCCAGATAAGGGTTTAAACAGATTCCAACCATCAGAGAAAATCTTTATTTGGAAAAACACATTTCACAAAAACTGGCACCATCATTATCTTGTCAGAATCACAACTGTTGCGTTATCGTAATTACTCAACATATTCGGACACCAAAATATTATAAAAGAAATCCTTTTTTAAACAGTGTTTTCATTTAGTTTATTTAAAGGCTTTACGTTTGTTTTGAGATTGACGTCCCCGTCAACACAATTTAGGTAATTTTGGAGACGCTGCTTCTCCGTTTTGTGGGACTTTTACCCGACGTTGGATAAGTGCCCTATCAAACAGTATCAGGTGTGCACCGTTTGTCATTGCGCCCAACATATAAGAATACTAGCTGATTTAAGAGTCCGTTAATTTGGAGTTAGGTATCCGACATCGACATGTCATTGTAATGAAGTTTAATACTCAGCTCTGTGTCTCTGCCATTTTTTCAGGCGTTCCAGTTGTATTAGTTGGTATCTCAGCTGGTATTTTCCATGATGACTATGGAACAGGATCAATGTAGGTTTCTCATAATAATAATAATAATAATAATAATAATGATAATAATATCTAAAAATGCAACTTTCGTTATTTGCATAAATGTATGTTTTTTGCTTTGGTCATAAAATGTCTTAGTTGATAACGTTGTAATTTGAATACATCTAACGTTAAAGATAAATAAAAAGAGCAAGCATAATAACTAGGACCCTCGTTATGCTCACAATATTTGTACCGTTATAAAATATGTGCCATTATAAAGCATCAAAATCATATGCAGTATTATGCATGTGGGTAATAAGAGACATTTCCCTTATAACTCTAATAACCGAATAGTCTGGACATTTGTAAGAATCGCCTTATCGATGCCATTCTAACAAATATCCACAGCATTTGTTTCTTGGAGTATTAAATTCAATATTCCTGAATATATCCATTAATTTTGTTTGTTTGTTTGATTTGGGGTTCAACGTCCCCGTCAACAATGTAAAGGTCATTTTGGAGACGTTGCTTCCAATTTTATGGGACTTTTATCCGACATTGAGATGAAATGACATATCAAGCCTTGTCGCCCAATGAAACCAATAGGGTTTATTAGCATGGACGGTCCGCCTCCCACCGCGGTTCCTGGACAGGCTTAGATCCTCTAAGCAGTTTACCAGTACTAGTGTGCGGGCCGGATTCAGCTCTGCGTGGAAGCATCTTGCAGCCCATATATTTCTTCAAGCCCCTATGGGCGGGGGCCTTATATCCATTAGTTTTATCTCAATTTGAGCTAAGGATAAGTTTAATTGATGTTTTACTTGCAACTGTTGCTTTACCCCAAATGTCGGTTTAAAGAAGGGTAACTATATCGTTTATTGTGAATTTGATTCATATTTCAATTTTGAATTGTTTCCTTAAGATATTAAATAATGTCTCATTAAAGTCAACAACGTACAAGCTCAACAAATGGTAAATATACCATGCAAGAGTATGGCACTTGGGGCCTCGCAATCCAAGAAAGTAATATTTAAATACCAAAAAACATAGATTGGGCCGCGCAGAGCTGAAACCGGCCAAACATTCGAGTACTGATAAACCGCTTAAAAGTTCTAAATAAGTTCTGAAGTTAGATCCTTTGGAAGCAAGGAATACACCAAATCAACGAAAATAGCAGACTCGGTTTTATTGAGTCTGTTCATGACAAGTACTGATATGTGCAACACTGGCAATGCCCTCTAGCACCGGCTTAAGCAGAACTCTTATTTTCAAAATGATACCAAATGAACTCATTGACCCCAAAGGACCACAAAATATAGTCTGCGCTATGATGCCTGGTCCGGCAAAGTGGTATGAATGCCTTAAACCTTGGCAGATCTTTGGGCGGAGGGTTTGATATGTCAATTTCATCTCAGTGTCGGGTAAACATACAACGAAATTGGAACCAACGCCTCAAACTGATCTTAATGGTGGTGACAGGGGCGTAAATCCTCAACTCAAACCATCTGAGACAAATCGAAACCATTCCTTTCAAGAGAAAGGTTTGGAACAACTGCTCAAGTCGTCTAGCATGCAATGGGGCAGTGCTCTGTTAACAACATTTGAGTCAGTTAGGTGACCCACAGAAATTAGAAAATGTATTTAAATCAAATGCACAAACGACACATATATAACGGTTCTCACACACGTTTCCGGCGGGTTACATGTTTTACATGTAATTAACACGAATGTGATATTGTTTTAACTCACATAACTGGAACACCGAAACAGGCACCTCTGAAGGTGCATTCTGTTTTATCATATGACATATTTTCTTCCTATATATATAGAAAAGTTTCCATTACGAAACACGTATTGTAGACTTAACCCCCGAATATACGAAACCTTTACGGTGAAAATGGAGATATTTTTCTTATTTCTGCTCCAAATATAAAGCAGAAATAAACAAAATAAGATATAGCCATGTGAACCCCAGTTTGACCATATAAAGTGAGGTTCAAGGGGGTCAAAATTGTAAAGGCGTGTTTTTGTGATGTGTTAGCTTCTATAAAGTAACCATTACGTCGTCACGGATGGTCTGTTAAGTTTCGCGACGTGGCAATATGACATTAATCATGACAAATATGCCTTAATAACAATGTTTACGATTTTATCATATGAGAAATTACTTCGATTGAAAAATACATCTTGCAAAGTTTATACCATTTGCTTTCCAGTTGTTGGCTGACAAGGGAGGTCCTACTTGTCGCTTTTGTTCCTGCAGTAGCCCTAGTAATTGTGGTATGTTCTCAAATATATTGCAAATTGATAATTCTAAAATGTCTACTACAGTCCCATTTTAATGTGATAAAAACGATTATTGTGTTAAATGAAATCAAAACCGAGTCCTCGAAGGCTCAAATTTGTTATTTTCAAGTGTATAGGGGAACAAAAATGCATTTACAAAGAACTGCATTTTGTATGCAAAACTGTATTTTGTATTCATTGTCTACGAGGACTTTGCCATTTATGTCAGTGTTATTTATTTCGCACCAGTCGTGTAGTGCGTGCTAAAAAACATCCCATGTACATGTATATAGAGTGAACACTAAAGAATAACATAGGCAAAAGTCTTGCTCACAGCTTCACTGTCCTTAGTACAATGCACTTTTCCCTATATAGCATATTCATTGAATTGTACACAAAATGACTGGGAAAAGAGCTTACAACATGCTTGAAATAAGGGTCGATAAAATAGGAAGGTCGCAACTCTGTATAAAATATGTAGACACCCACTGTGAGGGTATGCAATATTATGGGGCAGACCAAATATCTTACAGGACGATTTGCTTGTGGGTAGCTAAATTTAGGAGCAGATAGCAGCAACTCGGATGCTGCTGACACATGTTGTCTTGCAGCAACAACCACTGAAAATACATCGAAAAAGAATCCACAATATCCTACAATTATGATCCCCGATTGACGGTGAGGAAATTAGCCTGGTTGACAAACTTGTCGTTAGCACCGAGTCCATGGTATTTTAAAAAAAACACTTTCAGCTTAAGAAAATAGATGCAAGATGATACCTCATTTGTTGACTGATGAACAAAAGAGGGCCCATATAGCCAAGGCAAAAAGCCGAAAAAACATCTGAAAATATATCAAAATAAAGAGAAAGGCTTTCGATAATTTAGTCACTGTTGATTAGACCCGGGTTTTCTACTTTGAACCGAAGCGGAAGTGTGCCAGCCGCAGTTTGGCCACCAAAAATGCGATACGTTCAATTATTACCAAACGAAAATGAACGGTAATGAAGGTTTACTGCGTCCGCGTAAAATCGATTTAACCCTTATCTTGCTGTTCACGACAACCCCTATCTCTTCAGAAGCCATCTGATCATAATCTACACTGTTTGGCATTCAGTTTATGAATTTGTAGCAATAAATTACACAAAGTAATTTGATTGGTTGATAGACAGAAATGGGTGTGGCTTAAATGAATATTCATCAAGATAAGGGATAAGCACACACACACCCACACTGCCACAAGTGATATACTTTTCGCTAGTCGTTCAAAGGCTGTCCTACTGTCGCGGGCTATTTTTGTTATGGTTCGTCTTTGAATGTGTGTATCGCTTATGTACTTTTGTTTTGGATTCCCAACTTGCAGTTTTGTGGGTAAGTAACTGTCCTTTTTGACTTTCCACAATTTACAAGGACTGTTCAAATATGAATGCAAGTAAAACGTTTTCTCATGCACTAATGCGAAAATCACCTAGAAATAAATATCACAGCGTAGAAAAACATTTTACCTATACATTGATACCAAACCTGTCAAAATCCGTTGACTTAAGCCATGCATATCGTTCGATAAACATTGTCTACTCTTGTATACTAATACAGAACATGGTTGGAAGAAGGTCAGAGTACGCAGTTGAAATACGGTCCTATATTAAGAATCGTTGTATTCTTGGTATACGGTGCAAAGACATTTTTGATGAAATATGTTCGGTTTATGGGCATAATGAAATGTCTTTTCCGACAGTTTTTTCGTTGGTGTAACATATTCAGCTGTGGGCTAGGCTAAACAGAAGATGCACCACATGATCGTCGGCCGAAAAGAGCAACATCTGCCAAGATGGTTGCTAGCGTGAAAGAAATAGTTGTTACCGATGCACGATACACCACTAGGAAAATAGCTAGTATGGTTGGCATCTCATTAGGAGCAGCTAATACAATTCTCAAACGGGATTTGAAAATGAGAAAGATCTTTGCTAGATGGATTCCCCATCTGTTGACAGATGAGCAGAAAAAGGCACGCGTTCAGTGCGCCAAGAAGCTGCTTAAAAAGTTTCCAAATTTCAATGCACGGTCTTTCGCTAATGTCGTCACAGGTGACGAGACATGGGTTCACTTTTTTGAGCCAAAACGAAGATTCAGAACAAAATATGGGCAACAAAGTATTGCAAAAGACCATGCATTGCAAAGCGGACCATAAGCGTCAAGAAGGTAATGTATGCCATATTCTTTTCAAATCAGGGCCCTGCTATTCAGGTTGCTGTGCCTAAAGGCAAATCTGTAAATGCGAAGTTTTACAAGAATAAAGTTCTTCGAAAATTGAAGAAATATTTCAAAGAACGAAGACCCGCAACTGGTTTGGCCAATGTGAGATTGCTACATGACAATGCGTCATCGCACAATGCGTTAATTGTGCAAGACTATCTGAAGCAGGAAAAGGTTGTTGAACTCCCTCACCCCCGTATTCCCCTGACCTTGCCCCGTGTGACTTTGGTTTTGTTCCCGCGGCTGAAAAAATACCTTTCTGGTCGAAAATTGTACAGCGCAATCACCTCGGTTCTGTAATATTCCAATGCCTTCATAGTATACCTCGAAAAGACTACTAAAATGCATTTAATGATTGGATCAGAAGACTGAAAGTTGGTATATCTGTTAAAGGGGAATACTTTGAGGGGACAAAAATATAGTTTTCATCGAAATCTATCACGGAATCATTTTTATGTGCTTAGTTGCATTCATATTTGAACAGTCCTCGTATGTTTCCATTAGGGTCTAGTTATTGGATGTTCTTGTTTCTTTCCCTTTGAGTCTGTTATGGGAGATGTGGGTTAATTGTATCGATTCCAGATCATTACCTTCACTTCTGTTTTGTATGTAATATTCATCATTTTATTAATGGACTGTCGGTATTGATCGGAGATCATCCGTATTAACACTATCTCAACCAATATTAACCGGAGGTCAAGTGATATTTAGGTCAGAGATGATGATGATTTCGTGTTTAACGACACGTCAACCCTCTTTGTGGGTCATAAGCGTCAAACGATTTATGGTATGAAGTATTTTGAGGATTTAGATTGTAAAAATATGGGAATAATGATGTATAAAAATCTGAATATTTTTTTAAAATCTTATGAAAAAGTATAATTTCATAATATTATCAACAGCTTCGTCATGAAACAGTTGTGGTAAGGCTGAGGATCATGTTTTAATTGTGTAAATTAATAAAATTGTCATTAATCAACTAATTTTGTTTTGGCTTCGGCTTCGGGTGCCAATTCAGCAGACCTAGGACCTATAACTGGGTCAATACGAAATCACTTGGTTCATATTATCATAATAATAAGGGTACATGTTGTAAACCGACAATATGATGAGGCTAGTTGGGCCTTAAGAAACTGATTTTCAACTACATTGATATGTAAGTGTTCATTATATGTTATTTCTCTCTATAGTCAATCTCTCAGAATCTATTTGCATTTTTTTTTCATTATTGCTGTTTGCTTCCCTGACCATCCTATTCTGTACTATAGGGAGAAGCCTTTCAGCTGTTTTCCGATTAATCGATTTTCTCGATAACTACAGGTTTTAGATATAGAGGATCCAACATGAGTGTTCATGTATTATTGAATGTATTATATGAACTGAGAAAAATGGATAAATTGCGAGGTTTGCCGAGCATTTTATCCCTTTTCTTCAATGAGTTTAATAAATTCATTGACACATGAGCACAATTGCAAGATTCCATTTATCATATGACACTTAAAACACATTTTTTCACAGTTGTTAAACAAACATGCTCCGTAAGTAAACGTAATTTATCAATTAAACGTTTGTCATTACTCTATGTACTTGACAATTCTACTGGATTTATGTAAACTACAATTTGCCTTTATACTTCCAGATAAATACTGTTGTCCTGTTAATAGTTATGAAAATAATGATGACATCATTATCTAAAGGCTCTAAAGCATACAGTGAAGACAGATCCAGTGTGAGGTATTGATAAGAACATCTGTTTATTTATTTTTTTTCTTTGATTTAATTGTTAAAACAATAGAAAGCAACGTTTCTCAGGAACAACCGCGATTATTAAAAACAGCCGCCTGATGCCGCCAAAAGAAGAGAAAGAGTTGGTGACAGAAAGATACAATAAAACATGTACCAACATACAAATTTTGCTCCGTCCATCTTCCATCTTAGTGCAGATTATATTTTTATTTTCTTTGGATGCATCGAGTCCATTGCGAGTAATTTGAAAATCGAGTACCGCTGAAATCGATGCTGGGGGGGGGGGGGAGGGGGGCGTATTCAGCCTTGCAGACAACAGTGCTGTTTATGAAGAAACTCAATAAAACCGAGTTTCCGGTTTTCATTCTAATATGTATTCTTTGTTCCAAAGTTAACCTTTTTCATTTATTGGACTTTACGATAACACACCCTAGCAACATAGTGTATTTTTCACCCCTCCAAAATAGCTACTTTTCTGATGAAAATCCATGGTATGTTTCTTATTTATACTGCCAACATAGGTTTTTGGTACTCGTTACTCGCTCGCGAGTAACCACAACCTATGTCTTGGATCAGATATGAGCAAAAAAGTGTATACCCCCGTAATCCAAGTTTTCTCTATACAAAGCGGGATTTAGGGGGTGTTCGTTTCACGGACTTGTTCACGTGATGAGAAATAGATTTGGCTGCATGATGCTTCCACGCAGAGCTGAAACTGACCACACATGAGTACTGGTAAACTGCTTGTAGGTCTAAAGTGTTGTGAGTCAGACTGTCCAATGCATATATATAAGCCTTTTGGTTTTATTAGATGTCAGGGCTCAAGATGTCATTTCATCTCAATGTCGGTTAAAAAAAGTTCCACAAAATTGGAAGCAACGTCTCCAAATGACCGAACAGTGCTGATGGAGGCGTTAAACCTCAATTCACGTTACGATAACACACCTGTATGACATAGTGCATTATTTAACATCTCCAACATGGCTACTTTTCTGATGTGTGTGTGTGTGTGTGTGTGTGTGTGTGTGTGTGTGTGTGTGTGTGTGTGTGTGTGTGTGTGTGTGAATTCGGGTTTAACGTCGCTTTCAACAATTTTTCAGTCATATCACGACGGTGTCTGGTTGCGACAGGGAGCACAATGCTCACTTTTATAGTGCTGCCTCACTGAAGTATCATGTCCCAGACACATCTAAGCGAGGAGCAGCTAGTACCGTTTTTAACGACTTTGGTATGTCGCGGCCCGGGATCGAACCCTTGACCTCCCGTTCCCCGGAGCGGACACTCTACTAACTGAGCTATCGGGGCCGGACTTTTCTGATGAAAATCCGTGATAGTTTTCTTATTTATACTGCACCCATAGGTTCTGGATGCTCTTTGGAACCGCCTCATTGAGGATATTCTTACGAGTATCAACAATCTATGTATTGGAGCAGGATTAGGAAAATACTGTATACCCCCGTAAACCCCAGTTTTCTCTATAAATTTGGGTCTAGAGGGGTGTTCAGTTCACATGACGAAAAAAAACAAAACAAACATACAAATCGAATAAACATCTAAAACTTCCACCTGTGATTAAGATGTATTATTTGTAAACGCCGGATTTGTAGAATTACCAACTTACAAGATAAATTCAGTATGAATAATTGAAAATTAAGCATGTTTTAACTCTTATTCTTACAAAGTCCGATGAATAAAACTTTCAGCTTAATTTTATATTGTATACATTATTTAAAATCTAGTAATTGTAAGTGTATTGTCAGATTAGACCTTAGTAATCTGGAGTTTGCTGATATGTTTTCGTTGTGATGTTCATTATGTTGAAGTTTGTTTGCATTTTTTCCTGATTCCATTTTAATAAGTTGCTCGATCTGAATTAATTTCTGATTTAAATTTAACTCAGTAAATCTCGCAATGTCTAGACGTGTTTGCCGTTTTACTGTTCAATACATCACTCATATAAACGAGATATGATAACTTTTATCACTCGGAAAATCCACATTGTGATTCGTCGATTATTATACGTGGTAAGTCCATTATGTCGGTCCATATGACATAACATTTGCCTGTATTGTTTCTCGTTTTCTGTAGAAAAGCACACATGTATGGCGTAAGTGATATCGTTAAGATAAAGACTTGTTAAAACTTGTACATTTATTTTGAATGATTAATGTTCCCTGCGAAATATATCAATTAGTACATCACGAAAACACGCCTATATGACTTTGACCCCCTTTAACCCCAATTTTATATAGTAAAACTTTCAGGGGTAAACATTATTTTTCTTAATTCTGCACAAAAAAATTGATTGTGGGTACTCGTTAGAACCGCCTCGTCGAGGCGGTTCTATCGAGTCCCTGCAATCTATGTTTTGAGCAGAAATAAGAAAAAACGATTTTTTTCCAGAAATATGTAATTTTTGGTGGCAAAAATTTTCCAATATATTTGTATAGGCATGTTTTCGTAATGTTATCATTTATCTCAACAGGATTGGACTGAAAGCTGCTGCAGTACTACTCCCCCTTCTCGGTCTCACCTGGACGTTTGGTTTTCTGTCGATCACTAGCAAAGAGACGCTCATTTTCACCTATTTATTTACACTCTTCAATTCTATGCAGGTTCGTGCAAGCTTACATACTTTTGATAGAACTTAATTTATGTAAAATGCGTATAACAAGCGTGATTATTGCTTTACTAAGTACTGTATTCTTACATTCCTGCCATTACATTCATACATTACATTTATTACGACAATATATTCGTGCCTGTATGATATTCAATCAATAAACGTGGTTTTTAACAGCTGAATATCTTGATACATATCTTTTCATTGTTTACTGAAACTAATCCAGGATCAGTCAGTTATTAAACAATTTATGATTATTTCAAACTTGTTAAAACTTTAACTGTACATTTCTCTCACATTTCTCTCCACAGGGCGTTTTCTTCTTTGTTTTCCACTGTCTTCTGAGTGTCGATGTAAGTATGGCAGTACATAAATACATGTACCATTACTGATCCTGAACTGGCTTTAAACATGTTAATGATACATCAAAACATTAGATCTAGGCAAGGAATTGTTTTATAATACAAAATTATGATACTTTGTTAGTATTATAAAAGCCTGATTGAAATGTAAATACTTAACGAATGATGACTTTGGTCAAGGTGTTTGAAGTATAACCTTGTGTAATCCTACGATCTAAAAGTTACTGTATTTTGTGCATAGAGTTTGGGGCACTTTCGATAACTTGCATCGGCTTGCTTATTTTAACGAACGCTAGATATGAACGATTGCTAGGGGTGAGAATGGGCAAAAATATAAAATGCCACATGCCATTTTTATGAATGCAAGACCAGTGACAGAGTAACTCTGCAGGGTATGCTTGGGGCAAATTATAATAAACGTTAAATCTGAAAGCCTGTTGTGGGTTTCGAAGAAACGCAATAAAACCGAGTTTCCGGTTTTTATTTTAATATGTATTCTTTGGTTCAAAAGTCAACCATTATTATTTAATAATTATCACACCAACATATTCTTTGGTGTCATTTCTTCAGAAGCTGAGCCTATTTATATTTTGTACTTTGTTACACGCTCGCTTGTAAAGCAAAAACATATAGCTTTGCTAGCTCTGTCATTGAGGTAGTGACGCGCAAATTAAAAATCGGATTTTTTAACAAACTTAAGGTCATTTTAGACATTTATTGAAGTATGAACAAGATCGGTTCACAAGCAAAGTACGTGAAAACGAGTTCCGACGTTTTGTTTTGTTTGATTTGAAGTTTAACGTCCCCGTCAACACTGTATAGGTCATTTTGGAGACGTTGTTTCCAATTTTGTGGGACTTTTACACGACATTGAGATGAAATAACATCTCAAGCCCTGTCGCCCAATGAAACCAATAGAGTTTATTAGCATGTACCGACTCGCAGTTGTTCAAAGCATTGTTAGCTTAACGAGTTCGTTAGTTGCCAAATTGTTAACTGTTCAATACGACAACACCGTGCGCCAATATGGCGCCTATCTTATTGCAAAAATTACATGTTTTAGATGAAAATGTTTGATATGGTTTATATTTTTATAGTCCAAATATAGATTGTGAGTGCTCTTGACAACTGCCTCAACTGCGGTTCTAACGAGTATCCACAATCTATGTGATTTATTAAAAAATAAGGAAAATAATGAATACCCCCGTAAACCCCATTTTAATCTATATACAGTGGGGTTTAGGGCTGGTCTTCATTTCACGGACGTTTTAACGTGTTGTCTCACAAGTACAATTTTTAACAATGACATTTTTTTTGCTGGAAAGCTGTGCAAAAGCTACTCACAAATTTATAAGCTGCAAACCTATTGGCATATTTGTATATTAAATGATTGCAGTTTTAAGAATATGATAACTAGCGATATCATTAGTTGTAAACAACTTGGCCCTGGAATTTGCAATTGTTTGTCTAAATATTGCAGGTGCAGAATGCCTATGACAGACGGAGCAGAAGACTAAGCCATCTAAGATTAGCTGAGTCGTCCATATCAAAGATTCACAGCAGGAAAAATTCCGAAACTGGAGATTTAAGCAAGCATTCGGTAAAAGTGTTGTTTATTTTGATTCATATCATTTTTATCACAAAAAGGATGAGGAGGATTTGTTTTCTTATTCCGCTGAAAATATAGACTTCAAAACGAAAACACGCCTGTATAATTCTGATCCTCTTGAACCCCACTTTTATATAAATAAAACTGAGGATTACAGGGAGTAATCTTTATTTTTCTTATTTCTGCTCTAAAATATAGATTTTGTGTACTCGTAAGAACCGCCTCGATGAAGCGGTTGTAACGTATTCAGAACCTCTATAACTGGAGCAGAACTATGAGAAATATAATCATTTTTCATCTGAAAATTTTCTCTTTATTCAGCGAAATATTTTAAATATATTTGAATTGGCGTGTTTTCGAAATGTTTGGGTACTCGTTAGATCTGCCAGAATTACTAGCAATAATGTATACCATTGAAACTCAACTTTTCTCCATCAAGTACACTTCACAAGGGTATTCTTTCCACGGATGCTTTAACGTTATACTGTAGTTAACCCATATATGCCTAGTGGCCCTTTTTTGGGACGTTGGCAAACAGTGTAGACCCAGATCAGACGCCGCATAACGCGGCGTCTGATCTGGGTCTACACTGTTTGCTCAAAGAACATACATTTTTGTACAACTTACATTAAACAAAACAAATCTGACACCCCTATAATTGAAAATGGACAACTCCAAATTTATAAGATGGAAGATTCCATTGTCATATATGGGTTAAGAATGTGCAAGTAATTTGAAATGAAGAGTATATTCATTTCGAAAACACGCTTATAGAAATACATTGTAAACTTTATCACCGAAAAAAAGAAAATTTTAAGATGAAAAATAGTGATATTTTTCTAATTTCTGCTCAAAATATAGATTGTGGTACTCGCTAGAACCGCCTATTCGAGGCGGTTCTAACGAGTACTAACAATCTTTATGTTAGAGCAGAAATAAGAAAAATAAGGCTTACCCCTGTAAACCCAGGTTTTACTGTATAAAATTGGGGTTCAAGGGGGTCAAATTTATTTAAGCGTGTTTTCGTGGTGATAGTGCATATATATATATATATATATATATATATATATATATATATATATATATATATATATATATATATATATATATATATATATATATATATACCTTGTACTTGCACTATTATTAGCCTGGAATCTTCTAGGAATCCAACGGCTCGTATGCACGGTGTATTTAGGGGAATGGGTATAGCTGGCAGATTTTTCCGTCATTTTTCAAAGTTAGTCAACTGGGACGTCCTGTTCGCTTTTCTATAAACGCCGTCCTACAAAAATTTTGAAGGGGTTGCATTCTCTGAAGGTATCCCTTAAGGGAAATATGAAACGCGTGACGTATTTTCATGTCGGTACTTCGTGGTAACTTTTCTTTGAAGTAGATCCATCTGACAAAGGTACTTTTAAAGAAAAGAACTTACTCTTACAAAAGGAGACAAATATTTTCTTTAAGAGCAGATCCTTATTGCTAACGGAGGCAAAACAGATTTTGAGTAGTTGCGCACGCCCCCAACCTCTCCCATATAGTGGACGTCAAGACATCTACATTCTCCTTAAATAACTTATTAAGAAATTTTCACTGCCAAAGTCTTGAAAAAGAGGTTTTGGTTTCCAGACAGCTGAATAAAATGCATGTACTGAAAATTAAGAGGAGGGTCATTGATGAATATGGCCGAAACCATCTAGTCTGGAAAGAAAATCAGAAAGCCCGATTTTTGTTTTATTTTCATTGTTCGTGTGTGTACCTCTTTTGTTTCAAAGAGTAGCTTTTATAGCTCTATTCCACTTCACTGCACTTGCTATGTGCAGTTATGCTGTTTAAATTTTTGTGAGGGGCGGATAATCGACTCAATCCAATGTCTTAAAAATCAATATGAGGATTACTAATGAGGCCTGAAAGTCCGAAACCAGTTTGTACATGTATGGCCGAAGATTTTGATTATTCATTTCCATTATCGTGTATGCGTTCTTTGTTCCAAACACCACGTGAATAAGTCTATGAAACGAGAACCCCTTAACCCCACTTTATATAGAAAAAACTGGAGTTTACGGGGGTATAGATTATTTTCTTATTTATGCTCCAAGACATAGATTGTTGGTTCTCGTTAACACCCACAACATATGTTTGCAGTATAAATGAGAAAAATATTTCGGATGTTCATTCATTTTCGAGATGTGAAAAAAATGCACTATATCGCACAGGTCTGTTGTCGAAATGGTTACCGTTATAGCTTTATTTCTCTTCACTGCAGCTGGTGTTAAATGTGGAGTTCGTCCCCGTACTTCATCATTGTCCATTACAATAGCTCACCTTAGTGCATTCTGTCATATCTCCCAGTGATATTCTTTCTTTCATGTATCTATACTCCAACATAGGTTGCGGAAGCTCGTTATGTGGTTCTAACGGGTACCCATAACTTATATCTTGGAGGAGAACTAAGAAAAAAATGTATACCCCTGTTAACCCCAGTTTTGTCAATATAAAGCGAGGTTTAGAGGGGTGTTCATTTCATGTTAACTTGTTAACATGATGCAGATTACATGTTCATTTCATGGGGAATTGACCATTAGAGGTACATGGTACGGCCTAATTGGTTGGCATTGTCAATAAGGCACAGCGTGCATAAGTGTGTGCGTACGTGTTTTTGTCAAACTGTATTGCTTCATATGTGTATTAAATGTGTCAATATTTTTAACGTTCACAGACATTGATGTCAGACATCGCATCGACCTTGGAACGTCGACGGTCACACACTAACAGCTACAGTTCTATTGGTCGACCACAGTCTGTCACGTTTGATGATGATGTCTTTCTGACCCAAGATGGACCGACAACGCGCAATGGTATCCATAGCAACCGTAGCAGTGTCTACAGCAACCGCAGTTTTCGTGATATTGTGAGATCACCCCCAGTGTCATCTCTTGAGAAAGTTGAAGGTTACAGGAACAACGTATTTAACAGCAGTACCAGGTCGACCAGGTCGACTGGATCTATGTCGAGTGACGGCTATCAGTTTTATTATGGAAAGGACAAGAAATCTGTAAATGAAACAGCATTATATGATTATGACAAGAATCAGATTTACGCCACTGTAAACAAATAAAAAATCAAACTGTAAACAAACTGAAATTATTCTAAACTTTGTTGAATGTGATGGCAATTGATGTGATAATATTGTTGTTGTAAAATACAAATTAGATTATTGGGCTCGCCCACCGGGGCTTGGAGAAACAGATTGGGATGCTTGATGCGTCAACGCAGAGCTAAAATCAACCAAACATGAATACTGGTAAACCGTTTAGAGGGTCTAAGCCTGCCCAGGCAAAGTGGTGTGAGTCGGCCCGTCCCTATAAACCCTTTTTGTTTGTTTGGGCGACAGAGCTTGAGATATCATTTCCTCTCAATGTGGGGCAAAATGTCCCATAAAATTGGAAGCAACGTCTCCAAAATGACCTAAATAGTATTTACGAGGATGTAAAACCTCAAATCATACAAACAAACAAATGGGAAAAAGGTATAGTTGTGTAGGCGACCAACAAAGGCTCAGGCGAGTCTGCGCATACGCGCAGCCTCGCCTAAGCCTTTGCTGCTCGCAGACAAGTAGAGGAGACCTTGCGTTAAGTTTATGCAAGATTGAATGCGTCTAGAACTATTTGTTGGCTGTGCACGTGCAGTTGAAGAATGTGAATCGGAGAATCTCCATGTGTCAGCTCAAGCAGATCATTTTCAGAAATATTAGCGTTTAACATTAAACTGCAATAATTCATTGTACATATCAGAATGGTCATATTTATGTGTTACTGGAGTTTATTATGATAAGACCCCCGAGCAATATAATGTTCTGTTTCGAGGCTCTAGAACTAGTAAGTTTGATGAAAATCTCCATCAACATCTTTTTTTTTATTTATGTCACAGATTGTGAGTGCTTGTCACAAGCAATCCATTGAGACGTGTCACACGAGTATCCAAAATATATGATAGCAAGCAAAATATTAAAGAGCAAATGTTTATCCAGGAAAACACCACTTTATCCACTATAAATGTATTCATTTCATACATTACGTACATGTAAACACCTCTATTCAAATTTAGTGAATTTTTACCACCAAACAATGAAAATTTCAGATAAAACGTTCTGATATTTTTCATATTTCTGCTGAAAACATAACTTTTAGGAAGTCGTTGGAACCGCCTCGACGAGGCGGTCTAACGAGTACCCACAACGATATATGTGTTTTAGCAGAAACAAGAAGAATAATGAATACCCCTCTAAGCCCCTGTTTTACTGTTGAAAAATGAAGTTTAATGGGGTCAGAAAGCTCACAATTATAGAGGCGTGTTATTTGTGTAGTTCTTGTGATGTCAGTTCTGTTGTGGTATATTATTGTTACAGTTCGTATGTATTACTAATCCCTTTTATTTTGGAAAGCCGGTTGGCCATTTTGTGCAAAGTAACTGTCCTTTTGGCTTTCCATTTGTGAAGTTTTCATTATGGTGTAGTTGTTTGATGCCCGTGGCGTCTTTGGTGGGAGACAATTGTATCGATTCCCAAACATTGTCTTCACTTCCTTTTTTTGTTCCTTTTATGATATTTGCATGTTATTCTTGCAAAAATCGATATTGTTAAAAGATCTTATACGAGTGATTTGTTCATATAATGTATGAAGCGAGCCTTGGGCGCGTTTTATAAATGTGATATGAAATGACCACGAATGTAAGATTCTGTTTATCATAGAACGATTTAAAATTGGATTTTAATATCTAAGAAATTCAGAAGAATTTTGATAAAAAATAGGGTTGTCACGGACGGCGAGGTGACGTTACGCGGCAGTAGCCATGTGTTATTTCACGTGCAATCACATGATTTTATGACATGACGTTATCCACTAGATGACAGCGACGTCATGCCTATTTGGTACTAATTAGAAATGAGCGATGAAATTCGATGAACGTTCGTGCTAATATCAGCCGGTATCGACACGCTTACTTGGTATTGCATGGCACAATAGACGGTGATGTCAGTGAGGTTATGCGTTTAAATTGTTTCGCACTCGTACATATTCTAATCAAATGGATACTGTCGAGGCTAACCTATTGGTAATGAAGCCAAATATTAATAACTGTGTAGTTACAGGGATATGGCACTTATGTTGGTGATAAAACATCCCTCTCTTGGGATACCATGGTCTCTCGAAAGCTCTTGTACTTCCATATCCAAACAATACATTGTAATGTTTGCCGCCTCAAAATATAGATTGTGGGTACACGTTAAATCCACCTAAGAACGCCCTAAAGCTCATTTAATATAGAGAAAACTGGACTTTACAGAGGTAACA
Organism: Lucinisca nassula; assembly: GCA_963580285.1. Lineage (NCBI taxonomy): Eukaryota > Metazoa > Mollusca > Bivalvia > Lucinida > Lucinidae > Lucinisca > Lucinisca nassula. Next base: position 64,895,349 of record OY757015.1, read on the forward strand.
CAAATTGTTTGCCTAAATCACGACGGTAGTAAGGGTGAGGATTGTGGCCACTTAAAATCGATTTGCCCCCCCCCCCCCCCCCCCCCCTCGGTGGAATTCGATTCACTGACCGTTCCAAGGCGGTTCTTCTGTTATATTGTTTGGTTTTGGATAGCCAATTGGCCATTTTATGGGAAAGTAACTGTCCTTTTGGCTTTCTGCTATTGATTTTTCGATTAAGGTCTAGTTGTTTCATTTTTTTTCTTTCCCTTTGGTGTCTCTGATGGGAGCTGTGGGTTAATTGTATCGCTTTCTGATCATTGCCTTCACATCTATTATATAATGTTTTTCTTATTTTTCACCTTTGACGCACAAACAGTTTTATAACATTTATTATCACAATAATTCTTCACAATCTCCAGACGTTTCGGCTTTTTACAGCCTTTTTCACGGATTTTTCTTTCAAGCTATCACATATTTTTCCTATTCATCTTTCCACCATATTTAATGTTTTTGTTTTTGATAGCTTGAAAGAAAAATCCGTGAAAAAGGCTGTAAAAAGCCGAAACGTCTGGAGATTGTGAAGAATTATTGTGATAATAAATGTTTCTTATTTTTGACCTTACAGCGGCTATTTTCTATAAATATCCGTTATTTTTGACAAGTAAATCAAAGTCACATGAACTTTAGCACTGAAAAGCTTTTATGCTTAGTAACTTTGTTCGATTGACAAACAATCGACCCAAAAAATGAGCACCCATAATATATGTATTCACAAAAAATATGCACACGGAATCTAATATGAAAAATTGCATTAACAAGTCACTGGAAAATATAATAAGGGCATTCCAGTCTCGTTTTGGCGATATTGACTTTTTTCTAAGTCGAAACAAAAACGAAAAAAAAAAGAATGAACTGCATAATAGCTGTATTTCCTGAAGCAATAAATGAAGTATTTGCGAACTTGAAGAGTTGTGTTTTATTAATACTCTGCAATAAATCCATTGGGTTTCAGTGCTTTAATGTTTGACTCTGTCCTTAACCTTTAGCATACCAAGCGGGAGCACAAATTTGAATGACCGTTGAAACAAATTTGAAACCAGCCTTACTTAACGTTGAGTCTACGTTGTGTGCCTCCAGGGATATAAAGCATGACGTAGCATCTTTTACGCAAAAGCGCATTTGCCTTTACAATGCAAGCGAACAAGAAGAAGAAGAAGAAAAAGAAGAAGAAGAAGAAGAAGCTCGCAAGGTAATTTCAATTATCAGAGTTGCACATAATCCTCGCGAGAGGGTGCTGCAGGATATATAGATAGATAGAGTGAACCATATGTGCGCGCCCTAATTTCGGATAGTACGCCAGAGAGGGCACTCTTTATGATCAGAACTTGTACCATAAGGGAGCCAAGTAAATGTATTTCCTTTGTTGGGCATTCTTTTCTCATGAAGAGAAAGAATTTTAAAATTATTCTTTGTGTCCGTACAATTCGGTTTTCTACTTGCCACATGCCACATCACTGTTCAAGACAGTGCGTTTTGAACAGTTGAATGTTTTCTTTACACCAGGTATAGTTCGAACAAATTGACCTGATACTGGGGAACTCTGTTAACATATTTTCATACCCGACTGAATGCATTTATTTATCTTCGCCGTTTTCCGAAGGTATTGTTATACAATACACAGAGGTCAGTAAATGTGCCGCTATTCACGTGATGCCGAAAATTCACGAGACGTTTACGAAAGCCGACGTATCAGGCGATAGCATTGGTTATTTATTCCATGCAAAAAGGTCAGTATTAGGTCAAATTGTTCGCACTATATATTCGATTGAATTTGTTACACCACATCACGCGAACAGGCTTATATAATTTTGATTTTCTGTCACGTTTGATGAAACCCACGTTTATATAGTAAAACTAGGGTTTAAAGGGGTACACATATTTTTTTTTAATTTCTGCTCTAAAATATAGATTGTGGGTACTCGTTAGAACCGCCTCGATGTGGCGGTTCTAACGAATGCCCACAATCTCTATTTGGGCAGAAATAAGATAACTATCACAGTTTTTTATCTTAAAATTTTCATTTCTTTTGCGGTAAAATTTACAATGTATTTGTACAGGCGTGTTTTGTAATGCTGATAGCAGTTCCATGAAATAAATGCATTTTATATTACCTTATGCTAATTAAAATTGATGTCTTTTACTTGAAATTGCGTGGTAAAATTCGAGGAACTATTGTGCTGTTAAAAACAAAAGATCCTAGATTGGATATGATAACGTAATGCCAGTTCAAAACGAAAACAGGCCTATACTAATACTTGTAAAATTTACTTCATCGAGGCGGTTCTAACAAGTAGCCTCAACCTATATTTGAGAGCAGAAATAAGAAAAATAAAGTTTACCCCTGTACACCACAGTTTTACTATATAAAGTAAGGTTAAGGGGGTCAAAGTTAAATAGACGTGATTTCGTGATGTTTGTTACGCACCATGACATAAAGCTCTGTCACGATAACAGCCGATTAAAAAATAGAATATTGCACAACAAAAACCCATTAAAAGGCTTGTTCGACCTGCGAACACTCAGATCAGCCTGCGCATTCGCGCAGTCTGCTCTGAGTCTTCGCTGATAGGATTCGCCTTCTATAGCCTCTGGACTAGCACAAGATTGTTCAGCAAACATTACTTCCATTACAGGCCATATTATTATTATCGTCGTGAGATGACTCAAATGTCTTTAAGAATGGACTTTTCAATAATTTACTTCTATTCCAGAGATTGTAAGAACGTGTTACAGCCGCCTACACGAGACTGAGACTTATTAGATATGTGCATTTAATTGAAACAACAACATACAAAAAAAATCATTTACTTCAATTTTCTACAATGGAATTTAAAACAAGAGGGCCCAGAGGACCATTCGCTCACCTGAATGCCACTGTCTCTAGTACATTCTATTTTAGCTCTGCCAGCCATCTTGTTCGTCAGAGCAGAACAATCTTAGCTATTTTGGTAAGGTGTCACCTAGGTAACGTTCCTGTGAAGTTTGAATCAAATTGACCCAATTGTTTAGGAAGAGTTCGCATTTGAATAAAATTCACAATGTTTTTCTATTTTAACTCTGGTGGCCATATTGTTCATCGGGGTGGGATCATTTTAACTATTTTGGTAGAGGGTCATCTATGCAACATTCCTTTGAAGTTTGAATGCAATTGGCCCAAGGGTACAGGAGGATTTTTCGTTTGAAGATATTTCTATTTTTAGCTCTAGCGGCCACCTTGTTCATCAGAACGGAATGATTTTGGTAGGGAATCACCTGGGCAACATTCCTGTGAAGTTTGAATCAAATTGGCCCAAGGGTTAAGGAGAAGTTCGCGTTTGAAGCAAATTAAAGTTTTTCTATAGATTTAGCTCTGGTGGCCATTTTGTTCATCGGAGCGGGATTGTTTTAGCAATTTTAGTATGTTAGTCATCTTAGCAACATTCCTATGAAGTTTGAATGAAATTGGCCCAAGGGTACGTGAGGAGTTGTCGTTTGAAGGTTTTTTTTTCTATTTTTAGCTCTGGCGGCCATCTTGTTCATCTTGCGGAAAGATTTTATCTATTTTGGTAGGGAGTCACCTTTGTACATTCCTGTGAAGTTTGAATCAAATTGGCCCAAGGGTTAAGGAGACGTTCGCGTTTGAAGCAAATTTATTATGTTTTTCTATTTTTAACTATGGCAGCCATTTTGCTCATCAGAGCAGAACAGTTTTAGCTATTTTGGTAGAGGGTGTTCTAAGCAACATTCCTGTGAAGTTTGAATTAAATTGGCCCAAGAGTACAGGATGAGTTGTCGTTTAAAGATTTTTTTTTTTTTCAATTTTTAGCTCTGGTGGCCATCTTGTTTATCAGAGCGAAACGATTTTAGCTATTTTGAAGGGAGTCATCTGGGCACCATTCCTGTGAAGTTTGAATCAAATTGGCCCAAGGGATAAGGAACAGTTTATGTTTGAAGCAAATTTACGATGTTTTTCTATTTTTAGATCTGGCGGCCATATTGTTCATCGGAGCAGAATGAGTTTAGCTATTTTGGTAGAGGGTCAATTAAGCATCATTCCAATGAAGTTTGAATGAAATTGGCCCAGGAGTTTGGGAGGAGTAGTCGTTTAAAGATTTGTCTATTTTTAGCTCTAGCGGCCATCTTTGTGTTCATCAGAGCGGAACTGTTTTAGCTATTGTGGTAGAGAGCCACTTAGGCAACATTTCTGTGAAGTTTAAATGAAATTGCCCCAAGGCTTTATGAGGAGGAGTCTTTTAAAGCAATTGTTGACGACAGACGACGCACGACGGACATTGACTGATCACAATAGGTCACCATGAGCTTAAAAAAGGAAAACATCTATATCTCTTCCTCCGCTTCGTTTTAACAACAAACACGACATGATTTCACAGGTGAACAACAAATATGAATATGAGCCGGGACACAGCATTTCCTACAATTTACATGTGCGCCCAGTTATGATTCTTGCACTCTGCACCCTGATATTTACATGAAATTTCTTGGAGATACGAGTATATAGGACAGGTTTCACGTTACAGAGCAATCACAATTTTTTGATGAACAAAGTTCCAAAGAAAATAGATGAAAAAGAAAGATGTGTTTTTGAATCATGAAATATACCCGGGACAAGGTCTTTATTTTTCTTTAAAGTAGGTCGCATTTCAATGTCAATGTCATTTTTATATGAGTGGGAAGCACTTGGCACAAGTATCAACATGCCAAATATGACCGCTCTGTCTCAAAGGGTAAAAAAGTTACGACCAACGGTAAAGTTGTCCAACCAGCAAAGAAACCAATAACCAAACAGACAGGGCAGAAGTTATTGTTCCCGCTATCGCTACCGGGGACATAAACAAAACAATAACAAGATGTGTTTGTGAAACACGAATTGTGAAACACGGACCGAGGACGTTTTTCTAAACTTAGGTCACAGCTCAAGGTCATATGTCGATTTTTTGTATGAGTGAACAAGGAACCCACATGCCAAATATGAAGGCTCTATCTAAAACAGTTCAAAAGTTATGATAATGTAGGCCAAGGTCAAATTTTTGTGCGAGTGGGAAACCATTGTCACAAAGAAAATACATGCCATATATGAAGGCTCTATCTCAAACGGTAAAAAAGTATGATAAAGTAGGTCACCAGTCAAGAGGTCACAGATAAAATTGTAAGAGTGTGAAGCATTTGTCACAAGGCACATACATGCCAGTTACGGAGGTTCTATCTCCAACAATTTAAATGTTATGATAAAGTAGGTCACATATCAAGGTCAATGTCACATGTCAATTTTTGTATTGGTTGGAGGCCATTGTCGCAAGAAACCTACATGCCAAATATGAAGGATCTATCTCAAATGGTTCGAAAGTTATGATAACGTTAGTGATAAAGTAGGTCATTTTTTGTTTGAGTGGAAAGCCCTTGTCACAAGAAACCTACATGCCAAATATGAAGGCTCTATCTCAAACGGTTCAAAAGTTATGACCAATACGTTTTCTTTAAAGTAGGTCAAAGGTCAAGGGCACGGTCAAATTGTTTTTTTTTTGTTTTTGTATCAGTGGGGAGCAGTAATGACCAATGTTAATTTTTCTTGTCATATTGTAAAATTCGTTACACTACTTTTCATATTCAGAATTATGGGTGCCGTTTTTCAATCTAATCCACACTTATAGATATTCATAGACATAGACATAGACATAGACATAGAAGTTTTATTTAGTATCGAATATGTATAACAAGTAACATAAGCCCAGTAGGGCTTGTATTTCGACAAACATTGAGTAAAACAACAACGGGTTATAAATATATCACAGCATGCAGACATTACAAATAAAGGTACAAGTTAAGTCATCACACAGTAAGATAGTTACATAAGAAATAGGTGTTGTAAGATTTACATTTAGAAGTTCATAATTCGATTTATTGATATCCATACTTAGAATTCCGGATATCCATAGGTTAGCCGAATAATGGATATCCATAAATCAAATCAGAGATATACCTAATTCGAATAATGGATATAAACAATTCGATGTATGGATATCATTAATTCAGATTGATTCATGGATAGCCATAAATCGATTTCTGGATATTACTTATTCGAATTATGGATATCAGTGTATCAAAATATGGATATCCATAATTCCGCTGATTTATGGATATCCATTATTCGAATTTTGATATCCAATAGTCGATGAACGGATATCTATAAATCGGGCTGATTTAAAGACATCTATTTTTCGAATTATGAATATCCATAATTCACCGCAAAAGTCTTTGATATTGATTTTATTTGCAAAGACGAATAATTTATATCTATAATCTGAATTAGTGATATTCATAAATGGACCGAATTATGGATATCCATAATTCGAATAAATGATATCCGTAATTCGAGTTATGGATATCCATTAATCAATCTGAATTAATGATAGCTATAATTCGAATTATGGATATCCACAATTAGATTTATGGATATCCATAACCAGTCGAATAATTGATATCCATAATTCGAATTATATATATCTATAAATCGAATAATGGATGTCCATAATTCGATTAACGGACATCATTTATTCAGATTGATTTATGGATATCCATAATCAGAATTATGGATATCTATAAATAATTATTGATATCCATAAATAAATTTGGATATCCATAATTCGAATTATGGATATCACTTATGCAATATATGGATATCCATAAATAATTATGGGTATCTATAAATAGGGACTAAATTGAAAAATGACGCCCCATACAGAATACGATTGAGATCTATCTGAGAATTAATAACACCCTGCTTGTATTTTTTCAGTAGTCTTCTAGCTTTATTTAAACAATGCATTGCTTTTGCAATTCGGTATACTTGTATTTTTATCATGGCGATTTTAAATTCATCGCAAGCAATTAAATTTCAACTATTCAACTAGCAAATTAATGTATATCAATTGTTTCTTCATCTTTTATGGTCGCATAATTGTTTTCATGCATGACCTTTGTAACCTTTCGGGAAGGCACCTGAAGGGTGTTGTGAATATACACATGGTTGGTGCAATATTTAACCGCATTAACAATTGTTTTATGAGTGTGTCTGTGTTTATGTGAAAATTTTATGTGATGAGTTATGCTTTTTCATAAGTTTTTGTTGGAGAAGTTGACAATGGAAGGAGATTTTGGCTGCCGATTCGGAGGAGTTTAGACACAATTGATTGCTTGGAGAAGTCATTACGAAAACACGCCTATACTTATACATTGTAAACTTTACCGCCGTAAAAACGAAAATGATCAGATGAAAAATTGTGATATTTTTCTTATTGCTGCTCAAAATATAGATTATGGGTACTCGTTAGAACCGCCTCATCGAGGCGGTTCTAACGAAAAATCCATATTTTTCGTTTCGCGGAGAAACCGACTAACGCGAAATTGGCTATTTTCTCCAAGAAACCGCGAGAAAAAAATGAATGAGCGAGAAATGTCTCGCGGAAATTTCTAGCCCTTTCTAGAACATAGATGACGTCACTACAGCTGGTGTCTGGGAATGTGTGGCGGCCGTAAAAAGTCTCCCTGCCCTACATCATAGTGTAGTTTATATTTTCTTGTCCTTTGGGGCCATTGATTCCATTGTTGAATTTTGAAAATATTTTAGGGTCACTGATGAGGCCTAATTGGCCAAAACTAGCTAGTCTGGCCCAGAAAACATGTACAATCCATATTTTCCTTGCTTCCAAAGGATAGCACTTTCTAGAACATATTATATCCAGCCTTGGCGAGAATTGTGGCCACGTAAAATCGACCCCCCCCCCAAGTGGAATTCGTTTAACTGACCGTACCATGGCGGTTCTTCTGTCGCGGTTTATTTTTGTTATGGTTTGTCTTTGAGTTTATATTGCTTATATTATTTTGTTTTGGATAGTCAATTGGCCGTTTTGTGAGAAAGTAACTGTCCTTTTGGCTTTCCGCTAATGATGTTTCCATTAGGGTCTAGTTGTTTCATGTTTGTGCTTCTTTCCCTTTTGTGTCTCTGAAGGAAGCTGTGGGTTAATTGTATCGATTCCTATCATTGCCTTCACTTCTATTTTGAAATGCTAGTCCCGCAATTTCCCCATATTTCTGTACATGTATGGGCAAAATTGAATTGTAAAGGCAATAAACACAAACGGGCCTCCGTGGCCTACTCTTAATCATTAGATCTCTCACTCGGACCACATGTGAGCTTAAATGTAAGCGTACGTGATGTTTAATTACTCGCAGTGTAAGAAACGAATGAGCAAAATATAGAATGAGATCAGCGTCCACACATAGGCCTACATGTATAAGCAGGATTGATAGTTAGTGTTATCCGTCATAAAAAACATTGAGTTTGATTTTTTAAAGCCTTTACTTGAGAACAAATAAAGTAAATGCCAATATGGTGAACCGATATAAAATCAACAGTTTTCAATTTATGAGGCGTTTAGACAACAAAATCAAAGAAACACAGAAAACATTCATCATGTTCATACTGCGTTGTAAAGTTCATAAGTTGCAAAGCATTATGATTCCAACCGGATTAAAATCATCCTTTACGATCGTTAGAGTTGTCTGTCTTTGTACAAAGAACATGCATTTTGTCATATGCCTCAACTTTGTGTACGAAATTTGAATGCATGCTAAATAAATGCACCTGAACATATATACATGTAGGTATAGCCAGATTTCGCGGAGAAACACCGTGAACGTCTCCACCTGGTCCGGGTAAAACGCGATTTTCGCGGAGAAATTCTGCGGCGTTTCGCGGAGAACTTAACCGCTTGGATACGCGATTTTTTTTTCTTCTCGGAGAAAAAAAAGCCTATTACAGCGAAGAAAAAAATATGGGTTTTTACCGCTGGCTGGTCTGTATTTCATACTGCATGTGTTTCAAAACATAAATATCAGCGTTCGTATTTATTTCAAATCCTACATCATTCAAGATACCGTCCATTATAACATGTTATAAAACATCTTATACTTGTACTACATGTACTTTCACTGGCTCATTACGATAACACGTCCGTGCGACATAGTACATTTTTCTCATCTACAAAATGGCTAATTTTCTAATTGAGGCGGTTCTAACGAGTACCCACAACCTATGTCTTTGAGTAGAAATAAGAAAATAATGTATACCCCCGTAAACCCCAGTATTCTCTTTACAAAGTGGGGTTTAAGGGGGTCTTCGTTTCACGGACTTGTTATCGTGATGTACTTTGCTACAGATCATTTTCGTTGTTTGGTACGAACAATTACCGGCACATTTACAATTCATTTAAAATGCAAACCCACTAGTTTTATCCTTCCGGTCGGAGTTTTATTTCTTTAAATATAAAATTCGAATCATCGAGCTTTTTAACGTGGTTTACCTGTAAATCGGTGAGTAGAAAACATGCGTCATTGTAATTTTTTATGCCTTTAATGATCGTATGTGCTATTGTTGGTGCTAGCGTTTCCATTTTTATGATCATTCTGTAATTAACCCTTGACCTGCTGAGCCAGGATATGCCGTATCTTTCAAACAATGTAGATCCAGATCAGATGGCTTCTGAAGAAGCCCTCTGATCAGGATCTACATTGTTTGTCCTTCAGATTGTGAATTTGTTGCAGTAATTTGAATCAAGTAATCTGATTGGTTGATGATCGTAGTGGGTGTGGCAGATGAAAATATTCAGCAGGACGAGGGTTATAGATTTCGTGTACTCGCTTCAGTTACTCGAGCCTAGCTTATGCCAGTCTTGGCATGTGAACAGAGCAGTATTTCAAATGTTTCACCTCAGTAAACCCCACTTTTTCACGAGGACGGCTGGAATATAATGTGTATTTGTTTGTTTGATTTGAGGTTTACCACCCCCGTCAACAAATTTATGTCATTTTGTAGACCCTGCTTCCAATTTTGTGGGCTTTTACCCGACATTGAGCTGAAATGACATCCCAATCCCTGTCTCACAATGACACCAATAGGGTTTATGTGCATTGAACGGTACGACTCGCACCTTTTTGCCTGGGCAGGCTTAGACCTAACCGGTTTACCAGTAGTCATGTGCGGTCGGTTTCAGCTCTGCGTGAAAGCATCGTGCAGCCCAATCTATTTCTTCAAGCCCCGATGGGCGGGGGCCAATATAATGTGTAGGTCAACTTTTTTAATTGATCGCAATACTTTTACCAATAGTTTGGAAGTTTCGATCTTACATTAATATATAAATTAGAAGTAGTTCTTCCCAGGCAAAGCGGTGTGAGTGTCGGATCGTCCATGCTTATAAACCCTATTGGTTTCATTGGGCGACAGGGCTTGAGATGTCATTTCATCTCACTGTCGGGTAAAAGTCCCACGAAATTGGAAGCAACGGCTCCAAAATGAGCTATACAGTGTTGACGGGGACGTTAAACCTCAAACCAAACAAACAAACAAAGAAGTAGTTCTTAATAATAATAATAATAATAATCAAGATGATGTTGATGATGATGATGATACCAGTACTACAACTAATAATAATAATAATAATAATACTAACAATAGAACATATTATAAGATTTTATTTGACGCGGCCAAAGTTTACCTGTCGAATGAATGATTCGGCCACTGCAGTAAAATATAACAGAATAGCTCTCTCCTAGCATGTCAATATCGGACGATCCTAGACCTACCTGAGACATCGTACGACATGGTGTAGTGTTACCGCGTTAAAATGGATGTAGAAACTGCCTTAGTCGGGCTGAAGACAGACTTGTATGAATTTCGCGATGAAACAAAGTTCTTGACACAGTCTGTCAATGAATTTGCATTCAAGTTCCAGAACCAGTCTGGAAAGTCAGGCCAATCAAAAGGCCGGGTTGGAACATATCTTGCGGCTAGCGGAGGAGCAATTTGTGCTGTTGGAGTCGGACTATCTTTTGTTACAATTGGCGGATCAATTGGTATAATTTTATTAGGTAAGAAGCAGCGGCTTATGTGATTTTCCATCTGCCACTCAACGTTGTATCACTGTTGAAACAACGTTGGAAACGTGTGTAAACGTTGAATCAACGTGGTGTGCCTGCAGGGTCTTTCTTTCTTTGCATTACGAAAACACGCCTATACGTATACAATGTAAACTTTACCGCAAAAAAAAAAAACTCCGAACATTTAAGGATGAAAAAATGTGATATTTTTCTTATTTCTGCTCAAAATATAGATTGTGGGTATTCTTCAGAACCGCCTCTATGAGGCGGTCTTAACGAGAACAACAATCTGTATTTTGAAGCAGATATAAGAAAAATAAGATTTACCCTTGTAAATCTCGGTTTTACTACAAAGACGCGGGGTTCAAGGGGGTCAAATAATATAGGCGAGTTTTCGTGATAGCAAAAAAATCATATTACAAAAGTAATTTTATTTCTCTCTTTCTTATTTTCTAACTTTTTGTGCATGTTTGTTTGGGGTTTAATGGCCCAGTCAACATTATTAAGGTCATATCGAGCTGGTCGGTCTATCTTACTGCACTTTTCCTGGGCAGTCATACGGTATGAAAGCCGTAGCATACCTGAAGAAAAAAAACACCTATGGTGGGATTCGTACCCGGGCCGCTCGGGTGAAAGTCTCTAGCCACTGAACCAAAGAGTCGACTCCTTGACGCAGTTGTCAGATGGGCCCCGTCAAGCGATTTTGGTACTTATCGCCTATGCGAGCAGCGAAGGTTCAGGCGAGCCTGCGCATCCGAGCAGTCTCGCCAGAACCTTCGCTGCTCGCTCATACAAGCAGTGAATCAAGAGGAACCTTCAGACAGAAAGCCATATCCCTGGCCCCTCTGAATGGCTGGGCATGCGCAGTTAAAATTTGTCATGACGAAATGCTCGAAGACCCAAATTCGCTTGGCGGGGCTCAGTTAATTGAAGGGAGGTATTGCGGCCTGTAACATCAGGCTTATACATAAGAGATTAACCAGCTGACCAGTACAGTGCAAAAACTGACAACTGTCCTTCTTAAATGGACGGAAGGAAGAAAATGCAAGTAGGAAATATTTCATGATTTAACTTCATGATCACGGGCCTCCGTGGCCTAGTGGATAAGAGTGCTGACTCTTAACCATTAGGTCTCTCATCGCTGTTGGTTCGAGGCTAGCTTGGGTCGCATGTGAGACGCCAACGGTTCTGCAACGGATGGTCATGTGGTTTTTCTCAGGGTACTCCGGTTTTCGTCCACCTCTGATTAACAATCGGCCCGATATTAGTGAAATGTTCTTGAAAGAGTAGTAAAACCATAAAAATAAAATAAATAAATAAATAAATAAATAAAATAAAATAAAATAAAATAAAATCGCCATGATCAATCTTCACAATAGAATGTTGCGGACCAAGGTGTTGAACTCGCAACCTCCTGATCACCTGTGAGACGCGCATCCGACTGAGCCGTATGTGCATGAAACGCCATGCACATCTGAAATAGCCACGCAGAAATTAAGGGGAATGGGAAGACCGGACAGATTCTCCGCCATTTTTCAAAGGGAGACACCTTTCGAGACTGCCTGTTCGCTTTTCAAAGAGCCCTGTCCCACGAAAAGGGCGGTCAGCACTTAAAGGAATGAACTTAATAATTAGAGAATTACTATATTAGCCTGTCGACTTGAACGCTGACTTTGCAGTACCATATTCAACAAGACCGGTTGTCCTTTACCGACATCGATAGATGGGACAGATATTTGTGGAAACCTGTGTGTAAAATTTGACAGTGATTCATTCTACAATAACTAATCATGTGAATTCAGACTTAGCGAAATTATAAATCAGCAAAGAGAAGTACCCCACTTTCCAACACCAAAGGACAGCACAAGATCATTAATGCCGTGTTTATACTTTGCCATTATTATTATTATTATTAGTATTATTATTATTATTATAAATTTCTAATATTTTGATCATTATTTATCAATGTGTCACTTGCTTGTTTGCTTGAGGCTTAAGTCCCGGGCCAGTCGGCACTATATAGGTCATTTTGGAGACGTTGCTTCCAAATTTGTTAGACTTTTACTAGACATTGAGGTGAAATGACATCTCAAGCCCTGCCGCCCAATGAAACCAACAGGGCTTATATGTACTGGACTGACTCACATCACTTTGCCTGGGCAGGCTTAGTCCGTCTGAACGGTTTCAGTTTCAGCTCTGCGTGGAAGCATCGTGCAGCCGAGTCTATTTCTCAAAACCCCAACGGGCGAGGCCATTTATCATTTGTATTGTTGTGATAATTATCACAATTATTATTTTTATAACTAATAATAACAATTATTATTAGTAGTAGTAGTAGTAGTAGTAGTAGTAGTAGTAGTAGTAGTAGTAGTAGTAGTAGTAGAATGTCCCTTCCTACAAACAATATTAAGATCGTATTTATTCAATTTATTTTCATCACGTCAATAATAATAATATTATTATTATCATTATTAATATTATTATTATGTACTTTCCCATAAACAATATTTGCAAGTATTTATCCACTTTATTTTCACCACGTTAACAAGCTCATGTTAAATACCCTTTTAAATCAGATTGTGGTGTATTTCGTGCTTTCAAAGGATAACCCTTTTATAGAACATATTCAACGTCACTACAGCTGATGTGTGGGAATGTGTGGCGGCCGTAAAAAGTCTCCTGCCCTACATTATAGTGTAGTTTATATTTTCTTGTCCTTTGGGATCATTAATTCCATTGTGGAATTTCGAAAATATTTGAGGGTCACTGATGAGGCCTAATTGGCCGAAACTAGCTAGTCTGGCCCAGAAAACATGTACACTTCATATTTTCCATTTCTGTGGTGTATTTCGTGCTTCCAAAGGATAACCCTTTTATAGAACATATTTATGTCAAGAAAAGTCGGGTTTATATTATTTTGATAATATTTCAACCCACAACCTATAATCGAATGGTTAGGAAATGCCATTTTTAGTGTCAAGAAACACATGATTATTTTTGGTGTATGGTAAATAATTTTACGTTTTCTGTCGTTTTCAATAAACTGTTATAACCTTATTTTGAAATATTACCAGAAATATCATATAAAACGATATCGTGTGGACAGCTTTGTACTTTTAAGGCCATATTTCCTTTGTTGTATCAACTAAAGTAATGAGTCCGGGCCCCCGGGGTCAGATCACAGCAAACTGTACAAGTTCGCAATTGCGAAACACAACTTTCCATACAAAGAAAATATATATACTCAGTCACAAAAGTTCCGATACATGAATTGCACTTGTTACCCTAGTAACCCCAGAGGTAACGAACCCAATTTTTCATTTTTTTTTTAAACTACCCATTTTTGTGTTGGTTAATCAAATTCTTTGGGTCTCTTAGTATTATCATGGTCCAGGATTGCTTTCAAAAGCCAAGGGGTCATATTGTCATCGCATCTGAATCCATAAAAATTGCCCTGAATCAAAGATTTCTGCAATTTTGGACTTCAAATAAAAATAAAAAATGAGTTCCTTTAAGAGCAATGAAAACATTCATAAGAAAGAAGATGGGTCATACTACGTAGTTTCGGCAAATAAAGCCTCATCAGTGACCCTGTAATGATCCGGCAAAGAAAGCCAGAGGAAACACTGCAATTTTGCAAATTTCGAATAGTCAGTCGATTCAAATAAAAATCAAAAATGAGTTCCTTTAAGAGCAATGAAAACATTCATAAGAAAGAAGATGGGTCATACTACGTAGTTTCGGCTAATAAAGACTGACATAAATCAAAATAATTAAATAATTAAAAACCTGTCTAGAATATGAGTCTAAACCAATAACTTATTTCTGATTTCTCAGAATATTCACGCTGATCTCAAAGGACCAAAAGTAAAATATAAACTGCCTTTAATTAAATAATTCAATTGTATGTCGCAAAAAATTAGGGGCAGCAGCCTTAACAAGTGGAAGTAATAAGCTTTTCACCTCGGGTCCTCTAATTCTGAAAATGTGAGTGAACACAGCTGTCACTGATAACTCCATTGAAAATTAAAATCGTCAGAAAATTTTGGCCATGGGTTTTCATCGGTGTTAAACATAGCGTGAAACGGCCATTTAGTAACAAAGCGATTTTTTTAGAAATTCCCCCAAAATATCGACGTGTATTGAAACAATGGCCGTTTAAAAAATGCTATGTTTCTTATTCAAAGGGAAATAATCGGAAAATTAAAAAAAATCTTATCCCTATCATTGAGCATGGGTGTTAGATATTGAAGATTTAAAGTGTTTTTAAGAGTCATGGCTATTAGTCTTTAATTTTCTACATGAAATGTTAACCTGCACATGCGCATTGACAATTTCCAAGCAGATCCCTTCGAGGCACATATTGCAATATAACTCTGTATTAAAACATTGAACAAATTTCTGTTTTGCAGCTTTTGTAGCTGAACGTCTGTTCAGTGTGTCAAAGGTAGCTATTTCCGGAAAAACTAACATGGAAACTCACAAGTATACTCGAACTTTTGTATCCTTTCTTTTGTGACTAAATATATATATATATAATATCCGTCAACTTATCTTTTAATGTTGTATGCAAAATAACCCAACCAATCTTAATTTTTCACGTATATAGGGTCTGTGAAAAAATATGCAAAAAACAATAAATGTTCTCAATCAAATGTGACACACAAGTCCTTTTCTTGCTGACCGCGTAGTGTAGACATTCGTGTGAAGATTTATGTGTAAAGTATGCTATTATAATAGTAGTTACAGGGCCTAAGAAAGGTTAGGACATTGCACAGTTCGTGTCACAAAGAGGTTCGTTTGTCGATATGAAACTTTGATATGAGCCAATGCCCAGTAAATAATAAACAGTTGGCTCTATTATGATAAGAGAATTCAAAAATCGCTTGATTCATCGACGGGTAAGGTTTCCATAGAGTGACGTGCCATGCAAGATGAAATTACAGTGAAATTCCCCAATTAAAACCACCTGAAATTAATTTTGCTTTAAAAGCTCATTTAGTTGGCCGCAGTTATTCTTTCTTTGTGTTTTCTGCATATCAGAGAAGATCTTAAGGACTGTTCAAAAGTGGTATTTATTTATTTATTTTTTTTTTTTTTTAGGTGGAATTTTGTGCGGAGTTGGAGGTGCCACCAACAGCGTGGTAGGCAAACATTCCAACGGCCATGTGTCAGTGTCACAAATCCGACGGGATGTCCTCGCCGATGCTTTTGAAAAGTACAACAGCCGGTTGAATGTAATTAAGGAAAAATCGCTTCAGATTGGTCGGGAGTTAGAAAGATACGGGAAAATAGACTACATATTTCCAAAGTGGTGTGACTTTTGGAGTGGTTTTTGGAACGGTATTTTGCTCAGGGGAGAGCACCCAGACACCATGGACTGGCGTGAAGTTGTCGAAACTGTTCAAACTAAACAGAAAACCAAAAAGGGTGGTTCATCAAAGAACTCGGTTAAAGAAGTACTCATAGATGTTACCGGTATTAATGCTGATTATTTCCTAGATACTTTTGAGGACGCTCAGAGGCGGAGAATAAATAAAGTAGTGAAATCTGCTAAAGATCTTGCCATAACACTTCAAGACACATGTCCATCAAAGGCTGAAATTGACAGAATGGTTGAAGAAACAATGGCCGGTCTTTAAGATCTCAGAATGTCATGCATTGTAATATAGGCTTTGGTAAAAATGTGTCTTAAGTGAAAGAGTTTGTTTATTTTCCACTTAGCCACTCTTCATTACCGGAAAGAAAAGGAAATTGGTTCATTTCCGACAAAGGGGTCATTGTCGTTGAAGGAAGAGCTTTCTTAAGTGTGTGCGTGTGTGTGTGTGTGTGTGTGTGTGTGTGTGTGTGTGTGTGTGTGTGTGTGTGTGTGTGTGTGTGTGTGTGTGTGATCGATGCCAGGATGGATTTCCGTCAGTATTCAGTATTACCATCTAAGAACGTGTATCATTATGTATTCCAGTGGCATTGATGAACCGTCAGGATAGACGACTCGTGCAAACTTTAAATATTTATCTCCTTTATTAGCAATTTCTTTCCTTTAAGAGTAAACATCTATTTTGGCGAAATAATATTGACAGGGTTCGATTCCCTCCGGATTTTCTACTTTTTATAATGTAGAGATTTAGCATAGGATATTTTCTATGGTCATCCCCCGCTCCTGATTCAAGAAGTGTAGTGAAATTTTACATAAAACTGACAACTGCTCTTGGGAAGAGAGCGACCATTGGAAAGAGTTCAAGATTGGCATCCACGTATCGAACACGCTCCCTCCCAATCGCCAGTCAGACGCGCATTTGACTGAGCTACCGATGGGATATTAAAACAATAATATGATGTTATTAATCAAGTAATTTCGTATTGGCCCAGTTACAGGTCCTCGGCCAGCTGTATTGGCCCGAGGCAATTACGCCAATACAGCTGGCAGTGGCTCTGTAACTGGGACAATACGAAATTACTTGATTCATGACAATTTTATTTATTGGAACCATTAAAAAAAATGAGTATTGATTCTGACCTCAGTGTTGATACGGATGACCTCCGAACAATACAGGATAATCAATTAATAAATGAAGAAAAAGAAGATTAAAAAAAAAATAAAACAATGATTTCAATTTATGAACGAGTTATTGTTTAAAAAAAAGACTGTGGCCAGTAAATGTATATAAAAATGTATATTTCGGAGAAGAACTATATACAGTCGAACTTCAATGGCTCGAACACCTTTGGGACCTCGAAAATCTGTTCGAGACAAGGGTAGTTCGAGCCACTGAGGTTATTGCGAGGAGGCATAACGCGATACTTTTAGACATCTTTTCAGTGTTCTATAATGAAAATGCATGCTGTGTGCACTCATTAGAATCGCCTCATCGAGGCGATTCTAATGAGTACACACAGCATACATTTGCAAGATAAAAAGACTAAAATCTCCTTAATTATCCCCCACTATTTCTTATGTAGAGGATTTCGCTAGGGGCTCAAGAATGGGTTCGACACATCCATAGAGAACGAGCCATCGGTGTTCGAGCCATCGAAGTTCTAGTGTAAGTACTTGTGCTTTCGTTCCAATCCCAAACTTAATCTACTTGTCTCGTATTGTAATTATGTTACTGCTACAATAAATATGTTTAAACCAAATATGTATACATTGAAATATAAAGTGCCTAAATGAACAGTCAAAGTGGTCAGGCTCTTTAAGCTTAAGGGTTGTACCGTTCGCTTTGTGAACCAGGCCAATACCATGAGTTAACCCCCTCCCCCTCCCCAGTTTGGGCATTCGACTTGATTTTAGTGTATAGGCTTTTTTTTCTCAGTCTACTTCCACTGGTTGCTATATGTATTAGACACAAATCACATTTTAAGCCCAGCACGAGAAAACCTGTCTTCGGGGTCAGCTACCAGGCAAGACCCAAACGAGTGTACTCAGCTATACAGACTAGCAAGAGTCTTGAAAATTTTAACATGCAAACTAGAGGTATTATTCTATACAAGCAGCGAACACAAAGGCGCAGATAACCAAAATTGGAAGAAAACAACTGAAAAGGGCGATAACGCAGAGGAGGTTGTACCTGCGTTATCGACATGCAGATCGAAATCGCGATTTATACGCAGTATCGCATTTCCATTGGCTAAAATGTAATTCGCAGTTGAAACGCGTGAACTGCGAATGCGTATCTTGCGCGAAACAAACGCGAGACAAGTGCGTATGCGCTGACAACATTCTCGCAACCGTATCTGTATTATTCTATTCAAGGTGTTCATCAGACTGCGCAGTCTGATCTGTACCTTTGTTGTTCACAAAGGGCACAAAAAAATTTGTTTTCATGATTTTTGATTGAGTTGAGGTTTAACGTCCCCGTCAACACTATATAGATCATTTTGGAGAGGGTGTTTCCAATTTCTTGGGATTTTTTCCCGACTTTGAGATGAAATGACATCTCAAGTCCTAACGCACAATGAAAGCAAACGGTTTATATGCAGTCAGTCCAACTTACACCACTTTTCCTGGACAGGCTTAGTCTTTCTAAACGGTTTTCCAGTACTCATCTGCATTCGGTTTCAGCTCTGCATGCGAGGATGCATCATGCAGCCCCAAACTTCCACGCAGAGCTGAAACTGACCGCACATGAGTACTGACAAACAGCTTTTTTTCAGGATATCATTTGTATAAATGTTTTAAAACCGAAAAATGGGCCCCCGTGGCCTAGTAGGTACATGCAGGAGAGCTTACTCTTATCCATTAGGTTTCTCGCCGCTGTGAGTTCGGGCTGAGGTTTCACGCCCCACTAACAACTAAGGTTACACGGAGACGGAATATTCAGTTTAAAGCCATCCGAAAGTCTAGAGAAGCCCGGAATCGAACCCACGACCCCAGGTTTAAGAGACGAGTAGCTTAACCACTATTCTACGGAAGCTTCTGCTCGTATCACTGGAGACGTACAGCTCTGCAACAGAACATCAGGCGTTTATTTTTTCGGGTCCCTCGGTTTTCGCCCACCTCTGATTAACGATCGGCCCGATATAAGTGAAATAATCTTGGACGGGCCGTAAAACCCAAATAAATAGAATAATCCGAACCACGTCAAACAATAATCCGTCTTCGAACACGCTCGCACTATGATCTGCGTGCGTACAGACTGAAGGCCTTGAATAAACGGATGGGCTGCATGATGCTTCCACACAGAGCTGAAACCGACCGCACACGAGTACTGGTAAACCGCTTAGAGGATCTCGGCCCGTCCATGCTTATAAATCCTATTGATTTTTGGCGACAAGGCTTGAGATGTCATTTCATCTCAATGTCGGGTAAAGTCCCACGAAATTGGAAGCAACGTCTCCAAAATTACCTATTCATTGCTTATGGGGATGTTAAACCTCGTCTCTTTGACAGTTGTGGCATCCGTATAGTCCGCAGCGATGACTGATAAGACTACTCATACGCCGACTGATCTATGTCTTCTCTTTGTGAACATGTAAAAAAAAATACACGTTTCGCGGCGCGAAAGTGTTGTGCATCACGAAAAGACGCATGCATAAGTTTGGCCCCCTTAGTAAAACGGGTTTACAAGGATATACATTTCCTGATCACCAGTCAGACGCGCATCCGACTGAGCTAACGAGGCCGGCGCGTGCCTGGTCATATGCCATGGGCGTAGACAGTGCAATGACGTGATTAACCTCAGCGGACACCTAAGTCTAAGCAACATTATGTCGTTGCATCGGGTGTTATACGACATAGTATATTACACGTTGTATGCTCGTTGTGCGATTCCCACGAGGTTACGACTTCGATCCCTGATGCCGCATGTATGTCACTAGATGCCTAAAACGATAGGCCAACTATACCGTCCTGGAGTGCGAGGATCCCCATAGCCAACTCAAGACAATGCATAAGAATATGGCGTCTTTCATTTATCGAAAACCAAAAGTTTACAGATGGAAATGTATGCTATGTTGGTGCTCAGAAGAAGAGCCTCAATGATGCGGCTCTAACGAACACCAGACGGTCTGTTTTTGAACAGAGAGAGAGAGAGAGAGAGAGAGAGAGAGAGAGAGAGAGACAGACAGACAGACAGACAGACAGACAGACAGACAGACAGACAGACAGAGAGAGAGAGAGAGAGAGACAGTCAGACAGACAGACAGAGAGAGAGAAATAATGAGTATCCCCTGTAAACCTCACTTTTCTCTGTATACAGTTGGAGTATACAGGAGCGTTTTAAAAGGAATTTTTAACCTGATGGGACCGACATCGACCAGAGAAAACGTCGTACTGATGTCAGACATTCTTCATCGCGAAAAAAAACGCCTATATAATTTTTATCCCCACTTTTATACAATAAAACTGCGGTTAACGGGGGTAAACCTTATTTTTCTTATTACTGCTCTAAAAGATAGGTTGTTGGAACTCGTTAGAACCGCCTCGATGAGGCGGTTCTATCGTGCATCCACAATCCATATTTTGAGCAGCAATAAGAAAATATCACAATTTTTCATCTTAAAATTCCCGATTTTTGGCGGTAAAATTTACAATGTATTTGTATAGGCGTGACTTTAACTGTACGAGTTAATGTTGTGAGTGAAAACAAGGCATCCGTCTAAAATACACGTGTGTGTTTCTGCGTCAAGGCATTGGTTAGATACTTTTTAGAACTACCTCATTCTAACGAGCACCCTCAACTATATCCCAAATTTTAATAAAAATTAACCGTTTTAGAGTTATGAAATCTTTTGAGACAGCGATAACACTCGCAATGAGGGCCGGCGGTTTACAATGAGTCGGATGCGCGTCTGACTGGTTATCAGGAGGACGCGGGTTCGATACCTGTCGGGGTCGGCAACATTCTTTCCTGAATATTTTCTCTCCCTTCCGCTGATTTAAGAAAGGCAGTTGTCAGTTTTTCCATGGCAAAAGAATGTGCACTGGTTAACCGCTTACGTATAAGCCTGCCCATGAAAAGGGTGGAAAGCTAAACTGACTTGCTCAAAAATGACCTAAATCACTAAGTGTTGTCGTGACCGTTAAACTCAAATGCAACTATAGGTCCAGTCTGACAGTATCTCCCCTCGCTCTACGATTACGTTTACGTGAACTGCTCTATACATATAACACAATGTTGACATAGCGATACTAAATATAGTAGCATGCGGTGTGCGTAAATAGAACTTACGTTCCAAACTATGATGTGAGTCACTGAAATTACAAATGACAAATGTAGCATTTGGGAAATTGAGACTAAATTGTTGAGACCAAAAGGTATTTATGCTGTTTTATATTTTAACATTCTATCATTACAGAAGAGAGAATAAGTATCCTCCCACTGGTATTTAATTTTGTGCATTATTTGCTGGCTCCCAGCTTGCACATTGTCAATATTGGAAAAACAGGTAACCAGACCCCCCCCCCGACCTTTCAAGGTCAGGGGGGTCTGGTTACCTGGTTTTCCAACACTTATAATCTTCAGACTAGGAACCAGCAGATAATGCAAATAAGGTGAATATATTTTGTATTTTCTTGCCCACCTTTGACATTCCTGGATCCAAATAAACTTGTAGTAATTCTTACAATCTCTGACTCACTCTGCATGGTTCTAAGCGGTTTACCAGTAGTTGGAAGCACCACGCAGCCATCTATTGCTCCAGGCCCCGATGGGCAGGTCCCTTAATTCAAAGAGTGGAGAATCCACTTAAGAAACTCAGGGATGAAAGGGTTACATAAGAATAAGTACAGCTTTTACAAAAGGCTATGTCTACGCTTGGCACATATTAAATTTGATTGAATGATTGTTTGATTGTTTGGATTTAACGACACGTCAGCCTTGTGGGTCATTTTGTGGCGGAAGAAACAACAACAGCCCCTCTCTACCCCTACCTGCTGCAAGGACAGCAGGCCTTATCCAACTGTAAGCCAGTATAACAGATGGACGCCCCAGTGACGCAATATACACGTCACCTTTGCCACCCCCAACCACCCCACATATTAAATCTGAATATCCCAGAAATGTGTTTATACAATTTAACTGTCATTGGCACAATTCTAATTGCCAGTCCTGCCGACTGAAGTATATTGTCTGAAATGTCTGTAATTGTGTCAAAAAGTACTTTTTCATCTAAAAAAAAAAGGCACCTATGCATAGTGTGCAACTTCAATATGCTTGTAACATCTTATCGGATGTTTTTTGCTTGTTTGATTTGAGGGTTAACGTCCCCGTCAACACTGTAGACGTTGCTTCCAATTTTGTGGGACTTTTACCCGACATTGAGGTGAAATTACTTCTCAAGCCCTGTCGCCCAATGAAACCAGTAGGGTTGATAAGCATGGACGGGCCGACTCGAGATCGCACCGCTTTGCCTGGGCAGGCTTAGATCCTCTAAGCGGTCTACCAGTACTCGTGTGCGGGTTGGTTTCAGCTCTGCGTGGAAGAATCATGCAGCCCATATATTTCTTCAAGCCCCAATTGGCGGGGCCGGTTATCGAATGGAATGCTTGAAAACTGTTGAAGTTTTAAAAGTATACAACTTTCTGTACACTTTATGGAAGACTAATTGAAGATTAACCCAAACATTTTGCGATGATCATGTTTTTTGTTTTTGTTTTTTTTTTTGCTCATCAGAGCCGAAGCTGATGAGCCGACGGCTCCTAGGGGAGTTTATAGGATAAGCAGTGGTCTGTCGTGTTATAGATGCATATTTTGTATTAGACCGTACAAATATGACAGCAAATATGGGCTTGTACAAATTTGATAGCAATTCTGTGCCAGAGCTCTGCCCGTTGGCCTCTTTTATATGTGAAAGCTTATTCTTGTTATGGGCCACTTTCTTCTTGTAAAAGCTTATATGCTTTGTTGCATTAAATATAGAGGTCGACCTGCATTGTGGATAACTAATCGCTGTACTTCTGTGTTAAACCCAACGTCTTCGGTTCCCGCGCATCGGGGCTTGCAGAAATAGATGGGATACATGATGCTTCTACGCACTGCTGAAACCGACCCGCACACGAGTACTGGTAAACCGCTTAGAGGATCTAAGTCTGTCCAGGCAAAGCGGTGCGAGTCGGACGGTCCATGCTTATAAACCCTATTGGTTTCAATGGGCGGCAGGACTTTAGATGTCATTTCATCTCAATGTCGGGTAAATCCCACAAAATTGGAGGCAACGTCTCCAAAATGACCTTTACAGTGTTGAAGGGGACGTTAAACCCCAAATCAAACAAACAAAACCCAACGTTTATAATGTCTACGCCCATGGCCATGGACAATACACCTAGTTATACAGCCGCAACGACATCACAGAGCAAAACCGGGCCGATTGTCTCTGGCGGGAGTTGTTTTTGTTGGGGTTTACGGTCCTTTCAAGATTCTTTCACTTATTTCGAGTCGTTCGTTAATCAGAGGTTGGCCAAAACCGGGCTGACTACCCGGAGAAAAAACACCTTACCATTTCACAAACACGCTTATACAAATACATTGCTACCTTTATTGCCGAAAAATGAAAATTTTATGATGAAAAATTGGGATATTTTTCTTATTTCTGCTCAAAATATAGATTGTGGGTACTCGTTAGAACCGCCTCATCATCGAGGCGGTTCTAACGAGTACCCACAATCTATAGTTTAGAGCAGAAATAAGAAAAATAAGGTATACCCCAGGAAACCCCAGTTTACTATATAAAAGTGGGGTTCAAGGGGGTCAAAATTATATAGGCGTGTTTTGGTGATGCAATCCGTTGCAGAACTTGGCGTCTCACATTGAGCTTGGTTCGAACACAGAGCATTGACGAACACAGGACATCGAACACAGGACATTGTTCGAACACAGGACATTGACGAACACATGCAGGACATCGAACACAGAACATCGAACATAGGACATTGGTCGAACACAGGACATTGACGAACACATTCAGGACATCGAGCACAGAACCTCGAACACAGAACATCGAACACAGGACATTGTTCGAACACAGGACATTGACGAACACATGCATGACATCGAACACAGAACCTCGAACACAGAACATCGAACACAGGACATTGTTCGAACACAGGACATTGACGAACACATGCAGGACATCCAACACAGAACCTCGAACACAGAACATCGAACACAGGACATTGTTCGAACACAGGAAATTGACGAACACATGCAGGACGTCGAACACAGAACATCGAACACAGGACATTAATCGAACACAAGACATCGCTTGCTTATTATAGCAACAGTGGATATAGGACAATTTGAGGGCTTTCTTTTGATTTCTGATGAAAAGGCCATGTCCTGTGGTTCGAACCACAGCGGCGAGATAACCTAAGCGTTCTTACCCACTAGGCCACGGAGGCACGGCAGCGTAAAGTTGACCCTTTCATTCTTGAACTTTACGGAAACTTGACCCTGATCAGACGCCGCAAACGAGCCGTCTGACCTCGGTCTATACC
This sequence comes from Lucinisca nassula, assembly GCA_963580285.1. Classification (NCBI taxonomy): domain Eukaryota; kingdom Metazoa; phylum Mollusca; class Bivalvia; order Lucinida; family Lucinidae; genus Lucinisca; species Lucinisca nassula. The sequence goes on from OY757015.1 coordinate 64,920,256, forward strand.
AGTTATTGGGACCTTGCAAAGCCCGGAATATTAAAACACACCTTAAAATCAAATTTGATCTATTTCCGTTCGAGCTAAACCCAGCCCACGAGGCCAGTCCACTTCTTTGCACAGGTCTCCGACGTCACAACGAAAAGAATGGTGCGGCATTAAAACGCCCGTAACCTGGATGTCTGCGCAGTAAATCTTTTTATCATATGACGTCGCTTCTGAGAGTGTAATAACGCCATGTAATATTTTCGATAATCCACTAGTGGATTAAATATGCAAATTAGGTAGATACGTCCCGTAACGTTACATGAACGACGTCCTCAACCACGTCGCGTTAATCTAACGGCGGAATATTGACATTTTTGTAAACAATCGTAAATAAAATGAGTTTAAAATGCCATATGAAAATAGAATCTTGCATTCGTGATCATGTATTATTGAATTTATTAAACTCGTTGAGGAAAAGGGATAAAATGCTCGGCACAGCCTCGCTTTTTATCCCTTTACCTCAACTCGTTTAAAAAAATTCAATAATACATGAACACTCATGTAAATTCATTTATATTGACGATAGTCATGTGACACTACCAAGGCATCTCATTGATAGATTGACAGACCAACTGGGTCGTCGACTTTAGAGATAAATGGAAGTGAAGGGAATGATCAGAAATAGATACAGTTATATCACAACTCCCATCTAAGACACTGAAGGGAAATAACATGAAACAGCTTTACCATAATTAAAACTAAGACAAGCATGATTTGGGCTGCTGGGTCTTAGCTCGTCACATTCGCCCCCGCCCATCGGGGCATGAAGAAATAGATGGGCTGCATGATGCTTCCACGCAGAGCTGAAATCGACCCGCACACGAGTACTGGTAAACCGCTTAGAGGATCTAAGCCTGCAAAGGCAAAGCGGTGCGTGTCGGCCCGTCCATGCTTATAAACACCATTGGTTTCATTGGGCGGCAGGGCTTGAGATGTCATTTCATCTCAATGTCGGGTAAAAGTCCCACAAAATTGGAAGCAACGTCTCCAAAATGACCTTTACAGTGTTGACGGGGACGTTAAACCTCAAATCAAACAAACAAATAAACTTAGCTCGTCACAGATCCCGAAGACAGTTTTCTTGAGATAGGGCGCATTTCATTACAAATGTTTTGAAGCCGACCTCGGTAGCTCAGTTGGATGCCCGTCTGACTGGTGATCTGAAGGACGTGGGTTCGACACCTGCCGGGGTCGGCAACATTCTTTCGTGGAGATTGGTCATGGAATCTTTTCTACGGTCATTCTCTCCGTTCCGATGTTTTAAGAAGTGCAGTTGTCAGTTACTGGCGAAAGAATGTGCTCTGTACTGGTTAACCGCTTATGTATAAGCCTGCTCAGGAAAAGTGTGGATAGGTAAACTGACCGGCTCTAAATGACCTAAATAGTGTTGAATGGGCCGTTAAACTCCAATACAAACAAACAAACAAACAAATGTATTGAAAATTTTACCATCAAAATATGAAAATTTTCAGATAAAAATTCTAATGTTTTCATATTTCTGCTCAAACATAGATTGTGGGTACTTGTTAGAATCGCCTCGTCGAAGCGGTTCTGACGAGTACACAAAATCTGTTTTTGAGCAGAAATAAGAAAAATGATGTATGCCTATGTAAACCCCAGTTTTACTCTATATAAAAGTGGGCTTAATAGGGGTCGAAATTATAAAGACCTGTTTTCATGATGTAAGTTTAAATTTCAGATATGGAGGAAACAAATCACCAGCCCGACTTCAGCCACCTGCCCGATGTTTTCTGGGTCCGAACATTTGGTTTCCTACGCTTAGCAGATCAACGGAAGTTGGCGTCAACATGCCACGCCCTCTCGGAAGTCTTCAACCATCCATCACTTTGGAGCAATCAAACCATTTACATAATAGGCCAAGATGAGAACTGGTCGATGGGTACATCTATTGGACCCAGCCATTATCTGGAACTTGCCAAGCGGTATGGTAAATACTTCCAGAATCTAACAATTATCATAAGGGGTCATCTCCAAAAGTTGTCAAAAGAGTGGGAGAGTTTGTTCACAGAAGTGGGAGAGAAATGTCGCCTTGAGTCGTTGACCCTTGAAGTTGGTCATTTGACGTCAAGGCCTTTTCATCATTATGGATTTGCGCCTAAACGGACAGCCGTCAAGGCGATCATCTCTTTCGTAAGGAATGCTTTTCGGATGAGACACATTCATGTACGATCATGGCCAATGTTTCAAGAAATTTATGAAAATAAGGAGTGCAATGTATTTCAGGCGATGATGGCTAACCCTAAAATGAAAGACTTGGAGTCTTTGTCTGTTTTTATGACGAACAAAGCGGAGGTTGAGTGGTCTGAGCGACGCCCGATTTTGTTGTCACCAGAATCAACCATTGAATTGGTGACCCATTTCAGCTATTTAACGAATCTGGGGCTGCGATCTCCCATGATTACAAAAGAGCTGATAGAGGAATTAGCGGAACCAACTAGAACAAGATTAAAGGTGTTAGACATATTCATTCATTATCTTAGTCCTCAGCAGTACCCAGGATTCAAGATTCCGTCCGTACCCTCAAGCAGTTGGACCAAACTCGTTCAGCGGTGTCCAGAACTGCAAGTCGAATTGACAATATTTCTACGTGTGTCTCACCTAGATTTAGCAAACATGATCAAACCAGAAGTCCCAGTAACCACTCTTACCTTCATGAAATATTCTGGTATAGACCCTTTTATACTGAATTCTATGTATACCATTCATCACAGAACGTTTACAAAGTTCTACAGCTACTGCAATTCGTCAGAAATTGATACCGAACTGGTAGAAATGGTCACAAAATGCGCGGAACTCACGGAATTCGTCTATCATGGAGATATATCGGTATCAGCGGTCACAGAAATAGCTAGGACTGCTGGTCCAAGACTGAAAAAGTTCGTGATTCTAGAGAAGAATGTTCAGATCCCAGATGAAATAGAAGCGGACGATGACGAAGTGATCAGAAGGAATGAGAACGGAGAACTAGTGATGGTTGAGTTTTTGAAATTTCACCAGTCAGAGGAACTCAGGCAAGAACAACTTTTAGCGATGAGCAAACAGGTTTCAGAATATCTTGGGTATGACTGGTCACCCTTATAGGACAGTTACCATAAGACTATATGCCATCCATATATGTGTAAGCCGCCTCATGAGCGAAGCTGTTTTTGCCTTTAGCGAATAACAGAGGCGCAGATCAGCCTGCGCATCCGTGCTGTCTGATCACCACCTTTGAATTCACTGCTGGGATTATTAGAATCTTAAATGGGTGTGAGGGGTGGATGGAAAAATCCGTCCCGAGGGTCACTGTCCGGCATCACGAGGCTTGCCGAGTGATGCCGGACAGTGATCCCGAGGGACGGATTTTTCTATCCACCGTTCCACCCATATATGATTCTTTTTCTTGCATACCTTCCATAAGCTTCTTAGCGTGGATTTTAATGTTGAGAAACGTCACGTAACGTGCTGTGACGTCAACCTTAACGACGGTGCATATGAGGTCGTATTCAACCAGTATCAATAATCAGAATATTCGATTTGAAGATAAGAACACCAGGTTAGAACAGAATTTCTATCCCAAGCAAAAATATAGATTTCCTTTGTATGCACTCCTCATTATATAAAAACTCAAAAAGTCTGTGTAGCAGAGAAGGTTCGTGTCTTACCTTGATGAAAAATCCAAAAACATTTTTTCATGACAAGTCTTATGCGATGCAATGTTTATGACTCCAGAAATGGCATTCTGAGATTATTATTTTTTAATTAAACATAGATTGTTGGTGTTCCTTAGGACTGTCTCTGAAGCATTTCGTTGCTCCTGCAAACAGTTTGTTTTGGAGCAGAAATACAAACTTGACCAATAAGACTTCTTTTTATGAGTACCCACAATGTATGTATGGAGCTGGAATAAGAAGAAGAAAAACAAACTTAGCTCTGAAACACTCTTTTTTTTCTTGTGTGAAGTTGGGCTGCCAAGAGTTTTCATTACATGGCATCATGTTTACATTTTTGTTTGTTTGATTTGAGGTTTAACGTCCCCGTCAACACTCTAAAGGTCATTTTGGAGACGTTGCTTCCAACTTTGTGGGACTTTTAACCAACATTGAGATGAAATGTCATCTCAAGCCCTGTCGCCCAATGAAACCAATAGGGTTTATTAGCATGGACGGTCCACCTCGCACCGCAGTTCCTGGACAGGCTTAGATCCTCTAAGCGGTTTACCAGTACTAGTGTGCGGGCCGGATTCAGCTCTGCGTGGAAGGATCATGCAGCCCATCTATTTCTTCAAGCCCCTATGGGCGGGGGCCGACATCATGTTTACAAATCCACATAATGAGAACCAATGTAAATCTGATTTTATATGGTAAAAGTAGCATTATCACAATAACATGTCCATGTAATGAACACCCCTGTTTACCTCTCCTTAGAGAAAAGTGAGTTTTACATGGGTTGACATTATTTCCCTTATTTTGTGCAAAGTGGTGCAAGACGGACCGTCCATGCTTATAAACCCTATTTGTTTCATTGGGCGGCAGGACTTGAGATGTCATTTCATCTCAATGTCGGGTAAAAGTCCCACAAAATTGGAAGCAATGTCTCCAAATTGACCTTTACAGTGTTGACGGGATGTTAAACCCCAAATCAAACAAACAAAACTTATTAGGGCTTGCAAAGAAAAGTGTATTTACCCTAAATATTCGGACACCTCAACTCCTTACCATACTTGTTTTAAAATTTGAACAAGTACAACTTACTACCTATGTATGATGTGACAAAAAATACCTGGATGTGTGGCAAACAGTGTAGAGCCAGATGAGACGCCGCCTTGTGCGGCATCTCATCTGGGTCTAACAATGTACAGCCTGATGACAGACCGCCTTTGGCAGCGTCTCATCTGGATCTACTCTATTTGCTCAGGTTTGTCTGTCCGAATACATATGGCAAATACCGTAGTCATGTTAGCATAATGTGTCGGCCTGCATGCATTTATATTCTACTAAATAAAGTCTTTCAGTAGTAACTGTGATGTTTCTAATAGCCCTAGCTTTCAGCCTTTCACTTTTATAATTATAGATCTAAAGGCTGATACTTGTGTTCATGTTACGTTTTATGAATCTGTTATGTAGCCGAATGACAAACTTTGTTACCATTAAAACTCTTTTATTTAAATGTCTCCGGTCTTTTAGTATCCCATTAAGGGGAATGGGAACACCTTCAGGGGAGGCAACTCCTCCAAAAGTATTTTTGTCTCCCATGTCAATAAGGGTCAACTCTTAAAGGAAAGAATTTGCTCCTGAAGATCTAAAGCCTGATACTTGTGTTCATGTTACGTTTTATGAATCTGTTATGTAGCCGAATGACAAACTTTGTTACCATTAAAACTCTTTTATTTAAATGTCTCCGGTCTTTTAGTATCCCATTAAGGGGAATGGGAACACCTTCAGGGGAGGCAACTCCTCCAAAAGTATTTTTGTCTCCCATGTCAATAAGGGTCAACTCTTAAAGGAAAGAATTTGCTCCTGAAGATCTAAAGCCTGATACTTGTGTTCATGTTACGTTTTATGAATCTGTTATGTAGCCGAATGACAAACTTTGTTACCATTAAAACTCTTTTATTTAAATGTCTCCAGTCTTTTTAGTATCCCATTAAGGGGAATGGGAACATCTTTACGAGTGGCAACTCCTCCAAAAGTATTTTCGTCTCCCATGTCAATAAGGGTCAACTCTTAAAGGAAAGATTTTGCTCCTGAGGAGCAAATTCTTTCCTTTAAGAGTTGACCCTTTTTCAGTGGGACAGGGCTTATAGAAAAGCAAACGGGAAGTCCAGAAAGTTGTCTCCCTTTGAAAAATGGCAAAAAAAGCTGCCAGGTGTTCCCATTCCCCGTAAATCCTAGAAATTGCATCACATTAACAACTCCACACAATGAACACCACTTTTATGGAGTTTACAGGGGTATATTTTGTTTTCCTTATTTTGATATGCCCCTTTTGTAAAAACAGTTGTATGATGGTATGGGGTTGGCATCCATCTGTCCATCCATCGATCTGTAAACTTTTCGTTTCCGGATAACTCCTCCGTTTTAATCCGATCAAGCTGAAACTTGGTCGGTAGTAAGAACATGACCTGTCCTAGCGCATATTGTTTCGAGGTTATGGCCCACAAAATATTTACAGAATTCAGCCCCTTTAAAAAATTTTGTAAACGTTTTCGTTTCCAGATAACTTCTCCTACAGTTTTCATCCAAACGGGCTGAAACTTGTAGATAGTAAGACCATGACCTGATGTAGCGCATATCGTTTCGAGGTTAAGGTCCACCAAATATTTACTGAGTTTTACTTTGAACATTTTTGTAAACTTTCGTTTCCGGATAACTCCGCAGACTTTCGGATGAGTCTTTAAACAGAGGTCCCGTCTCCGTATGATCTTAGCTGTCGTTGGGACGTAAAACTAAAACTCACTCACTCACTCCGGATAACTCCCCGTACAGTTTTTATTCGATCAAGCTGAAACTTGGTAGATAGTGATTGCATGACCTGTTGTAGCGCATATCATTTCAAGGTTAGTAGTCACAGAGTTATGCACCTTTGAAATTTTTTGTAAACTTTTTCGTTTCCAAGTTTTCATCTGATCAAGCTGAAACTTAGTAGCAATTCTTTCAAGGTTATAGTCCACCAAATATTTACAGAGTTATGCCACTTTGAGTATTTCTGTAAATATTCTGTGATATTTTTTATGCCCCCCGCATCGGCATGATGCCGGGGCATAAAGTTTTTCGGTTTTTCATATATGCTTACATGTGTACGTCCATCTGTGGGTGTGTGTGTACGTACATACGTGATCCTGTAACCTCAGGTTAAGGTTTTTGTAACAGGTAGAGCCTGAACTTTTAGAACTCATAATTTCCTAACCATTTGATGGAACTGGTTCATCTTTGGTACGATGATAGATATAGGTCCAAAGTTTTATTAAGCAATACCCCACCCATGCCTGTGACCTCAAGGTCAAGGTCACAGACTTAGAATTTTTCAATGTTAAAGACTCAGGTTAAGGTTTTTGTAACAGGTAGACCTGAACATTTTAGAACTCATATTTTCAAAACCATTTGATGGAATCGGTTCATATTTGTTATGATTATAGATATAGGTCCAAAGTTTTATTCAGCGATACCCCCACCCATGTCCATGACCTCAAGGTCAAGGTGATGGACTTAGAAATTGTCCATGTTAAAGACTCCAGTTAAGGTATTTGTACCTGGTAGAACCTGAACTTTTATGATGGCTTTGGTTCATATGATGATAGATATAGGTACAATGTTTTATTCAGCAATGCCATGCCTATGACCTCAAGGTCAAGGTCACAGACTTAGACAATTTTAATGTTAAAGATTTTAAAGAGCTCAAATTTTCCAAACCATATTATGGATTTGGCTTATATGCCATGATAGATACAGGTCCAAATGTTTATTTGGCAATACCCCCACTCATGCCTATGGCTTCAAGGTCAAGGTCACAGACTTAGAAATTTTTAATTAGTTATTTTAAGAGTTGATATTTTCCAAATCGTGTTAGGATTGAGTTTATATTTGGTATGGTGTTAGATACCTGTCCATTTTATTCAGTGATACACCCACCCATGCCTATGACCTCAAGGTCAAGATCACAGACTTAGAAATTTTTAATTAGATATTTTAAGAGTTAATATTTTCCAAATCGTATGATGAATTAAGTTTATATTTGGTATGATGATCGATACTGGTCCAATACCCCCATCCATGCACGTGCCCTAAAGGTCAAGGTCACAGACAAAGAAAATTTTTATTTAAAGTTTATTAAGAGCTCATACTCACCAAACCATATAGATTTGCTTCATATTTGGTATGATGATAGTTACAGGTCCAAAGTTGTATATACCCCCACCCCTGACCTCAAGGTCAAGGTCAGAGACTTAGTCTTATTATGCTTTTAATGTTTTAGGGCTCATATTTATAGATTGGCTTCATATTTGGAATGATGATAGATACAGGTCCCAAGTCTCATTCACCCATACCAACGACCCTGCCCATGACCTCAAGGTCAAGGTCACACACTTAGAAAATTTTGTTGCAACATGGATTTTCGGGGTGAGGCGGGGCCCTTGGCAGGGGCATCTGTGTCGTCTGGACACATTTCTAGTTTATTTATACTCCAAACATAGGTCAGAAGCTTCTTTGGTGTAGTGGTTACGCTTCTCGCCTTGTAAACCAGGGGTCGCAGGATCGATCCTGGGCTTCTCCAGACTTTCGGATGAGTCTTTAAACCGAGGTCCTGTCTCCGTATGACAGCTGTTGGTGGGATGTAAAACTCAAACACTCACTCCAAACATAGGTTGTGGGTGCTCGTTAGAACCACCTCATTGAGGTGCTTCTAACGAGCACCCACACCTATGTCTTGCCGCAGAAATAAGAAAAATATCAAAAATTTTCATACCTCTGGAAACCCCCCTTTTCTCCAAATACAGTGGGGTTTAGAGGGGTGTTCATGAATCTCCATGAAAGACTTCTCAGACCTGGTGGTGATCACACTCGCAACCTGATGATCAGTTGAACACACAGAATTTGAATTTATCTAAATATTCAAACCAGAGTCCTATGGGTTTAAATTAAAACAATAGAGCAAATAGAAGACTGTTTATTTATTTAAATAATAATTGCTAATAACATTAACAATCACTAACATTATGTAGATTTCAACTGACAAAAAATATTATGTAATGTGTTCAAATAACAGTAAAGGAAGGAATGCTAAAAAAACATATTAAGTATACAAAAATACTATCACAGAATTTTTCATAATTATAAATCCTAAAAGACAGTCAGAACAGGATAAAATGTGAACAAAGCAGGGCTTGAGAAACAGGGTCTCATGGAAGATTAGCTTGTATTTCTGCTAAATGAGTTACACTCTGAAAATAAAGACTGTTATTATTATCATTATTATTTTAACTGAAATGGTAATCAGTCCAGCATTAACCCTTGTCCTATTGAATATTTAAATATGTCACACCTACTACTGATTATCAGCCAATCAGATTACTTGATGCAAATTATTGCAAAAAATTCATAAACTGGATGGCAAACAATGAAGATCCTGATCAGATGGCTTCTTCAGAAGCCATCTGATCTGGATCTACATTGTTTCAAAGATATCGCATATCCGGGCTCAGCAGGACAAGGGTTAAACAGTTTGCTGAGCATTGGTTTTCAGTATTTTCTGTAAACATCATTTAATGAAATGGTTCTAATGAGCACCCACAATCTATGTTCAGAGCATAAATAAGAAAACTATCACAAGATCTCATCTGAAAAATGTCATGTATACAGGCATTTAGGACAGCATTTTCTAGCACATCATATACACTATAATCTCTTTATAACACTATTAATGGGGTCCAAAACAGAAACCGTGTTAGTTAAACAACCGTGTTATATACAAACAAAAATGTATAGATTATATAGAAAAATGATCATTTACTGTCATTTTTCTATACAATCTATATATTTTTTGGGATCCATCTTGAAACCGTGTTATATCTAAACAGTGTTATAAGGAACCATGTTATAATGAGATTTTGGTTTAAGTTAATCTTGGAGTTACCCCTCGTGATGTCGGACAGTGACCCTCAGGCAGATTTTTTCTTTCCACCCCTCACACCCATGTATAGAATATAAGAATCTTATATGGGTGTGAGGGGTGGATGGAAAAATCCATCTCAAGGGTCACTGTCCGGCATCACGAGGCTTGCCGAGTGATGCCGGACAGTGATCCTGAGGGACAGATTTTTCTATCCGTCCCTCACACCCATATAGGATTCTTTTTCTTGCATACCTTCATTTCTTTGCACAGATTATTAATGCTGCAGTCACCTCGAGTACCGACGTCCGCCATATTGTGATGACACTGCAGGAATGTTTAGTGACGTCATGTAACTAGCCGTGACGTCAACCTTAACGACGGCGCATACGAGGTCGTATTCAATCAGTACATTTATCAAACACCTAGGAATATTCGATATTGGGTAGGAACACCAGGGTCAGAACATAAATTTCTATCCCAGGGTAAAATCACGGATTTCCTTGTCTGGTGTGCAAGAATGAATTTGCTATCATTATTTGCTATCATTACAAATCCATGTGTAAATTTACACCAGGGGTCATTTCATATGAAATTTACGAAACTCACCTCTCTCATCAATTTCATTTATAATGACCCCAAATTTAAAAATCTGTTTAAATTTTTAATTTTTAAATCTCATTTTGTTTACAAAGAAATTCAAATGAATCATCACGAAAACACACCTTTATAATTTTGCCCCCCCCCCCCTTGTTTTGTTTGATTTGAGGTTTAACGTCCCCGTCAACACTGTAAAGGTCATTTTGGAGACGTTGCTTCCAATTTTGTGGGACTTTTACCCGACATTGAGATGAAATGACATCTCAAGCCCTGTCGCCCAATGAAACCAATAGGGTTTATTAGCATGGACGGTCCGCCTCGCACCGCGGTTCCTGGACAGGCTTAGATCCTCTAAGCGGTTTACCAGTACTAGTGTGCGGGCCAGCTTCAGCTCTGCGTGGAAGCATCATGCAGCCCATATATTTCTTCAAGCCCCTATGGGCGGGGGCTTCCCCCCCCCCCTTGAACCCCACTTTTATATAGTAAAACTCGGGTTTCTGGGGGTATACCTTATTTTTCTTATTTCTGCTCTAAAATATAGATTGTGGGTACTGGTTAGAACCGCCTTGATCAGGCGGTTCTAACAAGTGCCCACAATCTATATTTTGAGCAGAAATAAGAAAAATATCACAATTTTTCATCATAAAATTTTCATTTTTTCGACGATAAAGGTGGCAATGTATTTGTATAGGCTTGTTTGCGTAATGGATGTGTTATTACACATGATCATATCATTTTCATAACACGATAACAGGCTGACAACCGGTTGTCAGCAGCCAGTTAATTTTTTTATTTTCCGAATTCTACTTGACCTTCAGAAACTTGTGGGTGCTCATTAGAACCGCCTCTCTGAGGCGAATGTGATGTATTTCTCATTCTCGAAAACTCTGATTGTGGGTGGTTGTCACAACTGCCTTAACAAGTAACCACCAAAATAATGTGGATCAAATTATAGGGAATTTATATATACCTCACTGGCCCCGCATTTCCTTATACAAAATGGGGTATACAAAGGTTTTCCTCAAAAGTAGCTAGCTAGTCAGGCCCAGCAATACATGTACACTCCATACTTTATAGTTCTGTGGTGTATTCCTTGGTTTCAGGTGTAAACCTTTTCATAAAACTTTGTAAATGTGCCAGGTAATTTCTCACTCTTAATATATTTGACATTTAGAAAAACTATAACTATGTATAATGGGACGGATTTGCTAGCAATATATAATTCTAAGTCACTAAAATAAAATTTTTTAAATATTTGCAAAAATTTTAATTTATTGAAGTAAAATTCTGATTTAAAATTTGAATTATTGCTTTTTGATAAATCAGAGTATTTTTTTTTTTTTTTTTTTTCATGCAAAGCCAAAAACATTTCTTTGAAAAAAATGTTGTTGCTAATACCAATCATAGGTCCACTGGAAAGCCGGAAATCTGTCGTGATCTGGTCTATCAGTAATATGTCACTATAAGTTGCTATTAATGGGAATCATTCACGGCAGCTTTCTGCAAGTAGGTTTATACATACTGGTATGAAAAAAAAAAGGACAAATAAGACAGAAATTATGTTATAAATACCTTGCAGGAAAAACAATACTAAAAACAAGAGCACCAAGCTAGCTTGGTCCTGTCCTGTATCGCTCACCTGAGCTAACAGATTCAAAGTTTAAGGAAGTGCCAACCTTTACTGAAGGCTTTATGGGAGGACATGGTGATGACAGGGTAAGCATTTTCTGAAAATCAAGTAGAATTTAACTCTATGATAAACAGGCTGACCTCAACGGTTTTCAAACTCATTCAAGCTTTTATTCCTGACTTGCTAAGAAGATCCGATCTAAACTGAAGTGGCTATGGTGATGACAAGTTCAAAAACAAGAGTTTTCAAAGTCCTCCAAGCTTTCTGCCTGACTTCCTTGTTTGTAAGTTTCATGAAGATCCGTTTAAAACTAAAGGGGCAGCAGTGATAACAATGTCGAAAATAGCCATTTTCAGCAATCAAAGGCACGTCACTATGATAAATCTGCCGACCTTGCCGGTATTCGAACTCACCTGAGGTTTTATTCCCAGCCACCTTACATGTAAGTTTCAGAAAGATCCAATCAGACTTGGCCAGTATTCAAACTCATCCAAGATTTTATTCCCAGCCACCTCACGTATAAGTTTCAGAAAGATCCGATCAAAACTGAAGGGGCTACGGTGATGAAAAGGTCAAAATTTGGCATTTTTAGCAATCAAAGGGATGTTACTCTAAAATAAATGAGCCGACTTGGCCAGTTTTCGAACTCATCCGAGGTTTCATCCCCAGCCACCTTACATATAAGTTTCAGAAAAATCCGAACAAAACTGAAGGGGCTACGGTAATGACAAGGTCAAAAATCAACATTTTCAGCCATAAATGGGCTGACTTGGCCTGTTTTCGAACTCATCCAAGATTTTATCCCCAGCCACCTTAAATATAAGTTTCAGAAAGATCCGATCAAAACTGAAGGGGCTATGGTGATGACAAGGTCAAAAATCGGCATTTTCAGCAATCAAAGGGACGTAAATCAATGATAAATGGGCTGGCTTGGCCGGTATTCAAACTCATCCTAGGTTTTATCTCCAGTCACCTTACATATAGGTTTCAGATCAATTCGATCAAAACTGAAGGGGCTACGGTGATGACAAGGTAAAAAATCGACATTTTCAGCCATCAAAGGGACATAACTATATAGTTAATGAGGCAACTTGGCCGGTTTTCGAACGCATCCGAGGTTTTATCCCCAGCCACCTTACATATAAGTTTCAGAAAGATCCGATCAAAACTGAAGGGGCTACAGTGTTGACAAGGTCAAAAATCAACATTTTCAGCAATCAAAGGGACCTTACTCTATGATAAATAGGCCATCTTTGCCGGTATGCGAACTCATCCGAGGCTTTATCCCCAGCCACCTTGCATATAAGTTTCAGAAAGATCCGATCAAAACTCAAAGGGCTACGGTGATGACAAGATCAAAAATCGGCAATTTCAGCAATCAAAGGGACGTTACTCTGTGATAAATGGACCAACTTGGCTGGTTTTCGAACTCATCCGAGATTTTATCCCCAGCCACTTTACATATAAGTTTCAGAAAGATTCGATCAAAACTGAAAGGGCTACAGTGATGACAAGGTCAAAAATCAGCATTTTCAGCAATCAAAGGGACGTTACTCTACGATAAAAGGGCCGACTTGTTCGGTTTTTGAACTCATCCGAGATTTTATCCACAGCCACCTTACATATAAGTTTCAGAAAGATCCGATCAAAACTGAATTGGCTACGGTGATGACAAGGTCAAAAATCGGCATTTTCAGCAATCAAAGGGATGTAACTCTATGATAAATGGGCCAACTTGGCCGGTTTTCGAACTCATCCGAGTTTTTATCCCCAGTCACCTTACATATAAGTTTCAGAAAGATCCGATCAAAACTGAAGGCGCTACGGTGATGACAAGCATTTTCCCATAGTAAGTCTATGGGATCTTGTGGTTGCCATAGGAACCAAAGTTTTAGAGCGATTTCAAAAAAAAGTTTATGTCATCAATGCCCCACCAGAGGCATACTACAGGTGAGAAATGATTGAGATCAGCCTGCAGGATACAGAGATATAGCTGCTCAAAAGTGTGGACGGATGACGGACGACGGAGGACCCACTATACTATAAGCTCCCCTGGAGCCTTCGGCCCAGGTGAGCTAAAAAATCAAAGAATGGAGGCTGAAGGATGTAAGGTGAGAGAAAGGTTTTCTGTTAAACTTATTGAAATAATGATTTGTATAGTATATATAAATTGAAATTACTAAATAAAGGTATCAACAATAAAAAAAAAAAAAAAAGAAACAAAAAATAAATCAAAGTATTTTGCAAATAATTTGCATTCACTGTATAAAATTAAGAAAAGCTATAAAAAACCATTGCAACAAGACAATTTATGTACATGTACAGTGAAATTCCACTATTAAGACCAGCTTAAATTAGGACTATTTCATCTTTTAAAAACATTTTTAAAAGGTTACAGTTTTTCGTTGTGTTTTCTACACCCAATGTCTCTAACTATTAAAAGACCACTTTTGAACCGTCCCAAAGGTGGTTTTAATACAGGAATTTCACTGTATTCATACGATATTTCAATGTATTCATACAAGATTTCAATGTATTCATACAAGATTTCAATGTATTCATACAAGATTTCAATCTATTCATACAAGATTTCAATGTATTCATACAAGATTTCAATCTATTCATACAAGAGGTTTCAGCCTGATAACCCTTAATGTTACATGTTACAATATAACTGCATTTACAAATAATTCCATTTACAATCATACCCAGGTCAAACTACAGGTGTCTAGTACTGTAGTCACAGATAAGATTGACAGGGTGGTGTTTTCAAGATATGTGAAATTTACAATAACAAATCAGTGTGACATAGTGTATTCATTCATATCCCCACAATGATTACGTTTCTGATGTTTTGTGTTATTTGTTTCTTTTGTTTACTCCAAATATGGATCATGGGTGCTCATTAGAACCACCTCATCGAGGCAGTTCTAATGAGTACCAACAATCTGTGTATTGGAGCAGAAATAAAAAGAATAATATTTGCTACTGTATACCCAAGTTTCCTCTACATAAAGTGGGATTTTAGAGGGGTATTCATTTCACACACTAGTTAACATGATAAAAAAGCCAACTTAGCGGGAATAGCCAAGTCCACAAGAAGATTCGGTAGAGTGCTTTTAGCATGCTTTCTTGCAAGCATACCAACTGGCAATATTCAACATGGATTTGGTTGAGTTACAGATGAATTCACATAAAAGGATGAGTAGGTTTACCCTTTTGTTATGAGAATAATCCAAAGATAGGTGCTCCATCCTGCCAATCTTATCTGTGACTACTATGTATATCTTTTCTAATTACTGACACCATCAATATCATGATATAACCCATCTGTAAAGGAAAACATCACATGAACAAGTACATGAAATGAATGCCCCCCTATACCCCAATTTATATAGAGAAAACTGGGGTTTATGGGGGTATACATTATTTTGCTTATTTTTGCTCCAATACAGGTTGTGAGTACTCATTAGAACCGCCTCAATGAGGCAGTTCTTAGGAGCACCCACAACCAGACAGGTTGTGGGTACTTGTTAGAACCGCCTCAATGAGGCGGTTCTAAAGAGCACCCACAACCCATGTTTGCTGTATTTATAAGAAAAATATCACAGATTTTCATCAGAAAAATGGCCTTTTTGAAGATGTGAAAAAAATGCACTATGGTGCACGGGCATGTTATCGTAATGACCCCAAAATGGGACACTGGCAATCAGTGAAGACCCAGATCAGACACAGCAGAGCGCTGGTCTGATCAGAGCTTTCACTTTTTACCATCATCATGATCAACCATTATTTAAATTGAGTTCTTAAAATAACTGAACCTACCACCACTAAATTATGAAATGGACTCCTGCAGCATATCAGGTGGAAGATTCCATTCAGTACAAAATGGGTTAATCTGCACATATATATGGGCTCATACAATAGCAGCTCAAGGTATTAAACTTAACCATGTATGTAAATATATGTAGACATTACAAAAACATGCTGATGTGCTAAATTAGCCTCTTTCTTATTAAGGCATAACTATACCAAATTTAGTGACACAGGGGCCTTTCTGATATTTAATCTTCATCAGTGTGTCTCAACCCCAAAGTTCTGAAACCGAAACAGATGATGGACAAGTCCCGGCAAGTCTTATCCCTGGAATTGGCATTTTCAGATAAAATATTTTGATATTTTACTTATTTCAAGTCCAAACATAGACTATAGGCGCTTGTTAGAACTGCCTCACCGAGTCCATTCTAAAAAGTACCCAAACTTTATCTTTATGAGCCAAACGAAGAAAATGGTTTATTTTTCTCTTTATAAAGTGGGTTTTATATGGGTGTTCATTACATAGACCTGTTTACCTGATGAAATGGATAAACTGTACCCTGATGCCAATAATTTTGTCATGGAAGAATAAAAACATAATTTTACTCTATATATCAATCACATTTTCCCTTATCCTGCTGAACGCGACAACCCCTATCTTTGCAAACAGTGTAGATCCAGATCAGATGGCTTCTGAAGAAGCCATCTGATAAGGATCTACACTGTTTATCATTCAGTTTGGGAATCTGAATGAATAGTTTTCATGTAATCTGATTGGTTCATAGTCATGGGTGTAGCTAAATTAATTTATTCAGCAGGATAAGGGTTAACAAGTCCATGTATGAACACCCTTGTACACCTTAGGCCCATTTTATATATTATATAGAGAAAAGTGGGGTTTACAGGGGTATACATTTACTTGCATATTTTTTGCTCAAAAACAAAGATTCTTGATACTTATTGGAAATATTTTGAGCAGAAATATGAAAAACAACATACATGTACATTAACATACATCTTTACCTAAAATAATATTTCTACAACCAGAAAAAAGTACATTTTGATAAAATCATTAATTATAAAACAGGTTTGGACATCACAAATTTTACAGATGGGTTCGAAAATTGTCTAGAAAATAAAGACAAATGTTCATAAATGGTCATTTTTCTATGCATATATACATATACCTCCACTAGGCCATGGAGGCCTTTCTCACCTGAAGGCAGTGTATCCATTCCCCA
Source organism: Lucinisca nassula (assembly GCA_963580285.1). Lineage (NCBI taxonomy): Eukaryota > Metazoa > Mollusca > Bivalvia > Lucinida > Lucinidae > Lucinisca > Lucinisca nassula. Next base: position 64,937,191 of record OY757015.1, read on the forward strand.
ATATGAACATATAAAGACTACACAAGTGGCTATTTCATATGAAATTTATTTAAAGAGCTATTGCGAGTTTCATAGATTTTATATGAAATGGCCACCAGTGTAAGATTCTGTTCATCATTTTACGATTTTGAATTGGATTATATTGCCAAAGAATCTGAAATAAATTCAACAGAAGGTATAGGTTTGTCATGGACAGCTTCCTGATGTTACACGCCAGTAACCAGGTGTTATTACACGTGTGGTCATATGATTTTTATGACATGACATTATCCACAAAATAACAGGGACATTATAGGATACATAGTTTACATACAAATATAATTGCACAATGGCACAAGATAGAAAGAAAATATGTACAGTGCTATACTATACAACAAAGCCCTGAGATAAATGTAATATAACAGAATGACCATGGGGCTGGTTGGTAGACTGTTTTGCACAGTATGTGAGAGACCCTGGGTTAAATTCATGCTTCAGCCATATTCTTTTTCCTCCCTTGTGACATTTGGTGGCCAATGTGGGTCCAGCACTGTGTCTGAGGGCATGAAAGAGTACAAAAAATGTCTTAAAGCCGGACTGGACTGGAAAGGAGTTTGAGGTTCAAGGCAAATCTCAATACGCCAGAGAAAGATGTAACAGGTCAACTATGTAGTCAGTGAAATGTTTGCAGGGTATGCGAAAGGTTCTGCCTTCGAGTCCTGGAAGATTATGATGAATCTTAACCCTTATCCTGCTGAACAAGACAAGCCCTACCTTTGCAAACAGTGTAAATCTGTCATGCAGTTTGTAAACTGAACAAAAACATTTTGTCAAGTGTTTGTCATGCAGTTTGTGAATTGAACAAATACATTCTGTCAAATAATTTGATTGGTTGAAAGTCGAATGCAGAATTTGCTTCTAACTCCTTTTTTTTTTTGCTATCCTCAACAGTAAGCTGACCCACTCTGAAAAAGGGGTCAACTCTTAGAAGATAGACTTTTCATCAAGAAAACATGCTTATATAATTTTGCCCCCCCCCCCCCCCACCCCCTTAAACCCCATTTTTATACAGTAAAACTGGGGTTTACAGAGTATACATTTTCTTATTTCTGCTAAAAAAAACAACTACAACATAGATTGTGGGTACTTGCTAGAACCACCTCACTGATATGAAAGAAATCATAATTTTATAATTATCAGGAAATTTTCATTTTAAGGTGGAAAAATTTTCAATATACAGTAAAATACTGCTATTAAGACCACCTAAAATAAAGACTAAATTTGTTTTAAAAGCTTACTTAGAAGGTTTCAGTTAATCTTCACTGTGTTTTCTGCACCAGAGTCTCCAAACAAGAGACCACCTTTGGGACTGTTCAAAAGTGGTCTTAAAGACCACTTTTAAATAGTCTCAAAGGTGGTCTTAATATAGGAAGTTTACTACATTTGAACTGGCATGTTTTTTGAAATGGCTCCTTTTAGACAAATTCTTTCCTCTGAGAGCAGACTCCTATTGACAGGTTTCACACCATACAGGCGTTTCTAACGAGTACCCACAATCTATGTTTTTGATGAAAAATAAGGCAAATAATTTATACCCCCTTAAACCCCAGTTTCTCTATATGAAGTGGGATTTAGAGGGGGCTTTGTTTCACGGATTTGTTATCGTGATGAAGAGTTGCCTTTCTTTAAAGTGTAGTAATTCATTCACCTTAAAGGAAGTTCAGATTTAGTTAAGTGTCCAAACGCATGCAGAAAAGTAAATATTGGTAAAGACAATGAAAAAAATAACTTGTAAACTGAATAAATTCATCACAATTTCTTCCTCAAAAATACTTGTACAAAACAATTAAAACAAGTTCATAAAGAACTTGGGCCAGTTGTTTAAGGGGAATGGGAATACCTAGCACTTTTTTTCTGACATTTTTCCAAGGGAGACAACTTTTGGGACTTCCTTTTCACTTTCCTATAGGCCCTGTCCCACTGGAAAGGGGTTCTACTCTTAAAGGAAAGAATTTGCTCCTCAGGAGCAAATTCTTTCCTTTAAGAATCGGCCCCTATTGACATGGAAGACAAAAATACTTGTGCAGCAGGGGTTGCCTCCCCTGAAGGTGTTCCCATTCCCCTTAAAACTAACATATTGTTAGTTAACATTCCATTAAAAATGATCATTTAATATGGCAAATATGCTAATACTTTTGCTGAAAACAAGAGGGCCATGATGGCCCTGGATCGCTCACCTGATCCATAGTGTAACAAGTGGGCCCCAGAGAGGGCCATTATTGGCCCCAGGGCTTTAATGTACATAATGTTGAGGGAGGTCTTAAAGGTGAAGCTTCATACCAAACATCAACAAAGGCTAAAATTTGAACAATCTTGTCAAAGGTCCACTAGATGAAGCTACACATCAAATATCAAAGACCTGGGCCTAGCGGTTTCAGAGAAGAAGATTTTTAAAGATTTTGCCTATATAAGCCTATGTAAAATCAAAGGGCCCCGGGACAGGGGCATTTTTTGCCCCAGCACTATAGTTTGAACAATCTTGGTAGGGGTCCACTAGATGAAGCTTCATACCAAATATCAAAGTTCTGGGCCTTGTGGTTTCAGAGAAGAAGATTTTTAAAGATTTTCCCTATATAAGCCTATGTAAAACCAAAGGGCCCCGTGGCAGGGGGGGATTTTTTGTCCCAGCACTATAATTTGAACAATCTTGGTAGGGGTCCACTAGACGAAGCTTCATACCAAATATCAAAGTCCTGGGCCTTGTGGTTTCAGAGAAGAAGATTTTTAAAGATTTTCCCTATATAAGCCTATGTAAAACCAAAGGGCCCCGGGGCAGGGGCATTTTTGGCCCCAGCACTAAAATTGGAACAATCTTGGTAGGGGTCCACTAGATGAAGCTTCATACCAAATATCAAAGTCCTGGGCCTTGTGGTTTTAGAGAAGAAAATTTTTAAAGATTTTCCCTATATAAGCCTATGTAAAACCAAAGGGCCCCGTGGCGGGGGCATTTTTGGCCCCAGCACTATAATTTGAACAATCTTGGTAGGGGTCCACTAGATGAAGCTTCATACCAAATATATAAGACCTGGGCCTTGTGGTTTCAGAGAAGAAGATTTTTAAAAATTTTCCCTATATAAGCCAATGTAAAAGCAAAGGGCCCCGTGGCGGGGGCATTTTTGTCCCAGCACTAAAATTTGAACAATCTTGGTAGGGGTCCACTAGATGAAGCTTCATACCAAATATCAAAGTCCTGGGCCTTGTGGTTTCAGAAAAGAAAATTTTTAAAGATTTTCCCTATATAAGCCCATGTAAAACCAAAGGGCCCCGTGGCGGGGGCATTTTTTGTCCCAGCACTAAAATTTGAACAATCTTGGTAGGGGTCCACTAGATGAAGCTTCATACCAAATATCAAAGACCTGGGCCTTGTGGTTTCAGAGAAGAAGATTTTTTAAGATTTTCCCTATATAAGCCTATGTAAAACCAAAGGGCCCCGGGGCGGGGGCATTTTTGGCCCCAGCACTGTAATTTGAACAATCTTGGTAGGGGTCAACTAGATGAAGCTTCATACCAAATATCAAAGACCTGGGCCTTGTGGTTTCAGAGAAGAAGATTTTTAAAGATTTTCCCTATATAAGCCAATGTAAAACCAAAGGGCCCCGTGGCGGGGGCATTTTTTGTCCCAGCACTATAATTTGAACAATCTTGGTAGGGGTCCACTAGATGAAGCTTCATACCAAATATCAAAGTCCTGGGCCTTGTGGTTTCAGAGTAGAAGATTTTTGAAGATTTTCCCTATATAAGCCTATGTAAAACCAAAGGGCCCTGGGGCGGGGGCATTTTTGGCCCCAGCACTATAATTTGAACAATCTTGGTAGGGGTCCACTAGATGAAGCTTCATACCAAATATCAAAGACCTGGGCCTTGTGGTTTCAGAGAAGAAGATTTTTAAAGATTTTCCCTATATAAGCCAATGTAAAACCAAAGGGCCCCGTGGCGGGGGCATTTTTCGTCCCAGCACTCAAATTTGAACAATCTTGGTAGGGGTCCACTAGATGAAGCTTCATACCAAATATCAAAGTCCTGGGCCTTGTGGTTTCAGAGAAGAAGATTTTTAAAGATTTTCCCTATATAAGCCTATGTAAAACCAAAGGGCCCCCGTGCGGGGGCATTTTTGGCCCCAGCACTATAATTTGAACAATCTTGGTAGGGGTCCACTAGATGAAGCTTCATACCAAATAACAAAGACCTGGGCCTTGTGGTTTCAGAGAAGAAGATTTTTTAAGTTTTTGGTGAAAAAAATCTGTTTTTGGCTCCTGTGACCTAGATGTGCAACGGACCGGAACCATTTGACCCATATTCAAACTTGACCGAGATATTGTCATGATGATCATTCTGAGCAAGTTTGATTAAGATTGGACCAAAATTGTGGCCCCTAGGGTGTTCACAAGGTTTTTATATGATTTGACCCGCTGACCTACTTTTTAACCCGATATGACCCATATTCGAACTGGACTGAAATATTGTCACAATGGTCATTCTGAGCAAGTTTCATGATAATTGGACCAAAACAGTGGCCTTCAGAGTGTTCACAAGGTTTTTCTATGATTTGACCTACTGACCTATTTTTTGACCGGACATGACCCATATTCGAACTTGACCAAGATATTGTCATGATGATCATTCTGAGCAAGTTTGATTATGATTGGACCAAAATTGTGGCCTCTAGGGTGTTCACAAGGTTTTTCTATGATTTGACCCGCTGACCTACTTTTTAAGCCGACATGATCCATATTCAAACTTCACTAAAATATTGTCACAATGATCATTCTGAGCAAGTTTGATGATGATTGGACCAAAATTGTGGCCTCTCGAGTGTTCACAAGGTTTTTCTATGATTTGACCTACTGACCTACTTTTTTACCCGACATGACCCAAATTCGAACTTGACCGAGATATTGTCATGATTATCATTCTGAGCAAGTTTGATGATAATTGGACCAAAACTGTGGCCTCTAGTGTGTTCACAAGAAAAAGTTTACGCACGACGGACGACGGACGACGGACGACGCACGACGACGCCGGACATCTTACTGTCACAAAAGCTCACCATGACCTTCGGTCAGGTGAGCTAAAAAAATGTGAGTAGCTTTTGCAAATGCAAAAGCTACTCACATTTTTTCAGCAAAAATATCTGTGCATTAGATACTGGCCACTAACGAGTTTGTTAAGATACAAACATGCTTTGAACAATTGGGCCCAGATGTATAAAAAATCAGGGCCCAGATGTATAAAAAAAGGCCTGGCTGTATCAAAAATTATAAAATATGCAAAGAAAATCATTTTCACAAAGTAAAAGTGATAAAAATATTATTAACAAATGCAGTGTGTTGATAAAAATTTCAGAATATTCAGCTGTTCGAAGTTATGCTATGTGCAATAAATAAGCAAAATTCAAACTGGCGTTGTTTGTATATTATGTATATTAATGTGCATTGTACTTGAAGTCACTGAAATAAATTTTATAAAGGATCTCAATTAGAAGCCTCCATGGTGTAGTGGTTATGTTACTCGCGTTGTAAACCAGGAGTTGCAGGATGGGCCCGGCCTTCTCCAGACTATGGAATGAGTCTTTAAACCAAGGTCCTGCTCCGTATAACCATAGCTGTTGGTGAGACATAAAACTCAAACACTCATAAAGGATCTCAAAAGTGGTCATTTCATATGCAATTCATGAAACATGCCTTGGCGAGTTTTACTGATTCCATATAAATTTTCATTTCATATGCAATTCATGATTCAAGCCTTGGCAAGTTTTATTGATTTCATATAAATTTTCATTTCATATGCAATTCATGATTCAAGCCTTTGGTGACTTTTATAAATTTCATATAAATTTTCATTTAATATGGAATTCGTCAAAACGAGCCTTTGGCGAGTATCATAAATTTAGTATAAAATGATCAAAAATGTGAGATTTTTTTATCAAATGACCATTTTTTTTTGTATCATGTGTAGAAATATGTCATAGCTCTTAAAGAAAACATAACATAGTCAAGAAGTGTTATAGTGTTCATGATATTGCTGTGTTAAATTTCATGTTATATAAGAAAAATATGTAATGCCCTTAAGACATTGCTTATGATGATTACGATATCATATCCATATGATATAGTGCATTCTTTCATATCTCAAGGATGGTTATTTTTCTTATTTAAAATTGTGCTACTTTTTCCAATTAATAAGCCTACATTGGTTGTGAGTGCTCGTTAGAACCGCCTCATTGAGGCAGTTCTAACGAGCACTCACAACCCATGTTAGGAGAAGAAATAAAGAAAATACTTTACCCCTGTCAACCCCATTTTTCTACATAAAGTGGGGTTTACTGGGATGGTCATTACACACACACAGACTTGTTAATCCATTGCATGCTAGTGGACTCTTCCATTGCTATATGTTGGACAAGTCCATTTGTCATATAAGTGGTCTCAGGCCATTTTGTTTTTGCTTTTATGCTATTTCTGATGGAAAATTATATTAGCAAATAGTGCAGGCCCTGATCAGACGCTGCGTTATACGGCATCTGATCTGGGTCTGCACTGTTTGCCAAGGTACCCCTATAGATGTTTTCTGCATACAAAAGGTTAATAAATGGTTGAACATATGATAAAGTGAAGATACATTAATGTCTAATGTTAGGTATTGCAAATCATTAAAAGAAATACTACATGTACATTCACAGATTCTGGCATATCACCCTGGAAAATCCCAGCTCTACAACAAAAAGTGGGCTTTTCAAGAGAGTCATTACGAAAACACGCCCATACAATTATGACCCCCATGAACCCCACTTTTATATAGTAAAACAGGGGTTTACAGGGGTTAGTCTTATTATTCTTATTTCTGCTCTAAAATATGAGTTGTGGGTACTCGTTAGAACCACCTCGATGAGGCAGTTCTAATGGGTACCCACAATCTATATTTTGAGTAGAAATAAGTTTATATCACATTTTATCATCCCAAAATTTTTGTTTTTTTCTGCAGTAAAATTTACAATGCATTTGTATAGGTGTGATTTCGTAATGACTACCAGTACATTCATAATTCTGGCATATCACCCTGGAAAAACTCACCTCAACAACAAAAGGTGGGCTTTTCAAGACAGTACATTTTTTTTTCATAATTTTGTTCGACTTAGACTGTAATCACCAGAACTGCCTCACTGAAGCCTTAGTCTTTGTGTAGAAAAATGGAAGTACCATGGTGTACCTTTTTGTAAACCCATATTTTTCTTATACAAAGTGGGTTTCAAGTTACAGGCCAAGTCTTGAGTACAGGCTGATTTGAACTTTGCTGAGTGCATATGCTTGGTGACCCTTTTTTGCTTGTCCTGGCCTACATGATCAGTCCCCTCAAGTACGAAATGGATTTATAATACTCTTGGACCAGAATCATAAATTCATTTTGGAGATTGTTTTCTTCCAGAATACCAGAACCAAACACTCTGTTTGGGTAAAAGTTTTTTCTTTTTTCACAAAGCCAGAAAGATGCCGAAATAAGTAAATTCTTAAATTATAAGCACTATAAATAGCAAGCACAAAATCTATCACAGATAAGATATAAGTAAACATCAGGACGAAGTTGTTCAAAACATACCATACCATTAAAACTTTGATCATAAAACAAATACATTTCATTACGAAAACACGCCTATTCAAATATATTGGAAAATTTTACTGCCCAAAAATTGAAATTTTTTGATAAAAAATTCTGATATTTTTCACAATTCTGCTCCAAACATAGATTGCGGTAACTCGTTAGAACCGCCTCAGTGAGGCGGTTCTAAAGAGTACCCACAATCTATGCTTTTGAGCAGACATAAAAAAAATAATGTATAGCCCTGTAAACCACAGTTCTACTATACGAAAGTGGGGTTTGAAGGGGTCAAATTTATATAGGCATGTTTTCATGATGTTAACATTGTTTTTGCTGAAAAAATGTGTGCAGCTTTTGCATTTGCAAAAGCTGCACACATATTTTTTCAGCAAAAAAGAACAACAACAAAAAACTGCCAGTGTATTAGATAGCGTACTTGTTACAACGGTAATATTTTGACCAGTAACCAGGTCGTAAAGCTTGCTATGCTTTGAACAACTGAGCCATGATCAATATAAACATTTTTCAGGATTTAGAAATATTAAACAAAAAACAAAAAAAAAAAAATGAGCAATTTACAATATAGCTGCTTCTTATGGTGAAAAAGTACATTTTCGAGGGAGATAACAATGAACTATTGGTATTCATATCTTTTTTTTTTCGGGATATAAACTAATCTGTCAAATTTTTTTCTCATTTTCACCAAGGGCAACTTAACCCTTATCCTGCTGAATAATTAATTTAGCCACTCCCATTTCTGACTTCGAACCAATCAGATCACTTGATGTAATTTATTCCTGCAAATTCACAAACTGAATGTCAAACAGTGAAGCTCCTGTCTGAGTTACTGAAAGTGGACTGTATTTGGTAATGAACAAGTAGCACTATAACATTTTTTTTTCAGACTTGTTATCTGTAAGGCACCACCATTTCTGTTAAGTCATGTCCTCTCGAATCTTTTATTTTGATGCTGGAGGCAGTTCTGAAAGTAAAAGATTAAAATATTTAACCCATTGCATGCGGGAAACACAAAATGGGGTACCCTGGCAAACAGTGCAGGGCCACAGAACGCGATGTCTGATCAAGGCCTGCACTATTTGCTAACAGAATTTCCCGTCAAAAATAGAATAAAATCAATAAAATAGGCCTGACACCCATTATACGACAAATGGACTTGTCCAACATATAGCAATGGAAGAGTTCACTAGTATACAATGGGTTACTCAAGCTGCTTTGTTATTATAACATTAGTGTTTTCTAACATTTTGCTGCTAAATATAAACATTTCTTGCAAAAATAATCCCAAGCACATGTAATTATGAATACAAGGTTGAAATGTGCAACATAACAGAAAATGAAAGAGCATTTTGTCCTTAATTACTGCAAGGAACAAATGTTGTGGACATTTGTTAGAATCGCCTCACCGAGGCGATTCTAACAAATGTCCGCAAAATTTGTTACTTGGAGTTAAGAAATACAAATTTACTGACTGTCTCAATTAGACTGTCTCATCTTGAGTGAGTGTGTTTCAGTTTTATGTCCCACCAACAGCTAACGTCATACTGAGATGGGACCTCGTTTAAAAGACTGATCCGAAAATCTGGAGAAGCCCAGGATCAATCTTGCAATCCCTGGTTTATCAGGTGAGTAACATAACCACTACACCACAGAGACTTCTGTGTCACATCTTGAGCTTAGGACAATAAATACTAATAAAATTGTCCTTATAAGGAGTTTTGTTGCTATATCTAGTGCGGATATAATGAGGGTTGACTGTTTGTTTGATTTGAGGTTTAACATCCTGTCAACATTGTATAGGTCATCTTGGTGACGTTGCTTCCAATTTTGTGGGAATTTTACCTGACATTGACATAAAATGACATCTCAAGCCCTGTCGCCCAATGAAACAAATAGGGTTTATAAGCATGGTCCGACTCGCACCACTTTGCCAGGGCAGGCTTAGATTCTCTAAGCAATTTACCAGTACTGGTGTACGGTCGGTTTCAGCTCTGCGTGGAAGCATTATGCAGCCCATCTATTTCTTCAACCCCCAATAGGTGGGGGCCGCAGAGGGTCGACTGTACTATTAAAATTATAATATGAATTATAATATGAAATGACACAAGAAAACATTCATCTTCTAGGGCTGGCTAATCGGAGCAGAAAAGATAATCGATTAGCAGTCCTGTCATTGTGCTTGATAATTGATTAGTAATCACTGAAGATTTGATCATAATTTTAGCGGTCTCGCTTTCTGTCTACGCATGACTCCAACCATATGTTGTACTTTACCATATGTATTTGAACAGACAGGCCTGAGCAAACAGCGTAGACCCAGATGAGACGCCGCAGAAAATGGCATTTCATCATGGTCTGCACTGTTTTCCACTCATCGAGCTATTTTAGGCACAACTTTGTGGGTAGTAAATTGTACTTATCAAATAAACTATTACAAGCAAATTAGTAATGATAATCTTTATCAATCGATTAATCGATTATGGGATTAATTGTGCCACTTGGTATCCCTGAATGTGCATGAACAGCCAACTAAGTCAAGGAGTCATGAGTTTGATTCCCTGCTTCTCTAAACTTGCAGATTAGTCTATAAACAGACGTTCTATCTCCATAAGTGTGTGTGTGTGTGTGTGTGTGGCAGGAAGTTAAATTCAAATGCACAGACAGAGCCAGCTAATAGTGCAAGATGCATGATTTCTTGCATGAAACAAGTTCAAACACTCCTCTACTTGTCTGGCTCTGGAGAGATTGTGCTTATGTGTGCTTAGATTTTTGGAGGTCTTGCTGCAGTTCTCCTAAAGTTTAAACATATTTGTTTCATGATCCTGCAAAAGGTCCAAAAGGTCAATCTGAATGACAAAAGTGTAGATTCTCATCAGACTGCCGGAGCAGCCAGATCTGGGTCTGCACTGTTTGCTAAGGCCTATCTATCCCAATACTAATGATCACTAAGGTACATACTGAGCCATTCAGTTTACCATACCACACTTTTCCTTGGCATGCTTATACATAAGCGATAAACCCCAGCCCATCGGGATTGGAGAGATAGATCTGGCTGCAGGGTGCTTCCGTGCAGGGCTGAAACCAACCGAACATGAGTACTGGTAAACCACATAGTACGAGGACTGTTCAAATATGAATGCAACTAAGCATATAAAAATGATTCCGTGATAGATTTCGATGAAAAATTTATTTTGTCCCCTCAAAGTATTCCCTTTAACAGATATACAAACTTTCAGTCTTCTGATCCAATCATTGAATGCATTTTGGTAGTCTTTTCGAGGTATACTATGAAGGCACTGGAATATTGCAGAGCCGAGGTGTTTGTGCTGTACAAATTTTCGACCAGAAAGGTATTTTTTTAGCCGCGGGAACAAAAAAAAAGTCACACAGGGCAAGGTCAGGGGAATACAGAGGGTGAGGGAGTTCAACAACCTTTTCCTGCTTCAGATAGTCTTGCACAATGAACCCCTTGTGCGATGACACATTGTCATGTAGCAATCTGACATTCGCCAAACCAGTTGCGGGTCTTCGTTCTTTGAAATACTTGTTCAATTTTCGAAGAACTTTATTCTTGTAAAACTTTGCATTTACAGATTTGCCTTTAGGCACAGCAACCTGAATAGCAGGGCCCCGATTTGAAAAGAATATGGCATACATTACCTTCTTGACGCTCATGGTCCGCTTTGCAATGCATGGTCTTTTGCAATACTTTGTTGCCCATATTTTGTTCTGAATCTTTCGTTTTGGCTCAAACAAGTGAACCCATGTCTCGTCACCTGTGACGACATTAGCGAAAGACCGTGCGTTGTAATTTGGAAACTTTTTAAGCAACTCCTTGGCGCACTGAACGTGTGGCTTTTTCTGCTCATCTGTCAACAGATGGAGAATCCATCTGGCACAGATCTTTCTTATTTTCAAATCCCGTTTCAGAATTGTATGAGCTGCTCCTAATGAGATGCCAACCATACTAGCTATTTGCCTAGTGGTGTATCGTGCATTGGTAGCAACTATTTCTTTCACTGGCAGATGTTGCTCTTTTCGGCCGACGATCATGTGGTGCATCTTGTTGAGCCTAGCCCACAGCTGAATTTCTTACACCAACAAAATACTGTCGGAAAAGACATTTCATTATGCCCATAAACCGAACATATTTCATAAAAAATGTCTTTGCACCGTATACCAAGAATACGATTCTTAATATAGGACCGAATTTCAACGGCGTACTCTGACCTTCTTCCAACATGTTTTGTATTAGTATACAAGAGTAGACAGTGTTTATCGAATGATATACATGGCTAAAGTGAATGGATTTTAACAGGTTTGGTATCAATGTATAGGTAAAATGTTTTTCTACGCTGTGTTATTATTTCTAGGTGATTTTTGCATTAGTGCATGAGAAAACATTCTACTTGCATTCATATTTGAACAGTCCTCGTAGGTTTAAGCCTGCCCAGGTAAAATATGGTGCGAAACCCTGCATACAAACCCTAGTAGTAAGTTTTGGTGGTAGGGCTTGAGATGTCATTTCGTCCCAATGTTGGGTATAAGTCCGACAAAATTGGAAGCAACCCGTAGGAAAATTCTGACAGGATTCCACAAGGAGTCCGTGTGGACAATAACAGAAATCGATGTGGAAAATTATTTTCCTGACTGAGTCCAGCAGTACATGGAATTCTGTAACAGATTCCACAAGGAACATGGACAGACTTTATCAGAAATACTGCATGAAAATGTTGACCAAATTTCTGCTTAATGTCAGGCATGAAAAAACGCCAGAATCACTTCCAGTAATATAATATTTTGGCAGTTAACACACATTCAAAAGTATCTAGGATGGTGACTGCCTGGCTTTTTGTTGTTGTACAAAAGAATATGTTTTTAAAGACTTCAGACTACAATTTACAGACATTGTAAGTTTACTTTTTAGTATTTTAGAATAACATTATTTTAAATTGAGAAAAGAAAACATTTAACCTGTGAGGTTTCAAAAAGTTTACTTTTGCAAAGTAAATTGTACCCCACCCACATATTTGTGTATGTGCACATGTACAAAGACCGAGATGCTTAAGTCACTATGATGCTTTGAAAGTCATTGTCATTTCATAAGTTACATGTATAATATATATGTATGTAGCATGCAAGCTTTTTAGTTTGTTCTTTTTCTGCACAACTATGTTCCTTCCTTAGTGTCTATAATAATTCAAAATTTTGGCAGTTTATGATAAGATTATATGTTATGTTAAATCCAGACCAAATATTTAAATTAGCAGGAATTCTACAAGAATACACGCACAGTAATTCTGTTAAAAATGCGTGCAGGATTCCTGTCAATAAATCATGCAGGAATTCTGTCAACAATTCATGCAGGAATCATGCAGGAATTCTGCCAACTATTCATGCAGGAATCATGCATGTTTTTCTGTAGGGTTCCTGCATCAATTGTCCCGCTGATTTAAATATTTCACAAGCTTTTCCACAGTGATTCCCACCTGAATCCCGTCTCGAAGACAAAATTAAAGTGAAGATTCTTTGCTGAAATTCTGTTGGAAATAAGGTTTCATACCAGTTTCATGCCTGAATCCTGTCACAATATTTCTGCAGAAATACTGTAGGACAATTTAATACAGAAAGGTCTCTGAAGTGACCTACGGTAAATAGTGCTGACTTGGATGTGAAACCTCAACACAAACAAACAAAGAATCACATGCGCATTCTTTCACCAGAAACTGACAACTGCCCTTCTAGAATTGGCAGAATTAAGGGAGAGAATGACCTAAGAAAGAATTCATGATCAATCTGCATGGGAGAATGTTGCCCCAAAGTATGGGAAATGGGTCATCTGCATTCCCAAGATCTCTTAAGCGGAATGGATAAACCTTCAGAGAAGGCAACCCATGCAAAAGTATTTTCTGTTTCTCATAGCAATAGGGGTCCACTCTTAAAGGAAATTTGCGCCTCAGGGTGAATTCTTTCCTTTAAGAGTAGACCCCTTTTATCCGTGGGACTGCCAGAGTTTATAGAAAAGCAAACAAGAAGTTCCAAAAGTTGTCTCCCTTTGAAAAATGGTGGAAAACAATCTGCCAGATGTATCCATTCCCCTTAATGTCAGCTCACAACAAGGAAGTCATAAATGTATAATATTTCAAGGAATGTTAAATAGAACATTGGGAGAGTTCCATTAGTACCGGTAAACCATCAAAACTTGTTAGAATTTAGCATGTGGTTTGGGAAAACAACTTCAAAGGTGAGAAACTGCTCAAACCGGAAGATTAGGAATATGTGAAATGTGAGAGGAACTGTGAAATCAACATTAAACCACAAGGTAAGTAAGCTCAGAATGGTAAGGTATGACAAAAATGTTCTATAAAAGGGTTATCCTTTGGATGCAAAGAATACACCACAAAACTTTAAAGTCTAGAGTGTAGTTTTCTGAGCCAGACTAGCTAGTTTTGACCACTTTGGCCTCATCAGTGATTATTTGCACAGTAGAGTTGATCTGGAACAACCTGATTAAGATCTATTGTATATACTGTATGTATTTGGAAAGGCTTAAAAAACAGTGTAGACCCAGATGAGATGCCACAGAATATTGCATCTAATCATGGTCTACACTGTTTGCCAGCTATTTAGACACAACATGAGGTAGTAAATTGTACTTGTTCAAATTTTGGAACAAGTATGTTAAGGAGTTGAGGTGTCCATATACTGAGAGTAAATATGGTGAATGTGTTTCACTTGGGACAATGTAGATCATCCACACTAGAGACCAGGGTGGTCCTCAGGGCCAGGGTGATCCCTGGTGTGATTACAAGTGGACAAAATGGATCTGAAAAAGTTGATCAGATCAGATCCGCATCCATCTCTAGAGTGTAAGTGGTCATACAGTGGTCATAGAGGGGCTTGAAAGAAAGTCATGAATATTTTAGTAAAATCTCTTCACATTACAAGTCCCGGAAATGAATAAGCAGATTCATGTTCTTGCTGACAGTATTCAGTTGGTATGACAAGACAGGTGACCATATTTTGTTACAACAAGATATAAAGATTCATGCTCTTGTTGACAGTAAACAGCTAGTTTGACAAGAGAGTGACCATATTTTATTACAACACGATAGAAAGATTCATGCTCTTTTGGACTGTATGCAGCTAGTATGACAAGAGAATGCCCATATTTTCCAACTTTTGCATTCATTTGTCACCCAAATATTCCGGTGTGCATGTGAAACTTTGACACTGACAGTGGATCTTGTGAGAAGAATCCAGTACATTTGTATTTGAGAGGAGATGCTACAGAAGGATCCTTCTCATGAAAGGACCACACCACAAAAGTTGAGATCCACAGTCAGGTTTGATCACTGACCCACCCTTACAAAGAGCTCACTACAGTAAAGAAAGCTGAGCTGGTATAGATATGTCTCCCACACATTAGGCCCAGTTGCCAAGACATTCCTCCGGGGAGCAATAAATGATACAGACAGTGTGGAAGACAAAAGAAGAGACAGGAAGATACATGTAATATCACAGAGTGGACATGGTTGCACTTGAAGCAGTTGAAGATAGGACAAAGTGAAAGTGATTGTCATGAAGTCATCATAGGTGCTCCTATGACCAACCAGGTTACGGGAAACACCAATACAATGTATATGAAATTCAGGTTCATGTGGACAAAACAAATTTTTTGACTAAATCGAGATGGTGTAAGGGCGAGGATTGTGGCCACGTAAAATCGATTTAAGCCCCCCTGAAGAATTCGTTTCACTGTCCGTTCCAAGGTGGTTATTCTGTCATGGTTTATTTTAGTTATGGCTTGTCTTCGAGTGTGTGTATTGCTTATATTACTTTGCTTTGGATAGCCAATTGGCCGTTTTGTGGGACATTTTGTGGGAAAGTAACTGTCCTCTTGGCTTTCCGCTAGTGATGTTTTCATTAGGGTCTAGTTGTTTCATGTTTGTGTGTTTCTTTCCCTTGATGTCTCTGAGGGGAGCTGTGGGTTAAATGTGTCGATTCCTGATAATTGCCTTCACTTCTATTTTCTACAGACCTCCAACTAATCAAAAGTGAGACAGTTACCAGTATTAATATGTGCATATCAGAGACTGTTTGTGGGTATATTTTTGAAGCTATTCATTAATAATAACATAGTTTTGGATATAACATGGTTTAAAGCTGGATCCTAGAATTCGATTGTATAGATTATACAGAAAAAAACTGACCACAGTCATCATCACCTGAACAGGTCTGTGAAATGATGAACACCCCCCTTAAACCCCACTATATAGAGAAAAGTGGGGTTTATGGGGGTATACATTATTTTCTTATTTCTGCTCCCAGACATAGTTTGTGGGTACTTGTTAGAACTGCCTCATGAGGCAGTTCTAATGAGCACCAACAACCTATGTTGTGAGTATAAATAAGAAAAATATCACAAATTTTCCTCAGAAAAGTAGCCGTTTTGGAGGTATGAAAGAATGCACTATGTCACATGGGTGTGCTATCGTAATGATTTTTCTATGTAATCTACACATGTATGTTTGGATATATCAAGGGCGTTTAACTAACACAGCTTCTGCTTTGGGTCCCTACAACAGGGTGTGTGGTGATTTGGGTGAGTAATCAGTTAAAACAGGTGTTAATGTGTTGTTATCAAGCTATCCTTGCCAAAACAGATACAGTGCTTGAAATACATGATGACTGTTTATTGCAATATTTGCCACTAAGATTGTTCACTAACAATTTTTTGAACAACTGGGCAATCCTGCCTCTTTGAAGTTTGTTCAGCTAACAATGCAATGAACAACTGAGCAATCTTTCCACTTTGAAGTTTGTTCAGCCAACAATGCAATGAAAAACTTGGCAATTTGAAGTTTGTCCAGCTAACAATGCAATGAACAACTGGGCAGTCTTGCAAATTTGAAGTTTGTCCAGCTAACAAGTCAAAGAAGAACAAGGAAATCTAGCAACATGGAAGTTTGTCCAGCTAACAAGTCAATGAACAACTGGAAAATCTTGCAACTTTGAAGTTTGTCCAGCTAACAAGTCAAAAAAACAACTGGGAAATCTTGCAACTTTGAAGTTTGTTCAGCTTACACTGCAATGAACAACTGTGCAACCTCGCAATTTTGGACTTTGAACTTTGTTAAGCTAACATCACAATGAACAACTGGGCAATCTTGCCACTTTGAAGTTTGTTCGGCTAACAATGCTTTGAAAAACTTGGCACAGTTTTTTTTGTCTGCAAGCTGATCTGGCAAGAAAGCTTGGGAGTATTATCTTCAGCACCATCTCAGGGATTTCTGATCATACCACTCAGTGCTACAGGCTCTACAGTCTTGAGCTCCAGGTTTTAGTCTATGCCACAAACATAGAACTTTTAACATGACAAACAACTGCAATTATACACATGCTATGCTACAACCTCTTCATAAGACTGTCTCCTAAACCATGGCTTTAGATATTGCATAGTTTAAAAATGGATCACAAAAATGTATAGATTATATGGAAAAATGACCATACAGTCATGTTCGTTTTTCAATATAAACTATACACTTTTGTTTGGATACAACATGGCTATTACAAGGTTTCTGCTTAGGACCCCAACAAGTGTTATTAAGAGGTTGTGGTGCATTGTATTATACAATTTTTCATTTTATCATATGAATCATATAAAAATCATATGACCAGACGTGAAATAACACTTTGGCAGAATTAAGTAATGTCATGACAACATCCATGTCAACAATGCATTTTTTGATGTAAAAAATGTCAACTTCAAAGGCGATAAAATCCAATTTAAAGTGGTCATATGATAAACAGAACCTTACACTCGTGGTCTTTTCATATGATATTTATGAAACTCGCCAAAGGCTTGTTTAATAAATATCACATGAAATGACCACGAGTGTAAGATCCACTATTACTTTACAGAAGATTGGCAATGAAATGATTTCTACAGCATCTCACCTCACCTGGCAATTTTATATGGAAAGCAAAAGTAAATACACATACAAATAGTATGAAATTGTAAATTTTAAACTGCCTCAGCGTGCAATGAATAGATTCTATAATTGGCTCAACATAGCCATAAAGGTTTGACAAGGTTTAAAATTCCAAAATAAAAGATGATGTCAGATTTGTTTGTTTGTTTGTTTGATTTGTGGTTTAACATCCCTGTCAACACGGTATAGGTCATTTTGGAGACGTTGCTTTCAATTTTGTGGGACTTTTACCCGATATTGAGATGAAATGACATCTCAAGCCCGGTTGCCCAATGAAACCAATAGAGTTTATCAGCATATGGATTGTCTGAATAGCACCAAGGTCAAACATAGATGCTTGAATAAAAGTTGTCATTCATAAAGGCAAGCTTGTACTAAGTATCATTAATGAAGTTCAAATAATTCTTGAACTCAACCATTAGGGTCAACGCTAGGGTGGTCGCAATATTTCACAAAGCCAATGAACCATGAAATGTAGGTCAAGGTCAAAATATGGATGCTTGCATTTAAGTTGCCATCCACAGATTCAAGTTGGTACCAAATATCATTAAAGAAGCTCTTATAGTTCTTGAGAAATAAACTTGACCATTAGGGTGAACGCTAGGGCGGTCGCAATATTTTACAAAGTCAGTGAACCGTGAAATTTAGGTCAAGGTCAAATATGGATGCTTGCATTAAGTTTCCATCTCCAGATTCAAGTTTGTACCAAATATAATTAATCAAGCTCTTATAGTTCTTGAGAAATAAACTTGACCATTAGGGTGAACGCTAGGGTGGTCGCAAATGTTGATGCCTTGACAAACCGACGGACGAACGAACGGACGGACAGAAAACCTGGTGCCTATATCGTGCCATGCTATAAGTATAATGATAATAATAATCACCCTTATTTATAGAGGGTAACACATTTAGTACCAGTACTAATCTTCCATGTGCTAAGCAATGTGGATAAAGTCTCTCGCTCAAGGAAACAACACTTAACGTGTGCGGGGATCGAAACGGCTACCTCTTGATCTCAAATTCGATGCATTACCACTGCACCACAGCACTCCACAAACCTCAATTTTCTCTATATAAAGTGGGGTTTACATGGGGTGTTCATTACACAGACTTGTTAATGTGATGTGATATAGGTATGATGCAAACTGGAAATCCTTGTAAAATGAAAGAAAATATGCAATATAAATCCATTCACTCAAAGCAATTTTTGGATTGACTGTCAGTAGATTTGCCCAAAGTTACTAAGACCAGTAGCTTTATGTTGCTGTTGTCCATGTGACTACACATGTGTCACTGACCTGTAGAAAATCCAGCTTAACCCTTATCACATGTTATAGCCATGCTATACTTATCATTGTGAGATCAGTGTGTTTTGTAATGAGGGTTTTGTCTTGACTCATCTGTTGGGCTTGGCAAACAGTGTAGACCCAGATCAGACACCACAGAATGCAGTGTCTGATCTGGGTCTACATTGTTTGCTTAAAATACAGGAATTTAAGGGTTAAGGGAAACTGTCTAAGTCCCCATTCACAATCATTTTCCTAGCTTACACTAACACCAGTGCTGTCAGTGCTTTGATCTATAATTGTGAAGTATTGTGTGTGGTGTACGTAGCAAAGCCGATATGAAATGAAGCAACTATAAATTTCTATTCTGGCATGGTTTAAGCAGTCTATTCTTATTTCATTATTTTACCTTAGTATTTAAATTTACTGCAAACTATTTAGATTGGTTGGCTGTAAAAGTTATAATAAACAAGTTCATAGATAACGCAGACATAATAGCATAATTTATCATACAATGTCATGTCAGAGTGAGTGAGTGAGTTTTAGTTTTACGTCCCACCAACAGCTAAGGTCATACAGAGACGGGACCTCGGTTTAAAGACATGTCATGTCAGAGAATGTTATAATGCATGCATGTATTAAATTCAGTAATCCACTAGTGGATTAAAAATGTAAATTAGTTAGATACGTCCCATAATGTTACGCATACAACGTCCTTACTAATACTAATACTAATAGCGTTTACTAAAAGCAGAATATTGACATTTTTTTTGTTAAAAAATTGTGAATAAAATGCTTTTTAAATGTCATATGATTATGAAAAAAAATAAAATAGAATCTTGCATTCGTGTTCATATCTTACTAAATTTATCAAACTCCTTGAGGAAAAAGGATAAAATGCTCACATTTTACGCCTTTTCCTCAACTTGTTTAATAAATTCAATAATACATGAACACTCAGGTAAGATCCTCTATTTCTTTAAATTTTTACATTTTGTAATAAAACAGTAGAGCAGTAACTTGTAAAACTTGACCGTGAGACAGGCTAGTTGTTCCGAAAGCTTCTTATAAGTTCCAAAGATGGATATATGCAGTGTAGGACAAAATACACCACAAAGTACACCATGCTCATTGTGCCTCACTGGGTGGACAAAATACATCAGATGAAACTTTACCAGTGGACAAAATGAATCACAAAAATTTCTTTCTGTGGACAAAATACACCAGATGTGTTTTATAGGTGGTCAAAATACACCAGATTTAATTCAAAGAAGGAAAATATCTTTTATCAAAACAGGCCAATTTTAAACCTTGCATGTAAATATAATCACAAATTATTCATTTGGTGTAAATAAGTAATGTGATATTTTAGCATTGACACTGGAATTATTTAAATGGGGTGTATTTTGTCAACCAATAAAAATCTGTTTGGTCTTATTTTGTCCAGGGGTGTGTTTCCGCCATCGGGAAAAATTTATGCAATATATTTTGTTCAGTTAGAAAACTTGTGTGTGTATTTTGTCCACCTATGTCAAAATGCCCCCGGTGTATTTTGTCCATGGTGTAATTTGTCTGGTTACCATATACCAGTATATACATTTGTGTGGAAAATAGTGGTATATTACAGTGCTGAATTTGACACTGCCAGTCAGGAATTTGGGGGCATGGCCTATGATCAAGGATTCTTCAAATGATGTTGTATAAAATTTGTGTGTGCGTACCAACATGCATTACAATGATTTACAACAATTTTGTTGAGAACTTAACATACCAAGAGCACTAAGTGAGCTGCAAAGAATAAAACAAGAGGCCCATGGGCCACTAAGCTCACCAGATGCCATGTGCTTTATACCATATACAGGCATGGTGCCCATCTTGGTCATGTGACAACAACAGGCCACCATGCAATTACTAAAATCCACTGTCTTGCCTTTTTCCATACGAATGTCTACGTGACCAAATTTGACTGTGCCGTAAAAACAGGTCAAGGTCAACCAAAGGTCATAATTTGAACAATATTATCAGGGTCTGAGTCCCTGATGCTGCATACCAAGTTTCAAGGTCAATGGTCATTTGGTTCCTGAGAAGAAGATTTTTTTTAAAGTTTTTACCATATATGGGCATGGCAGCCATATTGGTCGATATGTGACCCAGTCCTTATGAACAAACTTTCATTCCCCCTTCCCATAGAAGCTCTACACGTAATTTGGTTTCAATCAACCTAGCAGTTTGAGTAGAGAAGAAGATTAATATACTGAATCTGAGCCTTCCAGGACAAAGGTCAGTAAATGACCCTGAACTTTGGAATTGATAAACTTCCATTCAGCTGATTGCAAATATCATTTCTGATGCCACAGGTTACCATGCAATTAGAAAAATCCACAGTTTTGCCCTTTTTCGATACAAATGTCTAATTGACCAAAATTGACCTTGAAGTAAAACAGGTCAAGGTCAACCAAAGGTCATCATTTGAACAAAATTGGTAGGGCCTGAGTCCCCGATGCTGCATACCAAGTTTCAAGGTCATCAGCAATTTGGTTCCTGAGAAGATGATTTTTAAAGGTTTTACCTATATTGGCATGGCAGCCATCTTGGTCATGTGACCAAGATTCCATGAACAAATTTTCTTTTCCCAAACCATGGAGGACCCACATGTAATTTGGTTTCAATTGGCCCAGCAAGTTCTGAGGAGGAGTAGCTTGAAAATGTTGATGTGGCCGACAGACGGCGGATCACTGCCTATACTTTAAGCTCCCCTGGCTCTGGTGAGCTAAAAAAGAGGCCCATGGGCCACTACGCTCACCAGAGGTCATGTGGTTTATACCATATACAGGCACGGTGCCCATCTTGGTCATGTGACAACAAAAGGCCACCATGCAATCAGTAAAATCCACGGTCTTGCCTTTTGTCCATACAATTGTCTATGTGACCAAATTTGACCGTGACTTAAAAACAGGTCAAGGTCAACCAAAGGTCATCATTTGAACAAAATTGGTAGGGTCGGAGCCCTCGATGCTGCATACCAAGTTTCAAGGTCATTTGGTTCCTGAGAAGAAGATTTTTTAAGGTTTTTACCATATATGGGCATGGCAGCCATATTGGTCATGTGACCTAGTCCTTACGAACAAACTTTCATTCCCCCTTCCCATAGAAGCTCCGCATGTAATTTGGTTTCAATCAACCTAGTAGTTTGAGTAGAGAAAAGATTAAAATACTGAATCTGAGCCTCCCGGACAAAGGTCCTAAAATGATCTTGGCCTTTGGAACTGACAAAATTCCATTCAGCTGAGTGCAAATATCATTTCTGATGCCACTAGCTACCATGCAATCAGAAAAATCAACTGTTTTTGCCTTTTTTCCATACAAATGTCTAAGTGAGCATATTTGACCTTGGCGTAAAACAGATCAAGGTCAACCAAAGGTCATCATTTGAACAAGCTTGGTAGGGCCCAAGTCCCTGATGCTGTATATCTAGTTTCAAGAATATCAGCCATTGGGTTCTTGCGAAGAAGATTTTTAAACGTTTTTACCATAAATGGGCATTGCAGCCACATTGGTCATGTGACCCAGTCCTCACGAACAAACTTTCGTTCCCCCTTCCCACAGAGGCTGCACTTGTAATTTGGTTTCAATCCACCCAGCAGTTTAAGTTGGGAAGAAGATAAAAATACTGAATCTGAGCCTTCCCGGTGTAACGGTCAGTTTCTTCCCCCGGCCCGTTTCTTCCCCGGGGGAAGAACTGGGCCGGCCCGTTTCTTCCCCGGGGGAAGAAACTGACTAGTCAGTTTCTTCCCCACCCGGTCAGTTTCTTCCCCACCTGAATTTTTTTCAGAACCATAGTCAACGAATAATTTTCAGCTCACAATTTGTTATAAATGAAAAAAAAGATCATTCTAAATAAGTTGGAAGTCCTTTTAGCTTGAATGACAAAATTTGCTCTATGCTACACCATTCATGGAGATGCAATAAAATATGCATCCCAATTCAAGCATCTTTGATGAATTTTCTTTGCTTTTTAAGACATAAATTAGTAGTAACTAAACAGATATAATAAGCCACAAATGTTTGACGCTCAAATCTAAATAAAATTTGGAGACTGGGGGTGGGGAAGAACTAGGCCGGCCCGTTTCTTCCCCACCCCCGAGTTTTCTATTTACAAAAAATTCTTGTGATAAATTTTCTTTGCTTTTTAAGACATAAATTGGTATAAACTAAAAAGATATAATAAGCAACAAATGTTTTGAGCTCAAATCTAAATAGAATTTGGAGACTGGGGGTGGGGTAGAACTGGGCTGGCCAGTTTCTTCCCCACCTCAGAGTTTTCTGTTTACAAAAAGTTCTTGTGATAAATTTTCTTCGCTTTTTAAGACATAAACTGGTATAAACTAAAAAGATATAATAAGCCACAAATTTTTGGCACTCAAATCTAAATAGAATTTGGAGACTGGGGGAGGGGAAGAACTGGGCCGGCCCATTTCTTCCCCACCCCAGTTTTTCTTTTTACAAAAAGTTCTTGTGATAAATTTTCTTCGTTTTTTTTAACACATAAATTAGTATAAACTAAAAAGATATCATAAGCCACAAATGTTTGGCACTCAATTCTAAATAGAATTTGGAGACTGGGGGTGGGGAAGAACTGGGCCGGCCCATTTCTTCCCCACCCCAGTTTTTATTTTTACAAAAAATTCCTGTGATAAAATTTCTTCGCTTTTTAAGACAAAAGTTGGTATAAATTAAAAAGATATAACAAGCCACAAATGTTTGGAGCTCAAATCTAAATAGAATTTGGAGATTGGGGGGTGGGGAAGAACTGGGCCGGCCCATTTCTTCCCCACTCCAGATTTTCTATTTACAAAAATTCTTGTGATAAATTTTCTTTGCTTTTTAAGACTTAAGTTGGTATAAACTTAAAAGATATAACAAGGCATCGCATGCGATACAAATCCCCTCGCACAAGACAACTTCATGTGTGGAAAACATTGAAATGGCAAAAGTCCAACTTGCTTGAGATATTATCATATGCAACATTTGTGTAAAATTTGTTTAAAAATCTATTAATAAATGTAGGTTCTAGAGTGATGACAATGTTTCTCTAAAAGTAGCCATAGTGACCTTGACTTGAAGCCATTACCGCGAAAGAAGATCTTGCTCAAGATATAATCATAAGCATTTTTGGTGTGAAGTTATATTAAAATCTGCTAATAAATGTAGGCGGTAGAGCGATGACAAAGTTTTTCTAAAAATAGCCACAGTCACCTTGACCTTGAGGTCATGACCTTGAAAGTCAAAGCAATTCGAGATATTATCATAAGAAACATTTGTGTGAAGTTCTATAAAAATCTATCAGTAAATGTAGGCACTAGAGCGATGACAAAGTTTTTCTAAAAATAGCCACAGTGACCTTGACCTTGAAAGTCGAGATAGCTCGAGATATTGTCATAAGGAACCTTTGTGTGAAGTTATATTGAAATTGGTGAAAATATGTAGGCGCTAGAGCAATGACAAAGTTTTTCTAAAAATAGCCACAGTGACGTTGACCTTGAAAGTCAAACTCGCTCCAGGTATTGTCATAAGGAACATTTGTGTGAAGCTACAGTATATTGAAATCAATGAAGAAATGTAGTCGCTAGAGCGATGACAAAGTTTTTCTAAAAATAGCCACAGTGACCTTGACCTTGAAAGTCAAAATCGCTCGAGATATTGTCATAAGGAACCTTTGTGTGAAGTTATATTGAAATCGGTGAGGAAATGTAAGCGATAGAGCCATTTAACAGTTTTTCTAAAAATAGCCACTGTGACCTTGACCTTGAAAGTGGAACTCACTAGAGATATTGTCATAAGGAACATTTTTGTGAAGTAATATGGAAATTGGTGAAAAAATGTAAGCACTAGAGCAATGACAATGTTTTTCTAAAAATAGCCAAAGTGCCCTTGACCTTGAAAGTCGAACACGTTCGAGGTATTGTCATAAGAAACATTTGTGTGAAGTTATATTGAAATTAGTGAAGAAATGTAGGCGCTGGAGCGATGACAAAAGTTTTCTAAAAATAGCCATAGTGACCTTGACCTTGAAAGTGTAACTAGCTAGAGATATTGTCATAAGGAACATTTGTGTTAAGTTATATTGAAATTGGTGAAGAATTGTAAGTGCTAGAGCGATGACAATGTTTTTCTAAAACTAGCCACAGTGACCTTGACCTTGAGGCCATGACCTTGAAAGTTGAACACGCTCAAGATATTTTTATAAGGAACATTTGTGTGAAGTTATATTGAAATTGGTGAAAAAATGTAGGCTCTAGAGCGATGATAAAGTTTTTCTGACAATAGCTACAGTGACCTTGACCTTGAGGTCATGACCTTGAAGGTCGAACTCGCTCGAGATAGTGTCATAAGGAACATTTGTGTGAAGTTATATTGAAATTGGTGAAGAAATGTAGGCGCTAAAGTGATGACAAAGGTTTTTTAAGAATAGCCACAGTGACCTTGACCTTGAGGCCATGACCTTGAAAGTCGAACTTGCTCTAGATATTTTTATAAGGAACATTTGTGTGAAGTAATATTGAAATTGGTGAAGAAATGTAGGCGCTAGAGCGATGACAAAGCTTTTCTAAAAATAGCCACAGTGACCTTGACCTTGAGGTCATGACCTTGAAAGTCAAACTCGCTCGAGATATTGTCACAAGGAACATTTGTGTGAAGTTATATTGAAATTGGTGAAGAAATGTAGGCACTAGAGCGATGACAAAGTTTTTCTAAAAATAGCCACAGTGACCTTGACCTTGAGGTCATGACCTTAAACGTTGAACTCGCTTGAGATATTGTCATAAGGAACATGTGTGTGAAGTTATATTGAAATTGGTGAAGAAATGTAGGCGCTAGAGCGATGACAAAGTTTTTTCTAAAAATAGCCACAGTGACCTTGACCTTGAGGTCATAACCTTGAAAGTCGAACTCGCTGGAGATATTTTTTTTAATAAGGAACATTTGTGTGAAGTTATATTGAATTTGGTGGAGAAATGTAGGCGCTAGAGCGATGACAACGTTTTTCTAAAAATAGCCACAGTGACCTTGACCTTGAGGTCATGACCTTGAAAGTCGAACTTGCTCGAGATATTGTCATAAGGAACATTTGTGTGAAGTTATAATAAAATCGGTCAAGAAATGTAGGCGCTAGAGCGCTGACAAAGTATGTACGTACGGGACAAATGCTATATCCCCCCTCACAACTATGTTGTGCAAGGGGATAATAAGCCACAAATGTTTGGCGCTCAAATCTAAATAGAATTTGGAGACTGGGGGTGGGGAAGAACTGGGCCGGCCCGTTTCTTCCCCACCACAGACAACTTAAACATCATGATTTTATAATTGTACATCACTACACAAGGGTGGGGAAGAAACGGGTCGCCCCAGTTCTTCCCTGCCTCAGACATCCTCTGATATAACTGACATAACTGTACAACACTAGCCAAGGGTGGAGAAGAAATGGGCAGGCCCAGTTCTTCCCCACCCCAGATACCTTCAACGTCATAATTGACTTAACAGTACAACACTTACCAAGGGTGGGGAAGAAACGGGCGACCCAGTCCTTCCCCACCCAAGACATCTTCAGCAATATAACTGAAATAACTGTTCAACACTACCCAAGGGTGGGTGAAGAAATGGGCCATCCCAGTTCTTCCCCACCCCAGACATCTTCAGGGATATAACTGACATAACTGTACAACACTACCCAGGGGTGGGGAAGAAATGGGTTGGCCCAGTTCTTCCCCACCCCGACACCTTCAATGTCAGAATTGACTTACAGTACAATATTTACCAAGTGTGGGAAAGAAACGGACTGGCCCAGTTCTTCCCCACCCAAGACATCTTCAGCAATATAACTGACATAACTGTACAACACTACCTAAGGATGGGGAAGAAACAGGCCGGCCCAGTTCTTGCCCACCCCCGAGTCTCCAAATTCTATTGAAATTTAAGTGCCAAACATTTATTGCTTATTATATCTGTTTAGTTAATACAAATTTATGTCTTTAAAAGTGAAGAAAATTTATCACAAGATTTTTTAGTAAATAGAAACATCTGGGGTGGGGAATAAACTGGCCGGCCCAGTTCTTCCCCACCCCCAGACTCCAAATTTTATTAAGATTTGAGCTCCAAACATTTGTTGCTTATTATATCTGTTTAGTTTATACTAATTTATGTCTTAAAAAGCAAAGGAAATTTATCACCAGAATTATTAGTAAGCAGAAACATCTGGGGTGGGGAAGAACTCAGTTCTTCCCCACCCCAGCCTCCAAATTCTCTTGATATTAGAGCTCCAAACATTTGTTGCTTATTATATCTTTTTTGTTTATACCAATTTTTGTCCTAAAAACAAAAGGAAATTTATCACAAGAATTATTAGTAAACAGAAACATCTGGGGTGGGGAAGAACTGGGCCTGCCCAGTTCTTCAGGCCCAGTTCTTCCCCAACCCCCAGTCTCTGAATTCTATTGAAATTTAAGGGCCAAGCATTTGTTGCTTATTATAGCTCTGTAGTTAAAACCAATTTATGTCTTTAAAAGCGAAGAACATTTATCACAAGAATTTTTAGTAAACAGAAAAATCTGGGGTGGGGAAGATATGGGCCGGCCCAGTTCTTCCCCGGGGAAGAAATGGGCCGGCCCAGTTCTTCCCCACCCCCACTTTCCAAATTATATTTAGATTGGAGTACTAAAGGGTTGTTGCTTATTATATCTGTTTAGTTAATACCAATTAATGTCATAAAAAACTAAGAAAATTAATCATAGATACTGGAATTGGGATGAAAATTTCCTTGGATCTCCATATATTGTATGGCATAGGGAAAATTTTGCCATTCAAGCTGTAAAGACTCAAAACTAATTCAGAATGGTTTCTTTTTGAATTTTTAACAATTTGTGAGGCATAAATTACTCGTTCTCTATGGTTCTAAAAACATTTCAGGTGGGGAAGAAACTGACTGGGTGGGGAAGAAACTGACTAGTCAGTTTCTTCCCCGGGGAAGAAACGGGCCGGCCCAGTTCTTCCCCGGGGAAGAAACTGACTGGGGGGAAGAACCAGCCTGTTACACCGAACAAAGGTCAGTAAATGATCTTGACCTTCGGAACTGACAAAATTCCACTCAGCTGAGTGCAAATATCATTTCTGATGCCACTAGCTACCATGCAATCAGAAAAATCAACTGTTTTGCCTTTTTTCCATACAAATGTCTAAGTAACCATATTTGACCTTGACGTAAAACAGGTCAAGGTCAACCAAAGGTCATCATTTGACCAAACTTGGCAGGGCCCCAGTCCCTGATGCTGCATACCAAGTTTCAAGAACATCAGCCATTCGGTTCTTGAGAGGAAGATTTTTAAAGGTTTTTACCATATATTGGTTTGGCGGCCATATTGGTCATGTGACCCAGTCCTCACAAACAAACTTTCGTTTCCCCTTCCCACAGAGGTTCCACATGTAATTTGGTTTCAATTGTCTCAGCAGTTTGAGTTGAGAAGAAGATAAAAATACTGAATCTGAGCCTTCCTGGACAAAGGTCAGTAAATGACCTTGACCTTCAGAACTGACAAAATTCCATTCAGCTGCATATAAATATCATTTCTGATGCCACTAGCAACCATGCAATCAGAAAATCCACAGTTTTGCCTTTAATTCTATACAAATGTCTAAGTGACCATATTTGACCTTGACGTAAAACAGGTCAAGGTCAACCAAAGGTCATCATTTGAACAAACTTGGTAGGGCCCGAGTCCCTGATGCTGCATACCAAGTTTCAAGAATATCGGCCATTTGGTTCTTGAGAAGAAGATTTTTAAAGGTTTTTACCAAATAACGGCATGGCGGCCATATTGGTCATGTGAATGACCTCACGAACAAACTTATGTTCCCCCTTCCCACAGAGGATCCACATGTAATTTGGCTTCAGTTGGCCAAGTAGTTTCAGAGGAGATGTTGTTTGAAAATGTTGACGACGCAGAAGACACAGATGACGCAGACGACGGACCATTGCCTATACTATAAGCTCCCCCGGAGCCCTCGGCTCTGGTGAGCTAAAAACATGTTTTCCTTTGCTGTTACTAAGCCATACTGCAATTTGCAAGCATTATTCTACGAGTCTGGACACAAAATAATCTGATGTCAGCACTCAGCTGAACAAGTTTTTTCGTCTTTAAAGGTTATGGGTGCTCGATAGAACTGCCTCATAGAGGCAGTTCTTACCAGTACTCATTATCTAGGTCTTGGAGTAGACATAAGCCTTAGGGAAAATGTACACCCCAATTTTCTAAACATAATGTGGGCTACACCAAGGTGTTCATTTCATGCTTGTCAGCGTGGTAAGGCAAAGGACGCATCTCTATTGAGATGTGTATGTTTGTCTGAAGTTTAACAGCCGAGTCAAAACTATTTAGGTCATGCCCTTAGCCAGTCGGTTTACCTAACCACACTTTTCTGGCAGGCTTATACATAAACTTTTATCAGTAAGGTGTATATTGTTTCAACAAAACTGACACATGCTCTACTTGAATCAATGGAAGGGAGAAAAGTACAGAAGAAAAAATATCATGATCCATTTTCACGAAAGAATGCAGCAGACCTGGCAGCTATCGAAGCCACAACATACTTATCACCAATCAAATGCGGATCAGACTGAGCTGCCAAGTCCAGCCTCCATTCAGGTGCATTTGAAGAATGTGCACCGGCCCTGGTAGCTCAGTTGGTAGAGTGTCGGCTCCGGGGAACGGGAGGTCACGGGTTCGATCCCTGGCCACGACATACCAAAGTCGTTAAAAATGGAACTAGCTGCTCCTCGCTTGGCACTCAGATTTACGGGGTAGATCTAGGACTGGTCGACCCAGTGTCAGGATAATGTGACTGGGTGTGGTATCATGTAATGTGTCTGGGACATGATACTTCAGTGAGGCAGCACTATAAAAGTGAGCATTGAGCTCCCTGTCATAACCAGACACCGTCGTGATTTGACTGAAAAATTGTTGAAAGCGACGTTAAACCCGAATTCACACACTCACACACTTGAAGAATGTGCCAATGTTGTCTTGTGGCTCTGATCAGCCTGCAGTGCATATTATTCAAAATAAAGTGCCTTACATTAATGCGGGTCTGGGAAATCAGGATGTGGACTTGTACAATGTCATGATTTACCATTAACACATTCTGAACAGAATAAATCTTCCTTTCTATTAACAGCATGTACCAGTTGTTCAAAGTATTGTTAGCTTAACAAGCTTTGTAGTTGTCAAAATGTTAACTGTTCTACTGTTCTAGCAAGAACAACATCTAATATAGTATTGAATTCGCAGAAAAAATTAGAGCAGCTTTTGCTCTGCAAAATCTGCTCTCATTTTTTCAGCCAAAATATCAGCATATTTGCCATATTAAAAGATCCAAGTTTTAACTATATAATAACAAACCACATTGTTAGTTTTGAACAACTGGCCCCGGGAGTCCATTTTGAAATCAGGGGTGTTAGATTACATTTATTTTTTTCATTTTTCTTTTCAAAAATTTATTCAGACAAGAATTTTGCCGAAGGCTATGTCACGCCTGTGGGGGCCCAAAGTCATCAAACCATGATATGTAGGTCAAGGTTAAACATAGATGCTTGCACAAAAGATTCCATTCTCAAATGCAAGCTTGTACTAAGTATCATTAATGAAGCTCTAATAATTCATGAGAAATGAACTTAACCATTAGGGTGACTGCTAGGGTGGTCGCAATATTTTACAAAGTCAGTGAATCATGAAATTTAGGTCAAGGTCAAATATGGCTGCTTGCATTTAAGTAACCATTCCAAGATACAAGTTTGTACCAAGTATCATTAATAAACCTCTTATAGTTCTTGAGAAATAAACTTGATCATTAGGGTGAAAGCTAGGATGGTCGCAATATTTTACAAACTCAGTGAACCATGAAATATAGGTCAAAGGTCAAATATGGATGCTTACATTTAAGTTACCATCCCCAGATACAAATTTGTACCAAGTATCATTAATAAAGCTCTTATAGTTCTTGAGAAATAAACTTGACCATTAGGGTGAATGCTAGGGTGGTCACAATATTTTACATAGTCAGTGAACCATGAAATGTAGGTCAAGGTCAAATATGGATGCTTGCATTTAAGTTGCTATCCACAGATACAAATTTGTACCACATATCATTAATGAAGCTCTTATGGTTCTTGAGAAATAAACTTGACCATTAGGGTGAACACTAGGGTGGTCGCAATATTTTACAAAGTCAGTGAGCCATGAAATGCAGGTCAAGGCCAAATTTGGATGCTTGCATGTAAGTTGTCATCCCCAGATATAAGTTTGTACCAAGTATCACTAATGAAGCTCTTATAGTTCTTGAGAAATAAACTTGACCATTAGGGTGAAGGTTAGGGTGGTCGCAAATGTTGACGCCTTGACAAAGGGACGGACGAACGAGAAAAAGAACGAAGGGACGGAAAACCTGGCGCCTATATTGCACCACGCTAATAGCAGGCGCAACAAAAATGGCCAGACTTTTTGCAGTGAAGGTCCTGAACTGGGCCTGTTACCCAGTTTGGGGTTACCTGCATCAGCTGGGTTAGTTTACCTGTCATATTTTATTTCATACTAAACGACATTGTAGCATCCAATGATAGTAAATAATTACCTGCCACTGTAGTCTGTGGATGGTTCCCTGCCTTGGCCTACATCCTCATAGTCATCTAACAGTTGAAAGGAAACAGTAAAATAGTTTCTTAAATAAGGGTAACTAATATAGGTCTATGGGAGATAATTCAGACACCAAAGTTTTCATATCTCTCAGGACCTCTCCTCTCAGAGGGACTACGTATACTCGCAAAGGGAACGGATTTACCCATACCTTCAAAGGAGAAAACTCTTAAAATAATATTTCTCTCCCTTACCCTCAGAAGCATATTCCCTTAAAAGCAACAGGAAGTCATAATTTGTCTACCTTGTCAAGGGGTCTACTTAGGGTTTTGTTCCCTATATCACATCTATCCTTATACCTTAAAACCAAAAACAGCCATCAGTGGAGATTACAGATTGTCCATTGTGCATACTCATCTGGCCCCAAGGTTATAAAACCATTTTCATGCTCAACTCACTTGAGCACCCATTGGGGCTTGAAGAAATAAATGGGCTGCATGATGCTTCCACGCAGAGCTGAATCTGACCACACACGAGAACTGGTAAACCGCTTAGAGGATCTAAGCCTGCGCAGGCAAAGAGGTGCGACTTGGACCGTACATGCTTAGAAACCCTATTGGTTTCATTGGGTGGCAGGGCTTGAGATGTCATTTCATCTCAATATCGGGTAAAAGTCCCACAAAATTGGAAGCAACGTCTCCAAAATGACCTCTATAGTGTTGACGGGGACGTTAAATATCAAATCAAACAAACAAACAAATGCTCATAAATTTTAAATTGCCAACATGAAAAATGTTTAATAACCTCGGGGCCAGGTTAAAAGTCCATGAAATGAATACCCTTCTAAGCCCCATTTTTAACCCTTGTCCTGCTAATCCCGGATATGCCTTATCTTTGAAACAATGTAGATCCAGATCAGATGGCTTCTGACGAAGCCATCTGATCAGGATCTACATTGTTTGCCATTCAGATTGTGAATTTGTTGCAATAATTTACATCAAGTAATCTGATTGGTTGATAATCCGTAGTGGGTGTGGCATATATAAATATTCTGCAGGACAAGGGTTAAAGAGCAAAATTACGTAGAGTTTGCAAGGGTGTAAATTTTATCTCTATACTTGCTTAAAAACATAGATTGTGCCCAGGAGAACCACCTGTCGAAGGTGGTTCTAACAATGGCCCACAAACTTAGAATTGCCTCATTGAGGTGATTCAAATGAGTACCCAAAATCTACCGTAATTACCATATGTATTTGCACAGACAGGCCTGAGCAAACAGTGACTAGACCCAGATGAGACGCCGCATAATGGGGCAAGCGGCGTCTATGCGGTGTCTCATCAGGTCTACACTGTTTGCCACTCATTCAGCTATTTTTAGACACAGCATCTGGGTCATAAATTGTACTTGTTCATTTTTTAGAGCAAGTATGGTAAGGAGTTGAGGTGTCCAAATACTTAGGGTCAATGCGGTATGCTTGGTTTAAACTTAATTTGGGTTTCTTCAAACACAGCATAATGTACAATAATACAATGTTTTCCAGGATCTGACAGTAAGACTTAGCTTGTCTGTAAGTCATCTGGAAATACTGTATGGCCATTTATGGTCATTTTTATATACAATGTATACATTTTGGTCATTTTTGTATATGATGTATACATGTACATTTTTCGTCATTTTTCTAAATGATGTATACATTTTAGGAATCCATTTAAACCATTAATCTACAAAATCATGTTATTACCCAAAATAATATAAAAGGAATTTAGGTGTATTATCAAATGTCACACTGCACAAATGTTATGGAAGAAACTCATTGTGGGAGATAACTATAACTGGAAGAATTTCGCGGTTGTCATTCTTGTCCACTACATGATTCAAGGCTAAACCTTCAAATATGTAACTCAAATGACTGGGACAGTATGGCCTTATCTTTTTCCAAACTCCAAAAACTCTGAGCTAAAGAAGGTTAGAAAATGTAATTTGTTGCCAACAAGACTTTCCAAAACTAAATATACAAGACAAGAAAATTTCAAATAGAAGCAAATCAGAGTTGTCAATATTGCCCACAGCTGTCCTAAAATGTATTATCAAAATATTTCAAGGGGTGTTTGTTTTAAGACAATGTTATGTAAATTAATCCTCAAGAAATTGCAAGAAGCAAGACCCCATCCCTATCAGAGTACAGATGTGCTTTAAATTCTCACAGGCAGTAAAGATTTATTTTCTACTAAACTACGAAAATGCAATGTTTTATTATCACACTGCATTTAATGATCTAAATCCAATATTGATAACCTCCTACTAATTAACTAATATATATTTCTTATATACCGGTAGTTTTGTTAATGAGTTTGTTTGTTTGTTTGATTTGAGGTTAAACATCGCATCCAAACCTGTAAAGGTCACTTTGGAGACACTGCTTCCAATTTTGTGGGACTTTTACCCGACACTATGATGAAATGACTTCTCAAGCCCTGCTGCCCAATGAAACCAATAGGGTTTATGAGCATGGATGGTCCGACACTCACTTAGATCCTCTAAGCGGTTTACCAGTACTAGTGTGCGGGTCGGTTTAGCTCTGCGTGGAAGCATCATGCAGCCCATATATTTCTTCAAGCCCCGATGGGCGGAGGCTGGGTTTTGTTAATAAACTACAGTTGACCTTCAATGGCTCAAACACCTCTGGGACCATGAAAATCTGTTTGTCACAATGATAGTTTGAGCCACTGAAGGCTACTTCCAGGGTGCATAAAGGATATAATCTTTGGACTTCTTTTTGGTGTTCTGTAACATAAATGTATGTTGTGTGTATGCTGTGTGTACACATTAGAATCCCCTCATTGAGGCACTTCTAATGAGTACACACAGCATCCATTTGCAAGATAAAAGTCAGAAATAGCCTTAATTTTTCCTAACTATTTCTTTCTTCCCTAGGACCGAAGAATGAGTTCGACGCAGCCATGGTAAATGAGCCATCGGTGTTCGAGTCATCAAAGTTCTACTGTATACTACATTATAAGAATTATAACACTGATAGTGAGATGAAACAAACTATAAACATTTCAAAGTGGCTGTTGTTGTTGAGCTTTTATTGTACCTCTATATAATCTGAAGCATATTGAACTACATGTATGTATTATGAAGAAAAACAAAACTTTTCTAAAAAGCATTATTCTTTGCTAAAGCCATATCTCGGACCCAATATACACAGACCGGTCACTACACTAAAAGTGATCCTATTTATCGGAAAATGCTGTCGTGGCTGTGCTGAAAACTTTTGAACAATACAGTTTAATTGCTAGAGATAAAATAGAAGTGAAGGCAATAATCAGGATTTGATACCATTAATCCAAAGCTCCCATCAGAGACACCAGAGGGAAAGAAGCACAAACATGAAATAACTAGACCATAATGGAAACATCAATAGCAGAAAGCCAAAAGGACAGTTACTTTCCCACAAAATGGCCAATTGGCTATACCAAACAAAAAGATATAAGTGATACACACACTCAAAGACAAACCATAACAAATTAAACTGTGAAAGAAGAACCACCTTGGAATGGTCAGTGAACCAAATTCAACCCTTTTTCAATAAAACTGTATTATTTTAATTTAAAAAGCAGTCCTTGAGTGTATTGTTTGTAGAACTGTAGCATAATTTTAATGAAAAGTGTAACAGATTTTGTAGATGTCAGTGAGCAACCTAGGTTTATTTATTTTCTGCGCATTTGGCATATTTGTCAAAAAAAAAGTCTTTAAGCAGCTTTCAGTTCAATTTTAATCAATATAACATTAAAGTGTTTCAACGGTTTTGTGTCAAAACTGATAACTAGCATTTAATTAGTGGTCAAATGAATTTTCATGGACTATATCAGAATTAAAATGGCCTAAAAATCAAGACACAACAACATATTTTGGCAATTCAGTAACATGTCTGTGTATACTGTGTCCGAGGCCGTACGTATTTCCTGTTACATGTACTTACAATTATTCTTTGCCATCATTTGAAGTTTTTTCCCTAATTAAAAAGTTCAAAACATAATTTCTTGTCTTCCAGGGAACATAAAGGGTACATAAATATACACCACAATCTCTATTAAAGCTATTAATTGGCCAATTTAATTTGGGTCCAAAGCAGAGAAGCAGAGACAGTGTTAGTTAAACAACTGTGTTTATATCCAAAAAAAAATGTATAGATTATAACGAAAAATGACCATTTTCTATATAATCTATACATGTTTTAGATCCATTCTGAAATTGTTTTATATCCAAAACGATGCTAAAACGAACAGTGTTATAATGAATTTGTGCTTGACCTACTTTTTTCCCAATATTAATTCAAGGGAGATAACTTTTATGTCTTGGCTTTCTTTCATAGTGTCCGCTCTTAAATTAAAGAATTTGCTCCTTGGGCGCAAAAGAATTTTTTCCCTTGGAAGCAAATTCTTTCCTTTAAAAGGACACAACTTTTAGAACAAATGCATTTGTTACCTTCAAGAGGTATGCTACATTCAATCTAAGATTATCAGGCCAAACCCTTTGGCTCTGAAGTATCAATGGTTTGATCCCCAAATGCCAGTAAGATTCTTTCATGGCGGTTTCCTTGAACTGAGGCTTAACTTCCACAATCAACACTATTTAGGTCATTCTGGAGATGCTGCTTCAAATGTTGTGGAACTTTTACCCGACATTGAGATGGAATGACTTCTCAAGCCCTGCTGTCCAATGAAACCAATAGGGTTTATATGCATGGGCAGTCCACCTTGCATCACTTTGCCTGGCTTAGACTTTCTATTCAGGCTTAGACCTTCTAAGCAGTTTACCAGTATTCCAGTGTGTTCAGGTTCAGCTCTGCATGGATTTACGGCCCCCGCCCATAGGGGTTTGAAGAAATAAATGGGCTGCATGATGCTTCCACTCAGAGCTGAATCCAGCCCGCACACTAGTACTGGTAAACCGCTTAGAGGATCTAAGCCTGTCCAGGAACCATGGTGCGAGGGGGACCGTCCATGCTAACAGACCCTATTGTTTTCATTGGGCGACAGGGCTTGAGATGTCATTTCATCCAAATGTCGGGTAAAAGTCCCACAAAATTGGAAGCAACTTCTCCAAAATGACCTTTACAGTGTTGACAGGGACAGTAAACCTCAAATCAAACAAACAAACAGCTCTGCATGGATGCATCATGCAGCCCAATCTATTTCTCCAAGCCCGGAGGCTGATCATGAAATAGTTTCCTTACCTGCTGATTCAAGAACAGCAGTTGTCAGTTACTGCCAAAATAATGTGCACTGTACTGGTAAACAGCTTAGATGAGCTAAGCTTGCAAAAGAAAAGTGTGGTTAGAATAACTGACAGGCTCAAAATGATCTGAACAGTGTTGACAAGACCATAAAATCCAAATCACACAAAATAGATCATCATTCATATCTCTAGAACTAGCATTTTTCAGACCAATATTTTTTTCTCTTATTTCTGCTCCAAACATAGATTGTGGGTGCTCATTAGAACTGCCTCGTTGAGGCAGTTCTAATGACCACCCACAATATATGTTTTGAGAAAACATTAGGAAAACCGTGTTCATCATAGTGTTGGTTATATTTTCTAGTACTTTTGATTCCACTACAGAACTGGAAGAAATCGAGGGTCACTGATGAGGCCTAAATTGGCTGTAACTAGCTAGTCTGGGCCAGAAAAAAACTTGTTCACTCCATAGTTTTCTATTCTGTGTTGAGGTCCTTGCTTCCAAGGGATTACCCTTTTATAGAACATTTTTAATTTCACCACAGCTTACATTAAGGGTCTGTGTGGAGGCTGTAAAAAGTCTCCCTGTCCTTCATCATAGTGTGGCTTTTAATTTCTAGTCCTTTGGGATCATTGATTCCACTACTGAATTTGAAGAAATCGAGGGTCATTGATGAGGTCTAATTGACCAAAAGTAGCTAGTCTGGGCCAGAAAAAAAACTTGCACATCACATGAACGAGTCCATGAAATGAACACCCCTCATAAACCCCACTTTATATATAAACTGGGGTTTACGGGGTATACATTACTTTTCTTATTTCTGATCCAAGACACAAGTTGTGGGTACTCATTAGAACTGCCTCAAAGAGGCAGTTCTAATGAGCACCCACAACCTATGTCTACAGTATAAATAAGAAACATAGCCATTTTGGAGATGTGAACAAATGTGCTATGTCGCACGGATGTGTTATCATAATGACACTGCATAGTTTTCAATTCTGTGTTGAGGTCCTTGCTTCCAATGAATTACCCTTTTTTTGAACACTGACCCAATATATTCCCATAAAAAATAGCACATACAAGGCCAGGATATTTATTAGTACTTGCTTGATGTGATTGTCAACTTCATCAATAAATTGTCAGCCTCAGTAGCTCAGTTGGCTGCTGGTCTGACTAGTGATCAGGTTCAGGTCAGCAACATTCTTTCAAAGAGACTGATCGTAAAATTTTTAATATGGTCATTCTCTCCCTTTCCACTGATTTAAGAAGGGTGGTTGTCTTTCTGGCAAAAGAATGTGTACTGTAGTGGCTAAAAACTTATGTTTAATATGTTCTATAAAAGCATCATCCTTTGGAAGCAAGGACTACACCACAGAACTGGAAAATATGAAGGGTACATGTTTTCTGGGCCAGACTACCTAGTTTTGGCCAATTAGGCCTCATCAGTGACCCTCAAGTATTTTCAATATTCCACAATGGAATCAAATTGATCCCAAAGGACAAGACAAGAGGGCCCAGAGGGCCCTGGTTCGCTCACCTGTGTGTCACTTTCTCGAGTGCATTCTATTTTTAGCTCTTGTGGCCATCTTGTTCATTAGTAGAGTGATTTTAGCTTATTTGGTAGGGAGTAACCTAGGCAACATTCCTGGGAACTTTGAATCAAATTGGCCTTAGGGTTTAGGGAGAGTTTCCGTTTGAATCAAATTTACAATATTTTTCTATTTTTACCTTCGGTGGCCATTTTGTTCATCCGAGTGGGATTGTTTTAGCCTTTTTGGTAGAGGATAATCTAAGCAACATAGTCACAAGGAACCTACATGCTAAATATGAAGGCTGTATCTCAAATGCTTTAAAAGTTATGACAAAGTAGGTCAAAGGTCAAGGTCATGGGTCAAAAGTTTTGAATGGCTGAAAAAACCTTGTCACAAGGAACATGCATGCCAAATATGAAGGCTCTATCTCATATGGTTCAAAAGGTATGATAAAGTAGGTCACAGGTCAAGGTCACAGGTAAAATCTTTATAAGTGGATAGCCCTTGTCAGAAGGAACCTACATGTCAAATTTGAAGGCTCTATCTCAAACGGTTCAAAAGTTATGACAAAATAACCTACTTATCTACTTTTTGATTTGACATGACCCATATTCGAACTTAACGGAGATATTATCCAGATGATCATTCTGAGCAAGTTTTATGATGATTTGACTGAAACTGTGGCCTCTAAGAGTGTTCAAAACATTTTTCTATTATTTGACCTGCTGACCTACTTTTTGACGCAACATAACCCATATTCAAACTTGACACAGATATTGTCAAGATGATAATTCTCAGCAAGTTTGATGATGATCGAACCAAAACTTGGGCCTCTAGTGTGTTCACAAGTTTTTTCAACAATCTGACCTACATATTGACCAGACATGACCCATATTCGAAATTAACCGAGATATTGTCAAATGATAATTTTGAGCAAGTTTGATGATGATCGGACCAAAACTGTAGCCGCCAGTGTGTTCAGAGGATTTTTCTATGATTTGACCTACTGACCTACTTTTTGACCCAACATGACCCATATTTGAACTTGACTGAGATATTGTCAAGATGATCATTCTGGGAAAGTTTAATGATGATCAGACCAAAACTGTGGCCTCTAGTGTGTTCACAAGTTTTTTCTTTGATTTGACCTACTGACCTACTTTTGACCCGACATGACATGTATTCAAACTTGACCAAGATATTATCAAGATAATCATTCTGAGCAAGTTTGATGATGACCGGACCAAAACTGTGGCCTCTAGTGTGTTCACAAGGCTTTTCTCTGATTTGACCTACTGGTCTACTTTTTGACCCTACATGACCCATATTCGAACTTGCCCGAGAAATTGTCAAGATAATCATTTGGAGCAAGTTTCATGATGATCAGACAAAAACTGTGGCCTCTAGTGTATTCACAAGGTATTTCTATGATTTGACCTACTGACCTACTTTGTGACCCGACATAACCCATATTCGAACTTGACCGAGATATTGTCAAAATGATCATTCT
This sequence comes from Lucinisca nassula, assembly GCA_963580285.1. Lineage (NCBI taxonomy): Eukaryota > Metazoa > Mollusca > Bivalvia > Lucinida > Lucinidae > Lucinisca > Lucinisca nassula. The sequence continues at coordinate 64,977,090 of OY757015.1, forward strand.
GGGCAAGTCTGATGATGATCGGACCAAAACTGTGGCCTCTAGTGTGTTCACAAGGTTTTTCTATGATTTGACCTACTGACCTACTTTTTGACCCGACATGACCTGTATTCAAACTTGACCAAGATATTGTCAAGATTATCATTCTGGGCAGGTTTGATAATGATGGGACCAAAACTGCGGCCTCTAGTGTATTCACAAGGTTTTTCTATGATTTGACCTACTGACCTACTTTTTGACCTGGCATGACTCATATTTGAATGTGACCAAGATATTATCAAGATAATCATTCTGAGCAAGTTTGATGATGATTGGACATAAATTGTGGCCTCTAGTGTGTTCAGAAGGTTTTTCTATGATTTGACCTACTGACCTACTTTTCAACCCGACAACACTCATATTCGAACTTGACTGAGATATTGTCAAGATGATCATTCTGGGCAAGTTTGATGATGATCTGACCAAAACTGTGGCCTCCCGTGTCTTCACAAGGTTTTTTTTTCTGATTTGACCTACTGACCTACTTTTTGACCCGACATGACCCATATTCGAACTTGACAAAGACTTTGTGGTGGTACAAATTGTGTGTAAGTTTAGTTAAAATCAAATCATAAATGAAACATCTATCATGCAGACAAGACCAAAATAGGCAATTTTTGCCCTTTCAGGGGCCGTAACTCCACATGATGGGATATGGCTGGTTCAAGAAAGGAACCCAGATCTCATGGTGGTATAAGTTGTGTGCAAGTCTGGTTAAAATCAAATCATAAATGAAGATGCTATCGTGCGGACAAGACCAAAATAGGCAATTTTTGCCCTTTCAGGGGCCGTAACTCCATAACACATGATGGGATATGGCTGGTTCAAGAAAGGAACCCAGATCACATGGTTGTACAAGTTGTGTGCAAGTCTGGTTAAAATCAGATCATAAATGAAGATGCTATCGTGCGGACAAGACCAAAATAGGCAATTTTTGCCCTTTCAGGGGCCATAACTCCGTAACACATGATGGGATATGGCTGGTTCAAGAAAGGAACCTAGATCTCATGGTGGTACAAGTTGTGTGCAAGTCTGGTTAAAATCAAATCATAAATGAAGATGATATCGTGCGGACAAGAAATTGTTTACGCACGCACGGACGCACTGACGACGGACGACGGACAAAATGTGATCACAAAAGCTCACCTTGTCACTACGTGACAGGTGAGCTAAAAATATAAACTACACTATGATGTAGGGCAGTTAGAAGCCTGCCCAAGAAGTGTGGATAAGTAAACTGACTGGCTCAATATGACTTAAATAGCTTTGACTGGGCTGTCAAACCCCAAACAAACGAATCATTTATAAACTGACCTTTGTTTCTTCTCTTCTTCTTCCTCATTTTTCTCAGGACTGTCTCATCCGGGTTGTCCTCATTCCGGCCACGGCGCCATGGACTCTGGTCTCCTACATCCTCCCTATAAGATTATGTTAACATGTCTATGAAACGCAGAGCCTTGTTTAACCCATTTAGTACCAGAAACCCCAAAATGGGTACCCTGGCAAACTGTGCAGGCCCAGATCAGACGCCGCATTCTGCGGCGTCTGATCCGGGCCTCCACTGTTTGCTAAAAGTTCAGTCATTTTCCAAATAAATTTCGATGAAAACACAACCTGACACCCCTAACTTTTGAAATGGACTCCTGCTATAATATATCTAAGGAGGAAGATTCCATTTGGTACAAAAAGGGTTAATAATCTGAATTAGCAGACAGACTAGCAAAAATGCTTTCACGTAAAAGTACTCCACAGCCTGATGGTAATAGGGACAGCGGGTTATCCAAGCCAAGTACACCATAACTGACTGGTGACCAGAAGGTTACCCAGTTCTGAAACCTGCTGGAGTGAAGAACATTCTTTCATGGAGACTGATCATGAAATCTGATTCAAGATGGCAGAAAATGACCATAGACATATGATCATGATCAATCTCCATGAAAGAATTTTGGATGGCTTGGCTGGGATCCAAACTGCAACCTCCCGCTCACCAGTCAGAAGTGCATCCAACTGAGTCATCCAAATGAGCAACAGGCTATTAAAAAGTAAATGTATCTTTTTGTGAACACAACAACAATTTTATTTTATATAAAAAGATAACAAAGCACGATAAAGTATCAGAAATCTGGAATGCTGAAATTTAGTATTTCCACTACTTAAAACAGCTCATCCCTTTCATTTCCTTTAACCATTTTTGTACCAAATGGAATCTTCCTCATTATATATAGCAGGAATTGATTTCAAAATTTAGGGGTGTCAGGTTGTGTTTTCTTCAAAATTTATTTGGAAAATATCTGAACTTTTTGCAAAGAGTGTAGGCCCTGATCAGATGCCACATTCTGCGGCATCTGATCTGGGCCTGCACTCTTTGCCAACTGGGTTAATGGGTTAATAATAATCGGCCTTATTTATGAAGGGTAACACATTTAATACTAGTACTAATCTTCCATGTGGCCCTCTTTTCTTGGGTTGGAACCAGTACTAAGCAATGTGGATAAAGTCTCTTGCTCAAGGAAACAACACTTGGCGCTTGCGGGGATCGAACCGGCTGCCTCTCAATCTCAACTCTGATGCTTTACCATTGCACCACAGCGCCCCTGAGTTCAGTTTTAATACTGAAACTTTGCACATAATGCAAAGATGCAGTTCAAATTAAACTTATACAAATTCCTATCAATCAAAGTCTGTTTTAAATCAACGATAGACAAATAAGTCATTTTATGGAGGATATGTCACTAGTTGATCATGATGATTTAATACATAAAACACAATTTATTACATGAAACAAAGAATGTACACACCAACCTTTATATAACACTGGTGTTAGGGTCCAAATTAGAAACAGTATTCGTTGAATAATCTTGTTAAATGAAACAAAAGTGTATATTTTTTTATAGAAAATGGTCATTTTTTTTATATTATCTATACAAGATTATATAGAACAAAATGGCTTTGTGGTAATTTTTTATAAATAATATTATTATAATTAACAATTTTATATAGAGGTTTAAGTGTGTAACCTAGAAATGAGCTGCAACACTCATCATATGTAAGCATACATAGTTAACCCTTATCTTGCTGTTCACGACAACCCCTATCTTTGCAAACAGTGTAGATCCAGATCAGATGGCTTCTGAAGAAGCCATCTGATCAGGATCTACACTGTTTGGCATTTAGTTTATGAATTTGTAGCAATAAATTACATCAAGTAATTTGATTGGTTGATAGACAGAAATGGGTGTGGCTTAAATGAATATTCAGCAAGATAAGGGTTAATAAAAAGACTATGAACAATCCCCTGAGATGTGATAAGAAGGTTTCTTCTATGATGTGGTGTAAATATTATAGGAGTAAGAAAACTGAAAAAGTAAACTGGTTAGACAGAACTGTAGAAAAAGAATAATATGAAGAAAACTACAACAAAACTACTCTGCTATGATGTTGAAGAGAGAGACAGAGACAGAGACAGAGACAGACAGAGACAGAGAGAGAGAGAGATCCTGTTCTGGACCTAACAAAATACTGCAAAAGAAAAAGGAAAAAGACAAAGAGACAGGTAGAAATAAAAGGTGGGCAAACAACACCAAAGACTGGCCCAGCCAGTTTAAGCTCTGTTAGCTAACAAACAGGTTAAAATGGAGAGAAACAGTCTAAAAGTTACTGATGAAGCCCCGTTACAATCCACAAGATTAAAAAGAAAGCCAGGAGATGAATTAAAGAAGGCATTCTTGAAAATGGAGTTTACCTGTAATACAACTTAAAATGAGCCATGTCATGAGAAAAAGTGATTTATGACAAATGTGGCCAACAAAAGCTTAGATCAGCCTGTACATTTGTGCATTAACTTTTGTTGCCCACATAAAGCTTTATTCTTGCATAAATATCTATGCGCATGGCTGTTTGAAGCCATTGTCAAATGGACCGAAAGCTGTGCTCAAACAGCAAAAACCATGTTCAAATCATGAAATTCGCATGCTCTTTGAACATAGATTTTGAGCTTTTGATATCACAAGACGGGCCTTGCTTTGCTTACGTTACGTTGAGCGACGTAACGTTATCGCCCTGAACGTAGAGTTCTATGATGACGTCACTGCATTACAATGTCATTGTAAACAACATTCTGAACTGGATGCCATTTTGGTATGCTATTGCATTTGAAGAGTTTATATGGAATTTGTATGGAGCTTGGGGCATTTTCGTCAAAATTTGCTGTTGGATTCATAAGTTATGCAAGAACAGGGATCATCCATGGTTATTTCATTGCATTAACATTTGCTGGATCCCTCGGAAGATATTTGAACATTCAGCCTAGCGGCCTCATGTTCAAACAGCTTCCTCGGGATCCGGCAAATGTTAACGCATGAAAAACCATGGTTGATCCCTATAATGTACCTCAGTCTACCCTAGGAAAAGGGTAGACATGGCAACAGATTAGGCAGGTGTTTGTGATAATTCATAGAAGGTTTAGTTTTTGTTAATTTTCCATTAAATGTGCTGGCCTCGGTAGCTCAGTCGGATGAGCATCTGACTGGTGATCAGGAGAACGCCGATTCGATACCTGCAGGAGTCAGCAACATTATTTCGTGGAGATTGATCATGAAATCTTTTCTACGGTCATTCTCTCCCTTCCACAGATTCAAGAAGGGAAGTGGTCAGTTTCTGGCGAAAGAATGTGCATTGGACTGGTTAATCATTTACATATAAGCCTGCCCACGAAAGTGTGGATAGGTAAATTGACCAGCTCAAAAATGACCTAAAATAGTATTGACTGGGCAGTTAAACTCCAATACAAACAAACAAACAAAATTATCCATTAAAACCTATAAAGTTGGTATTCATTAGAACCACCTCAACAGGCCTCACACTGATCACGCTTTTCCATGCCTGAAAGCACAGATTTTGCAGTTTCAACCCTTATCCTGCTGAACAAGACATTACTACATTACCTTTGAAAACAGTGTAGATCCTGATCAGATGGCTTCTGAAGAAGCCATCTGATCAGGATCTACACTGTTTGTAATGAAGTTTGTGAAAATATAAAGTATTTTGGTTGACTTATTGTCAGAAATAAGGGTTAAATAGTTTTTTTTAAACAGACTATATAATATGCAAAAAATCAGAATCTAAAAGCCTGAAATCAAGAAAAAAATCAAGCTCTAAAAGCCTGAAATCCTGCAAATGCCTGAAAAATATGAGGCCTACCTCAATGAGGCGGTTCTAATGAATTCCTATTACAAAGATTTGATGAGGCTGTTCTAATGAATATCAACATCATAGGTTTTTATGGAGAAATAAAACCAATTTCCAACTAGAGCGCCCAGTCGATGGCAAGCCATCGCAAATCCCCACGTTTTCTCCACAGTAGGTCAAAATTTGACCTTTTGACCCCTCCCCAGGGCCCCTTGGGGCGGGGACAAAAAAAAATGTGCTCTTGTGCAAGCCATTCATGTAAGCAACTCGCATACCAAATTTGGTTGAATTCCGGCTAACGGTTTAGGAGGAGATAGCCAGACAGACAGACGGACAGACAGGCGGAAGCGATTGCAATATCCCCACTTTTTTTTGAAAAACGTGGGGATAAATATCCACCTTATCTGTTGCTATGGAAAAAAATATAAAAGATTCAGGGGATAACTGTATTCAATTTTACTGTCGGAAATCTCGTTTTATGGCGACCCATCAGTGAAGCCATAAAATGTCATTTTCAACAGTAAAATTGCCAACTTACCTACCCAAATGACACTCTTCAATGCAGTTATTGCCGTTCTAATGCACTTATATTCATTTGTAAGGTTTAAAAATTGTTGACTTGGCAAAAACCAGAAAGAGATGTAAGCTGCGTTAAACCAAATGTCAGCCAATGAAAAACAATGCCACTTGATGACGTCAGGCTGCATAATATACTGTTGCAAAATATTTTACTTTATCAAATCAGACATCAAGTTAAACATTTGTTAGGCGGCCCCTGCCCATCGGGCTGCATGATGCTTCCACGCAGAGCTGAAACTGACCAGCACATGAGTACAGGTAAACCGCTTAGAGGATCTAAGCCTGCCCAGGCAAAGCGGTGTGAGTCAGACTCTCCATGCTTATATACCCTATTGGTTTCATTGGGCATCAGGGCTTGAGATGTCATTTCGTCTCAATGTCGGGTAAAAGTCCCACAAAATTGGAAGCAACGTCTCCAAAATGACCTATTCAGTGTTGATGGGGATGTTAAACCTCAAATCAAACAAACAAACATTCATTAGTATACCGTATTTACCATATGTATTTGAACAGACAGGCCTGAGCAAACAATGTAAACCCTGATGAGATTCCACAGTGTTTTCCATTCATCCAACTATTTTTTGACACAGCATTGGGTAGGAAATTGTACTGGTTCAATTTTTTTAACAAGTATGGTAAGGGAATGAGGTGTCCGAATATTCAAGGTTATTAGAACCATACATGATGCTATCAACGAAACAGGTTGATCTTTGTCATCACAGATTTTAGAATCATAAAAGACACTGCTCAGAATGACAATCATGATACATTTCATGGCTATTTTTAGAACCCATTTCTGTTAAAAACAAACAATAACATGTTAGTTAGTGTTAATAGTGGGATAGGGAGAGGCACAGACACATAGAAGAAAGGCCATGCCCGACAGCAAACAATATTTTGGCACACCATATCCTCTTTATAACACTATTATTGGGTTCCAAAGCAGAAACTTTGTGAAATTAAGGGGAATTGGTACACCTTCAAGGGAGGCAACACCTGCGAAAGTATTTTTGTCTGCCATGTCAATAGGGGTCAACTCTTAAAGAAAAGAATTTGCTCCTTAGGAGCAAATTCTTTCCTTTAACAGTAGACCCCTTTTTCAGTGGGACAGGGCTTATAGAATAGTGATTAGGAAGTCCCGAATGTTGTCTCCCTTTGAAAAATGGCGGAAAAATTACATTATTGGGATCCATCTTTAAATTGTGTTATATCCAAAATGGTCTTATAATGAGCAGTGATATAAGGGGTTTCATGTGTGCATACACCATAGCCTCTTTATAGCACTTCTATTGGGGTCAGAAGCAGAAACCGAATCACATCCAAACAAAAACATATTTCAGGGATCCATCTTTAAACTGGTCTTTCCGAAATTTTGTTATAATGGTAAGTGTTATAAAGAGGTTTTTGAGTGTCTTTTTTACCTTGCTAAATACATAGGCTCCAGCCCTGTATTCCGTGGGTAACCATTATTTCTATGTTTGCTAACAACAAAATATAATAATACTAATAAATAATGTGTTTACAGTCAACTTTTCAGAGCATTATGGTTGCCATGTTTTGTAAATTCAGCATACAATATGCTGATCATGAGAAAGAGATTAGTAGAGTAGCCGGTGTTAATTTTTGGACAATTTTTCTCAAATTTTCCATAAAAACGTTGATTATGAGTGCTAGTGAGAGTTATTTAATAAACATCACGAAAACACGCCAATATAATTCTAACCCCCTTGAACCCCATTTTTATACAATAAAACTGGGAATTACAGGGGTAAACCTTATTTTTCATTATTTCTGCTCTAACATATAGGTTGTGGATACTCGTTAGAACCTGAACTCAATGAGGGGGTTCTAACGAGTACCCTCAATCTATATTTTGAGCTCAAATAAGAAAAATATCACATTTTTTCATCTTAAAGTGTTTTTTCGGTGGTAAAGTTTACAATGCATTTGTAAAGGCATGTTTTCGTAATGATTTGAAGATAAAATATGGTAAAACTTAGGTGCTTAGGAACATTGCAGTATAATCAAATCTATGTATACATGCCTTATTTATCTTCCTCTGTGAGGCAGTTTAAGTCTTGACAGAATTCTGGCAAGATGATCATAACCCTTTTAGTACCAAATGGAATCTTTCTCCTTATCCATAAGAGGAGTCCATTCCAAAATTAAGGGATGTCAGGTTGTTTTTTTTTATCAAAATTTATTTGGAAAATGACTGAACTTTTAGCAAACAGTGGAGGCCCTGATCAGATGCCCCGTTCTGTGGTGTCTTATCTGGGCCTGCATTGTTTGCCAGGATACCCGTTTTGGGGTTTCTGGTACTACATGGGTTAAGTAGTCTTAAATTCTATGACTAGCAAACAAAATGCTTTGGTTAAGGCTGAAATTGTGGGGTGGATCTGAGCACAGCAAACAAATATATACATGTATTTATGATTGGCCCTACTGCTGTATACTCTTCAAAAAACTTGCAAAAATCAAGCACTGAAGCATGTAGTTTTCAAAGCTAGCAGTTAACCTTTACCCTGCTGTAGGCGACAAGCCCTATCTTTGCAAACAGTGTAGATCCAGATCAGATGGCTTCTGAAGAAGCCATCTGATCAGGATCTACACAGTTTGACATTCAGTTTATGAATATGTAGAAATAAGCTGCATCAAGTAATCTGATTGGTTCAAAGTCAGAAATGAGTGTGGCTTAATTGAATATTCAGCAGGTTAAAGGTTAAGCAAGCAGCAATTTGGCTGAATCTTCTGTATTGGTGCCATATTTACCAAAAATGTTAGTCAAAAATTATTCTGTTATTTTTTGTCTGCAAAAAATTTTGCTCAGTGACAAACAGTGTCAACCCTGATCAGATTGCTCCTTCAGAAGCAGTGGGAGCAGTCTGATCAGGATCAACACTGTTCAGGCTTTTTTGTTTTTGAAGTCTGAATTTTTGGGTGTAGATCGGTAATAATAAAACGTTAAAAAAATATATATATATATCAAAAATAAGATCTTTTGTTGACTAGATCAGTACATGGATTCATAGTATAATATGACCTAAGACTCACTAGCATTGTAACTACTTGTTAACTCTTTCTACCCAGAATATCTTGTCTAACTATGAATTCTTGTAGCTTTGAATTTCACTGTAAAGGATGATGCAATAATATTTAACCAGATAAAAATGTAAATTTTATATTCAATGATTAAGAGAAATAATTTATTTTGAATTTTTCATTTCAAGTATAAGTTTCTTTTAAACAGAACTTTTTTCTTTGAAACTGACTGTAGAAATCAACCATGTCATCCAATATGAGGAAGAATATGAGCTATGTGAAACAAGAGCTGTCACTATAGGTGATCAATGCCCACTGTGGGAGCCAATTTCTGAGTTTTTGCAAAATTTCAAGAGGAGACAATTCAGCCAAAATGACAACAAAGTTATGGCCCTTGGTCAGAATGTAGCCCTTGTGATGGTGAATAAGTGTGTGACGTTTCATGGGGCTAGGTCAAATACTTATGAAGATATGATCAAGGTTAAAGTTTTTGTGAAGGACAGACAGACAAACAAACAAACAGTTTTTCAAAATTTCAAGGGGATATAGTACAGCCAAAAATGACAACAGAGTTATGGCCTTGGTCAGAATGTAGCCCTTGGCATGGTGTATAAGTGTGTGAAGTTTCATGGGGCTAGGTCAAATACTTTCAAAGTTATGATCAAGGTTCAAGTTTTTGTGACGGACAGACAGACAAACAGACAGACAGTTTTGCAAAATTTCAAGGGGAGACAGTTCAGCCAAAAATGACAATAGTGTTATGGCCCTTGGTCAGAATGTAGCCATTGTGATGGTGAATAAGTGTGTGAAGTTTCATGGGGCTAGGTCAAATACCTTTGAAGTTATGATCAAGGTTAAAGTTTTTGAGACGGACAGACAGACAAACAAACAGACGGACAGGGCAAATACTATATGCCCCCCCCGAATCAAAGATTCTCGGGGGCATAAAAACCTTCACACTATGTCCATTAGTCTGTGTAATACACCACTCTAAACCACATTTTATACAGACAAAATTGGGGTTTTCAGGGGTAATCATTGTTTTCATAACTGCCAACTTTCACCCATTAGGAGTGAGTTTCACGATTTTTCCATGCATTTTGACCTCACGATGGTGTTGCCAAAATAAGGCAAAAATCACGATTTTTCCACCTCCTCACGCTTGGTATTTTTATCAGCCATATTGTTTGTGGATAGTCATTTGGAACATCTTGGATTTCTTCACTATCTATTTTGGAGATGGAAAAACCCTGAGTATATTTTTAGCTCTATTGACTATTCTTAACCCAATGATAAATTACCCAGTACCCACAAAGAAATGCAAGTTGCCAACAGTTTTCTATCTGTATGAGCATGAACAGGGATGCCCTTTGCTGATCTTTTCATGTAAGTATGTTTGAACAATTATTTAATCTCTCCCAGATATAATGAAAGTAAATATTTACCTATGAATGAGCAATGTCACATATTTTCTCTACAAACGTGCGGATATGGATGGTCTGCGAGACCATATGGCGCGATTTAAGGATTCGTTCCTTTCCTCTGACCTCTCACACATGTCAGTTAATGACCTGTGGGTCAGTTTTAAGTCCGAATTAACCACGGCAATGGAAAGGTTTATACCAACTAAAATGACCAAAACAAAATATAGGGCACCATGGATCGATAACACGATCAAGCATCTCATCAGAAGACAGAATAGAATGTATTTTCGTGCTCGCAAGTCTAGCAGCCCTGACGTTAAGAACCATTACAAACGGTTCAGAGCACATGTGCAAAAGGTTATAAGAGATGCATATTGGAAGCATGTTTCCAGCATCTTTACCTTTGAAGATGACAATATAGATCCCGATAGTCCCCAAAAGAATGGTAAAGTTAAAAAGTTTTGGTCATTCGTAAAGTCCCTGAAAAAGGATGCGTTTGGGATCACTTCGCTAAGGGAAAATGGAATTCTAAAAACAGATGCGCGCGATAAGGCTAATATTTGCAATAAACAGTTTCAATCAGCATTTACGCGTGAAACTGATGGTGAGCTACCATCTAAAGGTGCAAGTCCGTTCCCCTCTATGGGGGACATAACAGTTGACCCCAATGGGGTCGCTAAACTGTTAGGTAAGCTCAAGATACATAAGGCATCTGGGCCCGATGACCTGAATGCCAGGGTACTTAAGGAATGTAGTGCTGAAATATCTCCTGTGTTGGCCTTTATCTTCAATCAATCACTTGCCCAGGGCACTGTACCAGATGACTGGCGACAAGCAAATGTAACCCCGGTCTATAAAAAAGGGGAAAAATATGATGCAGCAAATTATAGACCAGTGTCGCTAACATGCATCTGTTGCAAAACCCTGGAGCATATATTAGTAAGCAACATCAACAAGCACTTAGCCTTTGAGAGCATTCTTGCTGACTGTCAACATGGTTTCCGGAGTCAAAGGTCTTGCGAAACGCAGCTTGTTCAATTTTACCATGACATTGTGAGCAATCTGGATGGGGCCATAAATCGTGGCCACAAACAGGCTGACTTGATCATCATGGACTTTGCTAAGGCCTTTGACAAGGTACCTCACAGAAGGCTATTACATAAACTGGAGTACTATGGGATAAGAGGATCCACGCATAGGTGGATTAGCTCATGGCTCTCTGGGCGCTCACAACAAGTTGTACTTGATGGCCAAGCGTCTGATCCAGTCACTGTTTTATCTGGAGTCCCCCAAGGTTCGGTCCTTGGACCGGTCCTTTTCTTGGTTTTCATTAATGATCTCCCCGATAATATCAGGTCATCGGTCCGTTTGTTTGCTGATGATTGTGTCCTGTATAGGAACATATATTCTCCTTCTGACTGTCTTATTTTACAAGATGACCTGGATCAACTTGCACAGTGGGAGGCCGATTGGCAAATGAAGTTCAATGTGGCCAAATGTCACTCAATGACAGTGTCACGACACCCTCCGGACAAGCAAATTAAGTTTGACTATACTCTTCACCAGCAAGCTTTGGAGCATGTTCAATCCGCCAAATATCTTGGTATCACCATCACTGACGATCTTGATTGGGGTCAACATATTTCAGAGATTACATCTAAAGCAACTAGGACTTTGGGATTCCTTAGACGGAACTTGGCTTTTGCACCTAGGCAGACAAAGGATGTTGCATATAAAACATTGGTTCGCCCTCAACTCGAATATGCATCACCCATTTGGCACCCCTATGTTAAAACTCAGACTCAGCAGGTGGAGAAGGTGCAGAGGACAGCTGCTCGATGGACCTGTAGGCGATGGCGAAATAGAAGTAGCGTCGGTGACATGCTTAATGAGCTAGAGTGGCCGTCCCTGGAGGCCCGTCGTGAGCAGTCCTCTTTAACCTTCTTCTACAAGATACACTCTGATTCAGTGTCTATTGATAAAGATAGGTACTTGACCCCTGTAACACTGTCGACCCAAACAAGGGCATCAAAAGTAAACGACTCACAATATCGTAGATACCAGTCCTATTGTGATGCCCTGAAGAACTCGTTTTTTCCTAGAACTATTCCCCAATGGAATAGTCTTCCCTCCTCTGCGGTGAATGCCAAGTCCGCAGAAGAGTTCAAAGCCCGCACAGTGTAAGATTGGGTCTCAGAGGTATGTGTTTTAGGATACCTCTGTTATGCAGATTGTAAATAGTTTTAAGGACGCATCCAGTGCCTCTCTTTTTTTTTTTTTTTTTTTTTTTCCCAGCTAAATTCTAAATTTAGCCACCCAATCAACTGAGGTAATGGCCAGACATGACCGACTCAGTATAAGAAGATAGATAGATAGACTACGGAAATCGTAGTTTTTATCTCTCAAACTAAGAATTGTATTGTTATTTGGTAATGAGTGTTCTAACACTTCAGAAACAATTGTTTTGCAACATAAAGGCTGTTATAGTCAGACATTAAGCACTCCTTGCAATTGCATGAAAACTGTTTCTGAGTAAAAGAACCTAATTTCAGGCAGATCATATATTCAGACAATCTTTAGTTGTTGCAAATACTGTTAATTATTGAAGCTTAAGTATTATACCAGTGATTTATTGGATAATACATAAAATGTAAACATGCAATTTTTCTGATTGTACTAGTGGACTGGAGTGTGTCTTCTAGTTTGAAAAAAAATCTCCCCCAAGGAAATTTTGGGGAATATATTCACCGCGCTTTATTCCATCGAAAAATGCCGTGACACGCAGAATCTCCCCCATGAAAAATTTGAAAAGTTGGCAGGTATGATTGTTTTCCTTATTTGTGCTTGAAAACATAGACTGTGGCTACTTAATTGTTAGAACTGGACATCGAGTTATCCAACTGGTTGAAAGTCAGAAATAGGTGTGGCTAAATTTATTCATCAGGACAAGGGTTAGTCAGTGTTTTGAGCTGAAATGAGGGAAATATAAAATAAAATCTTCCAAAAATGCTGATTCTACAGGTATGGAAAATGCCATTATAGTACAAGGTCATGCTATAATAATGACACATAAAATGAATACTCTTAACTGTGTGGTTGATTTGAACTATGCTGGTTTGCTTATACAGACATTTTTTCAAATTGAGGCCCATACCCTGATCATTGTTATACACATGCATACCCTGACTGTTTCAGGTGGACTCTGGTTTGATATGCAGGGTTGAAAGAGTTAATATATGGCTGTGTTCAAGTATACTTTTGCTGAAAGGAAAATTTTGTTAAACATTGGTATCTTAGCAGTTCCAGGAAACACTGCCCTCTGACCTGAGTACATTCAGTAACATACATATGTATACATTTCAAATGAGCCTCCGTGGCCTAATGAATAAGAGTGCTGACTCTTAATGATTAAGTCTCTCACTGCTGTGGTTTGAGCCTCGCTTGGGCAACATGTCAGATGCCAAGTTCTGCAACAGAAGGCCAGGTGGTTTTTCTCCAAGTACTCTGGTTTTCACTTACCTCTGATTAAAGATCAGCTCAAAATAAGTGAAATAATCTTGAAAGGGTTGTAAAACCCCCAAAAAATATTTTTAGAGCCATGGAAGATTACTTTGTATGTTACAAAAGGGGGTGTTTCCAGGAAAGCTGCGTCTAAAAGTATTGCTATAACTTGTACCTATCTGATGCATCGCCATCTGGGTCATTGCTATCACTGTCTTCCAATAAATTACCGCTAAAAATGCACAAACAGCCAGTATACTGTAATGATCCTAAGTATTGGGACAGACAGGCCTAAGCAAACAGTGCAGACCAAAATAAAGGAGCAGTCTGATTGGCACTTTTTAGTCTCCTTGCTGGATCGTGACACAAGTTCGCTAAAATATTAGGAGAATTACAGCAAGTCCTCAAAGTGTCCAAATTTTTAGGATTCCATCCCAGCAGGCACATAACGTAATTGTGATGTCATATCAACTTTGGTACAAAGTCATTACATTTATCCAACATCATATCATCATGACGTTACACCGATGTTGATTTGACATTGTGCTAACGACATGTGCCTGCTAGGATATCCCAAATCATAGGAAAATGATACAACTGCCATATTTTTCTGCCATTTTTGTTTTACAGATTTTTTTCTCCACTAGCAAGTCAAATATCATATAACATTCAATATAGTAATTTATATAAAGTATGCTCTGAACTAATATCCATTCCTGGATGCTTTCATACAATATATAATGGCGGCATGGCATATAAAGTGTAGCATTACATCCAAACAAGCACAATAAGAATCATTGCAAGCTCTGGAGAGTTATTTCATTCAGTAACTATGACGGGATCACTGAGCTCTTGAGTGAACACCGTTGAATATGTATATAAAAATTATACATGGATAGGATTTTGTGTAGTTTTCACGTGCGCAAACCAGATAGAGGTCTATTTTCAGGTAAATTTATAGAGGTTATTATATGGTAAAGGTGTGCCTCTAAGTCATATTGGCACCGGTTTGTCATATTGGCCCGAGGGCTTTAGCCCGAGGGCCAATATGACTTCCGGTGCCAATATGACTTAGAGGCACACCTTTACCATATCATAACCTCTTTATTACATCATTAGTTATATTGCAACGTGAAGAAATGAAGGCAATGGGAACATTTACTTTTTAAAGGTTGATGCCGGGAACGTTTAATCGAGTGGGTTGAGGCTATATTTTCGGTATCCGCCGAAAAAAAAGAAAGAAATTCCTTTTAAATTATATAACTGATTAGTAGGCCTACACTAACCATGCTCACGGTAATACAGTAACGTAGTAGTGCGCAGCAAATTACGTCACAAGTGACGTCGCAACTGTAAGTTTAAAAACAAAAACAAATCGCCATTTTGAATACAGAATTTCTGCAGTTCAAAGAATGCTTTTTAAGGTATTTTACAGAATGTTTTATGCTTATTTGAAGACCATTTTAATTTTAAAGGCTCTTAGTGTCATCCATCAAGCTACTGCATAATCGATTCCGTGTGTAGCAGTCGGTCGCGGTGGTTGTTTACGTTAAAATTCAAGACGACAATTTTTGGGGACATGTTTCCCTCCAACAGATTTCTTCCGCACAATTTCCAGCTCCTCATAAGTGAAGGGATCTGTTCTTTTAAGGTTGTTGGCATGACCTTATTGTTTCAAATGTTGGGACATCCCTGCTGTGCTTGAAAGCAACGTCCTTCACAATGCTTCCCAATCGTGAGTGAACTCCTTTTAAAAAGTATTTTGTTTTTCATTTTTCATGCTTGCCACGAAATATCAGACTTTTCTCAAAATCTATTGTTATCCCTGTCTTCTAACGCTCTGTCTAGGTCCAGAAGTCGGGTTAACATTGCTTCAAGTGATTTTCCTGCGGCCATTTTGAAGCTTATGGAGTACGGCATTAACGTTCTATTGCTATAGTAACAGAGTGGAGCTGTGCCAATATGGAAAGGCAGTGCCAAACATCCATATTATATGGATTTTTGGCCCCGTCACGTGACTGTGCCATCAAAATAGCGAAAAAATGAGCCTGTATTGAAAGATTCTAATGTAATTTTCCTATAGAAGGTATGTAATAAATTTTATTATTATTTCATTATAATTATTATCATTTTGAATGCATGTTAATTGCACAGCCATGAGGAAAATGTCCAGTGAGACGGGACTGCCCCACCATGAAAACAAATGCCCATTTAAATACATCAAAAGTTTTATCACCCAAGAAACACCTATGCCATTTTTATCAGGGGAGACAGTTTTTGTAATTTCCCTTTTTGCTTTCTGGCCCCAGTTGTTCAAAGCATCTTTAGCTTAACAAGATTGTTAGTGGTCAAATTGTTAACTGTTTCAGTTAGTACTACATCTAATACATAGAGGATCTTACATGAGTGTTCATGTATTATTGAATTTATTAAATGAGTTGAGGAAAAGGGACAAAATGTGAGGCTTTGCCGAGCATTTTATCCCTTTTCTTCAACGAGTTTAATAAATTCAATAATACATGAGCACGAATGCAAGATTCTATTTATCATATGACAGTTAAAACGCATTTTATTCACGGTTGTTTACAAAAATGTCAATATTCCGCCGTTAGTTAACGCGACGTCATTAAGGACGCCGTACATGTAACGTTACGGGGCGTATCTAACTAATTAGCATATTTAATCCACTAGTGGATTATCAAAAATAATACATGGCGTTATGACACTCTCAGACGCGACATCATATGATAAAATCTGATTAAACCCTGATCTTGCCGTAGCAGACATAGTTCAGCTTAGAACGGGTTTTAATCAGACTGACATCTACGACAGCAAGTCAATAAGTAACCAGCCTATCCCATTTTCAATTGATCAAGACAACAAAGATATTCATGCCTTGATTCAATACATGTTTCAGGCATGAGGGCAAAATTGCCTCTATCGTGTCATTCACTCGTAAATATTGGACATCAAACATGGCTAGTGGTGCAAAAGCAAGTTTTTCGTCACAAGTTGAGTACCTTGATGTAATTCGGTACTTGTATTTGAAAAGGAAAACAGGTCAGGAAATACATTGCAAGTTGACCAATGTTTATAGGTCGTCTGCACTATCATCTGCACAAGTTAAATTCTGGGTTGGGGAATTCAAATGCGGTAGAATATCTTAAGAAGACGAAACCAGGTCTGGACGCCCATAAGATGCCACCGATGAAGAAATGTGTAACAAAGTACGGGATCTGGTGAACTCTGACAGGCGAATTAAGATGGAAGAAATAGTAAATGCATTATATATTTCACATGGTAGCGTTTCAACAATTTTACATGATCACTTGGGTATGCGCAAGCTACCAGCCCATCCGGTCCTAAAATCCCTTAGCGATGGGCAAATGGCAATCAAAGCATCAGTATGCAACAAATTATTGAAGCGGTTTAGGTCAAAGGAAGATGGTTTTCTTTCACGTCTGGTATGTAGATGAGACATTAGTCCATTATTATGAGCCAGAGAATAAAACTCCAGCCGCCAGTGGGTAGGGCCGGGGTATCTGAGGCCGAAGAGGTTCAAAATGCAACCCTCTGCTGGCAAAGTGATGGCAACTGTATTTTGGGGCGCACAAGGTGTTATTATGTTGGACTTTCTAGCAAAGAAAAGTACAATAACAGGTGCGTATTATGCAAATTTGCTGGACCAACTGAGAACTGCGACCAGTGAAAAACACCGAGGTAAACTCTCCAAAGAGATTCTGCTCCAACAGGAAAATGCAAGCGTCCACACTTGCAAAATTGCAATGGATGCTGTTGAGCGGAATGGGTACAAGCTAATACCGCACCCCACCTATTCTCCAGACTTAGCTCCTAGTGACTATTTCCTATTCCCAAACTTGAAAAAGGATATCCGTGAACGTCATTTCTGGCCCAAAGAAGAAGTTGTGGCTACAGTTGAGGAGTGGATCGGAGACAAGGACCCTGGCTTCTTCAGTTCTTGGCTGATGGCACTGGAACATCGTTGGTCACAGTGTATCATTCTAGAGGGCAATTACTTCGATAAAGAAGAGATCCATCTCACCCAGATATAAGTTAGGCTGGTTTTTTATTGACTCACCCTCATATTATATTGAATCTTTTATAGTTTAGTATGGAATAAACAGTGGTAGTTTTGCTGAAAAAAAATGTGTGTACACCACAACCTCTTTATAACACTATTGATGGGGTCCATAGCAGAAACAACTCAGGAATCCATGATTTGTTTGTGTAGAGGTTTTATATCCCCATCAACACCATTTAGGTCATTTTGGAAATATTGCTTCCAATTAGTGGGACTTTTTCCAGACCCTGAAATGAAATGAATCTTAAGTCCTACCGCCCCAAAAACACTAGAGTTTAAGGGGTGGTCTGCCTAGCATCACTCTTCATGGACAGGCATAAGTGGTTTACCAGTACTCAACGTTGGTCATTTTCAGCTCTGCATGGAAGCACCATGCAGCCCAATCTATTTCTCCGAGCCCAAATGGGCAGGGGCATCAAGAATCCACGACTTCCAGCTTGCAATTCCGTATTAGATAAGCCCCTCTGAAATAAGATTCAACTGTCATTGGAGAATGACTAAAATAACCCCTGCCATGAGCTAGTGACAATAAATTAGTTTATACTAATTTATGTTAGTATGATTGCATTGTAAGCGATACAATCTTATTGACTCGCTCTTGAACTCTCATTTCAGGTGTTATCACCTGCATGAGAGAGTGGCAGTGACATTTACACCAGTGCTGCCCATTAACACCTGGGTGGAGTGGGGCAGTGCCATTACGTGTCTTGCCCAAGGACACACCTTGCCTCCTGTGGCCGGATTAGAACCCACAACCTGTCGATCATAATCAAACATGCTAACCACTGAGCTATCGATGCTGACAATAAATCAAAATTTTATGAACAAAGAGCCGTAAGTCCCGTGATACACGTCCGATTTTGATGATGATCAAACTCATGCGAAGCTCATGGATGCAAAGCCATGTATCAAGTTTGGTGGAAACCAGTAGGTTAATACAGACAGTAGAGTTCAGAAATGGTTAATTTCAGCATTATCTGAAAAATAAAGGGCCATAACTCATGTAGTACGCATAGGATTTTGACGATGATCAAACTCATGTGAGATCTCATGAATGCAAGGCCTTTCATCAAGTTTGGTGGTATGTAAACACAGATTGAAGAATCTGGAAAAGGCTAATTTCAGTATTATTTAAAAACCAAAGGGCCATAACTCCTGTGAAATGCATCCTATTTTGACAATGGTCGAACTCATGCAAGGTCTCATGGATGCAAAGCCATATATAAAGTTTGGTAAAAATCTGTAGGTAAACACAGACTGTGGTGTCTCGAAATGGCTTATTTCAGCATTATTTGAACAACAAAGGGCCGTAGCACTTCGGATTTTGACGATGGGCAAACTCGTCCGAGGTCTTGTGGATGCAAAGTCATGTATCAAGTTTGGTTGAAATCAGTAGGTAAACACAGACTGTAGAGTCCAGAAACAGCTAATTTCAGCATTATTTGAAGAATAAAGGGCCGTAACTCCAATGATATGGGTCAGATTTTTATGTTTAGATGAAACTTGTATGGTTAAGTCATGTATCAAGTTTGATTGAAATCGGTTGGGAAACACAGACTGTTGAGTCAGGAAACAGCTAATTTCAGCATTATTTGGAGAGCAAAGGGCCGTAACTCCTATGATATGCGTCAGATTTTTACGATGATCAAACTCTTCTCAAGGTGTCATGAATGCAAAGCCATGTATCAAGTTTGGTGGAAATCGGTAGATAAACACAGGCTGTAGAGTTGGGAAATGGCTAATTTCAGCATTATTTGAAGAACAAAGGGCTGTAAATCATGTGATATGTGTGGGATTTCGAGGTTGATCGAACTCATCAGAGGTCTCATGCATGCAAAGTCATGTGTCAAGTTCGGTGAAAATCAGTTGGCAAACACAGACTGTAGAGTCCTAAAAGTATGCGGATGGACGGACACACAGACAAGCTGAATACAGTATACCCCCACCGCCCCCATAACTTTGTTTGTGGGGGGTATAAAAAGGGATCTACTCTTAAAGGAAAAACTTGTTCCTCTGGAGAAAATTCTTTCTTCTAAGAGTAATGGAAGAAAAACATATTTTTGAGAGTTGTCTCTTCTAAGGTGTATCCATTCCCCTTGTTCATTGTTTCTGTTAATCTAGCCTGTCTAGCTGTGTTATAATTGAAATCAATCCGCTCTATGACATAGCTGACGTACCATCATAATCCTAAGGATTGATATAGATAGACCAAAGCAAACACTACAGACCCAGATCAGACCTACAGGAGCACTCTGATCAGGTTCCACACTGTTTGCCATTCTGTCTGCACCTTTAAGACTTCTAGCTGGATTGTGAAACAAATTTGTCCAATTTTATGAGAATGACAGCAAGTCCTTACTGTGACTGAATTTTTAGGATTTTTGCAGTATATAACAATGTGTACTATACATGCTTACTAAGATATTCTGGTGTTATTCAGCAGTGGCTAATTGTTTAAAGCATCATTAAACCGTGAACTTGTTAGTGCACCAAAACATCTTTTGTTTGTTTGATTTGAGGTTTAATGTCCGCATCAACACTGTAAAGGTCCTTTTGGAGATGTTCCTTCCAACTTTGTGGGACTTTTATCGGACATGGAGATGAAATGACATCTCAAGCCCTGCCATCCAATGAAACAAATAGGGTTTATTAGCATGGACGGTCCGACTCGCAACGCTTTTCCTGGGCAGGCTTAGATCCTCTAAGCGGTTTACCAGTACATGTGTGCCGCCGGTTTCAGCTCTGCATGGAAGCATCATGCAGCCAATCAATTTCTTCAAGCAATGGGCGGGAGCTATGTCCAATGCAGACACCATGTCAGTTAAACAAGCTTATATCCAAACATAAATGTATTGATTTTATAGAAAACGGCCTCCATAGACTAGAGCGTAAGAGCGCTGACTATCATTCTGTCTCTCACTGCTGTGGTTCGAGCCTCACTCGGATCACATTGGTGGTGCCATGTTCTGAAACTGAATGTCAGGTGTTTTTTTCCCAGGTACTCGAAATAAGCAAAATAATCTTCATAGGGTCATAAAACCAAAACAAACAAACAAACAAAAAAAAAATAGACATTAAACAAAAATTACCATTTATGGTCATTTGATCAATTTCATATATATATGTTTGGGATTCATCTTCAAACTGTTATATTAAAAACATAACCAGGGTTATAGAAAGCCTTGTGTGCAGTTCAAAGTTAAAATAATCCTGCTAATATATTTAATATATTGCTTTTGCTTAAATATTTTAGTGTCTATGCAGTATGTTCAAAAAATAGATAGACTCTAGTAGTAATTTATTGTGTAACACTTTTGAGGTCAAAGTACATCACAAAAACAATCCTATATCATTTTTACCCACTTGAAGCCCTTTTTTATAAAGTAAAACTGGGGTTCACAGGGGTAAACCTTATTTTTTTTATTTCTGTTCTAAAATATAGAGTGTGGGTACTCGTTAGAACTGCCTCGATGAGGCGGTTCTAATGAGTACCCACAATCTATATTTTGAGCAGAAATAAGAAAAATATCAAAATTTTTCTGCATTTTTTTCTGCAGTAACGTTTACAATTTGTATTTGTATAAGCCTGTTTTCGTAATTAATTCAAACATGTAACATGTGTGATTTATTACTCAACTAATCCTACACTGAAGCTCATCTATTTCAAATCTAAGATGGTTCCATTTCGAAAACACGCATATACAAATACACTGTAAACTCTACCGCCGAAAAAACTAAAGTTTTAAAATTAAAAATTGTGATATTTTTCTTATTTCTGCTCAAAAATATAGATTGGTGCTACTCGTTAGAACTGCCCCATCAAGTTCGTGTGTACCCACAATCTATATTTTGGAGCAGAGATTAGAAAAATTAGGTATACCCCTGTAAACACCAGTTTTACTATACAAGAGGGCCCAATGGCCCTATATCGCTCACCTGTGTACCAGAAAAAAAGTGTAGGAGACCACTTGACATTGCTACATACTAAATATCTGAACTCTGGACCTTATGGCTTTGGAGAAGAAGATTTTTGAATTTTTTTTCCAGTATAAGTCCATAGGGTTTATGTAGGCGACCATTTTATGTTGCTATATACTAAATATCTAAGGTCCGTACTTCATGGTTTCAGAGAAGAATATTTTTGAAGCTTTTTTTTTCCAGTATAAGTTTATTGGAGTTAAGAAGCCACAGGATTTGGCCAATTTGAACCCAAGGGGCAAGACTCAGGCAGGATTCATGTAGGCAACCACTCCACATTGCTACATGCTAAATACCAAAGCTCTGGACCTTATGGTTTCAGAGAAGAATATTTTTGAAGTTTTTTTTTTACCATTTTAAGCTTTTTTTCCATTTTAAGTCCATCCATGGTAGCTAATGGGCCATGGGCGTGTCCAATTCCGGCCCAAGGGGCATGATTGGCAGGATTTATGTAGGTGACCACTTGCCGTTGCTACATGGTAAATATCTAAGCTCTGGGTCCTGTGGTTTCAGAGAAGAAGATTTTTTAAGCTTTTTTTCCATTAGGAGTCTATGGGAGCTAAGGGGCCACAGGGCGCAGACCATTTGGACCCCAGGGGCATGATTGGCAGGATTTATGTAGGTGACCACTTGCCGTTGCTATATGCTAAATACTAAGCTCTGGGCCCTGTGGTTTCAGAAAGGAAGATTTTTGAAGCTTTTTTCCATTATGTCTACAGGAGCTAAGGGGCCCCAGGGCATGGTCCGTTTGGACCCCAGGGGCATGATTGGCAGGAATTATGTAGGTGACCACTTGCCATTGTTACAAGCTAAATATCTAAGCTCTGGGCCCTGTGGCTTCAGAGAAGAAGATTTTTGAAGCTTTTTTTCCATTATGAGTCTATGGGAGCTAAGAGGGTCCCAGGGTTTGGCCCATTTGGATCCCAGGGGCATGATTGGCAGGATTTATGTAGGTGAACAGTTGTCATTGCCACATGCTAAATATCTAAGCTCTGGGCCATGTGGTTTCAGAGAAGAAGATTTTTGAAGCTTTTTTTCCATAATGAGTCTATGGGAGCTTAGGGGCCTCGGGGCGTGGCCCATTTGGACACCAAGGGCATGATTGGCAGGATTTATGTAGGTGACCACTTGCCATTGCTACATGCTAAATATCTAAGCTCTGGGCCCTTTGGTTTCAGAGAAGAAGATTTTTTAAGCTTTTTTCCATTATGAGTCTATATGAGCTAAGGGGCCCCGGGGCGTGGCCAATTTGGACCCCAGGGACATGATTGGCAGGAATTATGCAGGTGACCACTTGCCATTGCTACCTGCTAAATATCTAAGCTCTGGGCCCTGTGCTTTCAGGGTAGAAGATTTTTGAAGCTTTTTTTTCCATTATGAGTCTATGGGAGCAAAGGGGCCCTGGGGTGTGGCCCATTTGGAACCCAGGGGCATGATTGGCAGGAATTATGTAGGTGACCACTTGCCGTTGCTACATGCTAAATATCTAAGCTCTGGGCCCTGTGGTTACAGGGAAGAAGATTTTTGAAGTTTTTTTTTCCATTATGAGTCTATGGGAGCTAAGGGGCCCTGGGGCGTGGCCCATTTGGACCCCAGGGGCATGATTGGCAGGATTTATGTAGGTTACCACTTGCCGTTGTTACATGCTAAATATCTAAGCTCTGTGGTTTCAGAGAAGAAGCTTTTTTTCCATTATGAGTCTATAGGAGCTGGGCGTGGCCCGTTTGGACCCCAGGGGCATGATTGGCAGAAATTATGTAGGTGACCGCTTGCCGTTGCTACATGCTAAATATCTAAGCTCTGGGCCCTGTGGCTTCAGAGAAGAAGATTTTTGAAGCTTTTTTCCATTATGAGTCTATGGGAGCTAAGAGGGTCCCAGGGTTTGGCCCATTTGGATCCCAGGGGCATGATTGGCAGGATTTATGTAGGTGAACAGTTGTCATTGCCACATGCTAAATATCTAAGCTCTGGGCCATGTGGTTTCAGAGAAGAAGATTTTTGAAGCTTTTTTTCCATAATGAGTCTATGGGAGCTTAGGGGCCCCGGGGCGTGGCCAATTTGGACACCAAGGGCATGATTGGCAGGATTTATGTAGGTGACCACTTGCCATTGCTACATGCTAAATATCTAAGCTCTGGGCCCTTTGGTTTCAGAGAAGAAGATTTTTTAAGCTTTTTTCCATTATGAGTCTATAGGAGCTAAGGGGCCCCGGGGCGTGGCCCGTTTGGACCCCAGGGACATGATTGGCAGGAATTATGCAGGTGACCACTTGCCATTGCTACCTGCTAAATATCTAAGCTCTGGGCCCTGTGCTTTCAGGGTAGAAGATTTTTGAAGCTTTTTTTTTTTCCATTATGAGTCTATGGGAGCAAAGGGGCCCCGGGGTGTGGCCCATTTGGAACCCAGGGGCATGATTGGCAGGAATTATGAAGGTGACCACTTGCCATTGCTACATGCTAAATACCTAAGCTCTGGATCCTGTGGTTTCAGAGAAGATTTCTGAAGCTTTTTTTCCATTATGAGTCTATGGGAGCGAAGGGGCCCCGGGGCGTGGCCCATTTGGAACCCAGGGGCATGATTGGCAGGAATTATGTAGGTGACCACTTGCCGTTGCTACATGCTAAATATCTAAGCTCTGGGCCCTGTGGTTACAGGTAAGAAGATTTTTGAAGCTTTTTTTTCCATTATGAGTCTATGGGAGCTAAGGGGCCCTGGGGCGTGGCCCATTTGGACCCCAGGGGCATGATTGGCAGGATTTATGTAGGTTACCACTTGCCGTTGTTACATGCTAAATATCTGAGCTCTGTGGTTTCAGAGAAGAAGCTTTTTTTCCATTATGAGTCTATAGGAGCTAAGGGGCCCCGGGGCGTGGCCCGTTTGGACCCCGGGGGCATGATTGGCAGAAATTATGTAGGTGACCACTTGCCGTTGCTTCATGCTAAATATCTAAGCTCTGGGCCCTGTGGTTACAGGGAAGAAGATTTTTGAAGCTTTTTTTTCCATTATGAGTCTATGGGAGCTAAGGGGCCCTGGGGCGTGGCCCATTTGGAACCCAAGGGCATGATTGGCAGGATTTATGTAGGTGACCACTTGCCGTTGCTACATGATAAATATCTAAGCTCTGGGTCCTGTGGTTTCAGAGAAGAAGATTTTTTAAGCTTTTTTCCATTATGAGTCTATGGGAGCTAAGGGGCCGCAAGGCGTGGCCCATTTGGACCCCAAGGGCATGATTGGCAGGAATTATGTAGGTGACCACTTGCCATTGTTACAAGCTAAATATCTAAGCTCTGGGCCCTGTGGTTTCAGAGAAGAAGATTTTTGAAGCTTTTTTCCATTATGAGTCTATGGGAGCGAAAGGGCCCCGGGGCGTGGCCCATTTGGAACCCAGGGGCATGATTGGCAGCAAATTATGTAGGTGACCACTTACCGTTGCTACATGCTAAATATCTAAGCTCTGGGCCCTGTGGTTTCAGAGAAGAAGATTTTTTAAATTTTTCCCATTATAAGTCTATAGGAGCTAAGGGGCCCCAAGGCGTGGTCCGTTTGGACCCCAGGGGCATGATTGGCAGGAATTATGTAGGTGACCACTTGCCATTACTACAGGCTAAATATATAAGCTCTGGGCCCTGTGGTTTCAGAGAAGAAGATTTTTGAAACTTTTTTTCATTATGAGTCTATGGGAGCGAAGGGGCCCCGGGGCGTGGCCCATTTGGAACCCAGGGGCATGAATGGCAGGAATTATGTAGGTGACCACTTGCCATTGCTACATGCTAAATATCTAAGCTCTGGGCCCTGTGGTTTCAGAGAAGAAGATTTTTGAAGCTTTTTTTCCATTATGAGTCTATGGGAGCGAAGGGGCCCCGGGGCGTGGCCCATTTGGCACCCAGGGGCATGATTCGCAGGAATTATGTAGTTGACCACTTGCCCTTGCTAAATATCTAAGCTCTGGGCCCTGTGGTTTCAGAGAAGAAGATTTTTTAAATTTTTCCCTTTATAAGTCTATGGGAGCTATATGTTGCCATGGCAACCAGAATTCCAATCTGATCAGCCCAAAAACCTTATGCAGCCTTTCCCCCTACCTGATGATGCTTCACATGAAATTTGATCAAGATTGGCCATGGGGTATTAGAGATATACTTATTTGAAATTGTTTACGGACGGACGCACGGACACACGGACGACGGACGACGGACAAAAAGTGATCCCAAAAGCTCACCTCGTCACTACGTGACAGGTGAGCTAATAAAAGTGGGGTTCAAGGGGGTCAAAATTATAAATCCATGTTTTCGTGATGTTTCTTCAGATTCTCCCAACCACCAGTCATGATTGTCGAAAGGAAATTAGTCACTACTTTGGACGGTTACACATGCATTTACTTGCTGTTAATCAATCTGGGGCAAGTAAATGACATTACACAGTCTAATGTCAAGCCAGGCCATGATGTCAAAAACATGTCTTTTGCATCATGCTTTTCTGCCCAGTGACTTTCTAGCAGAATAAAACACAATGCCTTTGCATTGCCTGTAAAGGCATGCCTTGCTAGAATAAATCATGAAAATATTAATGTTCATCATGATAACAAATCTGTGCCATGAAGACCCCTCTAAACCCCACTTTTTATATAGAAAACTGGGATTTACAGGGGTATATATTATTTTTCTTATTTATGCTCCAAGACATAGGTTGTGGGTACTCGTTAGAACCGCCTCCAAGAGGCAGTTCTAACAAGCACCCACAACCTATGTTTGGACTATTAATAAGAAAAATATCACAAATTTTCATAGGAAAAAAAAAACAATTTTGGAGATATGAAAGGATGTACTATGTCACACAAACACCTAAGTTAGCTTTAAACAACTGGGCCAAGTGCGTCATACTGTGAGGTGGCTATTATAATTCTCAGTTTCCCAACATTTCGAGCAGAAAAAACACAATACTGCAAATGAATATGCACTGAATACAAATTTACATTTTAGCTACAGTCGAACTTCAATGGCTCGAACACCTTTGGGACCATGAAAATCTGTTAAAGACAGGGGTAGGTCGAGCCACTGAGGGCTACTACCAGGAGGCAGAATGACATACTTCAGGACATATTTTTATGTGTTCTATAATGAAAAATGTATGCTGTGTGTACACATTAGAATCGCCTCATTGAGGCAATTCTAATGAGTACATACAGCAAACATTTGCAAGATAAAAGACGAAAATATCCTAATTTTTACTCTCCCTATTTCTTACGTACAGAAATTCCCTAGGGACTCAAGAACGGGTTCGACTCAGCCATGGTTAACGAGCCATCGGTGTTCGAGCCATCGAAGTTCTACTGTATCCAGCTTTACTGTCAAAACTTACCGTAATTGATAGCCTGTGTCATCATGCTTCTGATTACCATCGCTGGCAGAAAAAGATAAAAGATGTATACAGTAAAAGTTCAATTACTCCAACACTGATGGCCCATTTACCATGACAGACTCAACATCACGTTAACAGGTCAATGAGCATGCCTGTAAATGCCATTCTATATAGAAGAAACAGCAGGGTTTACAGGGGTACACATTTTTCTTATTTCTGATCCAAGATATAGGTTGTGGGTACTCATTAAAACAGCCTCAATGAGGTGGTTCTAACGAGCACCAAGAACCTATGTTTTCAGAAAACTAACTGTTTTGGAGAAATGAAAGTGCTCTATATCACATGGCGATTATCTCGTAATACCCTAACAAATTCTTCTAATATTTCTAGGTAATGGATATTTAACTCTTATCATGCTGTTCACGACAACCCCTATCTTTGGAAACAGTGTAGATCCAGATCAGATGGCTTCTGAAGAAGCCATCTGATCAGGAACTACACTGTTTGATGTTCAATTAATGAATCTGTAGGAATAAATTATGTCAAGTAATCTGATTGGTTCAAAGTGAGAAATGGGTGTGGATAATCTTAATATTCAGCGCAAGAGAAGGGTTAAGGATAATGTAGGATGGTGTTTTCTTATCTATATCTTGTAAAGAATCATGTGACCTATGTTTGGAGTATAAACAGGAAAAATATTACAAAATTTCTTTGGCAAAATGACATTAGAGCAATTTTTAGAACCATGAAGGACAAATAATTGATTGATTGATTTGAAGTTTAACGTCCCCGTCAACACTGTATAGGTCATTTTGAAGACGTTGCTTTAAATTTTGTGGGGCCTTTACCAGACGTTAAGATGAAATGACATCTCAATCCCTGTCGCCAAATGAACCAAGAGAGTTTTTAAGCATGGATGGTCCGACTTGCACTCCTTTCCCTGGGCAGGCTTAGATCCTCTAAGTAGTTTACCAGTACTTGTGTGCAGTCGGTTCCTGCTCTGCATGGAAACATAAAATCATGCAGCCCATCTATTTCTTCAAGCCCTGATTGGCAGGGGCCATCATAATGTGTTGAAATGGTGACAAGTGAAAACTGTAACGCCTATGATGATGCCCAGGCTGATCCAAATCTCTTCTAGTTGATCTAGACTTCTCAAAGCTTTAGTATGACCCAAAACCTTTGTGGTAACTTACTCTGAAATCTCATCCAAATTTATATCTGCTAGATCTTTGTTCTTAAGGTAATCTTCTTCAACCTTTTTAGCAAGCTGGTAACGTTTCTGCAAGAAATACGAGCAAACCTCTTTATACTGACATAATTTTTTATCATCTGTTTGTTTGATTTGAGGTTTAATGTTCTTGTTAACATTATTTAGGTCATTTTGGAGACATTGCTTCTAATGAAGTGGGACTTTCATCTGACATTGAGATGAAATGATATCTGAATCCATGCAGCCCATATATTTCTTCAAGCCCCTATGGGCAGGGGCAGTCATGCAGCCCAATCTATTTCTCCAAGCCCCAATGGGCGAGGGCACTGACATATCATGGCAAAATTTGTTATAATGAGAATTTCAAAGGAACGAATCCTTTTCTCAGATACCTGCCCAGCCCTAAACAAGCATTTTTTTGTTGCAGAAGACTAACAAGAACTGTAACTATCAGACATATTGGTGGACATCAGAAAAACACGCATATATAATTATGACCCCCATTGAACCCCACTTTTATATAGTAAAACTGTGGTTTTTAGGGGTAAACCTTGTATTTCTTATTTCTTCTCAAAATGTAGATTGTGGGTACTCGACAGACCACCTCAATCTGATTTCTGCCCTAAAATATAGATTGTGAGTACTCATTAGAACAGCCTCAAAAAGACGATATTTTGAGCAGAAATAAGAAAAATATCACAATTTTTCGTCTAAAAATTTCAATTTTTCGGAGGTAAAGTTTTAAAGGTATTTGTATAGGCATGTTTTCGTAATGATACACACTGTGCATGACCAGAAAAGAACCAGGTTTCAGTAAATAGTTCGCGGTTCCAATTTGCCAGACCACAGAGCAACAAAACACTGTAACTTGTTAAGACTTCTTTTACACAATGAAATTTTATTTGTCCTTTTTGATCAGATTTATCCTTGTCAGAATTGCTATTTGACCCTTCTGACCTAATTTCATGATTTTTCTGTACAGCAAACAGGGAAAATGTATAGGCTCACAGCTTTACTAAAACAAAATACAAACTTTCATTTCCGACCATTTTAGTCTATGATTTCATTTGAATATCAATTTTTTTAAGTTATTTACCGGTAACCCTTAAGATGTCAATCAAGACAATTGTTGTCTGCTTTGCCATCTGCCGGTTACCTTAAAAGTTGTTTTTTGCAAACAGTGTGGACCCAGATCAGACTGCTCCTGAAGGAGCAGTCTGATCTGGACTCACACTGTTTGCCTGTGTGCAAAAATATTTTTAAAAAGTTTGCAAGAAGATTCAGAAGACGACATAAGCAGACGACATTTTCAGATGTAGCTTTCTCAACGTTTTTAGGATTAAGCTGTCTCCCTTACAAAAATGGCAGGAAATGTAGAGGGAGGCAGTTAGGTGTGATATGTGTGACCTACCTTTCTGATAGCTACAGCCACTGACTGAGGGGTGTCTGGTATCAAATAAGCCAGCAGGAACTTCAGCAGGAACACAATGTGCTGAAAAATATCAAAATACACAACAATCTCTTTATTTACAATTGCAACACAATTCTTGGGATCTAAAGCAGAATCCATGTGTGTTATATAACCATGTTAACCCATTTTGTACCAGTTCATTTCAAAATTTAGGGGTGTCAGGTTGTGTTTTCTGCAAAATTTATTTGGAAGATGGCTGAACTTTTTGCAAACAGTGTAGGCTCTGATCAGATGCCAGGTTCTGTGGCGGCTGATCTCAGCCTGCACTGTTTGCCAATTACCTGTTTTGGGGATTCTGGTACACAAAAGGTTAAAAGGTAAAATGGTTAGATTACATAGAAAAATGACCATTTACGATCATTTTTCTACATGATCTATACATATTTTTTATAGATTTATGGCATGTTTTCTAAATAAACTATATACTTTTGGGATCCATCTTCAAAGCATGCTATGTGCAAAATTGTGTTAGACCCAAACATGTTATAAACAGACTGTGCTGTATTAAAAACAAGAGCACCGCATGCGGGTGCCAACGCTCGGCTGCAGTTTCTTTTAGTTAAACAAAAATTCTAAGTCGAAAAAGGGGCATAACTGTGCCAAAAATATTTTGAATGTTAACTCACCCATTGGTATGAGTTCCCCTTTTCATAATGAACAACTAGTCCGAGTTTCAAGTAAATATGTTCAGCAATGACAGAGATATTACAAAATGTCCCAAGTTTTTGCACGACGAAGACGCAAAAATTCTAAGTCGAAAAAGGGGCAAAACTGTGCCAAAAATATTTTGAGGTTTACCTTGCCTAATGGTATGAGTTCCCCTTTTCATAATGAACAACTAGTCCGAGTTTCAAGTAAATATGTTCTGTAATGACAGAGATATTACAAAATGTCCAAGTTTTTGCACGAAAATTCTAAGTCGAAAAAGGGGCATAACTGTGCCAAAAATATTTTGAGGGTTACCTCACCTATTGGTATGAGTTCCCCTTTTCATAATGAACAACTAGTCGAAGTTTCAAGTAAATATGTTCAGTAATGACAGAGATATTACAAAATATCCAAGTTTTTGCACGAAGACAATGCAGACGACGCCGCCAGAGCTATGACAATACCTCATCATTTCCTTCGAAAACAGCCGAGCTAATAAAAACAGATTTTGCAACTTATGTATGAGCCTACACATGAAAAAAGCCTACAATAAGATCTTTACGACTAGTGCAGACTCAGATCAGCCTATGTATCCACACAGTCTAGTCAGAGTCTTTTCTTCTCTCTTTTTAGATAGTCCGGAAATTATAGAGGGGTCATGCAAACAGAAAAGACTGTTCTTCCAAAGGGTCACATTTCATTCCTTGATCAGTTAACATTATAATCACTAACACTGTCTTCATACATGTGATATCTCCCGATTTCGTCGGGATATCCCGATTTCGAACCCCATCTGCCGGTCTCCCGTCCGACGGCCCTAATCTCCCGACACAACAATTTTCATATAGTAGTTTTCCGCTGACCGACCAATTTAGTGTTAACCACTGTAAAATACCTATGCGGTTAACCGTCAGTGTATTTACGCTAGGCGGTATGCAGGTAAATTGCAATACACACCTGCACAAGTATAATATCGCAATATGAAAAGAACCCGGTAAATACAATTATTGAAATGCAACCCGCAAACAAGCCGCAAACAACATGATAAAAAGCGAGAAATTCAATAAGGAAGAAATGTGATGTTTGCATACATTTATTACTGATCACCGATTTGCTCAAGTTGCCAACGCTATTAAACCGTTTACACCCGAGGCGGGCCTTATTGATAAGCCGACAATTAACAATGTGACAAGGTGTGAAAACTAGTCAATCAAGATATACCAGTTATAGCTTATTTAATCCCTTTGTAATTGACACGTGTAGATGCTAAATATTATTCCCGCCAAAACAGAGCAAAGCAGATGCTGTTTTTTTTTTCTACGCGTCTGTAAACCGTTATTCTTTTATTAATCATAGAACTGGGTAATTACTTAGTGACATTTTCTATTTAAACCCGAGAAAAATATTTTTGCCGTTTTTAACGGAAGAAAGAAATATGCCCCACGTGACACCAATGAATATTCATGCATGCTTTTTGGCCTTTGACAGGTGAACGCGCTAAATATTTTTCCCGCCAAAACAGAGCAGAGCAGACACTGGTATTTTCTAAGCATCTGTATGTAGTTTTTCATTTATTAATAAACATAGAACCAGAGTTTTGCAGGGTGAAATTTTCTATTCAAACCTGTTTCATTTTTAGCTTGCGAAAAAAAATATTTTTGCCGTGTTTTTAATGGATCTTTTATGAAAAAAATATGCCCCCAAGTTAAATCAATAAAAGTCATGCATGCTTATTAGTTCCGACTAAGTTCCGAGGCACGTTTTGGGGATGATAAGAGAAGGGGTGTAAGAGTATGAATAATTTTTTGCTATGCGGGTATTCTGAACGTTGTTTTTTTCTGCCAGGTGCTAGGTGGGTATCTAACACCGATCTATTGGTCAGTGCTTGTTCTTTGATCGTTCTTCCGAGAAATTGTCTCTCTATTAAAATACAAAATGGAAGTTTGTCGTCTGCTGCTTTCTTTTTCCAAGCTTTTATAACATATTTTTGCAGATAGGCAAACAGTGTGGACCGTCATCAGAATGCTCTGCAGTCTGATCTGGGCCCACACTGTTTTCAAAAAAGATTTTTAATGCAGATGACAAAGCAGACAACAATTGTCGTGTTGGCATGTTATGGGTGAAAAAGTGCTTCAGAGGTAAATTTTAACCAAAAATAACATCACTTTTTATCACTCTCCCGATTTGGGACCCCAATCTCCCTATCTGAAAATCAAAATCTCCCTATTTGGGTCCAAGATAATATCACATGTATGTGTCTTTAAGATAGCGATGCTTTAAACAAATGTGTCCAGAGGTATATTTCATAACGTATTGACTTTAAGAAATGTTTACCTCAAAGAAAATAACGATCCACAGTTTCCCTTCTGAGTCATATGTACGTCCCCATGCCGATGTGTAAGCGATAAGAAATGCATTGGACACAACACCACAGAAGTTAAGAAAGGTTAGGATTGCATACCAGGTCCCTGTAAATAGAAAACAAAAGCCATTAGCAAAACACAACCATGTGACTTAGTAGAAAGTCTCTATAGCAGCTGCTTTCTATAAGGTATCTAATTGGCTGTTTTAATGACAGGTGAGGGATCACTATAGAGAGGGACCACAACTAAGAAGTTACATGAATATTCTGCATTTTCATTTTTGTACATTTAAAGAGAGGTGAGGGATTTCTATAGACAGTAACCACTATTGTGAGGTTATATATATCATGACGATAACCAATACATGACGACAACCGACACGATAACCGACATATTGTATTTTTTGCACCTCTAAAATTATTACTTTTCTGATGAAAATCTGTGATATTTTTCTTATTTATACTGCAAACATAGGTTGTGGGTGCTTGTTAGAACCACCTAATTGAGGTAGTTCTAACAAGTACCCACAACCTATGTCTTTAGGTTGTGGGTGCTTGTTAGAACCACCTCATTGAGGTGGTTCTAACAAGTCTACTTGCCTTTGCAAGGAGGTAATCCTAAGCATCTGCGGATCGTCTGTCTTAGCAGGGAAATTCGCAAACAGTATTAGGCCAATTCCCGCCAAGCGAGCAAACGATTTAAGTAAAAAGGGTTTTGTCACATGTATGATGCTCCAAGGGGCGATACCTTCAAGCCAATTGTTAAGAAGTGGTGGGCAAAAACCAGAGTACCTGGACGAAAAACACCTGACCTTCTGTTGCAGAACTTGGCATCTCACCTTTGACCCGAACAAGGCTCGAACCCACAGCAGAAAAAGGCCTAATGAAAAGTGACAGTGCTCTTACCCGCTAGGCCACAGAGGTGCACAGTGTACATTCTTTATATCTCTGAAAGTGACCTATTTTCTGTGTGATCTTTTTTATTGTCTTTTCTCAAAACATTGGTTGTTTCCAACCTTATACAGTAAAATTCCCCTATAAAGACCACCTTACATTAAGACTAAATCTGCTTTTAAAAGCTTATTAAGAAGGTTTCGGTTATTATTTCTTTGTGTTTTCCACACGGTTTCCTAATAAGAGATGGGATTGTTCAAAAGTGGTCTTAAAGACCGCTTTTGAACAGTCCCAATGGTGGTCTTAGTATAGGAATTTCACTGTATATACAGGTAGTGGTAGTCTATTTCAAAATTCAGGGGTGTTAGACTGTGTTCTTTTTGAAGAAGTTTTTCATTTTTCCAAAAACTGCAAGATTTATTTTGCAAACAGTATAAGGCCTGACCTGATCCAGCAGTTAAAAATAATTAAAATCTTTTTGCCAACAGTGTAGGCCCAGATCAGATGCCGCATTTTGCGGCATCTGATCTGGGCCTGCACTTTTTGCCAGAGCCAGAATCACATTTAGAGGTTTCCCGTATAAGAAGGGTTAGAGGTTCATGACCGAGAGAGACATACCAATGTCTTCGGCAATAATGGCCATAGGTCTCTGGTACCACCACAACATTCTCCAAGCATCCACTCTCAGATCAAAGAGGTTCGTCAACAGCACCAATAGTGGGGCAAGTGGAAATGACGCCGCAAACAGCTGTAAAGATAAATACAGTGAAATACCGCTATTAAGACCACCTAAAATTAGGACTAATTTTGCTATAAAAAGCTTATTTTGAAGGGTACACTGAATTTTTCTTTGTGTTTTCTGCCTACGATGTCCTCTGGTCATGGACCACCTTTGGGACTGTTCAAAAGTGGTCTTTAAGACCACTTTTGAACAGTACCAAAGGTGGTCTTTGTATATGAATTTTCTTGTACAGAGTATATCACACAAGTGGTCATTTTAAATGAAATTTATGAAACAAACCTTTGGTTATTGCAGTGATATGGCCCCGACATTATAAAACATTTTTCATGCTCAACTCACTTGAGCATGAAATTTGTCCTGCTCATAAATTTAAAAATGCCAACAATAGTTGGCATCCTAATATTGTGAGCATTACAAAATCCATGCTCACCTGAGTTGAGCATGAAACATGAGGGCCCACAGTGCCCTGATTCGCTCACCTGAGTGTCACTGTCTCTAGTACATTCTAATTTTGGCTCTGGTGGCCATCTTGTTCATCAGAGTGGAACGATTTTAGCTATTTTGGAAGGGAGTCACCTTGGCAACATTCCTGCGAAGTGTGAATCCAATTAGCCAAAGGGTTTAAGAGTTTGCGTTTGAAGCAAATTTACAATGTTTTCATATTTTTAGCTCTGGTGGCCATTTTGTTCACCGGAGCAGGATCATTTAAGGTATTTTGGTAGAGGGTCATCTATATTCCTACGAAGTTTGTATGAAACTGGCCCAAGGGTACAGGAGGAGTTGTCGTTCGAAGATTTTTTCTATTTTTAGCTTGGGCGGCCATCTTGTTTGTCAGAGCAAAACGATTTTAGCTATTTTGGTAGTGAGTCACCAAGGCAACATTGTTGTGAAGTTTGAATCCAATTGACCAAAGGGATTAGGAGGAGTTCGCGTTTGAAGCAAATTTACAAAGTTTTTCTATTTTTAGCTCTGGCAGCCATTTTGCTCATCCGAGCAAATTCGTTTTAGCTATTTCAGTAGGAGGTCATCTAAACATTATTCCTATGCAGTTTGAATGAAATTGGCCCAAGGGTACAGGAAGAATTGTCGTTTCAAGATCTTTTCTATTTTTAGCTCTGGCGACCATCTTGTTTGTCAGAGCGGAACAATTTTAGCTATTTTGGCAGGGAGTCACATAGGCAACATTCCTGTGAAGTTTGAATCATATTGGCCCAAGGCTTTAGGAGGAGTTCGCATTTGAAGCAAATTTACGATGTTTTTCTATTTTTAGCTCTGGCGGACATTTTGTTCATCGGAGCGGGATCTTTTTAGCTATTTTGGTAGATGGTTACCTAAGCAAAATTTCTATGAAGTTTGAATGAAATTGGGCCAAGGGTACAGGTGGAGTTGTCGTTTGAACATTTTTTCTATTTATAGCTCTTGTGGCCATCTTGTTCAACAGAGCGGAATGATTTTAGCTATTTTGGTAGGGTGTCACATAGCCAACATTCCTGTGAAGTTTGAATCATATAGGCCCAAGGGTACAGGAGGAGTTGTCATTTGAAGATTTTTTCTATTTTTAGCTCTGGTGGTCATCTTATTCATCAGAGGTGAACGATTTTAGCTTTTTTGGTAGGGAGTCACCTAGCCAACATTCCTGTGAAGTATGAATCAAATTGGCCCAAGGGTTTAGGAGGAGTTCGCATTTGGAGCAAATTAACAATGTTTTTTCTATTTTTAGCTCTGGCGGAAATTTTGTTCATCGGAGGTGAGCTGTTTTAACTGTTTTGGTAGAGGGTCATCTAAGCAACATTCCTATGAAGTTTGAATGAAATTGGCCAAAGAGTACAGGAGTTGTTGTTTGAAGATGTTTTCTATTTTTAGCTCTGGTGGCCATCTTGTTTGTCAGAGCGGAAAGATTTTAGCAATTTTGGTAGGGATTCACCTAGGCAACATTCCTGTGTAGATTGAATCAAATTGGCCCAAGGGTTTAGGAGGCATTCGCGTTTGAGGCAATTTATGATGCTTTTCTATTTTTAGCTCTCATGACCATTTTGCTCATCGAGCGGAACCGTTTTAGCTATTTTGGTTTAGAGTCACCTAAGCAACATTTCAATGAAGTTTGAATGAAATTGGCCCAAGTAGTTGGGGTTTAAAGATTTTTCTATTTTTAGCTCTGGTGGCCATCTTGTTTATCAGAGCCGAATGATTTTAGCTATTTTGGTAGGGAGTCACCTAGGCAACATTCCTGTGAAGTTTGAATCAAATTGGCCCAAGGGTTTAGGAGGAGTTCACATTTAAAGCAAATTGTTGAAGACGCACGACGGACATTCACTTACCACAATACCTCACCATGAGCACTTCGTGCTCAGGTGAGCTAAAAAGTTTTATAACCTCAGGGCCTGATTTATATTTTACAGCCCATTTAAGACTATGTAACTTATATCGTGCCAAGAGTCAACAATAGGTGGGCTAAAACCGGAGTACCTACAGGAAACTATCTGACAATCTATTGCAGTGCTTGGCATCTCACTTGTGACCCAAACAAGGCTCCTACCCATGGTGGTGAGAGACCTAATGATTAAAAGTCAGCATTCTTAACCAATAGGCCACTGAAGACCACTATGACATTTGTTGTAGTGCATGTTTGACAGTAACAAACAACTGCCCTTCTTGATTCAGCAGAAGCACAATATTGACTGTAGAAAGTACTCATGTTCAATTTCTATAACAGAATACTGCTGTTCTGAGGGCTCAAGTGAAAGGTCTCACTGGACTCTGAGTCACTGTGCCAAGCCATGGCGAAAGTTGGGAAGTCCGATGTTTTGAGGAAAACAACAAGGAGTACTAGTACTGGATCATAATTATGTGTATTTTTCCTCTTGTCATCGACCCATTTTAAGCTTATCAGATCCATCTTCACCATATACAGTAAGAGTCCAATGTGAAAATTATGAATGTCAGGAGTTATTAATTGAAATTTATCATATGACGTCGCGTATGAGAGTGTAATAACGCCATGTAATATTTTCGATAATCCACTAGTGGATTAAATAGCTAGATACGTCCCGTAATGTTACATGTATGACGTCCTTAACGGCGTCGCATTTACTAATGGCAGAATATTGATATTTTTGTAAACAATCGTGAATAAAATGCGTTGTTAATGTCATATGATAAATAGAATCTTGCATTCGTGCTCATGTATTATTGAATTTATTAAACTCGTTGAGGAAAAGGGATAAAATGCTCGGCAAAGCCTCGCATTTTATCTCTTTTCCTCAACTCATTTAATAAATTCAATAATACATGAACACTCATGTAAGATCCTCTATTTATTAGATACTTGCTGGACTTTTGCAAACATCACATTACCAATTCAACCCTGTAGGCTGATAAAGGTACCTATACAAACAGTGTAAATCAGTCTCATCATGAACTACACTCTTTGCCAGTCTGTAAACTCACTTCTAGCTAGAGAGAGTGAGTGAGTTTTAGTTTTACGTCCCACCAACAGCTAAGGTCATACGGAGACGGGACCTCGATTTAAAGACTCATCCGAAAGTCTGGAGAAGCCTGGGATCGATCCTGCGATCCCTGGTTTACAAGGCAAGTAGCGTAACCACTGCACCACGGAGGCTTCTCTAGCTAGAGAGAACCATTCCTGAAACCTCTAAATATCAAAATGTTTGTTTTGTTTGTATTGGAGTTTAATGACCCTGTCAACTCTATTTATGTCATTTTTGCACCAGTCAGTTTACCTATCCATACTTTTCCTGGGCAGGCTTATATGTAAGCCATTAACCGGTACAGTGCACATAGAGGATATTTGATTTTTTCAGTGTAAGATCGAATTTTATTTCATCGAATGAACACCAAAACTGTTATTTTCACGAGTGTTATTTTCACATTCGGAGAAAATTATCTTTGTTCCTGTTCGTTTCGCGTCAATTTTGTGGTGTCCTTCGTGTTTAGTGGGTATACTTTTGGGTGAAAGTTTGCACCTGAGAAATGGCCTGGGATGGTATTATTATGAATGATTAATGAAATAATTGAGAGAGTAGTTTTCCAAAGAAGTTGCTGGCAAGTCTAACGTCGCGCGACAAAAGACGTGACGTCAGCGTCATAAATGACGTCAGTAACGTCCCCGTCACACATGAACGGGCTATGCGTCAATTAGAACACATTTCAGTATTGTTCAGTTATCTGACAAAGATAAAATTGAAATTAGAGTTAGATTTGAAGAAAAAAGTAGTCCCAAACAGTGAAAAATAAAAAATCGTATTTTCACTGTTTGAAACAGTGAAAATATCGATTTATATTTCACTGATAAATCTCTATCATTCATTGAAAAGCATGTAAAAAATTCTTTTGCTAGAAACTGACAACTGCCATTCTTGAATCAGCAGATGGGAGAGAATGACTGTAAAAAATATCTCATGATCAATCTCCAAGAAAGAATGTTGCCGATTCTGGAAGGTATCAAATCTTTGCTCTCCTGATCACCAGTCAGATGCACATCCGACTGAGCTACAGAAGCAGAAATGCCAAAATGAACTACTGCCCTATACAGAGGGGGTAGATTCTACCATGGAAAAGATTTCATGATCAATCTCCAAGAAAGAACGTTGCCAACCCCGGCAGGTATCGAACCTGCATTCTCCTGATCGCCAGTCAGAACGTGTATCCAGCTGAGCTAC
Source organism: Lucinisca nassula (assembly GCA_963580285.1). NCBI lineage: Eukaryota > Metazoa > Mollusca > Bivalvia > Lucinida > Lucinidae > Lucinisca > Lucinisca nassula. The sequence continues at coordinate 65,016,303 of OY757015.1, forward strand.
AGAGGACAGCAAACGTCAAAATGTACTCCTGCCATATAACAGGTTAATGATTTTAATAAAACCCATTCTTCATAAAATGAATGTAAACTCTGGGTGTGAAAGGTTTAAAATTACCATCATCAGTCCATATTGTATAACTTTCTCAGTGTATTCAGACAAGGTGAAGTTTCCGAGTGGTGGTTTCTCACTCTCAATCTCAACAAGTGTCTTCTCAGAGTCTGGTTTGTCACTGCCTCTTAGAAGGGGGCGTAAGAATGGTATACAAGAACAGCATTGGCATCTCTTCTTGAACTGTTTCTTGCCCCAGCTAAAAAAAATTCAAATCATAAATACAGTCAGACTTGGCTAAAACAATATTTACTGAGTCAAAACACAAATACATATTACATGCATATAAGGGTATATAGGATTTGACAGTAAGCGAGACTCTTATACGAATTCATCTCAGTCAGAGTTCGATGGCTGCAACACTGATGGTTCGTTTACCATGTTTTTTTTAAGTTAGTTCTTCATTTCCTTGGAAAATGTTCCATAACTGCAGATATTGATATGCTGCAGATGATTTTATTTTTTATCTTAAAAATGTATGACTTGTGTACTCATTGGAATCGCCTCCATGAGGCGATTCTTATGAGTACACAACATATACCTTTTTTTCTTTAAAGGAATTGAAAAGAAATCCCTATTACACCTCTTGACATGCCACTATGATGATACCCCAGGGGATAGATACAAACTGAAGCCATTGTTTGAACAACATCCATGTTCAAATAATTTCTTCTTATGCACCAGTCAATAACAAAAGTCTGATTGGATAATAACGTCAGAAAATTGCTACAATATATATTCAACAATGCATTGCTGGAAACCTAATGCCAGCATGTAAAATCACTTTTCATTTGCTGATATTTAGTTTTATGCTGCTGTCCCTGCTTGTCTTTTTCTGCTAATGGAACAATTTTTGAGCAAATTAAGTAAATAAAGGCATAAGAATGGGAATAACTGTCAGTTTTACAGCCGCAAGTTTGTTTTTCTAAAGCGATTCAAGAAAGTGACCTTGCATACCTTCATTTCTTAGTGCAGATTTTTAATGCCGCAGTCACTTCGGTTACCGGTGTCCGCCATATTGTGATGACACTACAGGAATGTTTAGTGACGTCATGTAACATGCTGTGATGTCAACCTTAACGACGGCGCGTACGAGGTCATATTCAACCAGTGCATTTATCAAACACGCGATTATATTCGATTTTGGGTCGGAACACCAGGGTCAGAACATAAATTTTTATCCCAGGGTAAAATCACGGATTTCCTTGTCTGGTGTGCAAGAATATTATTTCTTGTCCTTGAGGATCATTGATTCCATTGTAGAATTTAGAAAGTATTTGAGGGTCACTGGCCGAAACTAGGTAATTGGCTGAAACTAGCTAGTCTAGCCCAGAAAAACTATGCACTCCATACTTTTCAGCTCTATGGTGCATTCTTAGCTTCCAAAGGATAACCTCTTCATTGAACATATCTTATATCATGCCATGCTTAAAGCAGGTGTGATTCCTTGAAGTCTTTTCAAGTAAATTTATGAAACAAGCTTTTGGCAAGTTTCTTAAATTTAATTGGCCCCCGCCCATCGGGGCTTGAAGAAATATATGGGCTGCACCATGCTTCCACGCAGAGCTAAATCCAACCCCAAAATGAGTACTGGTAAACCGCATAGAGATTCTAAGCCTGCCCAGGCAAAGCGGTGCAAGTCGGACCGTCCATGCTTATAAACCCTATTGGTTCCATTGGGCGACAGGGCTTGAGATGTCATTTCATCTCAACGTTGGGTAAAAGTCCCACAAAATTGGAAGCAACGTCTCCAAAATGACCTTTACAGTGTTGACAGGGACGTTAAACTTCAAATCAAACAAACAAATCTTAAATTTAAAACAAGTTGACCATGAATGAGTGTGAGATTCTTTTTATCAGATGACAATTTTTCTTCATATGTTCGTTCATAACTTCTTCAGATATTATTAATTGACTATCCTGTATTGTTTGGAGGTCATTCGTATTAACACTGAGGTCAAAAACCAATAATCATGTTTTTATTGATGTCAATTAATGAAATTGTCATTTATCAAATAATTTCATATTGGCCCAGTTACAGGTCCAAGGTCCGCTTGTATTGGCTCGAGGCCAAAGGCCTCAAGCCAATACAGCTGACCTCGGACCTGTAACTGGGCCAATACGAAATTACTTGATTAATAACATTATATTATTAGGTTGTCATGGACAGTGTGACACTGCTACATGATATTACATATGTTACATACACAACAAATGAAAACAGATATTACAACTATGCCAAAGAATAAAACTTCACATGCTAAAAAAGATGTCTACATGTACTCACGGTAAGAGAACATCGGTTAGAAACTTTGGCAGTGGTTTGGTGAGCAACAGAATGAGAACTTGAAAAGAGAGCTGGGTCATACATGAGGTTTCACACTTGTCGGTGTAACTATCTCCGATGTTAAACACTCCTGACCCATCAAACCTCTGGAAAGGAACATAGCATTCTTGCATACATTACCATAAATAACCGTATTTGCCCTAAGTATTCGGACACCTCAACTCCTTACCATACTTGTTCTAAAATTTGAACAAGTACAATTTAGTACCTGATGCTGTGTCTAAATATAGCTGCATGAGTGGCAAACATAGTAGAACCTGATGAGACACAGCATCCTGTGGCATCTCATCTGGGTCTTCACTGTGTGCTCAGGTCTGACTGTCGGAATACATAGGATAAATATGGTACCCTGAATGTTTAGACGTAAAGTCCTCAAATAAGCATGAGCAAACAGTGTAGATCTTAATACGAGTACTCCTGAAGGAGCAGTCTGAACAGGGACTACACTATTTGCCACTGAACAAAAATCTTTGGGGGCCATTTTTGGGGATATTACTGCCTGCCCTTTAAAGATTATTTCACTTGGTGATAGCTAAGGCTGGCACGATTAATCGGATAATCGATCATTAAATCGATAAATTTCTCAAAAATTAGTATCATTACTGATATGCTTGCAACCAATTATTTGATAAGTACAATTTACAACCCAAAGTTCTGTCTAAAATATCTGTATGAGTGGCAAACAGTGCAGGCCCAGATGAGATGTTGCGTTCTGCAACGTCTCATCTGGGTCTACACTGTTTATTCAGGTCTGTCTGTTCAAATACATATAGAAAAGAACAACATATGGCAGGAGTCATGCTCAGACAGAAAGCCAGAAAAGTAAAAATATGACCAAATCTTCAGTGATTACTAATCGATTATCGATCGCAATTACAGGAATAATAATCAATTATCTTTTCAGCTTTGATTAGCCAGCCCTAGTGACAGCTAACTGTTAACAAGAGGCTCAATGAGCCTAAACCGCTCACCTGAGGAACTTAAGTTTTAACAATTCACAGACTTGACTACTAAATCTGCTAATAGAATCCAGCCCATTGACCCTTACAGGATATAAGTCATGATTATTGCATTGCATTCCAAGTTTGAGACTTCTAGCTTCTATAGTTCCTGAGAAATCTTTGACGAAAATTTAACATTGGTCAAAATGGAGAGAAAGAAGAATGAAAGAACAGATGAACAAATAAGCTGAGAAAGCCCAATGTCTCTTACACAAAATAAGTCATCATTATTCTATTGAATACCAAATTTGATGCTTCTAGCTTTTATAGTTCCTGAGAAATCTTTGATTAAAAATTTAACATTGGACTATTATCTCTATATGGAGAGAAAGAAGAATGAAGGAACAAATGAACCAGACTAGCTCCAAAACCTAATGCAGCCTTTCCCCTTGCCCAATGGTGCTACACATAAAATTTAAACAAGATTGGTCGACTGCCTTCTGAGATATGCTTCATTGAAAGTGTGGACGACGGATGGACGGACGACGGACTCCGGAGCCTTGGTATACTATCGGCTCACTGGAGCCTTTGGCTCAGGTGAGCTAAAAATTCAAGTCGCTATTTCTGTCACAACATTTTCCCTACGTTAAGTCTATGGGCAAATTTTTTTGTCTCTCAAGGTCACGTAACTCCGAGGTCAATATTCCGATTCGGCCCAAAATCGAACTTAACCGAGATTTTATGCCTGTCCTCGTTACCTGCAAGTTTGAAGCTGATATGAATAAAAATAAAGTTGCTATCGTGGTCACAACGTACTTTTTTATGCTCAAGGGCAGGTAACTCCAAGGCAAATATTCCGATTCGGCCCAAAATCGAACTTAACCGAGATTTTATGTCTGTCCTCGTTACCTGCAAGTTTGAAGCTAATCTGAAAAAAATTCAAGTCGCTATCGTAGTCGCAACATTTTCCCTAATTAAGTCTATGTGCAAATTTTTTGTCGCTCAAGGTCACGTAACTCCGAGGTCAGTATTCCGATTCGGCCCAAAATAGAACTTAACCGAGATTTTATGCCTGTCCTCGTTACCTGCAAGTTTGAAGCTGATATGAATAAAAATAAAGTTGCTATCGTGGTCACAACATATTTTTTTATGGTCAAGGACAGGTAACTCCAAGGCAAATAATCCGATTCGGCCCAAAATCGAACTTAACCGAGATTTTATGTCTGTCCTCGTTACCTGCAAGTTTGAAGCTGATCTGAAAAAAATTCAAGTCGCTATCGTAGTCACAACATTTTCCCTATGTAAAGTCTATGGGCAAATTTTTTGTCGCTCAAGGTCATGTAACTCCGAGGTCAATATTCCGATTCGAACTTAACTTAGATTTTATGCCTGTCCACGTAACCTGCAAGTTTGAAGCTGATCTGAATAAAAATAAAGTTGCTATCGTGGTCACAACGTATTTTTTTATGCTCAAGGGCAGGTAACTCCAAGGCAAATAATCCGATTCGGCCCAAAATCTAACTTAACCGAGATTTTATGTCTGTCCTCGTTACCTGCAAGTTTGAAGCTGATCTGAAAAAAATTCAAGTCGCTATCGTAGTCACAACATTTTCCCTATGTTAAGTCTATGGGCAAATTTTTTGTCGCTCAAGGTCACGTAACTCCGAGGTCAATATTCCGATTCGGCCCAAAATCGAACTTAACCGGGATTTTATGCCTGTCCTCGTTACCTGCAAGTTTGAAGCTGATCTGAATAAAAATAAAGTTGCTATCGTGGTCACAACGTATTTTTTCATGCTCAAGGGCAGGTAACTCCAAGGCAAATAATCCGATTCGGCCCAAAATCGAACTTAACCGTGATTTTATGTCTGTCCTCGTTACCTGCAAGTTTGAAGCTGATCTGAAAAAAATTCAAGTCGCTATCGTAGTCACAACATTTTCCCTATATGTTAAGTCTATGGGCAAATTTTTTGTCGCTCAAGGTCACGTAACTCCGAGGTCAATATTCCGATTCTGCCCAAAATCGAACTTAACCGAGATTTTATGCCTGTCCTTGTTACTAGCTACAGTGATGACAACATTTTCCCCATGTTAAGTCGATAGGCAATTTTTCGGGCGCTCAAGGGGACGTAACTCTTGAGTAAATTGTCTGATTCGGCCCAAAATCGAACTTGACCGAGATTTTATGCCTGTACTGGTTATCTGCAAGAATGAAGTCGATCAGAAAAAAATTGACGGAGCTAGAGTGATGACAAGCTTTTTCCTATGTGAAGTCTATGGGAGCTAGATGTTGCCATGGCAACCAGAGTTCCACTCAGATCTGCCTAAAAACCTAATGAAGCCTTTCCACTTGCCCAATAATGCCACACATGAAATTTGATCAAAGTTGGCCAAGTAGTCTTTAAGATATACATTTTTGAAATTCCCATTAATCCTAATGCAAAAACACACAAGGGCAGGTAACTCCTAAGTGAATGATCCGATTCTGCCAGTTATCGAACTTGACCGAGATTTCATGGCTGTGCTGGTTATCTGCAAGAATAAAGCCAATCTGAAAATAATTGAAGCAGCTACGGTGATGACAACATTCTCCCCATGTTAAGTCAATAGGCAATTTTTTCAACGCTCAAGGGCACGTAACTCCTGAGTGAATAATCTGATTCAGCCCAAAATCGAACTTGATCGAGATTTCATGCCTGTCCTCGTTATCTGCAAGAATGAAGTCGATCAGAAAAAAATTGACGGAGCTAGAGTGATGACAAGCTTTTTCCTAACGCTCAAGGGCACGTAACTCCTGAGTGAATAATCCGATTCAGCCCAAAATCAAACTTGATCGAGATTTCATGCCTGTCCTCGTTATCTGCAAGAATGAAGACAATCAGAAAAAAATTGACGGAGCTAGAGTGATGACAAACTTTTTCCTATGTTAAGTCTATGGGAGCTATTTGTTGCCATGGCAACCACTGTTCCAATCCGATCTGCCCGAAAACAGTATGCAGCCTTTCCCCCTACCTGATAATGCTTCACATGAAATTTGATCAAGATTGGCCCACTGGCTCCGGAGATATACTTCTTTGAAAGTGTGGACGACGGACGACGACGGACGCCGGCTCGTGGTATACTAATACCTCACATGAGCCTTCGGCTCAGGTGAGCTAATAATGGGAGTACCATGAGAATAAACCTAACTCGTCACATGGACAAGTCCATGAAATGAACACCCCTCCCTAAACCCCATTTTATAAAGAGAAAACTGGGGTTTATTGGGGTATACATTAATTTTTCTTATTTCTGTTCCAAGACTTAGGTTGTGGGTACTTGTTAGAACTGCCTCAGTGAGGCGGTTCTAACAAGTGTCCACAATCTAGGTTTGCAGTATAAATGAGAAAAATATCACAGATTTTCATCAGAAAAGTAGCCATTTTGGAGAGCTGGAAAAAAAATGTAATATGTCGCACAGAACTTGGCATCTCAAGTGATTTTGTCTTGGAAGTTCCTAAAAATTACATTTTTTTCTAATGAAAATGGATGATATTTTGCTCATTCCTGCATCAATTGACTCATTATAGTTGCCTTAATGACACTGTTCAAATGAATATCCTCAATCTATGTTTTTCAGTATTTATTTGAGTGTTTATTACCCCAGTGAAATTCATTTCACTGACCGTTACAAGGCATTTTGCAGTTTATTTTTGTTATGGTTTGTCTTTGAGTGTGTGTATCGCTTATACTTTTTTGTTTTGGATAGCCATTTCTGTGGCAATGTAACTGTCCTGTTGGCTTTCCGCTACTGATGTTTCCATTAGGGTCTAGTCATTTCATGTTTTGTTTCTTCCCCTTCGGTGTCTCTTATGGGAGCTGTGGGTTAATTGTATGGATTCCTGATCATTGCCTTCACTTCTATTTATCAAAATGAAAATTGTGAGAGAGAAAAAAAAAAACACCAAATAAGAATTTGTTTCCATTTTTATCTCTGACGTTTGGCTACTGAGTTAACTATGGCTTTCAATAGAGAGAATGTAGGTTTAGTATAGAGGCTCAGAGAATGTAGGTTTAGTATAGAGGCTGCTGGCTGAAAGAGAGAGATGCCTGTTCAGTATGGGTTACATATATTGTAAAATGCTTATGGGAGTGATTATGGCTGCTAAAGACAAGTGGCTCTTAAACAGAGGTGACCATGTGAGGAGGTTTGACTGTAAATATGTAGTGTCTTACCCCTCTAAAGAATGCAATGTAGAAACAGGAAGTGTAATTGTTGGCAAACTGGAACCCAAACAGCTTTATAATCAGAGCATCGTTGTACCGGGTCTCTGTTCTATGGTTCTCTGTAATGACAACATAAAGAATCATAAATATAACGATATCAGTCACTGTTTGAAACAGTGACAATATCATTTTCAATTTCACTGAAAAATCTCTATATTTCATAGAAAAGCATGTAAGAACAAGATGTGTTTGTGAAACACTGATGCCCCCGGACAGCGCCAATGTTAATGTTTTTAAAAATTTTGAAAAAAATAGGTCAAAGGTCAAGTTCAAGGTCACGAGATCAAAAATTATGGTACCACTGGAAAGGTCTTGTGATAAGGTATACACATGTGAAATATGAAAGCTCTATCTACTACCATTCAAAAGTTATGCCAAATGTTAAAGTTTTTGCAGACGGACAAACGGACAAACAGACAAACGGACAAACAGACGGACAGACCAAAAACTATATGCCCCCGAATCTCTTAGATTCCGGGGGCATAAAAATAGGAATACTGAGGGTAACTTGGGGATAATCATGAAAGATGATAATATTATCTGGGAATAGAAAGCTAAGGTGTCTCTGGTTTCAAATTAACGCAGTAAGGTAAGTTTGTTAATGCATCAAAGACACATGTGCAGTCAACTTTAACAGTTACTGTACCCACTAAAATGGGATTGGTTATCGGGCGATAGCCCTCTGACCTTGGCTACTTTAATATTGGAGTTTTCTTAATATAGCCAGTAGCCTCCGTGGTGTAGTGGTTACGCTACTCACCTTGTAAACCAGGGGTCGCAGGATCAATCCCGGGCTTCTCCAGACTTTCAGATGAGTCTTTAAACCGAGGTCCTGTCTCCGTATGACCTTAGCTGTTGGTGGGACGTAAAACTCACTCACTCCTTAATATAGCCATGAACTTGTTACATTTTCCATACCCCCAAGAATTCATAACGTTCACGCAGATTGGAGAAATCAAGTACAGGAAAATTCCTTTAAGACCATCTTTGTGGCTGTTCAAAAGTGGTCTTGAAGACCACTTTTGAACAGTTACAAAGCTGGTCTTTTTATAGAAGATACTGAGTGAAGAAAACACACAGAAAGAAGGACTGAAACCTTTTAAATATGCTACTTAAAGGAGAATTAGTCTTAACTTTAGGTAGTCTTAAGGGAGAAAGGAACACTGGGTAGATTTTCAGCCATTTTTCAAAGGAAGACAACTTTTGGAACTTCCTATTGACTTTTCTATAAGCCCTGTCCCACCAAAAAGGTGTCTACTCTTTAAGGAAAGAATTTGCTCCTCAGGAGCAAATTCTTTCCTTTAAGAGTTGACCCCTATTGACAAGGGAGACAAAAATACTTTTGCAGGAGTTACCTCCCCTGAAGGTGTATCCTTTCTCCTTAATAACAGCATTACACTGTAATATGCAGTGAAATTCGGCTATTAAGAATGGCTAAAATTATGACTAATTCTGAAGGTATCAGTCTTTCTGTCTTTAACCCTTTTTGTACCAAATGGAATCTTCCTCCTTTTACATAGCAGCAGTCCATTATAAAATTTAGGGGTGTCAGGTTGTGTTTTCTTGAAACTCTATTTGCTAACTGGCTGATCGTTTTGCAAACAGTGTAGGCCCTGATCAGAGGACGCATTCTGCAGTGTCTGATCTGGGCCTGCACTGTTTGCCAACTACCTTTTTGGGGGTTTCTGGTACAAAATGGGTTGAAATATCTTTCATAACTGTGATCTTACCCCATTCTGTCAGCTTTCTGGCCATAAAGTCATAAATCTGCAATAATAATATATACCATCATAGCACTGACAGGTCTATTGTCTCTGAGAATGGTCCTGAACCGGGACTTAGACCATTCGGTTAAAACCTTGATTTCCTGTACCATAAAAATCCTAACAAGAGGGCCAACTGGCCCTGTAGCGCTCACCTGTGTACCAGAAAATCACAAGTGATGTTTAGAATACCCATTGGGGCTTGAATAAATAGACTGAGCTGCATGGTGCTTCCACGCAGAGCTGGAACCAAACGCAGATGAGTACTGGTAAACAGCTTAGAGGTTCTAAGCCCTGTAAAAGTGGTGCAAGTTGAACCGTCTATGCATTTTTACCCCATTGGTTTCATAGGGCAACAGAGCTTAGGATGTGATTTCATCTCAATGTACGGTAAAGTCCCAAACATCTGGAAGCAAAGTCTCCAAAATGACCTACACAGTGTTGACGGGGATGTTAAACCTCAAATCAATAAAAAATCGGGGCCCTGTGGTTTCAGAAAAGAAGATTTTTGAACTTGGTCCATTAAATGTCTATTGGAGTTAAGGAGCCCTGGCGAATGGCCAATTCAGACTCCAGGGGCATGGTTGGCAGGATTTATGTAGGAGACCACTCGACATTGCTACGCGCTAAATATATGAGCTCTGGTCCTCATGATTTCGGAGAAGACGATTTTTGAAGTTTTTTCCAGTAAAAGTCTATAGGAGCTAATGAGCCCTGGGGCATGACAAACTTTGACCCAAAGAGGTCGCAAAGTCACCCAACCATGATATGTAGGTCAAGGTCAAACATAGATGCTTGCATAAAAGTTTCCATTCTTAAATGCAAGCTGGTACTAAATATCATTAATGAAGCTCTAATAATTCTTGAGAAATGAACTTAACCATTAGGGTGAACCTAGGTGCACGTGGTTGCAATATTTTACAAAGTCAGTGAACCATGAAATTTAGGTCAAGGTCAAATATGGATGCTTGGATTTAAGTTGCCATTCCCAGATTCAAGTTTGTACCAAATATCATTAACGAAGCTCTTATAGTTCTTGAGAAATAAACTTGACCATTAGGGTGAAGGCTAGGGTGGTCGCAATATTTTACAAAGTCAGTGAACCATGAAATGTAGGTCAAGGTCAAATATGGATGCTTGCAATTAAGTTAACATCCCCAGATACAAGTTTGACAATTGACCATTTGGGTGAACGCTAGGGTGGCCAGACGAATGAACGGATGAACGAACGGACGTTCCAACATGTCGGTTTAAGGGCTATTTCTTTTGTTATTTTCTTTTGTTTGGCTTAGTGGCTAACATCCTAAACCTTTATTTACAGAATAAATCTATTATTTACCAATAGTTTTCAATCATTTTCTATTGTTATCAATCTGGACACTAGCCCCTAAACCTGACATGTTCGCCCAGACAAACAAACAAACGGACGAAATACCGGATGCCTATATCGCTAATAGCAGGCGCGACAAAAACATTACTGGTGAGTATATGATTATAATACGGAAAACCTTAGGGGTCCACTCTAAGAATTTCTATCCCATATGGGCTGCGTCAAGCGATTTTGGTTCTTATCACCTATGCGAGCAGCGAAGGTTCCCCAGATACAAGTTTGACAATTGACCATTTGGGTGAACGCTAGGGTGGCTAGACGAATGAACGGATGAACGAACGAACGTTCCAACATGTCGGTTTAAGGGCTATTTTTTTTTGTTATTTTCTTTTGTTTGGCTTAGTGGCTAACATCGTAAACCTTTATTTACAGAATAAATCTATTATTTACCAATAGTTTTCAATCATTTTCTATTGTTATCAATCTGGACACTAGCCCCTAAACCTGACATGTTCGCCCAGACAAACAAACAAACGGACGAAAAACAGGATGCCTTTATCGCGCCATGCTAATAGCAGGCGCGACAAAAACATTACTGGTGAGTATATGATTATAATACGGAAAACCTTAGGGGTCCACTCCAAGAATTTCTATCCCATATGGGCTGCGTCAAGCGATTTTGGTTCTTATCGCCTATGCGAGCAGCGAAGGTTCGGGCGAGCCTGCGCATCCACGCAGTCTCGCCAGAACCTTCGCTGCTCACTCATACAAGCAGTGAATCAAGAGGAACCTTCAGACAGAAAGCCATATCCCTGGCCCCTCTGAATGGCTGGGCATGCGCAGTTAAAATTTGTCATGACAGAATGCTCGAAGACACAAATTCGCTTGGCGGGGCTCATCCCCATATCCTGATTGTGATTTAACCTCAGTGGCTCAAACTACCCCAGACTCAAACAAATTTTATGGTTCTAAAGGTGTACAGGCAACTGAAATTTGAGTATTGATTTTGGGTTTCTGATTATGGCTTTTGGTCCATTTTACAATGGCTTCAGTTACATGTATCTCAGTGACTATTTGCCTAATGTGATGATGAGCTAATTTTCAAACGATCACTTTTTTCTATCTACAGTAGAAGTTTGATGGTTCGTTTACTATGACTGAGTTGAACCCATCTTTTGAGACCCTTGGGAATACCTCTACATAAGAATTAGTATGGGATAATTAAGGAGATTTTCAACTTTTATCTTGCAAATGTATGCTGCATGTACTTATTCAAATTGCCTCAATTAGGGGATTCTAATGAGTTCATGCATCATAGATGTTTATTATAGAACATCAAAAATTAACCCTGTTATGCCTCTTGGTGGTCGCCCACAGTGGCGCGAACTACCCCTGTCTCGAACAGATTTTTGTTGTCCCAAAGGTGTTCAAGCCACTGAAGTTCGACTGTATCTAACTTCATATACTGAGTCGTTCACATTTGTCTGTTACCTCAGTTTGCTGGTGTGTGAATTCAGGTTTAACGTTGCTTTCAACAATTTTTCAGTCATATCACGACGGTGTTTGGTTGCGACAGGGAGCTCAATGCTCACTTTTATAGTGCTGCCTCACTGAAGTATCATGTCCCAGACACATTATATGATACCACACCCAGTCACATTATCCTGACACTGGGTCGACCAGTCCTAGCTCTACCCCGTAAATCTGAGTGCCAAGCGAGGAGCAGCTACTACCATTTTTAACGACTTTGGTATGTCGCGGCGAACCCGTGACCTCCCGTTCCCCGGAGCGGACACTCTACCAACTGAGCTATCGGGGCCGGTCAGTTTGCTGTTACAATGTGAATGGATTGACTTGACAAGTACTAATTTTGACCTTCTCTACAGATTAAATTTTGTAATTTTCTGCTTACTTTCTTGAACACTGACTCTCATCTGAAAAGGAGTCTACTTTAAAAGGAAAAAATTTGCTCCTTCAGGAGCAAATTCTTTCCTTTAAAAGTAGACTCCTTGAGGAGCAAATTCTTTGCTTTTAAAGTAGACTCCTTGAGGAGAAGTTCTTTCCTTTTAAAGTAGACTCCTTCAGGAGCAAATTCTTTCCTTTAAAAGTAGACTCCTTGAGGAGCAAATTCTTTCCTTTTAAAGTAGACTCCTTGAGGAGAAGTTCTTTCCTTTTAAAGTAGACTCCTTGAGAAGCAAATTCTTTCCTTTTAAAGTAGACTCCTTGAGGAGCAAATTCTTTCCTTTTAAAGTAGACTCCTTGAGGAGAAGTTCTTTCCTTTTAAAGTAGACTCCTTGAGGAGCAAATTCTTTACTTTAAAAGCAGACTCCTTGAGGAGAAGTTATTTCCTTTTAAAGTAGACTCCTTGAGGAGCAAATTCTTTCCTTTTAAAGTAAACTCCTTGAGGAGCAAATTCTTTCCTTTTAAAGTAGACTCCTTGAGGAGCAAATTCTTTCCTTTTAAAGTAGACTCCTTGAGGAGAAGTTCTTTCCTTTTAAAGCAGACTCCTTGAGGAGCAAACTCTTTCCTTTTAAAGAAGACTCCTTGAGGAGAAATTCTTTCTTTTAAAAGTAGACACCTTGAGAAGACTCCTTGAGGAGAAAGTTCTTTCCTTTCAAAGTAGACTCCTTGAGGAGCAAATTCTTTCCTTTTAAAGTAGACTCCTTGAGGAGAATCCTTGAGGAGTAAATTCTTTCCTTTAAAGTAGACTTCTTGAGGAGCAAAATCTTTCCTTTTAAAGTAGACTCCTTGAGGAGAATCCTTGAGGAGCAAATTCTTTGTGTTTAAAATAGACTCCTTCTGTGAAGCATAGCAAAACAAAATTGAAATACTAGGTGTGTGGTTTGGTCTGGTTTCAAGTTAAATGACTTGGTCAACACTAACAAGGTCATGTGCTGCTGGTCAGTTTAAATAACCCCACTTTTCTTGGGCAAGCTTATAAACCAGTGCACATTCTTTGATCAGAAACTGACAATTGTCCCTCTTGAATCAGATGAAGATGAATGATTTTGTTTGTTTGATTTGAGGTTTAATGTACCCGTCAACACTGTAAAGGTCATTTTGGAGACGTTGCTTCCAATTTTGTGGGACTTTTACCCGACAATGAGATGAAATGACATCTCAAGCCCTGTCGCCCAATGAAACCAATAGGGTTTATTAGCATGGACGGTCCGCCTCGCACCGCGGTTCCTGGACAGGCTTAGATCCTCTAAGCGGTTTACCAGTACTCATGTGCGGGCCGGATTCAGCTCTGCGTGGAAGCATCATGCAGCCCATATATTTCTTCAAGCCCCTATGGGCGGGGGCTTATGAAGATGAATGAAAGTTGTTTCTTGCACACTATATGAGAAAGTCCTGGATTTTACCCTTGAACCTTCTGAGAGACAGTCTGGCATCATTAGGCTTATGCTTCTTGATGCCACACATGGATCCTTAAGGACAGATTTTTTTTTTTGTTTGCTTATGGTAATATCTTGAGCAACTTTTCTTTTTTTTGGGGGGGGTGGGGGGAGAGCTGTAATTTTGTTCCTCTTATTACCCCAATATACAATTCCTCTTTCAGCCCAGGGATCATATTGAAAGAAGTTCTCCAGTTATTTCTTTCTTTCTCTCTCGGACAACAGATTTTCCTATCCAGCCGTCACACCTATGTAAGATTCTAATAATCCTCCAAAATGTTTCCATTCTCTCTTACAACAATAACTGTATGGTCTTACCTTGCCTAGTATAAGGATGGATATGGCATTGAGTAGTGAAGATACAATTGTTGTTATAAACATACACGTTGAGGCGTTCATGTTCGGACAGTAGTCCACTGTAGCTACCACCCGATATATGATAACAGCAACCACACTCACAAACACAAGACATACCTACAAAGATAAAGAATGATAACTATAGCTGATTTCAATGCATTTGTGATTTGTTTTGTTTGGATTTTAATGGCCCAGTCAACACTGTTATATCAAGCTGTTCAGTTTACCTTACCACACTTTTCCTGGGCTGGCTTATACAGCAGAACTTCGATGACGCCGGTGGCTCTTTTACCATGGATGAGGCGAACCCGCTCTTGAGCCCCTAAGGAAAACTCTACATAAGTGGGGGTAATTTAGGAGATTTTTGTCATTTATCTTGCTAATGTAGGCTGATGACAATGAGGCAATTCTAATGAGTACACACACCATACATTTTTATTACAGAACACAGAAAAGACGTCCCAAGTTAACCCTGTTATGCTTCCAGGCTGTAACCATCAGTGGCTCAAACTACCCTTGTCTCAAACAGATTTTCATTGTCCCAAGGGTGTGCGAGCCATTGAAGTTCGACTCAGCCACTGAAGTTCGACTCAATATTAACCAGTACAGTACACTGTACTGTCTTTGGATATAAACTGACAATGGTCTTGCTTAATCAAGCAGAATGGGAAGAATGACTGTTGAAAAGATTTCATGATCAATCTCCAAGAAAGAATGTTGACAAACAGGGGCCAGTTGTTAAACAATAACAACATTGTTAGTTAACATATCGTTAAAACTTTGATCATTTAATATTGCAAAAATGTTCATATTTTTGCTGGTAAAAATGTGAGCAAAAAGCTGCTCACATTTTTTCAGCAAAATAGCACATTATTAGGTATTGTACTTACTAAAACAGTTAACATTTTGACCCCTAGCAAGCTTGTTTACGTCTCCAAAATGACCTTTACAGTGTTGACCGGGACGTTAAACCTCAAATCAAACAGAATAACAAGATTGTTAAAGTAACGAGGCTTTAAACAACTGCCCCCAGAAAGGTATTGAGCCTCCTGAGTGAGTGTTAGAGTTTTACGTCCCACCAACAGCTAAGGTCATACGGAGACGGGGCCTCGGTTTAAAGACTCATCCGAAAGTCTGGAGAAGCCCGGGGTCGATCCTGCGATCCCTGGTTTACAGGGCGAGTAGCGTAACCACTACACCACGGAGGCTTCTTTGAGCCTCCTGATTATCAATTACTGAGCTTCCAAGGCCGTAATACACTTGAGAATCAAAAACAATGTCTCTCTGGACATAAAAAAAACTGCAACAGCATATTCTATGAATTACTGCTAGAGACCCAATATCATCAAGTAATTGGAAGACAATTGGGTTGTCTATACAAGTTTATAAGGAAACCAGGCCCAGAGGTTATAAAAAAATTTTCATGCTCAACTCAGCTGGGCATGAAATATGTGGTGCTCATAAAAATTAAAACACTAATCAGTGGAGCGTTTTTTTCTTTCTCAGATAGCAGAGAATATTATTTGTCCGGTTTACAAATTTTAAAATGCCAACAATTGGCATTTTAAAATTTGTGAGCAGGACAAATTTCATGCTCAAGTGAGTTAAGCATGAAAAACGTTTTATAACCTGGGGGCCAGGTGATAAAAGCAAATATAGCAATCTTAATCCCTGTCCTGCTGAATAAATTAATTCAGCCACAAGCATGTCTGAATTTCAACCAATCAGATTACTTGATGTAATCTGTACTTACAAATTAACAAACTGAATATCAAACAGTTGAGATCCTGATCAGATGGCTTCTTAAGTTCTTAAGAATCCATCTGATCTGGATCTACACCGTTTGTAAATGTGTGGATTGTTGCATTTATAGTAGGACAATGGTTAAAACAAAACCAAATAAAGAAGTACATTAAAACAGATAAATGTATATGAGAAGGTAAATTGTTGGTTTTACATCACCAGAAAACCATATTCCCATCCATGAAATCACCAATTTACCTTCCTAACCACATTACATTAGCTAGTCAATGTAATGAACACAATGGTAAACCAAACTTTATAACAAGAGGGCCCAATGGCCCTATAGCGCTCACCTGTGTACCAGAAAATCATTGGTGTAGGAGACCACTTGACATTGCTACATATTAAATATCAAAGCTCAGGCAAAGCGATGTCCATGCTTATAAACCCTATTGGTTTCATTGGACGACAGGGCTTGAGATGTAATTTAACCTCAATGTCGGGTAAAAGTCCCACAAAATTGGAAGAGGCATCTCCAAAATGAACTATACAGTGTTGACGGGGATGTAAAACCTCAAATCAAACAAAATCTGTGCCTTATGGTTTTGGGGAAAAAGATTTTTTGAAGTTTTTTTTCAAGTATAAGTCTATAGGAGCTAATGAGCCCTGGGGCTTGGCCAATTTTTGCCCAAAGGGCATGGTTGGCAGGATTTATGTAGGCGACCATTTTGTGTTGCTATATACTAAATATCTAATGTCTGTACTTCATGGTTTCAAAGAAGATGTTTGAAGCTTTTTTTCATTATAAGTTTGTTGGAGTTAAGGGGCCACAGGATTTGGCCAATTTGGACCCCAGGGGCATGATTGGCAGGATTCATGTAGGCAACCACTTGACATTGCTACAAGCTAAATCCCTAAGCTCTGGGACTTATGGTTTCAGAGAAGAAGATTTTTGAAGATTTTTTTTCCCCATTTTAAGATGTTGTTTTTTTTTTTTTGTGTGTGTGTGTGTGTGTGTGTGTGTGTGTGTGTGTGTGTGTGTGTGTGTGTGTGTGTGTGTGTGTGTGTGTGTGTGTGTGTGTGTGTGTGTGTGTGTGTGTGTGTGTGTGTGTTTTGTTGTTTTTTTTCATTATAAGGGCCCTGTGGTGCTTTCAGAGAAGAAGATTTTTGAAGTTTTTCCAATTGTAAGTCTTTGGAAGCTAAAGAGCCCTGGGGGTGGCCAATTTGGATCCCAGGGTCATAATTGACAGGATTTATGTAGGTGGCCACCTGACATTGCTACATACTAAAAATCTAAGCTCTGGGCCTTATGGTTTCATAGAATAAGATTTTTTAAGTTCTTTTCCATTATAAGTCTATTAGAGCTGATGAGCTCGGGCGTGGCAAATTTTGACCCCAGGGGCAGGGTTAGCAGGATTTATGTAGCTGGCTATTTTATGTTGCTAGATACTAAATATCTAAGTTCTGTGCTTCACAGTTTCTAAGAAGAAGATTTTTGAAGCTTTTTTCCATTATGAGTCTATGGGAACTAAGGGGCCCTGGGGCTTGGCCCATTTGGACCCCAGGGGCATGATTATC
Organism: Lucinisca nassula; assembly: GCA_963580285.1. Lineage (NCBI taxonomy): Eukaryota > Metazoa > Mollusca > Bivalvia > Lucinida > Lucinidae > Lucinisca > Lucinisca nassula. The sequence continues at coordinate 65,034,134 of OY757015.1, forward strand.
AGGAAATATGTAGATGACCACTTGCTTTTGCTACATGCTAATTATCTAAGCTCTGGGCCCTGTGGTTTCAGAGAAGAAGATTTTTGAAGCTTTTTTTCCATTATGAGTCTATGGGAGCTAATGGGGTCCCAGGGTGTGGCCCATTTGGACCCCAGGGGCATGATTGGCAGGATTTATGTAGGTGACCACTTGTCATTGCCACATGCTAAATATATAAGCTCTGGGCCCTGTGGTTTCAGAGAAGAAGAGTTTTGAAGCTTTCTTCCAATATGAGTCTATGGGAGCTAAGGGGCCCCAGGGCGTGGCCCATTTGGACCCCAGGGGCATGATTGGCAGGAGTAATGTAGGTGACTACTTGCCATTGCTACATGCTAAATATCTAAGCCTTGGGCCCTGTGGTTTCAGAGAAAAGATTTTTGTAGCTTTTTTTTCCATTATGAGTCTATAGGAGCTAAGGGGTCGTAGCCCGTTTGTAACCCAGGGGTATGATTGGCAGGAATAACGTAGGCAACCACTTGCCATTGCTACATGCTAAATATCTAAGCTCTGGGCCTTGTGGTTTCAGAGAAGAAGATATTTTAAGCTTTTTTCCATTATGAGTCTATGGGAGCAAAGGGGCCCCGGGGCGTGGCCCATTTAGAACCCAGGGGCATTATTGGCAGGAATTATGTAGGTGACCAATTGCCGTTGCTACATGATAAATATCTAAGCTCTGGGCCCTGTGGTTTCAGAGAAGATTTTTGAAGCTTTTTTTCCATTATGAGTCTATAGGAGCTAAGGGGCCAAGGGGCGTGGCCCGTTTGGACCCAAGGGGCATGATTGGCAGGAATTATGTAGACGACCACTTGCCATTGCTACATGTTAAATATCTAAGCTCTGGGCCCTGTGGTTTCAGAGAAGAAGATTTTTGAAGCTTTTTTCCAATATGAGTCTATGGGAGTAAAGGGGCCCCAGGTTGTGGCCCATTTGGACCCCAGGGGCATGATTGGTAGGAATTATGTAGGTGACCAATTGCCATTGCGACATGCTAAATATCTAAGCTCTGGGCCCTGTGGTTTCAGAGAAGAAGATTTTTGAAGCTTTTTTTTCCATCATGAGTCTATGGGAGCGAAGGGGCCTCAGGGTGTGGCCCGTTTGGACCCCAGGGGCATGATTGGCAGGAATTTTGTAGATGATCACTTGCCATTGCTACATGCTAAATATCTAAGCTCTTGGCCCTGTGGTTTCAGAGAAGAAGATTTTTGAAGCTTTTTTTTCCATTATGAGTCTATGGGAGCTAAGGGGCCCCGGGGTGTGGTCAATTTGGACCCCAGGGGCATGGTTGGCAGGAATTATGTAGTTGACCACTTGCCGATGCTATATGCTAAATACCTAAGCTCTGGATCCTGTGGTTTCAGAGAAGAAGATTTTTGAAGCTTTTTTTCCATTATGAGTCTATGGGAGCTAAGGGGCCCCAGGGTGTGGCCAATTTGGACCCCAGGGGCATGATTGGCAGGAATTATGTAGGTGACCACTGGCCGTTGCTACATGCTAAATATCTAAGCTCTTGGCCCTGTGGTTTCAGAGAAGAAGATTTTTGAAGCTTTTTGTTTCCATTATGAGTCTATAGGAGTTAAGGGGCCCCAGGATGTGGCCAATTTGGACCCCAGGGGCATGATTGGCAGGATTTATGTAGGTGACCACTTGACATTGTTACAAGCTAAATATCTAAGCTCTGGGCCCAGTAGTTTCAGAGAAGAAGATATTTTAATTTTTTCCCATTGTAAGTCTATGGGAGCTATTTGTTGCCATGGCAACCAAAATTCCAATCTGATCTGCCCAAAAACCTTATGCAGCCTTTCCCCCTACCTGATGATGCTTCTCATGAAATTTGATCAAGACTGCCCATGGGGTATTAGAGATATACTTATTTGAAATTGTTTACGGATGCACGCACGCACGGACGCAGGCACGAAGGACGACAGACAAAAAGTGATCACAAAAGCTCACCTTGTCACTACGTGACAGGTGAGCTAAAAAGAAGTTTGGGGCCAAAGGTATACATATTACTTCCTTTATTTCTGCTCTTCTACAATGGTTGTGGGTATTCATTAGGACCACCTCGATGAGGAGGCTCTAACAAGTATCTTCAACCTATGATTTTTCAGAAAGTTAAAAGTTTTTGAGACATTGGCCATTTTGTGGGAAGGTATCTGTCCTTTTGGCTTTCAGCTAGTGAAGTTTTCATTAGGCTTTAGTTATTTCATGTTCATGTTTCTTTCCTTTTGGTGTCTCTGATGGAAGGTATAGGTTAACTGTATCAAACCAGATCATTGCCTTCACTTCTGTTATGAAAGATGGCCCCCGCTCATAGGGGCTTAAAGAAATATATTGGCTGCATGATGCTTCCACGCAGAGCTGAATCCGGCCTGCACACTAGTACTGGTAAACCGCTTAGAGGATCTAAGCCTGTCCAGGAACCGCGGTGCGAGGTGGACCGTCCATGCTAATAAACCCTATTGGTGTCATTGGGCGACAGGGCTTGAGATGTCATTTCATCTCAATGTCCGGTAAAAGTCCCACAAAATTGGAAGCAACGTCTCCAAAATGACCTGTACAGTGTTGACGGGGACATTAAACCTCAAATCAAACAAACAAACAAACAAACTGTTATGAAAGAACATATTATGTCACAAAGGATGTGTTATCAAAATGTATGGTTTGTGAGTATTATACCTACCATGAACAGCAGTGAGAGGGTAGAAAGAAATAACTTCCATGCTTGTCTAGCAAACGGGTAGTACCATTCTTTTTCATTGGTCACTGGATCCTGGAAGAAGATATATATAATATATATACAGTACAAGAAAAACGCCAAAAGGCATTATGGACGGGTTTTTGAAAAAGGTAAACTGGGCCGCCCAGCCGCCCGGCCGCCCGCACGGACATCGCTATTCTAAAGAAACATTTGTGTGAAGTTCTATTAACATCCATCAATAAATATAGGCACTAGAGCGATGACAAAGTTTTTCTAAAAATAGCCACAGTGACCTTGACCTTGAAAGTTGAAATACCTCGAGATATTGTCATAAGGAACATTTGTGTGAAGTTATACTGAAATCGGTGAAGAAATGTAAGTGCTAGAGCCATGACAAAGTTTTTCTAAAAATAGCCACAGTGACCTTGACCTTGAAAGTCATACTCGCTCAAGGTATTGTCATAAGGAACATTTGTGTGAAGTTATATTGAAATCAGTGAAGAAATGTAGTCGCTAGAGCCATGACAAAGTTTTTCTAAAAATAGCCACAGTGACCTTGACCTTGAAAGTGGAAATCGCTAGAGATATTGTCATAAGGAACAATATATTGAAGTTATATTGAAATCAGTGAAGAAATATAGGCGCTAGAGTGATGACAAAATTTTTCTAAAAATAGCCACAGTGACCATGACCTTGAAAGTCGAAATCACACGAGATATTGTCATAAGGAATATTTGTGTGAAGTTATATTGAAATCAGTTAAGAAATGTAGGTGCTAGAGCGATGACAAAGTTTTTCTAAAAATAGCCACAGTGACCTTGACCTTGAGGTCATGACTTTGAAAGTCGAACTCGCTCGAGATATTGTCATAAGAAACATTTGTGTAAAGTAATATTGAAATCAGTGAAGAAATGTAGGTGCTGGAGCGATGACAAAGTTTTTCTAAAAATAGCCACAGTGACCTTGACCTTGAGGTAATGACCTTGAAAGTCGAACTCGCTCGAGATATTGTCATAAGAAACATTTGTGTGGATTATATTGAAATCAGTGAAGAAATGTAGGCACTAAAGCGATAACAAAGTTTTTCTAAAAATAGCCACAGTGACCTTGACCTTGTGGTCATGACCTTGAAAGTCGAACTCGCTACAGATTTTTTTATAAGGAACATTTGTGTGAAAATATATTGAAATTGGTGAAGAAATGTAGGCGCTAGAGCGATGACAAAGTTTTTCTAAAAATAGCCACAGTGACCTTGACCTTGAGGTCATGACCTTGAAAGTCTAACTCGCTCCCGATTTTTTTATAAAGAACATTTGTGTGAAGTTATAATGAAATTGGTGAAGAAATGTAGGCACTAGAGCGAAGACAAAGTTTTTCTAAAAATAGCCACAGTGACCTTGACCTTGAGGTCATGACCTTGAAAGTCAAACTCGCTCGAGATATTGTCATTAGAAACATTTGTGTGAAGTTATATTGAAATCAGTGGAGATATGTAGGTGCCAGAGCGATGACAAAGTTTTTCTAAAAATAGCCAGTGACCTTGACCTTGAGGTCATGACCTTGAAAGTCGAACTCGCTAGAGATCTTTTTATAAGAAACATTTGTGTGAAGTTATAATGAAATTGGTGAAGAAATGTAGGCACTAGAGCGATGACAAAGTTTTTCTAAAAATAGCCACAGTGACCTTGACCTTGAGGTCATGACCTTGAAAGTCGAACTCGCTCGAGATTTTTTTATAAAGAACATTTGTGTGAAGTTATGCTATATCCCCCCTCACAACTATGTTGTGCGAGGGGATAAAAATATTACAAATGTACTTCAAATCAATCATAAAATATATGCATCAAGGGCAGATAATCCAAAAAACAAAAATGCAAGAGTTGTCTTCCTTGTTCATGACACATCGTCTCAGTGTGATGAATGCACCTGTGAAGTTTCATGAATATATTCCATACGGTTTAGGAGTTATGGCCCGGACACGGTTTACTATATGGTACTAAGTCAAGGGCAGATAATTCAAAAACCAAAAATGCAAGAGTTGTCTTCCTTGTTCATGACACATCGTCTCGGTGTGATGAATGCACCTGTGAAGTTTCATGAATATATTCCACACGGTTTAAGAGTTATGGCCCGGACACGACATACCATTTGACTATATATGGACGTAAGTCAAGGGCAGATAATTCAAACACTAAACAAGCAGGAGTTGTCTTCCTTGTTCATGACACATCGTATCAGTGTGATGAATGCACCTATGAAGTTTCATTAATATATTCCATACGGTTTAGGAGTTATGGCCCGGACATGGTTTACTATATGGTACTAAGTCAAGGGCAGATAATTCAAAAACCAAAAAAGCAAGAGTTGTCTTCCTTGTTCATGACACATCGTCTCAGTGAGATGAATGCAACTGTGAAGTTTCATGAATATATTCCATACGGTTTAGGAGTTATGGCCGGGACACTATGTCACCGGACGAACGAACGAACGAACGGACGGACGGACAGGGGTAAAACTTAATGCCCTTCCGGTATTCTCCGAATATGCGGGGACATAAAAAGAAAGAAAAAAAAAAAAAAAAAAAGGGCAGATAATCCAAAAAACAAAAATGCAAGAGTTGTCTTCCTTGTTCATGACACATCGTCTCAGTGTGATGAATGCACCTGTGAAGTTTCATGAATATATTCCATACGGTTTAGGAGTTATGGCCCGGACACGGTACTAAGTCAAGGGCAGATAATTCAAAAACCAAAAATGCAAGAGTTGTCTTCCTTGTTCATGACACATCGTCTCGGTGTGATGAATGCACCTGTGAAGTTTCATGAATATATTCCATACGGTTTAGGAGTTATGGCCCGGACACGACATACCATTTGACTATATATGGACGTAAGTCATGGGCAGATAATTCAAAAACTAAACAAGCAGGAGTTGTCTTCCTTGTTCATGACACATCGTATCAGTGTGATGAATGCACCTATGAAGTTTCATTAATATATTCCATACGGTTTAGGAGTTATGGCCCGGACATGGTTTACTATATGGTACTAAGTCAAGGGCAGATAATTCAAAAACCAAAAAAGCAAGAGTTGTCTTCCTTGTTCATGACACATCGTCTCAGTGAGATGAATGCAACTGTGAAGTTTCATGAATATATTCCATACGGTTTAGGAGTTATGGCCGGGACATGATGTCACCGGACGAACGAACAAACGAACGGACGGACAGGGGTAAAACTTAATGCCCTTCCGGTATTCTCCGAATATGCGGGGGCATAAAAAGAAAGAAAAAAAAAAAAAAAAAAAAATGTCTCCACCGGGGTTTGAACTCACGCCCCTCAGATTCACAGTCAACAATAGGATTCGTAGTCCAGCACTCTATCCACTACACTGGCATTTGAAAAAAGGTTAACCAAAAGGTAAACTTGAAAAACACAAGTTTGAAAAATGACAATTTCCACCAAAATTTTAGTCTTTTGCGCCATTTATGGATAATACATGAAAGCGGTACCTCCACTTATGCATCAATCCTGATATTAAAACAATCTGCTACAGAATAGATGAAAAATATCACTTTGAAAAAAAGGTTAACCAAAAGGTAAACCTAGGACGACGCCCGCCCGTCCAACCGCCCGCCCGCCCAGACATTGCTATTCTAAAGGACGGATTTTTTTTAAAAAACCTGTCCAATTAAAGACTAAATCTGTTTTTAAAAGCTTACTGAGAAGGTCCCAGTTATTCTTTCTTTGTGTTTTCTACACCCAACATCTCCAAGTAAGAGATCACCTTTGGGACTGTTCAAAAGTGGTCTTAAAGACCACTTTTGAACAGTTCCAAAGGTGGTCTTAATATAGGAATTTTACAAATTGTAACAAATATGTTCTATTTGGAAACAAGGAATACACCGTAGAACTGAAAAGTATGAAGTGTAAAAAATATTTTGGCCAGACTACCTAGTTTCGCCAATTAGGCCTCATCAGTAACCCTCAAATATTTTCAAAACTCAACAATGGAATCAATGATCCCAAAGGACAGGGAAATATAAACTACACTATGATGAAGGGCAGGGAGACTTTTTATGGCTGCCACATATTCCCTTAACATCAGCTATGGTGTGTAGAATTTAATCTTATATAAATTATTTTCTTAAATTATAAACCTACTATTCTTGTTTTTGTTCCATAGAACTCTGGTCTGTCCGGTTCAGTCTCCTCGAACTGTTCCACGTCCCACTGGTAGGCTAGCTCAGACTGTTTTCTCTTCCAAACCTCCAGAAATAGAGTCCCTGAAAAAGTGAACATAATGGTGCACTCAACTTAAAACTGGTTTCAGGTAATTCAGAGTTCCGAAAACACGCCTATACAAATACATTGTAAATTTTACCAGCAAAAAATGAAAAGTTTCAGATGAAAAACTGTGATATTTTTTCTTATTTCTGCTCAAAAACATAGATTATGGGTACTCATTAGGATCCACAACCTATGTTTGTAATATAAATAAGAAAAATATCACAATTTTTTTTTTCAGAAAAGTAGCCATTTAGTGAAAAAAAGCAGTGTTGTATGGGTGTCTTATCATAAAGTACATTCTCAATGCATTTTAGAGGAAATCCCTATACATGTAGTTAACAATTTGAATGCAATGCTGTTCATACTTCAATGAATACATTCAATGGGATCATACAATGTCACATGATTATAAAGTTACATCAAAATAAACTAGGGTTCTCCTCAATTTGATTGGATGGTGACAATGTTATGATGTCAATCATGCTGTTCCACTTTTACTACCTATTTCAATATTCATTAGACTTTAGAGTGGACATGATACTCAACCAGTTTCAAAGCTGTTGCTGTATCCTTTGAACTTTAGATGATGATGTCACAAACTGACAAGGAAAGGGAAGTATTAGACAAGTTGTGACACAACTAGTGTGCAAGGTATCCAATCAGATACAATTTCCACTTTCAGTAATTTACTCTATCACAGTCAGCCACCTGTGACAAGTCTAGAGTACAAAGAGTTTGGTGGAAGTTTGATGTAATTTTTTGGCGCACTGACCTCTGAAATTACATCAGAATGTACCCTCTGATCTGCTACATTTGACTGAAAGTCTAATGGATATTGAAATCGGTAGTAATGGGAAAACTGTGTGAAATTATTTCCTTGTTTTCAGTTTTTCAAAACTCCACAATGGAATCAATGATCCCAAAAGGACAAGAAAATCAAGATTTTTTCATCAAATGATGGATGGGGTATAATGCAAATATAAGAAATAAATGTAATTTATTTTAGATTCAATGAAGTATGAATAAAAGGCCAAGTGTCCCCCCGGTGTTTGAAATGTCAGTATGTGGTGAATATATGTGATAAACCATGTTTTGGGATTTTAAAACACTTTCAACAAACTATTTTTTTTTACTTTTACGTAAGATATAAGGAACAAATTACAGAAAAAAGTGATCTCTGAGACTGTAAATGATGATTATTTAAGATGAATGAGGAGTTGCAGAAATAACAATGTCTGTTGGCAACATTCATGGGAACAATAACTGAAAGGTTTCATCAAAATTCATTGACAACTGCAAGAAGAGTTGCAGGGCCAATATTTCATTTGGAAAAAAAGAGAGATAAGTTTGGTAAAAATCAGTACAGCATGACCAAAATCAAATATCATCATCTTCATGTCATTTCAGAAAACTTGCTAATCACACAAGGGTGTTACAATATGCAAGCAAAAACATAGATTGTATAGAAAAATGACCATAAATGGTCATTTTTCTACATAATCTATACCTTTTTTTGGGACCCATGTTTAAATAATGCTATATCCAAAACCATGTTACATCTAACCATGTAATAACGAGGTTTATGTGTACTTTGCAGATGTTTTCTTCTAGAAACCCGCATATGATTACACTCCTTAGTGTTATGCTATTCTGGTAGTTTTCACAAGTGTCCACATGTCTGATACAGCAATTTTTTCTGACCAGTCAGACCACCTGAAACTTACCCCAGATGCTCAAGAATAAGGCAAAGATTGGCGTGATAGCATTGTCAAATGACTCTTTTATATTGCCAAGTAAGTCTGTAAGTGTTGAACTGAAAAATAAACAAGAGGCCCATGGGCCACTATGCTCACCAGAGCTCAGGTGGGCACTGCCAAATTGCAGCCATGTATTTTAACATGATATCATTTTAATCTGCCAAATGAACCCCCATATCCAAATGAGCATCCATGTGGACTCAGTATATGAAACATTAGGCCTTTTATGAAGTAGAGGGGGTGGGGCATGGACCCAATGGAGCCCTGGTTGGTATCACTAAATGTGTCTTATCACAAAGAACAAGAATATATATGGTTTAGCAGTGGGGATCTGCATGGCTGGAGGTTGGAGCATGCCCTGTCGTTCCCAGGAAAGCCCAAGATTGTTATCCCTAAATGTGTCTCATCATAAGGACCAAGTATATATATGGTTTAGGGGTGGGAATCTGAACGGTTTCCAAGATATCCTTTCATGAAGTGGAAAGGAGAGGACTGGCCCCTGCGGACACACCTACAGTAGGTGTGCTAATAATAAGGAACAAGAACATATATGAATATGGGGTGGGGATTTAATGGTTTCTGAAATATATGGCCTTTTATGAAGTGGAAGGGCGGGGCACATTGCCTCAGCACAAAGAGACCCCCAAGTTGGTGTGACTGAATGAGTCTTATCATAAGGAACAAGAATATATATGGTTTAGGGGTGGGGATCTGAACTATTTCTGAGATATGTGGCTTTTAATGAAGTCAAGCGGTGGAGCAAGGCCCGGGCATGCCCCGGGGACTCACAAGCTGGTGTCAATGAATGTGCCTTATCATAAGGAAGATGAATATATATGGTTTAGGGGTGGGGCTCTGAACAGTTTCTGAGATATAAGGCCTTTTGTGAAGTGCAGGGGTGGGGCAAGGCCCAGGGAGACCCCCAGGTTGGTGTCAATGAAAGTGTCTTATCATAAGGTACAAGAATATATATGGTTTAGGGGTGGGGATCTGTAAGGTTTCCGAGATATTGTGATATTATGAAATGGAGGGGGTGGGGCATGGCCCGAGCACATCCCTGGGGACTCCCAGGTTGGTGTCACTGAATGTGTCTCATCATAATATACAAGAACATATATGGTTTAGGGGTGGGGATCTGAACAGTTTCTGAGATATATGGCCTTTTGTGAAGTGAAGGGGTGGGGCATGGCTCCGGCGCACCCCGGAAGACCCCCAATTTGGGGTCAATGAATGCGTCTTATCATAAGGAGCAAGAATATATATGGTTTAGGGGTGGGGATCTGTAAGGTTTCCGAGATATTGGGCCTTTTATGAAATGGAGGGGTGGGACATGGCCCCGGCGCATCCCGGGGGACCCCCAGTTTGATGTCACTGAATGCGTCTTATCATAAGGAACAAGAGTATATAGGGTTAAGGGGTGGGGATCTGAATGGCTTCCGAGATATTGGGCCTTTTATGAAGTGGAGGGGGTGGGGCATGGCCTCGGCACATCCCGGAGGACCTCCAGGTTGGTGTCACTGAATCCGTCTTATCAATAGGAACAAGAATATATATGGTTTAGGGGTGGGGATCTGTAAGGTTTCTGAGATATAAGTCATTTTATGAAGTACTGGGGGCGGGGCATGGCCCCGGCACAACCTACTGGACCCCCAGGTTGACATAACAGCATATGGCTGAGAGAAGTTTACTAAAGGAACATTTCTATGAAAGTTTTGTCAAAATATCTGCAAAGGCTTTGTAGTTAATGCCATTTTTCAATTTTCCCCATTATAAGTCTATGGAAAATCTAAGTTGCCATAGCAACCAAACTAAAGAGCCGAATTTCATAAAAAACACAAAACCTGTAAAGACAAATATGGTGAATATTTCCATAAACTTTCAGCCTCATAGAGCATACGGTTTCTGAGGAGATGATTTTTTAAGTATTTTTTTTTCTATTTTTTCATTTTGGTTTCCATGGCAACCAATACAAATGAGCAGTAGGCCTAAAATCATATGGCAGATAGTAGATTGCCTAAGGAATATTTCTATGAAAGTTTTGTCAAAATATCTGCAGTCGCTTGGCAGTAAATGCCATTTTTCAATTTTCCCCATTATAAGTCTATGGGAGCTCTAAGTTGCTATAGCAACCAAACTAATGGGCCAATTTTCATAAAAAACACAAACTTTCAATCCCCCAGCCCAAGGATGCTACAGATAAAATTTGGGCTGAATCGGTCCAGTGGCTTCAGAGAAGAAGATGTTTGAAAGTGTTGACGTCAGACGACGACGACAACGACAACGACGACAACGACGACGACGACGACGCCGGACAACTGCCTATCCTATAAGCTCCCCCGGAGCCTTCGGCTCTGGTGAGCTAAAAAGATAAATGTACATGTACCATGATGGAAAAAGATAGTCTGACAGAAATGTCTTTGACAAGAGAGCAAAGATGGCCCTTGATCACTATTCTGATCTCAAGATGTGTTATAACATATGTAAGTGTCACCTATGCTTCATTCCTGTGAAGCTTGAATAAATTGGCCCAGTGGTGTAGGAAGAGATCATTTTTAACTCTAGTTGCCATCTTGGACCCATTTGAGCTATTTTGATAGAGACTTATCCAGGCAAATGTTCTGTGAAGTTTCAATGAAATAGGATTAAGTGTACAGGAGCAGTAGTCTGTTATTTTTTATTTATTTATTTATTTATTGTTTTACTTTTCTAGCTCTGGCAGCCACCAGCTTGTTCATTCAAACACAACTGTTTTACCTATTTTGGTAGTGGGTCACCCAGGCAATAATCCTGTGAAGTTTAAAAGAAATTGATAAATGAGTGTATATAGTAGCAGTATTTGAATTTTTTTAATAATATCTTTAGCTCTGGTGGCCATCTGAATCATTTTTGGTATTTTGGTAGAAGGCCATCTGGGCAACATTCCTGTAAGTTTGAATGAAATTGGCTCAAAGGCATTGAAAGACTAAATATACCAAGAAGATAATCGAAGTGAGGAATTGCATCATTTATGATGACGCTAAGCTATTTTCTGCAAAATAAAGGCCGTTCTGCAAATAAGTTCCTTAAAGGCAATAGATACACCTGGCAGAAACTTCAACCATTTTTCAAAGAAAGACAACTTTTGGGACTTCCTATCAGCTTTTCTATAAATTCTATCTCACAGAAAAATGGGTCTACTCTTAAATGAAAGAATTTGCTCCTGAGGAGCAAATTCTTTCCTTTAAGAGTTGACCCTATTCACATGGGAGACAAAAATACTTTTGCAGGTGTTGCCTCCCCTGAAGGTGTATTCATTCCTCTTAAATTCATGGTGTCTACTTTTGAAGTAAGGCCCCATCCCATTGGGTCTTGAAGAAACAGATGGACTGCATGATGCTTCCACGCAGAGCTGAAACCTACCGCACATGAGTACTGGTCAACTGCTTACAGAATCTAAGCCTGCCCGGGTAAAGTGGTGCAAGTCGGACCGTCCATGCTTATAAACCCTATTGATTTCATTGGGTGACAGGGCTTGAGATGTCATTTCATCTCAATCACGGGTAAAAGTCCCACAAAATTGGAAATAATGTCTCCAAAATGACCTATACAGTGTTGATTTGGATGTTAAAGATGGATTCAAACAAACAAACAAACAAACTTACTTTGAAGTATCGCCTGTTCCTGCTGTACTGGTACCATCTACAGTCTTCTGTATACTGCAACACAATATAAAATATGATTCAAACCATGAAAAGCATAATCAGTGAAGTTCAAGCTGCAAAATAGAAGCCTCGGTGGTGTAGTGGTTATGCTACCCATCATGTGTAAAACAGGGGTCGCAGGATCGATCCTGGACTTCTCCATACTTTTGGATAAGTGTTTAAACCAAGGTCCCATCTCAGTATGACCTTAGCGTTAGTGAGATGTTAAACTCAAACACTCAATCATATTTTTCGTATACAGGAGTACAGTGTGGACACAGATCAGATTGCTCCTTGCAGCTAAAGGAGTAGTTGAACTTGGTCCACACTGCAACAACTAAAGCTGTCAGTGAAACTGACTAGGGCCCCGGCAGCGCTATCAGAGGAGTAGGAAAATGTTGATGTTAAAAAAGACGTTTTTTTTTTTCCTTTCACCTCTAAGTATGACCTTGACCTTTGAGGTACGGACCTGGGTCTTGCGCGTGACACACTGTCACATTATGGTTAATATTTCTGCTAAGTAATATTTAAATCCATCCAGGTATAAGAAAGTTATAGATTGGACCCAATGAAAAAGACGCTTTTTTGACCTTTTATCTCTAAGTATGACCTTGACCTTTGAGGTACGGCTGTGGGTCTTGCGTGTGACACTTCTTCACATTATGGTTAACATTTCTGCCAAGTAATATTTAAATCCATCCAGGAATAATAACAAAGTTATTAATTGGACACAGGAAAGACCCTTTTTTGACCTTTAACCTCTAAGTATGACCTTGACCTTTGAGGTACGGACCTGAGTCTTGCGCGCAACACTCCATCACATTATGGTTAACATTTCTGCCAAGTAATATTTAAATCCATCCAGGAATAAGAAAGTTATGGAGGATAAAAAAATTTGTGGACGGACAGACGGACAGACGGACAGACAGACAGACAGACAGACGGACGGACAGAATGATGCCAAGTAATATTTAAATCCATCCAGGAATAATAAAAAGTTATGGAGGATAAAAAAATTTGAGGACGGACAGACGGACGGACAGACAGACAGACAGACGGACGGACAGAGTGATTACTATAGGGCACCCACACTTTCAGTGCGGGGCCCTAATAATTACCTTAAAAGTAATCGGTAGACAGCGAAGCAGATTCTTGTGATTGACATTTTAAGGGTTAATAGGAAATCTGTTTGCGGTGTACCAATTATATTTTATTATTAAAGACACTAATAATGTTGTTTAATAATATTATACAGTCAAACTTCAATGACTCGAACACCTTTGGGACCATGAAAATCTGTTCGAGACAGGGGTAGTTCGAGCCACTGAGGGTTACCGCCATGAAGCATAACCTTAATTTTGAGACATCTTTTTGGTGTTCTATAACAAAAATGTATGCTGTGTGTACTCATTAGAATCGCCTCATAGAGGCGATTCTAATGAGTACCCACAGCATACATTTACAAGAGGATAGGAGAAATTTTCCTTATTTACACTCCCATTTTCTTATGTGGAGAAATGCCCTCTTGGCTCAAGAACAGGTTTGACTCAGCCATGGTAAACGAGCCATCGGTGTTCGAGCCATCAACGTTTTACTGTATACTGCAATAAAAAAAGGAAATCACAACTTTTCATCTGTTTGATGAAAAATCCCTCCCACCCCACACACACACTCCCTCCCCCCAAAAAGACTGCAGACAATGTCATCACATTAACAAGTCTGTGAAATGTACATGCCTCTAAACCCCACTACATATAGAGACAAGTGGGGTTTATGGGGGTACACATTATTTTCTTTATTACTGCTCCAAGACATAGGTTGTGGGTACTCGTTAGAACCACCTCAATGAGGCGGTTCTAACGAGCACCCTCAACCTATGTTTTGAGTAAAAATAAGAAAAATATCATAAATTTTCATCAGGAAAGTAATCATTTCAGAGATATGAAAGAATGCACTAAGTGACATGGATTTGTTATCACAATGTGGCAGGCTTAACAACATCTAATGCCATTGCACACACTCAAAGCATTGAGTGACTTAAGAGAGTCAAACTATCTGGTGTCACCGCACTACACAGCATTCAGCAACAGCACAATTGTTCCATAAAAGTTTCTATTACATAGATGATATTTGATTTTGCAGTGTAAGGTCTACTTTTATTTCACCGAATGAACACCGAAAGAAGTACAGTCGAACCTGTGCTTACGGTCACCTCCGAATAACGGTCCCCTTATTACAACGGTCATTTTCAACCCCTCCCATTGAAATTCCCTAATAAATTAACTGGGAATAGCGGTCCACTGTGCACTACGGCCAACGGTCAAGTTATTCAGTCCGAAACTGAGTTGCTGTTCTTGAATAAAGGTCTATAATTGATTCCATCACGCTCATGATTTTAGCTTTGAGGTAATTATCGCCATTGATTGGCATATAATTGGCCTGCTTGATTGGTATTGTTGTCCTTAATCCTGGCGATCTGGTCAAACATGTTACGGTTTGTGAGTGAGTGAGTTGAATTGAATAAATTCATTGCATTCTGTTTTACACAAGAACTGTAGATAGTTTATTTGAAAAGTGAAGAAAAATTGACTAAACATTTTTTTTTTAACTTGGCGGACAGTCCTTAATACGGTAAAACTAGCCCAGTAAGTAAATTACAATAATTGCGGCACTGTCAATTCAGAGACAAACCATCTGTGTATTTAATACGGTTCAAGTATGACACTATTGTTAATCCCTGTCATATAATTGCCACCCTGCGGTGCGTGTCGATAAGGTGTGAAAATATGGTCAAGTCATGTCGCTAATTTGCGTTTATACTCCAGTCATAAAATTTAATCCACAATCAATGTGAAAATGATTTAATCCTCCTCAGACAATTGGCTACTTCTCATGAATGGTCTCATGAATGGTTAAATAGTAGATGCTCGGCGGGAAAAGTCGAACGCTGTTGTTGGTTATTGACACGGAGGGATAAATCTGGAGCTGTACAGCGCTGTTTTCTATCCACCCCTATTCACAACCGTTTACCTATCGAGAAAATATTTTTTACCGGTTCCAAACATTTTTTATGAAAGATTTAATCACGTGTGGGGTTGCTGGCGTCGGATGACGTCATTTACCGATCGCGTGCAGAAAAAGGTAGCGGTGTTTTGTGGGCGGCAATTAATATCAATTCAAAAATCACCGATCGGCTTTTTCCGTATGTCTGGTCTTCGCCGGACATTGGCGGGAAGAAAAGCCTGCAGTCCATGAACTCGGCTTTAAGAGTGGGGTGATTTTTGGGGCTCATTTTGGAGGGAAAAATCCTCGTCTTATAGTCAAACTTCTATGGTACTGTATTAATTGTGCAACAAATAAACATGTAAATTAAAATGGAAAACAATATGCTTCTTCATCCAGTGACAGCTTGCAATTTCATCAATAAATGTAAAAAAAATTTGACACTGTCGGCCTGATGGTAATTGTCAAACCTCTGAATAAAGGTCACCTGTGAATAAAGGCCAAATTTTTCCTGTCCCACAGATGACCTTTGTTCACAGGTTTGACTGTATTTTCACGAGTGGTGATTTCGCGTCAATTTAGAGGTGTTCAGCATGTTAACTGGGTATAATATTGGGTGTAAACTTAGAGTTTCCATCTGGAAAACAGCTTGGAATGTCACTTTTTCCAATGGTTCACTTGAAGTTTGTATTTAAGTAATGTCCGCAGTTGCTAAGCTTGACTTGCATCCTGTGCATTATTACATTGCATAGGTGCCAAAAGTAACATCATCAACATTGGAATAACGTGAAAACGTGTGTGACATAATTTCTATGATAATTTCTGTCACATATTCATAATGTTTAGCTAATTGACTTTCACAAACAGAATATATGTTATTTTACAATCAAAAATCAAATTCACAAAGAGTAATAATAGAAAAATAGCAGAGACGCCAAGTTCTGCAACGGAAGATCAGGTGGTTTTTTTCCGGGTACTCCGGTTTTCGCCCACCTCTGATTAACGATCAGCTCGATATGAGTGAAATAATCTTGAAAGGGCCGTAAAACAAAAAAAAAAAAACAAATATATATATGGTTTAGAGGTGGGGATCTGTATAGTTCCTGAGATATAAGGACTTTAAAGCTGTGAATGGCTTGGGGTTGGTGTGACTGAATGTGTCTAATCATAAGAAACAAGAATATATATGATTGTGGGGTGGGGATCTTCATGGTGTCTAGATATATGGCCTTTTAAGAAGTGGAGAGGCTGGCCATGGTATCAGCACATTGCCCCAGCACAAAAAGACCCCAAGTTGGTGTGACTGAATGAGTCTTATCATAAGGAACACAAATATAAATGCATTAGGGGTGGGGATCTGAAAGGTTTCTCTGATACATGGCATTTTATGAAGTGGAGGAGGTGGGGCATGACCTCCGCACATCCCAGGGGACCCCCAGTCTGGTGTCACTGAATGCATCTTATCATAAGGAACAAGAATATATATGGTTTAGGGGTGGGGCTGTGAAAGGTTTCTAAGATAATGGGCCTTTTACAAAGTGGAGGGGGTGAGGCATGGCCTCTGCACATTCCAGGGGACCCCTAGGTTGGTGTCACTGAATGCGTCTTATCATAAGGAACAAAGTATATATGGGTTAGGGGTGGGGATCTAAATTGCTTCTAAGATATATGGCCTTTTATGAAATGGAAAGGGGGTTGGGCATGGCCCCAGCGTGTCCCGTGAGACCCCTGTTGGTATCACTGAATGTGTCTTATCATGAGGAACAAGAATATATATGGTTTAGGGGTGGGGATCTGAAAGGTTTCTAAGATCATTTTACGGAGTTGAGGGGGTGGGGCATGGCCCCAGCACATCCCTGGGGACCTCTAGGTTGGTGTCAATGAATGTGTCTTATCATAAGAAACAAGACTATATTTGGTTTAGGGGTGGGGATTTGAATGATTTCTGAGATTTATGGCATCTGATGAAGTGGAGTGGGTGGGGCATGGCCCAGGCACACCCTGGGCGACCCCTAGGTTGGCATAAAAGCATAAAAGCATATTGCTGAAAGAAGTTTAGTCAAGGAATATTTCTATAAAAGTTTTGTCAAAATATCTGCAAAGGTTTGGCAGTAAATGCCATTTTTCTATTTTCCCCATTGTAAGTCTATGGAAACTCTAAGTTGCCACAGCAACCAAACTTATGAGCCCATTTTCATTAAAGACACAAACTTTCAATCCCCCAGCACAAGGATGCTACAGATTAAAATTTGGGCTGAATCAGCCAATAGGCTTCAGAGATGTCGTCTGAAAATGTTGATGCAGGACTACGATGACAATGCAGACGACGACAACGGACAACTGCCTATCCAATAAGCTTCCCCTTTGCCTTAATCTCTGGCGAGCTAAAAAGGCTACATTTTCCAATTATCACATACATTATTCGACGCCCTTTATGAGGCTAGTATAACTGCTGACTGTAGAATAAATTTATATTTTATAATAAACCCATTTTGTACTGGAAACCCCCAAACGGGTAATGGGTAAACAGTGCAGGCCCAGAACAGACATCACAGAACACAGTGTCTGATCAAAGTCTACACTGTTTGCAAAATATTCAGCCAATTTCCAAATAGTTTTTGAAGAAAACGCAACTTGAAACTCCTTAATTATGAAATGGACTTTGTTTGTTTGATTTGAGGTTTAACGTCCGTGTCAACACTGTAAAGGTCACATGCTATATATATGGTAGAGACTACCTTTGGTACAAAAAGGGTAAACTCTTATCATGCTACCGCCCCCGCCCATAGGGGCTTGAAGAAATGTATGGGCTGCATGATGCTTCCACCCAGAGCTGAATCCGGCACGCACACTAGTACTGGTAAACCGCTTAGAGGATCTAAGCCTGTCCAGGAACCGCGTTGCGAGGCAGACCGCCCATGCTAATAAACCCTATTGGTTTCATTGGGCGACAGGGCTTGAGATGTCATTTCATCTCAATGTCGGGTAAAAGTCCCACAAAATTGGAAGCAACGTCTCCAAAATGACCTTTACAGTGTTGACGGGGACGTTAAACCACAAATCAAACAACATGCTAATTATATAAGCTCTGGGCCCTGTGGTTTCAGAGAAGAAGATTTTTGAAGCTTTTTCCATTATAAACCTCAAATAAAAACAAACTTATCATGCTGTTCACGACAACCTCTATCTTTGGAAACAGTGTACAGTACATCCAGATCAGATGGCTTCTGATGAAGACATCTGATCAGGATATACACTGTTTGACATTCAGTTTATGAATTTGTAGGAATAAATTACATCAAACAATCTGATTGGTTCAAAGTCGGAAATGGGTGTGGCTAAACTGAATATTCAGCAAGAGAAGGGTTAAGTCTTTGAAAACATGTTTAGGTTAAAACAGAATGACAGGAGCAGTACATGTGTATGGAATTATTCCAAAAGACCATTCAAACAACAAAAGCCTGAGAAAGTAAACAATCTAGCTGAAATTTCTCAAAATTTATTTAAGCATAGCAAAAATATTCACTTCCAGTCCAGTTTGGTTGTTTTTCTGTGTAGAAAGGGATGTATATTATTGTTAGCAGTTGTTAATTAAAACCTGAAAGGTAGATCTGGTCTATAATGGTCACTAAACATATTAATAGGCCAGAAAATGCTACATATTTTGATTACAGCATGCATTTGTATGACCCCCTTCTTAGGTTAGTACGGTAATGATCTTAAGAAATCGATCGAAGCAAACAGTGCAGACCATCGTCAGACTGAAGGAGCAGTCTGATCAGGGTCTACACTGTAGCAATCCTTCTGCACCTTTTAGACTCCTTGTAGGATCGTGAAACAGATTTGTTCTCATTTTAGGAGAATTACAGCAAGACCTCAAGGTGTCCCAATTTTTTAGGTTTTTTACTGTATAACTGCTGACTTGCAGAATAAATTTATATTTTAATAATAAGTGATTATCACTAATACCTTAGAATCAATCCATACAAGAACACAGCAAAACCAAACAACATGGGTAGCCATAGTGTAGAGATCAACGTCCCCGACCAAGCAAAATAGAAACCAATCTTTTCTCCAAAATAATTCCGGATTTTCCACAGTGGCTGAAACTTGAAGAACCTAGTCCACGCAAGCTGTAAGTCAAATCGTGGATCTTTAGCTAGCACCTCGGGAGTTCTAGGAAGAGCTTCACGTGTCTTCTTGTCATCGTCGGGATTATACGAGGATTCATCATGCAGGATAAACTTGTTTGTGTACACTTTCTCGAGCATCATATAGTCAAGACCTGGACACAACAAACTACATTAAACCATTATCCTGCTGAATACATTAATTCAGCCACACCCATTTTTGCTGACTATCAACCGATCAAATAATTATAATAATAGTAATCAATCTTATTTATTGAGGGTAACACATTTACTTAACTATTACTAATCTTCCAGGTGGCCGATATTTTTCCTGGGTAGAAACCAGTACTATGCAATGTGGATAAAGTCTCTTGCTCAAGGAAACCACACTTGGCACTTGCAGGAATCGAACTGGCTACCTCTAGATCTTAAATCCATGGCTTTACCACTGCACCACAGTTCTGGCCCCCGCCCAACATCACTTAAAGAAATAGATGGGCTGCATGATGCTTCCACGCAGAGCTGAAGAAGCCATCTGATCAGGATCTTCATTGTTTGCCATCCAGTTTATGGATTTGTTGCAATAATTTGCATCAAGTAATCCGATTGGCTGAAAATCAGTAGTGGGTGTGACATATTTAAATATTCAGCAGGACAAGGGTTAAACCCTAAATAAAATCAACAAACAAACACTGCATCACAGTGCTTGATTACTTGATACTACCCATTTCAACATCCACTAGACTTTCAGTTAAATGTAGCAGATAAAAGAGATACATTCTGACTTAATTTCAGTGGTCAGTGCACCAGAAATATACATCAAACACTCACCACTATCTTTGTACTGCAGAATTACCACAAGGGCAGTTCTGATGATTGACGTGTGATGCAGTATCTCTTATTGGACATAACTGCTTATGACTGAAAGTGCAATGTATCTGATTGGGTACCTGTACATGTGTTACTTCATAACTGGTCTAATACTAGGTTTGTGATGTCATAATCTGACTTTTTGCGATCAAAGGATGTTTTTTTTTTGTTTGATTTGAGGTTTAACCTCCCCATCAACACTGTAAAGGTCATTTTGGAGATGTTGCTTCCAATTTTGTGGGACTTCAACCCGACATTGAGATGAATTGACATCTCAAGCCCTGCCGCCCATTGAAACCAATAGGGTTTATAAGCATGGATGGGCAGACTCGCACTGCTTTGCCTCATGCAGCCCATCTATTTCTTCAAGTCCGGATGGGCGGAGGCTGCTATCAAAGGATGTAGCAACACTATTGAAATTGGTTGGGGGTTAGACAGTTATGACTATCATGCCCACTCCCATGTACAAGGAAAATGTATAAGAATGCAGTCTATATAATATTATGTGTGTGTTTTATAACGTATTCATTCAATTCACAAACTGCTTCTTCAGAAGCCAATTCTGACCTCGGTGTACACTGTATATGCAAAGGTAGGAGTTGTCATGTTCAGCCTTATTATCCCCACACTTTTCGAAGAAAAGGTGGGGATATTGTAATGGTCCGTCCGTCCGTCTTACCGGATAACTGCTCCTAGACAGTTATAGATAGAAACTTGAAACTTTGGGAACTGATAGATCTTTGGACTAGGGAGTGCATGACACTTTCAGAATTTTGATCACACCCCTAGGGGTGGGCCCAGGGGGTGGGACCCGCGGGGGTTCAAAAATAAAAATTTCCAGAACATGGCCGTGTAACATATAAAAGCGAACGGCATGATGAGTAGAAACATTACAACCAAAATTTGAACCCTGGGGTCAAGTTTGAGGTCACCAGAGGTCAAATACTGATTTTGACCCCATTTACCTCCATACATTACTGTTACCGGATAACTCCTCCTAGACCGTTATAGATAGAAACTTGAAACTTTGGGAACTGATACATCTTTGATCTGGGGAGTGCATGACACTTTCAGAATTTTGATCACACCCCTAGAGGTGGGACCAGCGGGTGCAGCCCACGGGGAAGCGTGGGGATATGCGATGGCGTGCCATCGAGTGCGCAATTCTAGTTTTTCTTATTTCTGCTCTAGAATATAGATAATGGGTATTCGTTTGAACCGCCTTATCGAGACCACCTTTTGGACTGTTCAAAAATCGTCTTTAAGACCATCATTTTTTAACAGTCCCAAAGGTGGTCTCTGTCTGACTAGAGGACACTGTATGCAGAAAACACAAAGAAAGAATAACCGAAACTTTCTAAATAAGCTTTATAAAGCAGAATTAGTCTAAATTTTTTGTGGTCTTAATAGCGGACTTTTACTGTTTATCACAATTTTTCATGTTATACGGTAATTCTCCTATAATTTCGAACAAAATTAAATAATTATTTTTGCCGCTGTTCGAATTTTTAGAAATTCGAGCTGGCAAAAAAGTCCACTGTTCCAAAATTTTAAAGTTCTGACCTATCACGTTCTTCGCTTGCTGCTCTTTTAATACCCCAGAGACCATAGAAGCTTGTACTAACCGCAAATGCTCTGATTAGGCTGCGCAGGCTGATCTGAGTTTTCAACTGTCACAGCCTCATTTACACATTTCCATGGATTTGAGCCGGCGCAGAGCAAAGAAAACTTCTACTACATAAGTATCAGATCAGCCTGTGCATCAAGCCAATGTGGCTTGATCTTCGTTTGCTGCTAGTTGACTGGTACATATGTCACAGAAGACTCATACGAACAGTTAAAGCTCTGATCAGACTGTGCGGATGCGCAGGCTGATCCGAGTGTTCACTGGTCTCGCGTCTTAGTTTCCAAATTTTCATTTTTCAAGCCAAAACTGAGATACATTGCAATGAGACAGATATGCATTAAATTTGACCAAGTTTCATCAATTTGTTCATGGGATACAGTGCAGACAAGACAAAATTGACAGTACTTAGGTCATAAGGTCAAGATTACCAAAATCTAATCAATTCTTTGGTCAACAGCAGCAATATAGTGTACCAAGTTTGACAAAAATTAATCAATTTGTTCTTAAGGTAGGGTGCAGGCAAGCCATTTGTGGCCCCAAATTGACAGTTTTTGAGAGTCTGTACACTTGAATATGAGATCAAGGCCATCAAAACTTTACAACTGTTTTCTCCCATCCCAGTGATGTAACCATGCAAGTTTGGTCAGTCACCATTCATAGGATAAGGAGATACAGTGCTTCAAACAGGCTACATCAATGCCTACGCCATCACCAATGCAAATCGGATCAGTACTAAATGTTCCCCACCCCTTGGGGGACACAATATCTTTCGCAGTGTTGCTAGATGTTATAAGACCACAATCTTATTATATCACTGTTCATTATAACATGAGTTTGATATAACACAGTTTCAAAATGGATCAAAAAATGTATATATTATATAGAAAAATGCCAATAATCTGTACATTTTTTGTTTGGATATAACACAGCCGTTAACTAACATGATTTCAGTTTTGGAACCCATTAATAGTGTTATAAAGAGGTTGTGGTGTGCATGTTAAACATCAAAAATATGTAATTAAGTCAGATTTTGTTTCTGACTTACCAACTATCTGCATGTCACATACCCAACTTTCTGCATGTCATTTTCCAACTTTCTCCATATCACTTACCTCTTTCTATATGTCACTTACCAACTTTCTGCATGTCACATACCCAACTTTCTGCATGTCATTTTCCAACTTTCTCCAAATCACTTACCTCTTTCTTTATGTCACTTACCAACCTTCTGCATGTCACATACCAACTTTCTGCATGTCATTTTCCAACTTTCTCCATATCACTTACATCTTTCTACATGTCACTTACCAACCTTCTGCATGTCGCATACCAACTTTCTGCATGTTACTTTCCAACTTTCTCCATATCACATACCTCTTTCTATGTCACTTATCAACCTTCTACATGTCACTTTCCAACTTTCTCTGTATCACTTACCTCTTTCTATATGTTACTTACCAACTTTACCAACTTTGTACACATCATTTACCAACTTCCTGCATGTCACCTACCAACATTTTGCAAGACACCTGCATGTCACCTACCAACATTTTGCAAGACACTTACCAACTTTCTGCATATCACTTAAAACAACTATCTGCATCTGACCATGTTTGATTTGTTTGATTTGAGGTTTAACGTCCCCGTCAACACTGTAAAGGTAATTTTGGAGACGGTGCTTCCAATGTTGTGGGACTTTAACCCAACATTGAGATGAAATGACATCTCAAGCTCTGTCGCCCAATGAAACCAATAGGGTTTATAAGCATGGAAGGTCCACCTCGCACCGCGGTTCATGGACAGGCTCAGATCCTCTAAGCGGTTTACCAGTACTAGTGTGCGGATTCAGCTCTGCGTGGAAACATCATGCAGCCCATACATTTCTTCAAGCCCCTATGGGCGATGGCGAGTGCATCTGACCAACTTTCTGCATGTCACTTACCAACATTTTGCAAGACACTTACCAAATTTCTGCATGTCACTTACCAACTATCTGCATCTTACCAACTTTCTGCATGTCACTTTCCAACTATCTGCATCTTACCAACTTTCTGCACAACACTTACCAACTTAAATTTGTGCCTGTCCCTTACCAACTAGCTGCATCTTACCAACTTTCTGCATGACATTTACCAACTTAAATTTGTGTATGTCACTTTCTTACTTACCAACTTTCTGCATGTCCCCTAGTTCTTCATCCCCCTCACGTCTCAAACAACCAAAACAGTTGACCAAAGATTTGCCTGAAACACAACATTGAGTTTCGTTGAATTAACATACATGTACCTGATTCATTGATAAAGGCATGAACACCACTAACAACCTACATCACAGTATGTCATCGATTTTGATTTTTTTCACTGTTCAGTTCCAACTAGTGATCATAATTTATTTATTACCCTAGAAGTGGACTATGACATTATGAGCCCTGTACAAAATATGACAAGTGCAATAAATAGAGGATATTTGTCTTTTTCCGTTAAGATCTAATTTTATTTCACCGAATGAACACCAAAACCAGTATTTTCACAAATGGCCTTGCCACAAGTGAAAATACCAGTTTGGGTGTTCGTGAGTGAAATAAAATTTGATCTTACACAAAAAAAATAAAATTTTCTGTTTCTTACATGCTTCAAAATGGCAATATTTAGTTTTACTAATCGCGTCACTCACCCTCAGAGAAAACTAACTTTGTTCCTGGTCGTTTTGCGTCAATTTAGTGGTGTCCAACGTATTTACTGGGTATAATATTGGGTGTAAACTGATAGTTTGCACCTTCAAAATAGCTGTTGATGGCATTTCTACGAATGGTTACTGAAATAATTGAGCAATTAGTTTCCCAAAGAAGGTGCGGACAGATCTAACGTCGCAGGACAAAATATGTGATGTCAGCGTTGAAAATGACGTAATTAACGTCCTCTTGACGTGTGAACGTGGTTAGCGTCATTGATTTTCAATCATCTGACAATGGAAAAACTGACCATCGAATTAGATTTCGATAAAGAAGTAGTCCCAAACAGAGAAAAATAAAATTGATATCAGTCACTGTTTGAAACAGAGACAATAATGATTTTCGATTTCACTGAGAAGTCTCTATATTTCATTGAAAAGCATGTAAGAAAAGGCTCTACCAAAGTCATCATTATGTTAGGGCTATCAATTTCAGTCAGAATATTAATGATATTTTCAAGATATCACTGGACTGAATTCATAGATAATTGCTTGCGTAGAGGAAACAGTATATTTGATGCTCCACTTACATATTTTAACCCTTTTTGTACCAAATGAAATCTTCCTCTATATATATGGCAGGAGTCCATTTCGAAATTTAGGGGTGACAGGTTGTGTTATCTTTAAAATTTATTTGGAAAATAGCTGAACTTTTTACACATAATGTAGATCCTGATCAGACGCCGCTTTCAGCCGTGTCTGATCTTGGCCTGCACTGTTTGCCAGGGTACGCGTTTTGAGGTTTCTGAAACAAATGGGTTAAATGTGCTTCACAATTTAAAACAGTTCCATATAAATGTAGAAAATAACAGTGCTGGATGAATCATAAACAGTGTTCAACAGACTGTATGTAATTATGATGTAGGTTTTTGCCCTTGATCAATATCATGTTACGAGGTCTGTCATTTGACAGTGCTAACAGGTCATCTAAGCTTTTTTGAAAAGCTCAACTTGTATATTACTAATAGCCTAAAGAAAATAATACGAAAATGAGGCTGAAGAAAATAATACGAAAATGAGGCTGAAGAAACTAATACGAAAATATTTCTTATTGACTTAAAAATTGAATACAAATGAACTAAAGACATCAGTTGTTTTCAAATTTTGTTTTCACTCACACACTGATGATGGGCATTGCTTCCTTTCATATATTTGTTAACCCTTATCTGGCTGAATATTCATTTAAGCCGCACCCATTTCTGTCTATCAACCAATCAAATTACTTGATGTAATTTATTGCTCCAAATTCATAAACTGAATGCCAAACAGTGTAGATCCTGATCAGATGGCTTCTTCAGAAGCCATCTGATCTGAATCTACATTGGTTCCAAATATAGGGGTTGTCGTGAACAGCTTGATAAGAGTTTAAATGTAATTTTTTGAGAAAAACTCGTATTATTTCTGCTTCAAGCATAGATTGTGGGTGCTTCTTAGAACAGCCTCCATGAGGCAGTTCTAACGAGTACCCACAGTCAGTGTTTTAAAGTATAGTAGACAGTGGTTGCTTGTTACAAGAATGAGGTGGACCAGTACCCACAGACTCTATGTTTTTGAGCAAGTATAATGAGAAATATGATTACCCCTGTAAACCCAACTTTTCTCTATATAAAGTGGGTCTTACATATATACAGGGGTCTTCTCTATATACAGGGATCTTCATCTCATGGACTTGTTAGAGTGATGATCACCTGTAAAAAACCTGAAGCAGCCACTTATCACCGAAGCTTATCCCCAATAGGCCCCCGTCCATCGGAGCTTGAAGAAATGGATGGGCTGCATAATGTTTCCACACAGAGCTTAAACGGACTGCACACAAGTACTGGTAAACCGCTTAAAGGATCTAAGTCTGCCCAGGCAAAGTGAAGCAAATGGTCCGTCCATGCTTATAAACGCTATTGGTTTCACTGGACGACAGGGCTTGAGATGTCATTTCATCTCAATGTCAGGTAAAAGTCCCACAAAAGTGGAAGTAACGTCTCCAAAATGACCTATACTGTGTTGACAGGGATGTTAAACCTCAAATCAAACAAACAACTGAACATTTCTCAATATTTCTAACTTAAAAAAAAAAAAAATACAAAAAATGTAAGTCAGAAAATCTCAAGAAGAAGATTTTTAAAAACTCTTTTATATTAGGTTCTAAAAACTGGCTGTTGTGGTGCAATGAGTACCTATTTAAGCATTGGGGTGCAGAAATGTAAGAAATAAGACTCAGTAAGAAACAATGACAGATTTTTTCAGTATAGTTGATCAATATAGAAAACTGAATGAATAAACAGACAAAAAGAACTGTTATAAGAACACGCCTATATAAATACATTGTAACCTTTATCGCCGAAAATATGAAAAATTAAAGATGAAAAATTGTGATATTTTTCTTATTTCTGCTCAAAATATAGATTGTTGGTGGCCGTTAGAACCGCCTCATCAAGGCAGTTCTAATGAGTACCAACAATCTATATTTTAGAGCAGAAATAAGAAAAAAAAGTTTTACTATATAAAGGTGGGGTTCAAGGGGGTCAAAGTTATAATATAGGCATGTTTTCGTGATGTATAGTAAAACTTCAATGGATCAAACACCAATGGCTTGCAAACCATGGCTGATTTGAACTGGTTTTAATGACAGACTACACCTTATGGCAGTAGTCATCTTAAGCCTTATCTTGCTGTTCACGACAACCCCTATCTTTGCAAACAGTGCAGATCCAGATAAGATGGCTTCTGAAGAAGCCATCTGATCAGAATCTACATTGTTTGGCATTTAGTTTATGAATTCGTAGCAATAAATTACATCAAGAAATTTGATTGGTTGATAGACAGAAATGGGTGTGGCTTAAATGAATATTCAGCAAGATAAGGGTTAAAGGACATTTTCTGCACTAATACTTGATGGATTTTCATACTCTTTATATTTATTTCTAACTCTGGTCGCATTACGAAAACACGCGTATACAAATACATTGTAACCTTTATCGCCGAAAAAATTAAAATTTTAAGATGAAAAATTGTGACATTTTTCTTATTTCTGCTCAAAATGTAGATTGTGGAAACTCATTAGAACCACCTCGATGAGGCGCTTCTAACGAGTGCCCACAATCTCTATTTTAGAGCAGAAATAAGAAAAATAAGGTTTACCCCTGTAAACCCCAGTTTTACTATATAAAAGTGGGGTTCAACGGGGTCAAAATTATATAGGTGTGTTTTCGTGATGTATAGTAAAACTTCAATGGATCAAACACCAATGGCTTGCAAACCATGGCTGATTTGAACAGTTTTTAAGGAAAGACTACACCATATGACAGTAGTCATCTTTAAGCCTTATCTTGCTGTTCATGATAACCCCTATCTTTGCAAACAGTGCAAATCCAGATCAGATGGCTTCTGAAGAAGCCATCTGATCCGAATCTACACTGTTTGGCATTTAGTTTATCAATTTATAGCAATAAATTACATCAAGTAATTTGATTGGGTGATAGACAGAAATGGGTGTGGCTTAAATGAATATTCAGCAAGATAAGGGTTAAAGGACATTTCCTGCACTATTACTTGGTGGCTTTTCATACAATTTATATTTATTTCTAACCCTGTTTGCCTATATAGCCTATAACCGGCCCCGATAGCTCAGTTGGTAGAGTGTCTGCACCGGGGAACGGGAGGTCATGTGTTCGATCCCCGGCCGCGACATATCAAAGTGGTTAAGAATGGTACTAGCTGCTCCTTGCTTGGCACACAGATTTATGAGGTAGAGCTAGAACTGGTCGACCCAGTGTCAGGATAATGTGACTGGGTCGGGTATCATGTAATGTGTCTGGGACATGATACTTCAGTGAGGCAGCACTATAAAAGTGAGCACTGAGCTCCCTGCCGCAACCAGACACCATCGTGATATGACTGAAAAATTGCTGAAAGCAATGTTAAACCAGAATTCACACAGACACTAAATAGCCTATAGTAAAATCTAGTGATATAACTGAGTGATAAGTCACATGGCGGAAGAGCGTAGCATGTGATGGCCCGCCTTTTTATCCCATTTCATGACATCATTCATTGTTACCTTGACGTGAGATGGTGTAACTGCCTTTTCTTGTATCAAATATGTTATGAAAGCATTTAAACACATGTGATACAGTCAGTTATATTGGCAGGATTTCTTTAAACAATGACGGAAGCCAGGGAAAATCTGAAGGAATCAATAGCATTTTCGTCGACTTTTAGGGTAAAAATAGATGAGCACTAGTGTTGTGATTTACTAAGTGATATATCCTTGTTTGTCGGTCAGTTGTCAGAAGACAAATCACTCATGCTATGCGCTAGTGATTTGATCTACATTAAAACTGATCTCCAAACAGTTAAATATCACTCAAATTTCTTAAGTCAAATTAAAGGTAAGCCATTTAAGTTTCTATCAGGTTTATTTGATGTTTATTTGAGTCAATATTTTTGTCGCAATTGAAAATCAAATTTAAGCAACAGTTTACTTTTATGACTTCATTTTTTATCAACCAGCTCAAAAGGTCACTTTTTTCTCTGAAAACCATCAGCAAGATACGCCCTTTAAAACTACGTCAGGGATTGCCTTTAAAAATTCTGAAAAGGAAGTTATTTGTTTTCTGAACCAACTTAATTGGACACATTGAAAAAGCTTCACTTCGACAGGAATGAAACAAGAATCTAAAAATAGACATCAGATATGGCAAATCCCCCATCCAAAAGCCAATATGGCCTTCGAAAGATAGTTCACAAATATAAAGTGCACCAAAGTTAACCCTTGTCCTGCTGAATATTTTAATCTGTTACACCCACTACTGATTATCAACCAATCAGATTACTTGATACAAATTATTGCAACAAATTCACAATCTGAATGGCAAACAATGTAGATCCTGATCAGATGGCTACTTCAGAAGCCATCTGATCTGGATCTACATTGTTTGAAAGGTAAGGCATATCCGGGCTCAGCAGGACAAGGGTTAAAATACACTAGTAAGCCCACAGTATATTGCTGCAAAATCTGCAGGATTTGGTATATGTAATGTTTATTGAGACTATCTTAACCTACTAAGGATTCACTGTTTGCAAAATGTTCAGCCAATTTCCAAATAGATTTTGAAGACAAGATGATGATGATTGAAGATTTCCAATGCACAAAGTACTGGTATACTTGAGTTGTGGTTCTTGCACATGAAATGTCTTTTCAAAACCTTACATACAATTATAGCAAGTACCAGCAGTATATCTCTCAAAGGGTAATGGAGTTATGGCCATCACAAGATTATATTGTCAGGGGAGACAACTCGAAAACCAGGGTACTCAGAATTCTGGTTCTTGCACATGACACACCTGCTTAACCTCATGTACATCTGAACCAAGTACCAGCAATATGTCTAAAAGGGTACTGGAGATATGGTGATCACAAGGTGGTCATATGGTTACATTGGAAGGGCAGATAACTCAAATACCACAGCACCTAGACTTATGGTTCTTGCGCATGACATGCCTTCTTTACCTTGTATACAATTGAGCCAAGTTCCATCAATATATCTTAAAGGTTATTTGAGTTATGGCCATCACAAGGTTATAGTGTCAGGGGAGATAACTAAAAAGCCAAGGTCCCCCGAAGTTATAATTCTTGTACATGGCATGCCTGCTTAACATCACATACATCTGTACCAAGTACCATCATTATGTCTCAAAGAGTATTGAAGACATGGTGATCGCAAGGTGGCCTTACTGCTATACTGGAAGGGGAGACAACTTTAATTCCTTAGCACCCAGAGTTATGGTTCTTAGGCATGACACACAGCCTCAACTATGTATACAATTGTGCCATCAATATATCTCAAAGGGTATTGGAGTTATGGCCACCACAAGATTGTCAGGGGAAATAACTAAAAAATCTGGGCACCCAGGTTGTGGTTCTTGCACGACATGCCAGCATAACCTAATATGTACAACTGTACCAAGTACCATCAATATGTCTTAAAGAATATTGGAGATGTGACCATCACAAGGTAGTGATTCTATTTTATTGGAAGGGGAGATAACTCAAAATACATGGCGCCCAGAGTTGTGGTTCTTGCACATGACAAGCCATCTCAGCCTTGCAAACAACCGTTCCAGGTACTATCAATATATATCTCAAAGGGTATTGGAGATATGGCCATCCCAAGGTAGTCACTCTATTTTATTTAAAGGGGAGATAACTAAAAAAACATGATATGAAGAGTAGTGGTTCTTGCACATGACACACCCTCTCAGCTCTGTGAACAATTGTGCTAGCCAGGTACATAAAAATTCTACTTGCTTACAACCTAAAATTAAGCGAGGATAACATTTTGCTAGTACAAGATGTCACAATTATTAGTTTTAGAGATCTAGTATACAAGTACGTACATTAAAATTCCTATATTAAGACAACTCTTTAAGACCATTTTTGCCATTAGTGGTCTTACTTTCGAGTGCACTGGATGTAAAAAATGTACCTTAAACCTTCTAATAATGCTTTTAAAAGCATAATTTGTCTTAATTTTTGGTGGTTGTAATAGTATAGTTATTTGACAACACAGTTCAACCACACATGCAACAAAGGTCCTCATCATAGCTCCAAATGAAAAGGAGGAATAAAGACAAGTAAACAATATTTTTTCTTATTTTGTTTTGGTAGACACATATCTTGAAGGTACTCCTGCTCCTATATACGAGAGGAGATTCCAATTAGTACAGAATGGATTAAACCATACCCTGCTGAACACGACAACCCCTACCATTGCAAACAGTGTCAATCCAGATCAGATGGCTTCTGATCAGGTTATGTACACTGTGTGTTGATCCAGATCAGATGAAGAAGCCATCTGATCAGGATCTATACTGTTCATCACCTGAACAAGTCCGTGAAATGAACATCCCCTACACCTCACTTTACTGGGGTTTACAGTTGTGCACATTATTTTTCTTATTTCTACTCCAAGACATAAGTTGTGGGTACTCTTTAGAACCGCCTCAATTAGGCAGTTCTAATGAGCACCTACAACCTATGTTGGCAGTACAGAATGATAAGAAATAAAAATATCATGGATTATTATCAGAAAAGTAGCCATTTTGGAGATTTGAAGAAATGCACATTGCTGCACAGTTTTGATATTTTAAAGTATCATGCAGTTTGAGAATTGAATAAAATACAGTCTTTCAAGTAATTTGATTGGTCTTTGATGGTGAAGATGGGTGTGGCTAAATTAATTTATTCAGCAGGATAAGGGTTAACCAGCTAATACAGCACTAGCATTTAGAGATTCAAAAGCAAAACAAAATTGCATAGAAAACATTTAACAGTTGAAGGACAAATGATCTCCAGTCATAGATGAAATGGACAATTTCTTCTTCAAAGTGTTTTGCCATGACATTTAGCCCCATAACCCTTTTAGTACCGGAAACCCCCAAAACAGGTAGTTGGCAAACAGTGCAGACCCAGATCAGACACTGCAGAATGCCGCATCTGATCATGGCCTTCACTGTTTGCAAAATGTTCAGCCAATTTCCAAACAGATTTTGACGACAAGATGACCTGACACCCCTTAAATTTGAAATGGGACTCCTTCCATATTATAAGGAGGAACATTCCATTTGGTACAAAAACGGTTGAGCATCAATCAAGACTAAAGGACATGTTCAAAAAATTTATATATTTTCAAGTATTTTTTTCGCATTTGATTCGCATGATATGTCAAGCCTGTTTCCAACAACAATCTATACTTCTTTTCAGAATAAAAGCGCTGCAAGCACTGCATCAAGCCCTGCCACTTGCTCTTACATCAAGCAAGTGCCATTACACTGTCAAAAAGGAATTCAAAGTGAATTACCTGAATAAAGTTGACATGAATATATGACTGAAGACTATTTTCAATGATCAATGGGCCATACCTCTTAAAGTAAGTAAACTTGTCTTCTGCAGATACCCTCATGCATGGTGTTTCACATTTGTGTTAAGTTTACTGGAAATATCACAAAATAGGTTTCTGTTTGTTTACAGGGTAAGAACAAGTGTAACACAGAAACTGTGATTTTCAATGTTCAAAGAGCCATAACTCAAAAATTAGTTATGCCAGACTTATGGTTCTTGTGTTCTTCATGTCATCTTATATTGCTTATTCAGTTTTACAAGGCTTCCAGAAAATCTCTGGAACCATTTTCAAGTTATTGAAATGGCACAAGTGCATGACTAGGATCACTGTTTACACTGTTCAAAGGATTTTATTTCCAAAAACAGATAATAGAGTTATGGTTGTTGTGTTCTGCATGTCATATCATCGTGATGTACATTTGCATTAATTTTCAAGAAAATATCTCAAACAATAATTTTTAAGTTATATTTCAGACACTGCAAAAATGTTACAGAAATCACTTGTTCCAAATGTTCAAAGGGCCATAACTCCAGAAGTGGATTAGCCAGAGCTACAGTTCTTGTGTTCTGCACCTCGTCTCATAATGATTTACATTTGTGGGAGGTTTTGTCAAAAAATCTGAAATGGTTTCCAACTCAAAAAAAACCAGTAAAATTGTATGAAAATTACTACCAGCTAGGGTAATAATCAATGTTTTAAGAATTGGAAGTTGGCAATGCATGCTGTTCAGGTCAATTGTTTATCAGTCAACCCAAAGTTACTAATATTCCAAAAGCTTCCCACTTATTTTTGTCAACATGACTGTCCCTGACCAAGTACAAAATCCAGGAAAAGGTTATTTATCACCATATTATTTTTGTCCCTGTGACATCAGACTGCTCTGTATGTAAAGAGGGTTATCAGTAAATTATTGACCAGGCTCACAGGCTGAGACACTGACAAGCAGATAATGCGGAACACATTAATTTTGTTTAAAAAAAAACTTTTGCTTAAGGGGAATGGGAACACCATTTTTCAGTGGGACAGGGCTTATAGCAAAGCAAACAGGAAGTTCCGAAATTTGCCTCCCTTTGAAAAATGGCGATAAAACCTGTTAGGTGTTCCCTTCTCCTTAATATATGAGAATTTAAGGATTAAAAAAACAGCCTCAGTTTCCATTCCTAGCTACACTAGTAAAAAATTGCCCCACAAATACTCAATGCTTTGAAGCGCAATCGGAGACCACTTGACCCACACGCAGAGTGCAAGATAATATTTGGGGCCCACTTGTTCAAAACTGACAAATTTATTAGTTAACATGTAAACTTCAACCAATCAGTGTCACAACAAACCCCATAATCACCAGGTTAACAAGTCCAAGTAATGAGCAACCCTCTAAACCCAGCATTTTATACAGAAAAGCTGGATTTAAAAAGTACAATCCAACCTGTATTAAGCAACCACCTATGGGATATTCAAAAAGTGCTTGCTTAAGACACAGGTGCTTGCTTAACACAGGTGATTTTTGATGCATTTTCCTTTTCTGCGAACTGAATGCCTGCTTGCTTAAGACAGGTTGCTTGCTTAATAGAGGTGGCTATTAAGACAGGTTTTACTGTATTCAACATTCTCCTTATTTTTGCTCGAAGCTATATATTGTGGGTACTCATTACAACCACCTCAATGAGGTGGTTCTAACGAGCACCCAAATCCATCACGAAAACACGTCTATATAATTCTGACCCCCTTGAACTCCACTTATATATAGAAAATCTAGGGTTTACAGAGGTAAAGCGTCTTTTCTTATTTCAGCCCTAAAAATTTAATATAGATTGTTGGTACTCCTTAGAACCGCCTCATCAAGGCAGTTCTTACGAGTACCCACAAGCTATATTTTGAGCAGAAATTAGAAAAATATCACAATTTTTCATCTTAAAGTTTTAGTTTTTTCGGCAGTAAAGTTTACAATGTATTTGTATAGGCGTGTTTTTGTAATGCTATGCTTTGCCAAGAAATAAGAAATATATATAAAAAAAGATTCAACTGAAAAATGGTACTTCAAGAAAAATATCAGCTCACAGGGGTGTTATCTAAATGTGCTAGAACAGAATATTTTCACCACTAAACAAGCTTGGTAAGTTTAAGATGCTTTAAACAAATGGGCCCACAAAAACAAAACTGCTTCAAGCATACTCTGTCTCACTAGAAGACGATTCAACTCAGCTGTAACAAAATACAAATGAAAAAATATAAATGCCTTCAACCTACACAACTGAATTGTAGCATTTGAAATAGGCTTTAAATACAGTTCGAAGTGCAAAGGACCACAGGAAGTCCTTCGAATTATCGGTAATTCAAATTTTCAAAATTGGCAGTTTTCGGATATGTTCGTATACTTTTAGTCTATGTCATATTATGATCATTAGTGCAACTTCATCTCGGCCCTTTGGTGCAGTAACTGGAGTATCTGCCAAAGCATGAAAGAAAATGAGCTGCCTGAAGGTTGATTGCATCATCTTTAACGCTAAAATTTTTTTGCAATAAATAATAGAGAAAAAAGTCAGGATCATCAGTCTTCTTTGAAAAGTCTGATAGTTTAGAAAAATTGGCATTCCAATTACCAAGTTTCCACTGTATTACAAAATGATTCTTTTACTTATAGCCTGAACATTTCATTGACACATTAGTCATATAAACTTACTTATGCATGCACTCATACTAGCTTTACATAACTACACACAAAGATCCTTATAACACTATTCGTTTTAACAGTTATGGATATGACACGCATTAAAGATGGATCCCAAACATGTAAATATAAAATAAATTATATAGAAAAATGACCATAAAAGGTCATTTTTTCTATACAATCTTTACAATTTTTATTTCGGTATAATATGATTGCTTGATTAACATAATGTCTTTTTTTGAACCCCAACAATAGTGTTAGAAAGAGAGGTGTACAAACTCCTGTATAAATACCGGTAGTTATGGATTTTTTCTGATTTGGGGGGAATTCCTAAGGACAAGCTCACATATTAATACCTGCTGAGTGACACTTCACTTTGCACGACACATTTGCTATATAGAACATATAATAAATAAAACACATGGTGTCAGAAGAAAAGAAAAATGACATGTACAGTTAAATTCCGCTATTAAGACCACTTAAAAGTAAAACTAAATCTGCTTTTAAGAGCATATTAATAGTAGGTTGCAGTTATTCTTTCTTTTTCTTTTCTACATACAGTGTCCTTTGTTCAGAGACCACCTTTGGGACTGTTTAAAAGTGGTCTTAAAGACCACTTTTGAACAGTCCCAAAGATGGTCTTAATATAGGAATTTTACTGTACATGATTATAAGCCTAAGCTAAAGAAACCTTACAACTTGGCATAAATGAACATTGAAGATTCATATCAGAGTACTAGTGTATGCAGTTGCATCACTGGCTTCAGCTTTTGTTGATCCGAAGATGATCTTTGCGACTTGCGATGAATCTGCTCAGACTGAAAGGATGTGCATACTAATCTGAGTCTTCAATGGTCATACAAGCCATTTAATTGTTCATAATCCCAGTCTCATATTAAAGCAGAAAGGCCCAAGAATGCAATTTTGAAAGCTTTTTACTGAGTTTTATAAGTCATTCCAAAGCCTATTTTAAATATACACATGAAAGCATATTTACAACGTAAGAAAGATGAACGGCATTCAGAGCAAAGCTTGATTTGATTTTCTTCAATGGAACAGTCTGATAATTAGAGATTATCATATGGGTTTTGGTTATTGCCCGCAGTATCAACCCGAGACCCCATTATCAGCCCGAGAGCTTTACCTCGAGGGCTGATAATGGTCGAGGGTTGATACTGTGGGCGATAACCAAAACACCATGTTATAATCTGTTTATCACATCTCGTTTCTATATTTATAAACGGCAGATTGCCATATTTACATATTGATGGATCCGCCAAAGGTTCAAGTACTGTGTTTTACCTGTAACCAAGGGCCCAGAATGGGGTTTTGGCCCGCAACTGTGAAAATGTTTGACTTTCCCCGTCGTGTCTCTTTCAGTGTGCACATTTTTCATGTCTGCAGCAAGTGTGTGTGTTTTCTCAATTGACACCTTTCTAAAATGTCTTTCTTCGACCATGCTTTTTTCACAGACACTCGAATCACACAAACAGCAAAAGGGTGGGGGTTCATCTTTTATGAAACAAAATCCTGTGTACTGTCTCGATCTAACTCTAACATCCGCGGGTTGTTGGTTGTTGATGTCGTTTTATCAGTCTTACTGATATTGGTCTAAAGATGTGCAAGGCCTGTAGTACTTGTGTGTGGTGGGTGGGGGTGGGGTGGGAGAGAGAGAGGGGTTGCTGTTTCTTTAGTTTTCTACACTTTCATTCATTTTCCTCAGTCTCCCGTGTCGCTTATTTCAACTCCCCTACACTACTCCTTCTATACTTTTCTCTTTTTTTTTTCTGAGAGTCGACACAAAACTACACACAGTGGTTGTGTCGTGAAACCCCTACACAGATTATGCTAGAATGTTTACATCACATGATTACGTAGTTGTTAGTGATGACGTAGTTGTTAGCAATGACTGTATCACTGATGTTTTTAAAAGTAGGTAAATCGATTTTTATGTTTAAAGGTCTGGACACAGCCTAGAAGTGTATTTGCCGGGCACGATAACCTCTCTTAATGTAAAAATACATTACTTCCAGTTATCAGCCCGGGCGGGCAGAAACTGGTTATCAGGGGCAGTGTCCATAACCTTCGGTATGTTTCGCTGTTATCGCATATGCAGAATTGTGGTTATGGATGTTAATATAGAAACAAGTACATGTATGTGATAATGGTCAGTATTGCATGCTCAATATCGTAATATACAACTGCAAAATGTTGGCACCCCACCCCCTCCACCACTTTTTACAATGGTTTCAATATCAAGCTTTCTCGGCTTGCTATTAATATCAATGGAAAAATGGTAAACTTTGTGCAACATCAACACTGTGGCTAACATAACAAAGCAACAGCCTCCCATAGCAAGCCACAGGTTTTATAAGAAAGCTTGATAACAAATCCACTGTAAAAACAAAACTGAGGTTAATAATTTATTTCCAGGTGTATATGTTATAATATTTAGCTTTAATACAGTACCATTATATTACATGTATTAAGCAAGAGAAAGCACACCTTTATAAGAAAACACAAAATTTTTTACAATCAAGCCTGTTAACAAAAGTTCAAAATGACCTTTGTTTAAAACTGATTGTTATTCAAAGGCAAATGTCTGTGTAAAATGCATGTGATTGAACCATCTGATCTTTATAAGAAGGATGGTTGTTATTGGGAGCACAGATTTAACTGTATTACAGTCTCAAAAACTGATTCATTACAGCATCTGTGAAAGACTGGTTTAAAAGGATGTTATGTTAAATAAACATATCACAATAAATAAGCCACCATTTTTCACGGGGAGGTGCTTTCAGAAACAACAGGTAACTGTATATATGGCTCCTTCTGTTTGCCATGTTACTTTCAAAGGAAAGCAAATCATTCACTTGAAACCAGCTCCCTATGAAAAGAGATAAATTTGTAATTACAAAGAAATAACCTCCCCTGATAGTGAGCCCACTTACCTAAAATATTTGGTGCTTTAGGTAACAAAAGGAATACCACAAATGGAAATTTCATTAAAATTTCTGTGGATCTTATTTATTTACATTTTTAATGGCCCTTTCAAGATTATTTCACTTATATCCAGCCAGTTTTAAACAGAGAAAGGTGCAGCTGAAGATCAGGTTATCTAGAGAATAAACACCGACCTTCTGTTGCAGAAACTTGTGTCTCACATGGGATTTGAGTGAGGTTCGAACCTTAAGCAATAAGAGACCTAGTGTTTGCGAGTAAGCACTTCTAACCACTAGGTCAAATAGACAAGCGATACTGCACTGGAAAAACTTCAATCATCAAGTGAACATTTCCGTGAAATAAACAGCCCCCTAAACCCCACTTTATATAGAGAAATTTGTTTGTTTGATTTGAGGTTTAACGTCCCCGTCAACACTGTAAAGGTCATTTTGGAGACGTTGCTTCCAATTTTGTGGGACTTTTACCCGACATTGAGATGAAATGACATCTCAAGCCCTGTCGCCCAATGAAACCAATAGGGTTTATGAGCATGGACGGTCCGCCTCACACCGCGGTTCCTGGACAGGCTTAGATCATCTAAGCGGTTTACCAGTACTAGTGTGCGGGCCGGATTCAGCTCTGCGTGGAAGCATCATGCAGCCCATATATTTCTTCAAGCCCCTATGGGCGGGGGCTTTTTATATAGAGAAAACTGGGGTTTATGGGGGTATACGTTATTTACTTATTTCTGCTCCAAGACATAGGTAGTTGGTACTCATTAGAACCGCCTTAATGAGGCAGTTCTAATGAGCACCCACAACCTATGTTTGCTGTAAAAATAAGAAAAATATCACAGATTTTCAACAGAAAAGTAGCCATTTTGAAGATGTGAAAAAATACACTATGCCGTATGGGTGTGTTATCCTAATGGATGTTCAAGATTTTTTATTAAAAATACTTTAAAATACAACACTTGACAAAAAGTACAACATCAAAGTAGAAGTAAAACAAAGATCAGGAATCAAGACTTTACACTTCCTGAGGGATATTCAAAAACACTTAAGAAAGGTTTTTCCACTGCATTTTTATTTAAATACAAGAATACAACACAAAAATCTGGACCCTGTTGTTCAAAGCATCATTAGCTTAACGAGCTCTTTAGTGATCAGAATGTTGACTGTTCCAGTAAGTACAATATCTAACACAGCCGTATTTTTGCTGAAAAATGTGAGCAGCTTTTGCAAAAGCTGCTCATATTTCTTCTGCAAAAATATCACTATATTTGTGATATTAAATGGTGAAAGCTTTAACGATTGTTTGTTTGTTTGATTTGAAGTTTAACGTCCCCATCAACACTGTAAAGGTCATTTTGGAGACGTTGCTTCCAATTTTGTGAGACTTTTAAAAGACATTGAGATGAAATGACATCTCAAGCCCTGCCGCCCAATGAAACCAATATGGTTTAAAAGCATGGACGGGCCGACCCGCACCACATTGCCTGGGTAAGCGGTTTACCAGTACTCGTGTGCAGGTCGGTTTCAGCTCTGCGTGGAAGCATCATGTAGCCAATCTATTTCTTCAAGCCCTGATGGGCGGGGGCTTCAAAGCTTTAATGATACTTTAAAGAATGACATACAGCAAAATTCCGCTATCAAGACCACCTAAAATTAAGTCTATTTATACTTTAAAAAGCTTATTTAGTAGGTTACGGTTATTTTTTCTTTGTGTTGTCTGCATACCGTGTCCTCTGGTCAGTGACCACATTTGGGACTGTTCAAAAGTGGTCTTAAAGACCACTTTTGAACAGTCCCAAAGGTGGTTTGAATATAGGAATTTTACTGTAGTTAGTTTTGAACAACCGGCCCCAGAATTTGAAACTATTTCTAGGGATAACTGAAAATCTTAGAACCGCCTGAAAACTGGGGAAATGAAATGTTTTAACAATTTTACCTTGTTGTGCATGTCGATACCTTGCTGTCTGGGAAGTATGGCGTAGATCAATATTTATCAATATATGTTCCACCTGAAACGAGTATAATACAAAGCATCTAATATAAAAGGTCATATATGAAATTCTCGAAAAACTTCTTAATGTAATGTATAGTCTAAGAAAGCAAACTTTTTGCAAGTGACACTGCTCATCTGATTGGGCTTATGTCTGATTATGGTTAACGGAAAAAGTGACTGAAGATCAGATGACACACGAAAAATCATATCAGTTTTATTTATTTATTTTTTTATTTATTATTTACTCAAGTATTCAAAATATGCATCTTAAGCAAAAATAAGGAAAACGATGCTTTATTCCTGTAAACCCAAGTTTTCTGTATTTAAAGTGGGGTTTAGTGGCATTCACTGTTAACGTGATGAGAACAAAATGCGTTAACATTGACATCAGGCCAGAACAAATTATAAACTCCTCAAATATGTACCAGAAAGGGTTATCCTTTGGAAGCCAGTTTTGGCCAATTAGACCTCATCAATGACCCTCAATTTTTTTCAAAATTCCACAATGGAATCAATGATCCCAAAGGACAAGAAAATAATTATAAACTACGCTATGAAGTAGGACAGGGAGACTTTTTACGGCTGCCACACAATCCCAGACACCAGCCATAGTGATGTCAAATATGTTCCAGAAAGGATTATCAAGCCTGTTTGTTTGTTGAGTTGAGTTTTGTGCCCAATCAACAACAAAGGTCATATAAAGTAGAGACCTTGGTTTAAAGATGTATCCGAAAGTCTAGTGAAGCCCAAAAATGAACCCCAAGACCCCTGGTTTATGAGGCAACTAGCTTAACCGTTATCCTGCTGTTCCTGACAACCCCTATCTTTGCAAACAGTGTAGATCCAGATCAGATGGCTACTTATGATTTCTGAAGAAGCCATCTGATCAGGATCTACACTGTTTCTCGTGCAGTTTGTGAGTTTGAAGGAAAATATCACATCATGTAATCTGATTGGCTGATGTCAGGAATGGGAGTGGCTAGTTTAAATACAATCGAACCTGTATTTAGAAAGCACCTAAGGGACAACCAAAATGCTTATGACAGGTGGTTGCTTAATACAGGTGAAATTTGCCTTTTTGGGGAACTGAAAGCCTGCTTGCTTAAGACAGGCTGCTTGCTTAATAGAGGTTGCCACTAAGACAGGTTTTACTGTATTCAGCAGGTCAAGGGTTACTAAAGAGTGTGTGAACTTACCAGTAATGACCGAAGTGCTGGTCTGAAGAAGTTGGTAGGATCATTATAGTTCTCGTAC
This sequence comes from Lucinisca nassula, assembly GCA_963580285.1. NCBI lineage: Eukaryota > Metazoa > Mollusca > Bivalvia > Lucinida > Lucinidae > Lucinisca > Lucinisca nassula. Next base: position 65,075,726 of record OY757015.1, read on the forward strand.
AAATGTATTCTGTTCATCTGAAATGGGGCACTTACCATGTCCACTGAAATGTTAGAATATAAATGCTTTAGGATAACTATTAACACATACATGTGACATATAAAGAATTCTTTCACCTCTCGTGAAATAACATTTTTAATAAAAATTTAAATTATTATATTTTCCCCAATTCTGCTGCAAACAAGGATTGAGATATCTCGTAAGAACGGTCTCAATGAGCTCTCTAGGAACTTTAACCCGTAAAATGCCAATCACAGCAATTGTCGTCTGCTTTGCTGTCTGCCGGTTACCTTAATAGTAATTTTTTGCAAACAGTGTGGGCCCAGATCAGACTGCTCCTGGAGCAGTCTGATCTGGGCCCACAATGTTTGCCTGTATGCAAAAATATGTTTAAAAAGTTTGCAAAAAAAATCAGCAGACCACAGAAGCAGACGACATTTTCAGATGCAGTTTTTCTCGGCATCTTTAAGGTTAACATAAAGTTATAGCATTAAAATTCTAAGTCTGTGACCTTGACCTAAAGGCCTTGTGTACTGATGGGGGGTATTGACAAATTAAATTTTGCACCTGTATCTATCTTCATACCAAATATGAACCAAAGCCAACATAGTATGGTGTTGAAAAATATGAACTCTTAAAAATATTCAACATAAACATTGAATTTCTTAGTACATGATCCTGAACAAAAGGCAATGCTCTGAGATGGGTATTGGTATTGCTGAATAAAACTTGGCACCCTTATATCTCATTACACCCAATATGAGCCACATCCGTCAAAGGGTTTGGAAAATATGTATGAACTCTTAACATGCTTAAAGAAACTTTAACATGGAATTTCAAAGTCAATGACCTTGCCTTTAGGCCATGAGCATAGGTAGGGGTACTGTTGAATAAAAGTATTGACCTATATCTGTCATAATACCAAATATTAACCAAATCCATCAAACGGTTTTGAAAATGTGAGCTTCTAATAAACTTTAATGTGGATGCCGATGTTAATGCCAAAACAAAAATGGAGAGAGTGCAATACCTCTTCCTGATATCTAGGCGAGATAAAAATGGGGTGAGGTGTATGCTTGGTGCATCCATATCTACATGCATACAACATTATCAGGGTCAAAGAGACATACCTAATTTAACATAAACAACAATCTGACACAATATTCACCATATTTGCATTATTTGCTGGCTCCCAGCTTGCACATTGTCAATATTGGAAAAACAGGTAACCAGACCCCCCAGACCTTTCAAGGTCAGGGGGGTCTGGTTACCTGTTTTTCCAAAACTGATAACCTTCAGACTAGGAACCAGCAGATAATGCAAATAAGCACAATATACAAACTGAAAACAACAGAGGCTGAAAGTGATAAGATCAGAATGGTTCCTCAACAAAACACAGTGCAAAGAAGAAAAGAAGAAATGCACTTTGTGTTAAAATCTGTCATGAATTAGAGCTGTCAGTGAAACTGACTAGGGCCCCGGCAGCGCTATCAGAGGAGTAGGAAAATGTTGATGTTAAAAAAGACGTTTTTTTTTTCCTTTCACCTCTAAGTATGACCTTGACCTTTGAGGTACGGACCTGGGTCTTGCGCGTGACAAACTGTCACATTATGGTTAATATTTCTGCTAAGTAATATTTAAATCCATCCAGGTATAAGAAAGTTATAGATTGGACACAATGAAAAAGACGCTTTTTTGACCTTTTATCTCTAAGTATGACCTTGACCTTTGAGGTACGGCTGTGGGTCTTGCGTGTGACACTTCGTCACATTATGGTTAACATTTCTGCCAAGTAATATTTAAATCCATCCAGGAATAATAACAAAGTTATTAATTGGACACAGGAAAGACCCTTTTTTGACCTTTAACCTCTAAGTATGACCTTGACCTTTGAGGTACGGACCTGAGTCTTGCGCGCAACACTCCATCACATTATGGTTAACATTTCTGCCAAGTAATATTTAAATCCATCCAGGAATAAGAAAGTTATGGAGGATAAAAAAATTTGTGGACGGACGTTCTCACGAATGTATACTTATGTGGCTATTTTTGGCAGGATTGATACTTAAGTGGCTACTTTTAGCCACAGAAAAGAAGTATTTTCGGTGTCTAACGGAATAAATCCCATAGACTTACATTGATTCTGTCCATTTACATAGCCACCTAACTATACATTTGTTGGTGCGGACAGACGGACAGACGGACAGACAGACGGACGGACAGAATGATGCCAAGTAATATTTAAATCCATCCAGGAATAATAAAAAGTTATGGAGGATAAAAAAATTTGTGGACGGACAGACGGACAGACGGACGGACAGACAGACAGACAGACGGACGGACGGACAGACAGAGTGATTACTATAGGGCACCCACACTTTCAGTGCGGGGCCCTAATTATAAATCAGCATACCACTGTCACAATTAAATTTTTTGTTTATTTGTATTGGAGTTTAACAACCCAGTCAACACTATTTTAGGTCATTTTTAGCTGGTCAGTTTACCTATCCATACTTTTCCCAGGCAGGCTTATACGTAAGCGGTAAACCAGTAAAGACAACATTCTTTTGCCAGAAACTGACAACTGCCCTTCTTGAATCAGAAGAAGTGAGAGACTGACAACAGAAAAGATTTCATGATCAATCTCCACAAAAGAATGTTGCCGCCCCGGCAGGTATGGAACCAGCGTCCTCTTGATCACCAGTCAGACACGCATCTGACTGAGCTACCGAGGCCGGCTCCTTTAGGCCTTACTGGCTGAAACTAGCCGATCTGGCCCAGAAAAACATGTGCACTCCATATTTTTATGTTCTGCAGTGCATTCCTTGCTTCCAAAAGAAAACCCTTTTACAGAACACATCTGCAAGGTGTTTTATTTAACACAGACTTATCATGTGATGGTTAGAATTCTTTGCTTATTGTGACTGCTTGTGATCAAACATAAATTGTCAGTAGCATAATTAGCAATCTTTGAATAACACATATAAACCTCAAACAAAAAACGAAAAAAAAACATGCTTAGAAACACGGTGTCTGTAAGTTACCAATTTTAACTCCATTAACTGTAAAATATCACATCATCTAGACAGGAAACTAAACAAAAACAAAACACTCGGGGAAAGTAATAAATACACGTACTTCCTCCCAAGTGTTCAACTGTTTTCAAACACAATTTCTGTTATCTCATTCAATATGGACTCTTCCATTCTATATGGACTCCAACATTCTATATGAACTCTTCCATTGTTATATGTTGGTTTTTGAACTGTTTGTTTGATTTGAGGTTAAACATCCCCGTCATCACTGTATAGGTCATTCTGGAGATGTTGCTTCCAATTTTGTGGGACTTTCACCCGGCATTGATATGAAATGACATCTCAAGCCCTGTCGCCCAATGAAACCAATAGGGTTTAAATACATGGGACGGTCGGACTCGCACCGCTTTGCCTGGGCAGGCTTAGGTCCTCTAAGCAGTATAGCAGTACTCATGTGCGGTCAGTTTCAGCTCTGTGTGGAAGCATCATGCAGCCCATCTATTTCTTCAAGCCCCAATTGGTGGGGTCCGTGTTATATGTTGGAAAAGTACATTTGTTATTTTAAAAATAAGGGGTGTCATAACAAATTATTTTACTTATTTTTTTTGTTCTATTTATGAACCTTCAGCATGTTTCATATGATCTCACACTCATGGTAATTTTAAACTAATTTCATAAAACAAGCATTTAGCGAGTTTCAAAAATTTCAATTGAAATGACAATGATTGTTAGATATTTTTTCATCATTTGACCATTTGTCTTAGTATTTTTTCCTCTGAAATTTGTTAATTACTACTTCAGCAAATATTGCATTTTCACAGATGTCTTGATAATGACAATGACTTTTTCAAGACCTTGCCACATGATATTGCACAACATGCATACAGTCAAACTTCGATCGCTTGAACCCCTTTGGGACCATGAAAATTTGTTCGAGACAACGGTAGTTCGAGCCACAGAAGGTTACTATCAGTGCCATACCAGGACGCATAATGGTGATAACTTTTCGGGGTTCTGTATTATAAATAAATGCTGTGTGTACTCATTAGAATCGCCTCATCAAGGCGATTCTAATGAGTACACACAGCATACATTTGCAAGATAAATGAAGAAAATTTTCCTAAATTACACCTATATCGTATTTGGAGGAATTCCCTGCGGACTCAAGAACGGGTTCGACTCATTGATCGTAAACGAGCCATCGGAGTTCGAGCCATTGAAGTTCTACTGTAAATGTATGGAAAATATGAAATACACTGAAATTTCGATAACTTGAACACGGATAGTTTGTCTACCAGGACTAATTCAAACTTGTTCTGGAGTCCCTTTAGAATATTTCCCAACACTCCAGATATCCATATACAGTCAAACTTCGATGGCTCGAACACCGATGGATCGTTTACCATGGCTGAGTCGAACTCGCTCAAGAGCCCCTAGGGAACTCCTTTGCATAAGAAAAAGTGTGGGATAATTAAGGAGATTTTCGACTTTTATCTAGCAAATGTATGCCGTGTGTACTCTTTAGAATCGCCTCAATGAGGCAATTCTAACGAGTACACACAGCATACATTTATGTTACAGAACACCGAAAAGAAGTCCAAAAATACCCCCGCTGTCTCGAACAAATTTCAATAGTCCCAAAGGGGTTTGAGCCATCGAAGTTCGACTGTATTAAGGATAACATATGGATTTTTTATGATGTTTAATAAAAAGGCTTATTGTGTGCGCTCATTAGAATCTCCTCAATGAGGCAATTCTAATGCGTACACACAACGTACTTTTATTCTATTGAAGATTGTAAAGATATCCTAAAGTGATCCCCAGTATACCTCAGGACCTGGCACTATAAGTAAACCTCAGTAATTCAAACTACCCTTATCTTGAACAAACTTCCGTGGTCCCAGAGGTGTTCTAGTCACTGAAGTTCAACTGTATGTTTTAAAATACAAGTATGAAATGTCTATGGCTGACACGATTAATTGGATAATCTATTATTCGATCGATCAATTCCACAAAAATGATTATCATTTCTGATTTGCTTTAATCGATTACTTGATAGGTACAATTTACTACCCCAAAGTTATGCCTAAAATAGCTGGATGAGTGGCAAACAGTGCAGACCCTGATGAGACGCCACATTCTGCAGCGGTGGCGTCTCATCTGGGTCTACACTGTGTGCTCAGGCCTCTCTGTTCAAATATACATATGGTAAAGTGCAACTTTTGTAGGAGTCATGCTCAGACAGAAAGCCAGACAGGTAAAATTCTGACAAAAACCTTAGCGATTACTAATCGATTATAGATCGCAATGACAGGACTGATAATCAATTATCTTTTCAGCTTCGATTAGCCAGCTCTAGAAATGACCGACGATATGCATTTATAGTCTCTATGTATGCACTTGACAGTTTATTTCCATATAAAATAGTTGTTTTATTTGATATGCTTGAGATGCGTGCATATTTAACCCTTATAACTCTGACTAAATTAAGCCCCAACCATTTCTGACTACAGTAAAACCTGTCTTAGTGGCCACCTCTATTAAGCAAGCAACCTGTCTCAAGCAAGCAGGCATTCAATGCCCCAAAAAGGAAAATGCATTAAATTTCACCTGTGTTAAGCAAGCACCTTTCTTAAGCAAGCACTTTTTGAATATCCGATAGGTGGTTGCTTAATACAGGTTGGACTGTATATCAACCAGTCAAAATTACTTGATATAACGTTTTCGTTCAATTCACAAACTGCATGACAAAAAGTGTATCCTGATCAGAAGCCATTTGATCTGGATCTACAGTGTAAGGATAAGCATTAAGTTAAAAGCAGAGTGGCATAAAAACAACAACAAAATTTGTACCCACCTTCATTGTCGGTGACAAAATGTCTTTGGATCCAGTCATTGCAAAAATTTTTTGAATCCTTGTGCTCTGACTCACACTGAAAATATATAACTTGTACATGCAGCTAAAGAATCTGATAAGGAACAGAAAGGAGAAAAATAAATGGACATTTTTCAATTGATTCTTTGTCAATCTACCCAAAGTTACTAAGTACAGAAGCTCTTCAGTGTCAATGGTCACATGACTATCACTGATTTGTAGAAACTCCAGATAATAATTATTTTTATCATATGACATTGCATCTGAGAGTGTACTAATGCCATGTAATATTTTCGATAATCCACTGGTGGATAAAATATGCAAATTAGCTAGATACGTCCCATAACGTTACATGTACGACGTACTTAACAACGTCTCGTTTACTAACTGCGGAATATTGACATTTTTGTAAACAATCGTGAATAAAATGTCATATGATAAATAGAATCTTGCATTCGTGCTCATGTATTATTGAATTTATTAAACTCGTTGAGGAAAAGGGATAAAATGCTCGGCAAAGCCTCGCATTTTATCCCTTTTCCTCAACTCGTTTAATAAATTCAATAATACATGAACACTCATGTAAGATCCTCTATATAAGAAATAGGCAAACTATTCTAATCATTGTGAGGAGCGTTGAGTAAGACGTTTATTTATAGAATCTGGACTGGACTTGGCAAGCAGTGAAGACCCTGATCAGACAACTCAGAATGCGATTTCTGGTCAGGGTGTACACTCAATGCTCACTGTACAGGGATTTAAGGGTTAAAAGAAATATAATAAGTCTCAATTTAGGACATTTTTCAAACATACACCATAAAAATTCTAAAAACCCGGACACCTTGAAGACTTACTGTAAGTCTCCTAAAATTTTAACAAATTTGTTTTCAAGATCCAGCAAGAAGTCCAAAGGGTGCAAACAAATGGCAAACAGTGTAGACCCTGATCAGCAGTCTGATCTGGGTCTGCACTGTTTGCTTGAGCCTATCTGTCCCAAAACTTAGGATCATTACGGTGCTCAGAGACTATCCACACACCAGTGCTGTCAGTGCTTTGATTTTATTTAAAAATAGATCAGCTCTAGCTGTGATTTGTTGAGTAATAAATCACAGTTTAGAGGTCAGTTGTAAAGTAGACAAATCATGCGCGCGTAGCGTGCGTGATTTGTCTACTTACAACTGACCGACAAACTGTGATTTATTACTCAACAAATCACAAACAACAGCTGATCTATTTTGATTCTAACAGGCTGAAAATCGGCAATAATGCTATTGTTTCCTTCAAAATCTCACAACTTTTCGCCATTGTTAGAAGAAATCCCGCTAAATTTATTGACTGAAACACATGCATTTATATCCTTTTCTAATGTTTTCGATGCGAGAATATGATGTTACGCCGTCTAACGTCAAGGAAATCGACTAGTGACGTCATAAATTCAGTTTTTAATGATGTCACTCTACACGCTCTTCCTTGCCATGATTTGTTGTAGAATAAAACACAGTTATTTTCCATGGCCTATATAGGCGCGTTGTGTTAGAATAAAAAATAGATCAGTTCTAGCAATGAATTGTTGAGTAATAAATCACAGCTTGTAGTTGATCAAATCAGGAGCAATCTGCTGACAACTGACCAACAAACTGTGATATCGGGGCTTGAAGAAATATATGGGCTGCATGATGCTTCCAGGCAGAGGTGAAACTGACCCGCAAACAAGTACTGGTAAACCGCTTAGAGGATCTAAGCCTGCCCAGGCAAAGCAGTGTGAGTCGGTTCGTCCATGCTTATAAACCCTATTTGTTTCATTGGGCGGCAGGGCTTGAGATGACATTTCAACTCAATGTCGGGTAAAAGTCCCACAAAATTGGAAGCAACATCTCCAAAATGACATTTACAGTGTTGACGGGGACGTTAAACCTCAAATCAAACAAACAAACAAACTGTGATTTATTACTCAACAATTAACACACAAGAGCTGATCTATTTCGATTCTAACAAACCAAAAATTGGCAATATTGCTATTGTTTCCTTCGAATTCTCCTAGCCTTTCCCCATTGTTAGAAGAAATCATGCCAAAGTTAATGACAGTAACACATGCATTTAAGGTCTTTTGAAATGTTTTTGATGTACACTAACATCACAGAATCTTTGAGTGACATCATAAAATGGCAGCTATTCATGATGTAAGAAAATAAAGTTTCACTAACATCATAGAATCTGCAAGTGACTTCTTAAATGGCGGCTTTTGACTTCAGTCTTCTTTCCAGTGATTTATTGAAGAATAAATCACAGTTCCCACCCCCTAATCCCCACTCTATATAGAGAAAACTGGGGTTTATGTGGGTATACATATTTTTTCTTATTTCTGATCCAAGCCATAATTAGAACCTGTCTCAATGAGGTGGTTCTAACGAGCATCCACAACCTACGTTTACTTATAAATAAGACAAATATCAGAAACGTAGCCATTTTGGATATGTAAAAAAGAATACACTATGTCGCATGGGTGTGTCATTGTAATATTACATTTTTTTCAAAATTATACAACACAACTTCTTCAAAACACTATTCATTATAACATGGGCCCCGTCAAGCAATTTTGGTACTTATCGCCTATGCCAGCAGCGAAGGCTCAGCAGCTAAGGCTCAGGCTTCGCTGCTCGCTCATACAAGCAGTGAATCAAGAGGAACATTCAGACAGAAAGCCATATCCCTGGCCCCTCGGAATGGCTGGGCATGCGCAGTTAAAATTTGTCATGAGGGAATGCTCGAAGACACAAATTCGCTGGGCAGGGCTCACATGGTTTTGGATATTGAAGTTTTAAAGATTAATCCTGATTCATCTCCACATATTCCACTGAGAAATTAACAAAAATAGACACTTTCTATAATTGAGCCCCGCCAAGCGAATTTGTGTCTTCGAGCATTCCGTCATGACAAATTTTAACTGCGCATGCCCAGCCATTCAGAGGGGCCAGGGATATGGCTTTCTGTCTGAAGGTTCCTCTTGATTCACTACTTGTATGAGCGAGCAGCAAAGGTTCTGGCGAGACTGCGCGGATGCGCAGGCTCGCTGAACCTTCGCTGCTCGCATAGGCGATAAGTACCAAAATCGCTTGACGGGGCCCATATAATCTACATATTTTTGTCTGGATATATACCGAATTGCATTTCACTGATGTTTCTTTGCTTTGAATCCCAACGAAAGTGTTACGTAGCTGTTGCGACATACTCACCCTACATAAACAAAGGGGTGTGGGATTTTATATTTTTCATAGTTTAATGGTAAAGCCAACACCATTTGTGTAATATTGAGCCGGTCAGTTTACCTAACCACACTTTTCCTGAGCAAACTTACACAAAAGCAGTTAACCAGTACCGTGCATAGTGTTTCACTACAGCAAGCATTAGGGTGAGAATGACCATACACAAGATGGCATGATCAATCTTAACCCTTGACCTGCTGAATATTTATATATGCCACACCCACTACTGATTATCAACGAATCAGATTACTTGATGCAAATTATTACAACACATTCATGAGCTGAATGACAAGCAATGAAGATCCTGATCAGATGGCTTCTTCAGAAGCCATCTGATCTGGATTTTCATTGTTTGAAAGATAAGACATATCCGGGTTCAGCAGGACAAGGGTTAAAGAATTTTTAATCTCAACCTCAAATGTCTAATGCTGCTGACCCAAGCAGATATTGAACATTAAGACTGGCACGATTAATCTGATAATTGATTAATTGATTGATAAATTCCACAAAAATGATAATCATGATTGATCTGCTTGGAATCAATTTTTTCATAAGTAGAATTTATTACCCAAAGTTGTGTCTAAAATAACTGGATAAGTGGCAAACAGTGCAGATCCCCTGATGAGACGCCGTATTCTGTGGCGTCTCATCTGGGTCTACACTGTTTGCTCAGGCATGTCTGTTCATATGCACATGGTAAAGTACAACAAATGGTAAGAGTCATGCTCAGACAGAAAGCCAGACAGGTAAAATTATGACCAAATCTTCATTGATTACCAATAGATTATCGATCACAATGGCAAAACTGATAATCGAATATCTTTTAAGCTCCGATTAGCCAGCCCTATTGAACATGCTACCTCCAGATCACGAGACAGAAGCACAGCCGACTGCATGAGCAACTGAGGCCGACCATGGTAAATGAGCCAACAGTACTTGAATCACCCAATTTCTACTTGCACAAATTAACCTACCCCAGCTAAAGGCATCTCCAGTGATACTGTCTCTGCCTCCTCACAAAGACGCCTGAATGGACAGTGAATCTTGGTGTAAATCAGACCGTCTATCACCTCACTCTGTTTCTTTAACTTCTCTTCCTTCATTGCATCTTCAAACTTCTCTCTCAGTTCATTCTTCCTCTCCTCTTCTTTCCTTTCATCCTCGTCAGTAATTGTCTTAAGATCAACCACCGGGTGAACGAGAACATAGTCTATTCGTTTTTCTTCAGGTTTTAATCTAGAACCCAGTTTTTTGTATACCATGTCAAACCTATTTGCAGCGTGTCGTTTTTCCTGTAGAACCTGTTTTTTCCTCATTGCGTCACTTTTGTTCGGAACAGTTTGATTAAACATGTCTGATTTGACATATTTGTAGGAACCATATTCCATATCTTCACTTGGGTCCACAGCTGGGGCCACAAGGTTTCTATGGTGCAAAGACATTTTGTGAAAAGAGTTGTTCTGCCCCTTGTTAATTCTTTTTTCTTGATTCTAAATTTGGTGCATCATTTCCAGTAGGGGAGTCAAAAGTTTTCCTGAAATACAAATTTATATACATTATTTCTTACTATTCTGTGTAACCCTTAATATGCCAGGGTTTTTTATGCTAGAATAGACAGCAAATTTCAGTGTTTGAGTTTTACGTCTCACCAACAGCTGTCATATGGAGACGGGACCTTGGTTTAAATACTCATCTGAAAGTCTGGAGAAGCCCAGGACCTATCCTCAGGCAATCCCTGGTTTACAAGGCGAGTAGCATAACCACTACACCACGGAGGCTTCTAGACAGCATATTTATTTTTCAAAATATTTTTCTGAGAAAGTAAGGCTGAATACTGCATGCTAATGGATTCAGATGTAATATAACCCCTTCTGAAGCAGCCATCTGATCAGAATCTACACCGTTGGTCATTCAGTTTGTGAATTCGAATGAATAAAATACATCAAGTAATCTGATTAGTTAACTCTTGTCCTGCAGTGAGCCCGGATGTGCCTTATGTTCCAAACAATGAGTGAGTGAGTGAGTGAGTTTTAGTTTTACGTCCCACCAACAGCTAAGGTCATACGGAGACGGGACCTCGGTTTAAAGACTCATCCGAAAGTCTGGAGAAGCCCTGGATCGATCCTGCGATCCCTGGTTTACAAGGCGAGTAGCATAACCACTACACCACGGAGGCTTCTAGACAGCATATTTATTTTTCAAAATATTTTTCTGAGAAAGTAAGGCTGAATACTGCATGCGAATGGATTCTGATGTAATATAACCCCTTCTGAAGCAGCCATCTGATCAGAATCTACACTGTTTGTCATTCAGTTTGTGAATTCGAATAAATAAAATACATCAAGTAATCTGATTAGTTAACTCTTGTCCTGCAGTGAGCCCGGATGTGCCTTATGTTCCAAACAATGAAGATCCAGATCAGATGGCTTCTGATGAAGCCATCTGATCAGGATCTACATTGTTTTCCGTTCAGATTGTGAATGTGTTGCAATAATTTGCATCAAGTAAACTGATTGGTTCATAATCGGTAGTGGGTGTGGCATATATGAATATTCAGCAGAATAAGGGTTAAAATGTAAATGGGTGTGGCCAAATTAATTTATGCAGCAGGATATGTCTTGATATGCTATATTTATAATACACCCCTCATTTACTAGCTGCTTTGAAATATATTTGACCGTTAACCCATTTTGTACTAAGTGGGAGTATAAAGCAGGAGTCCATTGGTCAGTTATTGGGTCGATTGTTTATCAATCGACCCAAAGGTATAAAGGACAAAACCTCTATTAGTGCTGGAGTCCACGTGACTATCACTGATTTGTAGGAATCCACACAGATTATTTATAGAATTTGATCGCAGTGAGGTCGGCGTGTTTATGTAAAGGTTAACTGTAAATCTGGGCTGGAATCATGGGTTGGGCTAGGCAAACAATGTAGACCCAGATCAGACGCCGCAGAACGTGGCGTCTGACCAGGGTCTTCACTGTTTACTTAGAGTATAGGAATTTAAGGGTCAGGCGCCGAAAAATGCAGCGTCTGATCAAGGTCTACACGGTTTGCTTTCACTAAAGGAGTTTAAGGGTTAAACAAATAAGTCCACGCTCAGGCCCATTTTTCCTAACTACACCCAGAGACAATCGACCCACCAGTACTCTCAGTGCTTTGATTTTTAGAAAGTTATTTGAATTAGAACATTGTTGAACTGTCTGCAAACAGTGAAGATCCTGATCAGACACCATGTTTTGCAGCGGCTGATCTGGGCGGGCACTGTTTGCTAATAACCCTTTTTGATTTTGAGGTTTACCATTGTATAAAACCAAATATTTGTTTATTTTGTTTGAATTGAGGTTTATCATCCCTGTCAACACCATTTAGGTCATTTTGGAGATGTTGCTTTCAATTTTGTGAGACTTGTACCCAACATTGAAATGTAATGACATCTCAAGCCTTCCGCCCAATGAAACCTATAAGTTTATATGCATGGACGGTCTGACTCAAACCACTTTGTTTGGGCAGACTTAGTCCTAAGTGGTTTACCAGTACTCATGTGCAGTCAGTTTCAGCTCTGCGTGGAAGCATTATGCAGCCCAATCTATTTCTTCAAGCCCTGATGGGTGGGGGCAAAACAGCCCCCATTTACTAGTTGCTTTGAAATATATGTATATTCTAATCTATCTTTTTCACTATTAACCCATTTTGTACTGAATGGAATCTTCCCCTTTAAATGCCGCACAGCAAAGTCCATTTCAAAATTTAGGTTCAGTTATTTTTAGAAATTTATTCAGAAAATGGTTGCACTTGTAGCAAAAGGGAAAGTTCTGATCAGATACCATGTTTGCCGTGGCTGATCTGGGCATGCACTGTTTGCCAATAACCCTTTTGAGGTTTCAGAACAAAATGGGTTAAATATAAAATCAAATATTTGTTTACGGTATTTTAAATGTTAAAATTCTTAGACAATACATAGAGGATCTTTCATAAGTGTTCATGTACTGTGGAATTTATTAAACAAGTTGAGGAAAAGGGATAAAATGTGAGGCTTTGCCGAGCATTTTATCCCTTTTTCTCAACGTGTTTAATAAATTCAATAGTACATGAGCACAAATGCAAGATTCTATTTATCATATGACATTTAAAACGCATTTTATTCATGATTTGTTTACATACAACATGTCAATATTCCGCAATTAATAAAAGCAACATCATTTAGGATGTCATATGTCTAACATTACAGGGCATATCTAACTAATTTGCTACTAGAGGATTACCAAATTTATTACACATTATTATTACCTTCTCAGACACAACATCATATGATAAAATGTAAAACATATCCCTGAAAACTAGAAGAAGAGCCATAGTTGTTTTTTTTTTTTTTTTGCTTGGGAAAAAGTATAACTAAGGAAAATCTGTTTAACCCTTGTCTTGCTGAATATTCAGTTTAGCCACACCCATTTCTGACTTTGAACCAATCAGATTACTTGATGTAATTTATTCCTAAAAATTCATAAACTGAATGTCAAACAGTGTAGAACCAGATCAGATGGCTTCTTCAGAAGCCATCTGATCTGGATCTACACTGTTTGCAAAGATAGGGGTTGTTGTGAACTGCAAGATAAGGGTTAAAGCATGGTTTGCTTAACAAACTTTTAAGTGTTTGCAATATTATTAACCCATTGCATACTAGTGGACTCTTCCATTGCTATATGTTGAACAAGTCTATTTGTCATATATATGGGATGCCAGTCCTATTATTTCAGTTTTTATTCTATTTTTGACGGAAAATCCTGTTAGCAAACAGTGCAGACCCTGATCAGATGCCACATTTTGCACTGTTTGCCAAGGTACCCCTTTAGGGGTTTCCCACATGCTACGGGTTAAACTTAAAGCATGGTGTTTAAGTGTTAGTAATATTATTAAAAGGCTGTGTAGTGGATAAGCCACTAGCCTTATAAATCAGAGGTCTTAGGTTTGATTCTGGGCTTCTCTAGATTCAAACAGTCTCATGCATTTCTGTATGACCTAAGCTGTCGGTAGGAAATAAAACTCAAAACAAGTAAGCAAACAAAAAGCAATATAAATGTTAAACGTACTGGCGATTTCACAGACTTTCGGATGAGCCTTTGAACTCCATATGATCTTTTCGTAAAAACTCAAACACACACTGGCAATTACTCAAATAACCATCCACTTTTGCAATGCTTTTGTTTGATTTGAGGTTTAACGTCCCCGTCAACACTGCAAAGGTCATTTTGGAGATGTTGCTTCCAATTTTGTGGGACTTTTACCCGACATTGAGATGAAATGACATCTCAAGCCCTGTCACCCAATGAAACCAATAGGGTTTATTAGCATGGACGTTCCGCCTCGCACCGCGGTAACTGGGCAGGCTTAGATCCTCTAAGCGGTTTACCAGTACTAGTGTGCGGGCCGGATTCAGCTCTGCGTGGAAGCATCATGCAGCCCATATATTTCTTCAAGCCCCTATGGGTGGGGGCCGACTTTTGCAATGCAAAACTTTAAAGCATTACTCATATTTTTTCAGCAAAAATATCAGTACATCTGTCAGACTGACTGATATGATGTTTAACATTATGTTAAGTAATATCATTTCTAACTTTAAGCAACTGGACCTATGAAACTATCTTACACAGGTTTTTTTATCCAAAGCATACATGTACTTCTGCTCATTAACAATGTTTAAAACATCCTCCGTGCAAGTACATCAAAAATCACTGATGCAGAACTGTTAAACTGTGTAACGATATATTTTCACCTAGTTCTGCAACATAAATACACCACGTTAATTATTCAAATGAATAAACACAGCTCAAGGTGAGGAGTCATGATGATAATTTTGGGGTAATTTTTCTTATTCCTCCATTAAAACATATGTTGTGGGTACTTGTTAGAATCGCCTCATCGAGGCGATTCTAACAAGTACCCACAACATATGTTTCTGACACGAAATAAGGAAACTTATCCCTTACTTATCCTTGTTGAGTTGTCTACCAGGAGCTTTGGATTAAGCAGTTTTTTTCCATCAATGAGATCATGAAGCATGTCAATCAATATAATCAATAAGCTGAAAGTAACTTTTAACCCACTGCATGCGGGAAAACGATGAGGGCGCACCTTGGCAAACAGTGCAGGCCCAGATCAGACGCCGCAGAAAGCGGCGTCTGATCAGGGCCTGCACTATTTGCTAACAAAAGTTTCCGTCAAAAATAGAATTAAAACGATAAAGAATAGGCCTTACACCCCTTATATGACAAATGGACTTGTCCAATATACAGCAATGGAAGAGTCAACTAGCATACAATGGGTTAAAAAGGCCCCATCATGAGAAAATCTGCTTTCAGGGTCTGCAACCAGGTGGGACACAAACTAACCTGCTCAGCTGCTCAGACTAGCGAGAGTCTTGAAATTTTAGATATGCGACCTCCCACCAACAGCTTAGGTCATACAGAGACGGGACCTCTTTTTAAAGACTCATCCGAAAGTCTTGAAAATCCCAGAATATCCTTACGTTTAACCCTTTTTGTACCAAATGGAATCTTCCTCCTTATATATGGCCAAGAGTGACAGGTTGTGTTTTTCTTCAAAATTTATTTGGAAAATGGCTGAACTTTTTGCAAACAGAGCAGGCCTGATCAGCTGCGGCATTCTGCGGCGTCTGATCTGGGCCTGAACTGTTTGCCAAATGCCTGGTTTGGGGTTTCTGGTACAAAATGAGTTAAATTGGGTGCAATCATGAGAATACTGTGTATTTACCTTGTTTGTTTGGACAGACCGGCCACAGCAAACAGTGTTCACCCAGATGAGACGCCACATAATAATAAAACGGGTAATTACTAAACAGTGCAGGCCCAGATAAGACGCAGCATAACACGCCATCTGGTCAGGGCCTACACTGTTTGCAAAATGTTCAACCATTTCCCAAATAAAATTTGAAGAAAACACAACCAGACACATCTAAATTTTGGAATGGATTTGTGCTATACATAAGGTGGAAGATTCCATTTGGTACAAAAATGGGTTAAACTGTACTTGTTCAAATTTTAGAGCAACTATGGTAAGAAGTGCAGGTGCCCGAATACTAAGGGTAAACACAGTATCTGGCTAATTCAGAGTTTGCAAACAGGTTTAACTCTTTTTTGGACCAAATGGAACCTTCCTCCTTATATATGACTGGAGATTTGTTTGATTTGAGGTTTATTGGTTCCAATTATGTGCGACTTTTACATGACATCGAGATGAAATGACATCTCAAGCCCTGTTGCCCAATGAAACCAATAGGGTTTATAAGCATGGATGGTCCGCCTCACACCGCGGTTCCTAGACAGGCTTAGATCCTCTAAGCGGTTTACCAGTACTAGTGTGCGGGCCGGATTCAGCTCTGCGTGGAAGCATCATGCAGCCCATATATTTCTTCAAGCCACAAATAGTGTAGACCCTGATAAGGAGCCTGATAAGGAGCCGCGTTCTGCAGTGTCTGATCTGGAACTGCACTGTTTGCCAGGGTATCCGTTTTGGGGTTTCCGGTACAAAATGGGTTAAAGATGACCCCTTTCTCAATGGATCTTGGGCCCGTCGAGCTTCAGCTACCAAACAAAGGCTCTGACAAGGCTGTGAGAATACTCAGACTGGTCTGAACCACTGCTGGTCACACATTCCTCATTTTGTACTGAATGGAATCTCCCACGTTTCGTTGGGGTCAATTTTGAAATTTAGGGGTGCTGATTTCAATTCCTATATTCATTGCCAAAATATCTGAAATGTTTTTTAGCAAACAGAGAAGGCCCTGATCAGAAGCCGTATTCTGTGGCATCTGATCCGGGCCTGCACTGTTTGTCAGTATCCCTTTTTGTGGTTTCTCCTATAAAATGGGGATAAAATAGATTTTCTTGCAATGCGACCAGCTCCTACAACTGAATGATAATACACTCAATACTTGTATGTCCAATATGATGTAAATCACATGCTTTCAATAGTCATTCTTGTCAAGCTAGTTTGTTTACCTGGAAACTAGGCAAAAGTAAACACCAGGTTCAAACATTTACGAAACAACACAAGCGACATCAAAGTTTGGATAGTGAATACAAAATCAGTCTGTAATCATGCCCATCTAAATAGTACTATTACAATGAAAACATCCATGTGATAAATGAATGAATTTATTAAACGAGTTGAGGAAAAGGGATAAAATGCGAGGCTCTGCCGAGCATTTTATCCCTTTTTTTCAACGAGTTTAATAAATTCAATAATGCATGAGCACAAAGCCTCACATTTTATCCCTTTTCCTCAACTTGTTTAATAAATTCAATAATACATGAGCATGATTGCAATATTCTATTTATCATATGACATTTAAAATGTAGTTTATTCACGATTGCTTAACAAAAATGTCAATATTCCACCATTATTAAAAGCGATGTTGTTAAGGACTTCGAACATGTAACGCTATGGGGCGTATCTAACTAATTTGCATATTTAATCCACTAGTGGATTATCATATACGGCCCGTGCCCATCAGGGCGTGAAGAAATAGATGAGTTGCATGATGCTTCCACACAGAGCTGAAACTGACCGCACATGAGTACTGGTAAACCACTTAGTGGATCTAAGCCAGTCCAGGCAAAGCGGTGCGAGTCGGACCGTCCATGCATATAAACCCTATTGGTTACATTGGGCGTCACCGCAATAGATGTCATTTCATCTCAATGTCAGGTAAAAGTCCCACAAAACTGGAAGCAATGTCTCCAAAATGACCTACACAGTGCTGACGGGGACGTTAAACCTCAAATCAAACAAACAAAATTATATTGTAGGTGCTTGTTAGAACTGCCTCCACAATTTATGTTTTTGAGCACAAATAAAGGAAAATGAATAGCCTACTTTTCTCTGTATAAAATCGGATTTAGAGGGGTGTTCATTACATGGACACGTTTACCTGATGATAGCAAAGACTGATCAAGCTGTGCATGAAGGTCACAGCGATTGGCACACAGGTCACAGGTCCAAAAGCACACTTTTGCTTCACAAAGCTGGAGACCCTCTCTTAATATTTGCACGCTACTGTAAAAATCCTAAAAATTTGGACACCATGAGGACTTGCTGTAATTCTCCTAAAATTTAAACAAATTTGTTTCAGCAATCCAGCCTTGAAGAAATATATGGGCTGCACGAAGCTGAATCCGGCCCGCACCCTAGTACTGGTAAACCACTTAGAGGATCTAAGCCTGTCCAGGAACCGCGGTGCGAGGCGGACCGTCCATGCTAATAAACCCTATTGGTTTCATTGGGCAACAGGGCTTGAGATGTCATTTCATCTCATGTCGGGTAAAAGTCCCACAAAATTTGAAGCAACGTCTCCAAAATGACCTTTACAGTGTTGACGGGGACGTTAAACCTCAAATCAAACAAACCAAACAAACAAATCAGCAATCCAGCCAGGAGCCTTTAAGGTGCAGACGGAATGGCAAACAGTGTAAACCCTGATCAGACTGCTCCTTCAGGAGCAGTCTGATCTGGGTCTGCACTGTTTGCTTAGGCCAATCTATACTCATACTTATACCATAATGATCTTTAGGATCATTATGGTATATATGTAAAACTCTCGGTACCTCAAGTCATGATGTAATGTTTGTAATGAATATGTACATCTTGAAAACTCCACTTTATAAAAGGAAAAGTGGGGTTTAAACGGATATACATTATTGTCTTTATTCTTGCTTGGTTCCTACATTTTAGAGAAAACCATGCCTAGGATTTCAAATGTAAAACTTCAAGAGAAAACTATGCCGGCATTTCAAGTGTCTCTGTACTTGACATTCCAATCAAAACATCTCTTATAAGGTTTGACATTTCAATCAGATGCTTTTCTTTTCTTGATATATGTATTTGTTTCATTCAAATTGTTTCTTATAAGACTTGAATTTCACACAGATGTGTGGCTTTGCTTGCCATTTAATTCAAACTGGTTCTTACCGAGCTTGACATTTCACTCAGATTTTCTTTATATTGACATTTCATTCAAACTGTCCTGAGAGCAGACAATTTGTTCAATTTGTTATTTGATATATATATATATAAATTCCAAACATTTTCACCCAATATAAGATGGTTCAGGATCTAAAAGTATATATAAGCAAAGCGCTTACATTTTTCTTTACCTTTAATATTTGTACAATCAAAAATTATCCAGTGTGGTTCAAAATAACTCCAGGGTCAGATGAAACTACAAGTAATCAAGCAGAGGCATTTAAATGTGACAGGTCCACTATGTGGCTCGATAGCCCATAGTTGCACAGTATACACAAAACCATTTAGATAACAGTAATGTGCCCTTGCGACATAGTGTATTTTTTTACATCTCAAAAATGGCTGCTTTCCTGTCAGATGAAAATCTGTGATATTTTTGTTATTTTTACTTCAAACATAGTTTGTGGGTGCTCGTTAGAACCACTGTTACAATGCATAATGAAGTAATGTAGTAATTTCTTCATTTTGATTTTTTTTTCTATTTCATTATGCGTTGGCGTAGTTGACGTGAAATGAAGTAAAAAAATATTTCACTTCGCGTTGATATGCACCATATCGACGCAAAATGAAGTAATGATGGAAGAACATAGCTGTCTACGAAAGGAGACCAAAGACTTAGGAAGCAATACAGGTAAATTCCAATATAAAGACCACATTTTAGAGTTCAAAGGTGGTCTTTAAGACCACATTTGAACAGTCCCAAAGATGGTCTTCCACAAGAGCACACTGAATGTCACAAGAGCTCATCACATGAGCATGAGCTCTTGGCCTACGTCATAACGACTGGCTTCTTGAACTACATACTTTTATATAAACTTCTCACATGTTTTCAACCATCCTCGCTCCTTTTTCATTGATCTACTTATAAAAGTCTCCACATGCATGTTTTAGCCTTAAATATTTGGGCTACTTTTGTTTCTGTGAAGTTTGAAAAAGTGTGCCATCTCTCAAAGCAAAATACATGTGCATTTTCTTTTTCATTTAGAACCGACCTCATACTGTCGAAGCATATTCGCCCCCGCCCATCGGGGCTTGAAGAAATAGATGGACTGCACGATGCTTCCACGCAGAGCTGATACTGACCGCACATGAGTACTAGTTATCTGCTTAGAAGGTCTAAGCCTGCCCAGGAAAACTGCTGCGAGTCGGCCCATCCATGCATATAAACCCTTTTGGGTTTAATTGGACGCCTGGGATTGAGATGTCATTTAATCTCAATGTCGGGTAAAAGTCCAACAAAATTGGAAGCAATGTCTCCAAAATGACCTAAATAGTGTTGACGGTGACGTTAAACCTCAAATCAAACAAACAAACTGTTGACGCATAATGAGTAAAATTAAGTATGCCACCTATCAACGCAAAATGAAATAATTCTTTCATTTTGCGCAAACCTCTTAGTATCAATGCATAATGAAGTAAAAACTACCGGTACATTTTATTTCATTTCCCATCGACTATGCCAACGCATAATGAAGTAAAAATTTCAAAATGAAGAAATTACTACATTACTTCATTATGCGTTGTAACAAACCACCTCAATGAGGCGGTTCTAACGAGCACCCATAAACTATGTCTTGGAGCAAAAATAAGAAACATAATGAATACTCCCGTAAACCCCAATTTTTTCTATATAAAGTGGGGTTTTAGGGGGTGTTAATTTCATGGACTTGTTCTCATGATGTATTGACTTGGGTCCAGTCATGTTCTTTTTCCAACCCTATGACAAACCGGTACTTGATGAATTTGGATAAAGGCTCAGTGCATTAAAATTAACTCCCTAGAAATTGTAAATTGTGACATGCCTAAAATTTGGCAGCTGGAATCAAGACAGTACCATGACATGACAGTTCCCCTACAGGGTTTTGGAGACAGTTCCCCAACACTTTTAAAGACAGTTCCCCGATGCTTTTGTTTAAAGTCAAACGACTTGAAAGTGATATTTTTCATTCATTTTTGGATATCATTGCAAAAAAAAAAAAAATAAGTAAAAAGGATTTCAGCTTTTCTTATGGCCCTGACATTAACATTGTGGTCCAACTGAGCCGCATTCTTGGGGCTGCAAAAAGTCAACATGTATAGGTATGCCTTTCATTGGCAAAGAAACCGATTTTGTGATAGGTTATCGACAAACGAAAAACATGACATTGTCGGAGAACTGTCTTAAAGTCGACAAAAAAACACATTTGAGTTAACTTATAGCTTTAATGGTCCCGTTATTAATAATGTGGTGACTGGTGATATTTAGCATCCTAATCTAAGGGATACTGAACTGCTCTGAGTGTCATTACAAGGAAATTAGCTTAATTCGACTTTGAAACAGTTTACAGACAGAGACAACCTTTTCGTTGTTGACAAACTGTCTTAAAATTGGGATTAATGATATTTGTGCAATAATTTATAGTGTAATTCATTGGCCTAGACCTTCAGAAATTTCCCCGACCGAGAAAAAAAATTTCATTGTCGGTGAATTGTCGTAAGTTGACATAGCAGTCTATTTCAGTTCCAATTTTATGGTTCAGTCATCAACATAGCAGCATCCTAGCAGAACAGCTGCAATGTGTAGAAACGTCTCTCATTAGCACAGTAACTGGTTTTTAGACAAGTCACCGACAGAGGGAACGGGCCCTAGTTTCATATCATTTTACTTTCAATAAAAGTGTCGGGGAAATGTCTTCAAAAGTGTTTTTCTTTCTTTCTACTGATACTATCTCTGTCACATTTGACCATTACCGCAGGTGTCCCCATGTTTACATAACATACACTCCAGGTTTTGCAGGATGAAAGCCTACATAGTAATCATGTAATTATGGTAGGGTTCTTTAACCTGCATAGGGGGCCTCCAGTAGTCCCGATCCGAAGGACAGTGCACCAGTGTTGCGCCGAGAGGGGGCCATGGGGCCATTTGCCTACCTAAAGTCATTGATGGCCCTTTCAACATTAAACATGGGGCCCGGATGACCCTCAGAAATCAACAACGTTGCTTATATTTTATTTACTGAAGCCCCTTTAAAATATAAAATGACCCTTTGGAAAATGTCATAAGGGCCATTGGTGTCCCCCAAGCAATCGAGCCTAGGCACAACACTGGTGCACTTTATGACATTCATCCCTGCAAATGATGCCAATGGAGCATGTTCCGACACCGAAATTCTATCGCCGCTGCCGGGGATCGAACCCCGGACCTCTAGCATCAGAGGCAAGTGCGCTAACCACTAAGGCTGACACGATTAATCATATAATCGATTAATCGATCGATAAATTCCACAAAAATGATTATCATGTCTTATTTGCTTTTAATCGATTACTTGATAGGTACAATTTACTACCAAAAGTTATGCCTAAAATAGCTGAATGAGTAGCAAACAGTGCAGACCCTGATGAGATGCCGCATTATGCGGCGTCTCATCTGGGTCTACACTCTTTGCTCAGGCCTGTCTGTTCAAATATACATATGGTAAAGTGAAACATATGGTAAGGGTCATGCTCAGACGGAAAGCCAGACCGGTAAAATAATGACAAAAACCCTAGCGATTGCTAATCGATTATCGATCGCAATGACATGATTGATAATCGATTATCTTTTCAACTCCGTTTAGCCAGCCCTACTAACCACTGAGCTATCAGGCTCCTTTGAGCTATCACGCTCCTTTGAGCTATCACTTTCCTTGTTGGGGAAACTGTTTTAAAATCTGGCTGGGATAGCTCAGTGGTTAGTGCACTTGCCTCTGGTGCTAGAGGTCCCGGGTTCAATCCCCGGCAGCGGCGATAAAATTTCGATGTCCGAACACGCTCCATAGGCATCATTTGCAGGGATGAATGTCATAAAGTGCACCGTCCTTCGGATAGGGACGTTAACTGGAGGCCCCCTGTGCAGGGAGAACCATCCCCTGTGCAGGTTAAAGATCCCTACCGTAATTACATGATTACTGTGTAGGCTTTCATCCTGCAAAACCTGGAGTGTATGTAATATACACCTGCGGTAATGGTCAAATGTGACCGACGCAGTACCAGAAGATAGATAGATAGAACTGTCGCCAAAAACCATGTCAGGGAACTGCCTTGTTCCCTGGAGGCTTTCACTTTGTATCATTTGGTGACAAAATAAATTCACAGTGGGGGTTGACCGCTTGCCACACATAGAACGGAGGACCTCTAGGATCAGGGTGATCAATAACTCTTGAGCTATCATGCTCCAGTCAGAATTAGAATTGACGAACATTCAATGAGGGTGTCACGGCACCCTCCAGACAAGCAGATTAAATTCAACTACGAGCAACTAGGACATTAGGGTTTCTTAGACGCAATTTGGCTTTTGCACCTAGGCAGACAAAGGATGTTGCATACAAAACCTTGGTTAGACCTCAATTAGAGTATGCATCACCTGTTTGGCATCCCCATGTTAAAACTCAGGTTCAACAGGTTGAGAAGGTTCAGAGGACGGCTGCCCGATGGACCTGCAGGCGATGGCGGAATAGAAGCAGTGTTGGTGAAATGCTTGATGAGCTGGAGTGGCCATCCTTGGAGGCCCGTTGCGAGCAGTCCTCTTTAACCTTCTTTTATAAGATACACTCTGACACAGTGTCTCTTAATAAGGTCGCGGGTCGTTTCGGTCCTGAGTCGTTTCGGTCCCTGGGTCGTTTCGGCCCAATTTCGGGGGTGGGTCGTTTCGGCCAAATTGGTGGGCCGTTTCGGCCTGATTTTTTTATCAATTTGTTGATATGTATATATATTTTATTTCTCGAAGATCAGCCTGTGCTTATGCTATCTTCACTCGTTAAGCCTTTAATGAGGGCTTTTTCGAACAGCGTAGACTCTGAGATCAGCCTGTGCTTTTGCTATCTTCGCTCGTTCAGTTTTTAATAGCTCAGAAAACAGAGGGCTTTTTCAAACTGTGTAGACTCTGATCACAATGAACAGATTTATAGATTATAAGGTGTTTTAATTTATCACGACAGATGCAGGCTGATCATATAAAATAAATACAGCGTCAGATATTAATAGCTCAGAAAAAGAGGCATTTTTAAACTGCTTGGACTCTGATCACAATGAACAAATTTATAGGTTATTAAGTATTTGAAGGTATCACAACGAAAGATGCAGGCTGATCGTATTAAATAATTACAGCCTTCAGATATTAATGACTCAGGAAACAGAGGGCTTTTTCAAACTCTGTCGACTCTGTTCACAATGAACAGATATATACATGTAGGTTATTAAGTATTTGAAGGTATCACAACGACAGATGCAGGCTGATAATATAAAATAATTAGGCTACATTTCGCATGCTGTTCTCAACATGTGCGTGTCATTGATACTAGTGAATACTGATCATCCTGCAAGTCAGTGCTGTAGAAATCTTAGAATGGATGTGCACCATGCATGTCCGTATGTGGCACGTGAAGTAGACCATTGTGCGCTTGCGTGCAGTCTAATCATAACTTGGAGACGATTTGCACAAACCTTCAAAATCTTTGAGAACATTCTGCAGACACAGCGACATACAACATGACGAAAACACGACAATATTGTCGTTGTCTCAGACAATCCTGCGCAAGAATAGTATGCAGTCTAACTAACATGGTCTTCAAAGCTATGAGCCTTCAGCAGCCACAATGACACCCCAATTGTTATCTATCTATTTATTTATTTACAGACTTTAAAGTTCTTGGCTTTTTAAGAAGTAAATTATATCATCACAGTATATCATCACATGATAATTGCCCTTTAATCAATCACCCGTTAATCACTTTTGATGGAGTTAGCTAATCCCCTTATTTTTGTATATATAATTGTTCAACTATGTGCCGGCGTAATTACGTTAACGTAAAAGTGTGAAAACACATGTTAAACACACGTTTAATAAGTGACCCTTTGAGTTCGTCGGGGAAATGATAATAATAAAATAGAGAGGAACAGATGAGAGAAAATAAAGAAAATAAAAAGAAAATAAAAAAGATAAAAAATACAATATAAAAAAATAAAGTACCAAAAAAAAGATAATAAAAAATATCTCTCTCTGTAAAAATATAAACAGAAAAAATAAATAAATAAATAAAAATAACCGGTTAGCAAATGATTGTTGTCCGATTTCATATACAGTTAAGTTGTTCTCAGACAATAATCAAGTCCGGTTGGTGCTAACTGGAAACATGGCTATGTATAGAACTTTTAAAACACTCTATTTTGGCTATCATAACCATGGCTAACGTGACAAGGCGTTGAAATAATATTCCAAAATAATAATTACTATTTGATATGTTTTAGTCATAAAAAAACGCTATCTTATAAAATCGGGCCGAAATGACCCAGGCCGAAACGACCCACCGATATAGGCCGAAACGACCCATGTCCAAATTTAGGCTGAAACGACCCAGGCCGAAACGACCCGGCCGAAACGACTCAGGACCGAAACGTCCCGGATTCCTTAATAAAGATAAATACTTGACCCCTGTGACTACTTCAACTCAAACAAGGGCATCAAAACTAAACAACAGTCAATATCGTAGGTACCAGGCCTATAGGAGGTTTTTTCGTGACGTACTTCCGGTTCTAAAAATAGAACGGGAAAAGCCCTGGCCGTCATCTGTCGTATTGCTTCAAAGGCAGTGGGACAGATAAAGTGTTAATTACAGCGTAAAACAGTGGAATTCTTTTAAACTTTTGGCGAATTCTAATGTAAGATAAAGGGAGAAACAACGATATGCTGCCAGATGTGAAATTTCGCATTACGAAAATGATATTTTGTACATACGACCCAAGGGCTCTCTCTCTCTCTCAGCGCACCAACAATTAGCGAGCGCAGGCAAATGTAAATTACAGTTTGTCGTTAAATGACGCCACGTCAACCGACATGTAGCGTGTGAACAACGTCGTGTCTTGAAAGCCATGCATTGAATTTGACATTGCAACGTCGATGAAACGTCAGAACGCTGCGTTGGCGATAATACGGCGTTGCTTAATAAAATGTCATTTGCCCAGTGCTCGGATTCATCAAGACTCAGTGGGATTGGAACATTAATTTCAAAACAAACGTAGAACACCCTTTCAGTGCATAAGAATGAAACACATTTTTATAGTAAAATCTGGTAGAACTGTAGATTGGTTCAACCTGCCCAGCCCTTAGGTCTACTACATTAACCCATTTGGTACCGGAAACCCCAAAAGGGGTAAGTGACACACAGTGCAGGCCCAGATCAGACGCCGCAGAATGCGGCGTCTGATCTGGGCCTACTCTGTTTGCAAAAAGTTCGGCCATTTTTCAAATAAATTTTGAAGAAACACAACCTGACACCCCTAAATTTTGAAAATGACTCCTGATGTATAAAAGGAGGAAGATTCCATTTGGTACAAAAAGGGTTATGGGCTTCTTGGATACAGGGCTCAGTCAAACCGCTCTCTCATCTCAACGATCACGTGACATTGAAGTGAGTTGGAGTGGTGTCGACGGCATGACGTCGAACCAACATGGACTCAACGTCCCTCCATCAGTCCACTCATTAGTTTATTTCGACTGTCAGTGTGGACATTTAAATGGCACATGTAGACAGATCGTTGGACAGATTTCTAAAGATAGATAGATAGATAGATAGATAGATAGATAGATAGATAGATAGATAGATAGATAGATAGGTAGGTAGGTAGGTAGGTAGGTAGGTAGATAGATAGATAGATAGATAGATAGATAGATAGATAGATAGATAGATAAAATGATAAGATAGATAGATAGATAGATAGATAGATAGATAGATAGATAGATAGATAGATAGATAGATAGATAGATAGATAGATAGATAGATAAAATGATAAGATAGATAGATAGATAGATAGATAGATAGATAGATAGATAGATAGATAGATAGATAGATAGATAGATAGATAGACAGACAGACAGACAGATAAATAGATAAAATGATAAGATAGATAGATAGATAGCTTTCGTGGATAATGGTATCGCAAGCCACTGACATGGGTCATTCACGAAAAGATTTTCGTCAATTAAAAACGGATTTAGGATAAATGAATTTCGGTAATAAAAGCGAAATATCATTCTTTCCTTCTCGAAACATTATTTCAATGAAAACGGGTATATTTTCTCTCAAAATGTCTGAATATTGTTAGTATTTTAAGTTCCGCCAATACATTTGAATAGCGATGGCCGTTTCAATTGACGGCCAGTACTTTGCGCATGCGCAAAAATGACGTCATATTCCCATAAACAGAATTCCTAAAACCTCCTATAGTGATGCCCTGAAGAATTCTTTCTTCCCTAGAACTATTCCTCAGTGGAATAGTCTTCCCTCCTCTGTGGTAAATGCCAAAACTGCAGAGGAGTTCAAAGCCCGCATGGTGTAGATTGGGATCCAGAGGTGTGCGTTTTAGTACACCTCTGAAAGCAGATTGTAAATAGTTTTAAGAACTCATCCAGTGGATGTGTTTTTTTTTTTTTGCTAAATTCTAAATTTAGCACACAACCCAACTGAGGTAATGGCCAAGTTTGACCGACTCAGTATCTATCAGTATATGAAGATAGATAGATAGAACTAAGTGCATGCTTATTTCGGGTACGAAACTAAGTCAGTGCGAATCATACGACGCGAGGAGTCTGAGCAGGTGCTTTCGTTTCCGGTTTATGAAAACTGCAATTCGACACATACGATAACTTACAGTCTGAAATAGGTTAGTTATCCGATTCCAAATGTTACGCACAACCGTTGAAAATCAAAATTTGATGTTGTAAACAAAAATAAACTATGGATGTTTTCGGCAGGTTGCCATGATTCAAGGGGGATGAACTCAGAAATTTCAGTGTCTTGTTAATTATCGACAACAACTGTCAATGACCCCAAACCACCACCAATAACCGGCAACACGTATTTTTACCTCACCTGAGCCGAATGCCCACGGGTGAGCTTAAAGTATGGCAAGGCTCCTTTGACTGTCGTCTGTCTGTCAAAAAACAGTTCAAAAATCTTCTCATCTGGAACCAATTGGCCGCTTGCCTTTAAACACACACACATTAGCAACATCTGTACAAAGGCGAATAGAACACTTGGGTTCCTTAGGCGAAATCTCCATCAGTGTCATGAGGATGTAAAAGAGACAGCATATAAGTGTCTTGTTCGCCCAAACTTGGAATATGGTAGTTGCATCTGGGACCCAAGTGGAGTGGTCCTTAATGAAGAAATTGAAAAGGTTCAGAATACAGCTGCTAGATTTGTATCAAGCAATTATAGATTTGAAACTGGGAGCATGACTGGAATTCTAGAAAAATTATGATGGGAGTCTATCAAGAAAAGGAGAAGAGAGAGTAGGCTCATACTCTTATACAAAGGTCTAAAGGGTGCTGCCAGCATTCCAACAGATGATCTTGTTCCCCCAGCTAGGCACTGTAGAAGACACCATTCAATGGCTTTTCAGAACTGACATTTATAAAGAATCGTACTTCCCCCGAACCATTAGAGATTGGAATGCTCTTCCCGATTCGATTATTTCGACAGCTGAATGTGTTGATGATTGTGTAGCTAAGTTTACCTCTTTGATTAGAGCTACAGACTAACTTCCCATATCATAGGTCCTGGTGTATAGTTGTCATTTGACGTATCACCAGTAACAATTCTAACTCTGATTGGCATGTAGCACTGGGGTCTCGGGCCATCGTAATTTGTTCAAATGATTTCTCTCGCTTGCCTTTGACGCAATTTAGGTCAAGGTCAATTTTTGTTGCATGTGCTTTTATATGAGAAAATTGACATTGTTATTTTTTGAAACCAATCCCAGCAGGCCACATCGCTAGGGCAACGTCACATCAACGTCGGTGCAACGTCATGACTTTGCACTGACATAGATGTTACGTTGCATAAACGCCGCATTGACGTCAAGTGCCGCTGGGATGTCGCCTGTGCACTTTAAATTTATTTAAGCAATCACTAGATGAGTAAATGTAACTATATGAGTGTAAGAAGCCTCCGTGTTGTCATCACGAAAACACGCCTATATAATTTTGACCCCCTATAACCCCACTTTTATATAGTAAAACTGGGGTTTGCAGGGGTAAACCTTAATATTCTTATATCTGCTCTGAGGTATAGATTGTTGGTACTCGTTAGAACCGTCTCAATGAGACGGTTTTAACGAGTACCCACAATCTATATATTGAGCAAAAATAAGAAAAATATCACAATGTTTCATCTGAAAATTTTCATTTTTTTTTCTGCGATAAATGTGTCAATGTATTTGTATAAGCGTGTTTTCGTAACGAGTGTTTATATTATTCGCCTCATAAACAGGGATATTTGGTTGGATCCCGGGCTTCTCCAGATTTTCAGAAGAGTCTTTAAACCGAGGTCCCGTCTCCGTACGACATAAGTTGTTGGTTGAACTTAAAACTCAAACATACACATACATGAGTTTCAAAGGTGTAGGTCACCCCTTAGCCTTGGACCAAGATTACTCAGTTATCAAAATAAAAACCTAATATTCATTACAAACTGCTGGGCACATTGATGTAAAATTTCATATTAATCTTTTATGCGATGAAAGAAATGAATTTGTTCAACTGGTCCAGGACACATAACCAAGTTATCGTCATGACCAAAAGTGGTAAAAATCTTCACGTTACGAAAACAAAAAAAAAATGAAAATTTTAAGATGAAAAATTGTGATATTTTTCTCATTTCTGCTCTAAATATAGATGGTGGGTACTCGTTAGAACCGCCTCATTGAGAGTAGAAATAAGAAAAATAAGGTTTACCCCTTTAATATTTAGATATTTAGAGTAGAAATAAGCAAAATAAGATTGTTAAGATATACAAGTGGGGTTCAAGGGGGTCAACATTATATAGGCGTGTTTTCGTGATGAAAATCTTTTTCTCTGGAACCAGTTGGTCAGTTACCTTAAAACTATGAATGTCGCATTGGGACTCCAGCCCATTGTAACTTATTCAAACGATGAGCCTGAGTTGACCTTGACGCATTTTATACCACACTGGTAAAGGCAAGCGCGCAGGGTAAGGAACAAACGCACAGGATAAGGACATTTTTCCGCTCAGGATAAGGAAGAAAATGGCGGAATCGGCATCACATGTGCAGGTTTGTTGTTGTTCTAGATCTCGTGTTATGGTTACTAATCCATACGACTGCTCACATTAGCTTCACGGAAGACACATATTATTCACAAATTTATCTTCGATGGTCCGAATCCGACAGTTACAGCCAGTCAAACGGAGAACCGGACACAGTGGAGCTACTACGAAATCTGATTATTTTACATGAAACGCTCTTCTGGGAAGATGGCATGCACTGTTTTGTTGTTTGTAGGCATACACATGATAAATCGGACTGTTGCAAATACGATTTTAGGAAAATTTGAAATTGGAAGGACCACGGTGAGAAATCCTAGTTCCATTTTCAATACAACACCCACGGGCAAGGAAATAGGTACAACGCATATGATAAGACACAAAAAATTTCGGGGAAAATGGTAGTTGTATGGTCGTAGCACTAGTAAATTTTTATCTCAGATTGGGTTTTCCGATATTAATAATTAGTCCTACATCATAGTTTAAAGCACCAATTGTGACCTATAGGAAACGTTCAAAGTTATGTGACTTGTCTTGGCATGTACATTGCTCTGCTTCTAGCAATATCCCCCCCCCCCCCCCCCCCACACACACACACACTATGAATCTAGGATGATTTGGCCCGGACGATTTGACCTTGGACAATTCGGCCTAGGACAATTTGGCCTGCAAAAATATTGGGTAGGACAATTTGGCCAGGTTAATATAATGTCCACTTCAAATTGACAATTTATTGTTTTGGGCTTGTTTTCAGTAACGTTTGTGGAAGGAGCACTTTAAAGAAGATATTAATCAATTAGAAATTTTATTTTGTTTTTAAACTATATCTTTAAGCCTGTGATATTCTGACTGGCCAAAATCGTTAGTAGCAAAGACATAATAATTGATAACTATACAAAAAAAAAATAGATAAATTTAATGATTTTGTTTAAACTTGTGGGAAGACAAGATCAATTAGCACTTGGTTAACTGACTGACTGATGACTGGTCATGTTTCCTTGCTTTCTTAATTACCTTTTTCACACTTCAATTGTTGGTTTTGTTTGTTTGTGTATACATTGTGCTATTTTTCATGGACCCACAACATATTTTTAGGATATTGTGAAACAAACCCTTGTTAGGATGTGTTGCGAAGATAATTTGGGATAAACTTCCTTATTTCTTGTATTGGAGTTTAACGGTCCAGTCAACACTATTTAAGTCATTTTTGAGCCGGTCAGTTTACCTATCCACATTTTTCCTGGGCAAGCGTATACGTAAGGGGTTAACCAGTACAGTGCACATTCTTCCGCCAGAAATTGACAACTGCCCTTCTTGAATCAGCGGAAGGTAGAGAATGGCTGTAGAAATGGTTTCATGATCAATCTCCACGACAGAATGTTGCCGACCCCGGCAGATATCGAACCCGCGTCCTCTTGATCACCAGTCAGACGCGCATCCGACTGAGCTACCGAGGCCGGCATAAAAATTCAGTTACCAATACATGTACATACTTTAATATTTGCCTTATATCCGACGACGAACTGCGTACAAAGGGCCTTTTAAGATTTCCCATTATATCTGCCCCCACCCCCACCCCCACACACACCTTGAATATTTGTTTCATAAATGTTTTATGGTGGTAGCCAAATTAAGTTTAATGAAAAGATACAACTTCAAAGAAAAACAAAGCGATAAAAATGTTTGGTCATTCACAAATAAGGTATTTTTTACCATGGCTTTACCCCTACCCCCAGCTGATTTTGACCAAAATTGCAAATTTTGCCACCTTTTTGGCTTTCAAAATATACCAGCCTAGCATTGCTTGTGCATATTTTATATTTGTATACAGATAAAGTTTTGATATGTTAACATGTGGTGAAAATATAAAATAGTGAAAGGTGGACTCTGTGCTTATTTTTTAATTTTTCATAACTTAATTTTTTGTCATTCTCAGACATTTCAGCATAAAAATTGCCATAACTCCGTTCATAGTAAAGATAAATATATGCTGTAACTACTCATTTTCTCAGGTAGAACACAAGGAATAATTTGGTACCTGTTTCATTTTTGATCATCAGTTTTTCATTTTCTTATATCTCCATGATAATGCAAGTGGGTGGGGTAACTAGATACGACTCACTTAGTGTGCAAATGGTTAGCAGTGCTACCTGATATATTAATGTGCCAATTGAAACTTATAATCAGATGCTTCCAAAGGCACTTTTTGTCTTTTTCTTTCGAAGGGATATACTTTTATCACACTTTTCTTACTATTTTCGTCATATTTTTTTAACTCAATACAGACACATCAAAAGTCAAGTTATTCTGAAAATACATGAAGACGAAACAATTTGTTTATGTATGTTTCCATTAACAAAGCTGTGAGCAAGTGAAACGATGCACACTGAAGAGGATTTGAGTGGGGTCCAAGCATATCAGGCGGCATATCGGGCCCTTTAATGACCGTGCAAAAGGTATGTCTCACGAATCTGGCGAAGTTATCTACCTTATTTTCAGCCAAAAGAACAAACATACAATTTTCTACCAGAAATACTGCATGGACTTATATATCATTTCTCTAATTCATGATCGCGATGAACCCAATCTATCTATCCCCCATAGGGGATGATTATTTTGCTAGAACCAGATCAATGCACATGCCAAGACAAGGCACACAAACTTTGAACGTTTCCTAAAGGTCACAATTGGTGCTTTAAACTATGTAGGACACATTATTAATATCGAAAAACCTAATCTGAGATGGAAATTTACTAGTGCTACGACCATACAACTACCATTTTCCCCGGAAAATTGTGTGTCTTATCATATGCGTTATACACATTTCCTTACCCGTGGGCGTTGTATTGAAAATGGAACTAGGATTTCTCACTGCGGGCCTTCCAATTTCAAATGTTCCTTAAATCGTATTTGCAACAGGCCGATTTATTATGTGTATGTCTGCAACCAACGAAAAAGTGCATGCCGTTTTCCCAGAAGAGCGTTTCATGTAAAATAATGAGATTCCGTGGGTGAGTAGCTCCACTGTGTCCGGTTCTCTGTTTGATTGGCTGTAACTGTCGAATTCGGACCATCGAAGATAAATTTGCGAATAATATGGGTCTTCCGTGAAGCTAATGTGAGCAGTCGCATTGATTAGTTACCATAACACGAGATCTAGAACAACAACAAACCTGCACATGTGATGCCGATTCCGCCATTTTCTTCCTTATCCTGAGCGGAAAAATTTCCCTATCCTTTGCGTGTGTTCCTTACCCTACGCGCTTGCCTTTATCAGTGTGTTATACAAAAATAAAATTTGTGCAAAATTGGAAAATAATAACTTTTCGAAACTGTCATTGCCTGTGAACTTAGATGGTATATGCAATCAGATAAACAAGTTAATGAAGCTGCGTGAATATCAAAAGTCCA
Organism: Lucinisca nassula; assembly: GCA_963580285.1. NCBI lineage: Eukaryota > Metazoa > Mollusca > Bivalvia > Lucinida > Lucinidae > Lucinisca > Lucinisca nassula. Next base: position 65,109,432 of record OY757015.1, read on the forward strand.
CGTTGCTGATTTTGCTTGGTCTAGGATCACTCGTGTCACGAAATAAACTTAATAAACTTTTTTTTTGTTGTTGTTGTTGTTGTTGAAAAACAGCTGGGTATATCTAGGCCAAATTTACATATGAAGCCTTTATGGGATGAAGGAACAAAATTTTTTCCAAATGGTTGAGGTCACCCAGCAGGCACATGACGTAATTGTAACGCCGTATCGACGTCAGTGCAACGTCATGACGTTTATGCAACGTCACATCTACGTCAGTGCAACGTCGTGACATTTCACCGACGTTGATTTGACGTTGCCCTAGCGACGTGTGCCTGCTGGTCACATGACCAATATTTTCAAACATCTTCTCCTATGTAACCACAGGGGTGATTGAAGTCAAATTTCATGTGGAGCATCCATCGGATAGGGGAACGCAAGTTTTTTTCGCGGGGTCACATGACCAAGATGGCCACCATGCCCATATAAGGTAGAAACCTTTCAAAAATCCGCGGACGCCTGATTACACTCTTCTGGAGTCCATGTCTGTTGATCTGAACATTGATATTTGCCATTTTGTCTATGGACTAATGAGTTTTGGTTAGAAGCCTCCGTGGTGTAGTGGTTACGCTACTCGCCTTGTAAACCAGGGATCGCAGGATCGATCCCGGGCTTCTCCAGACTTTCGGATGAGTCTTTAAACCGAGGTCCCGTCTCCGTATGACCTTAGCTGTTGGTGGGACGTAAAACTCAAACACTCACTCACTCACTAATGATTTTGGATTAACGCTTCGGTACTACGACCTTAACTACTTTTCTCCGGAACCAGAGGGCCGAGAACCAAGATGACCACCATGCCCATAAAAGGTAAAAACCTTTAAAAATCTGCTTCTCCGGAACCAGAGGACCGATTGTCACGAAGCTTGGTATGTAGAATTGTGGACTCGGCTCCAGCAAAATTTGTTCAAATGATGACTCTCGGATGACCTTGATCTATTTTACGCCAAGGTCAAAATTGGTTACATAGAATTTTGTATGGGAAAAAGTCAAAACTCTGTATTTTTTCGGAAACTATTGCAGCTTGCCAAATGAAAATACATGTATGCAGTTAGCTAAATGAGTGGATGAAACTGCACGAATATTTATAAGGTCAAAGTAGTAAGGGCGCCTCTTGGGCGCCACGGACTGCGCATGCGCAGCATTTGTATCACTTCCGGTGAAACGTAAGCGAAACGATGACGAAACTACCCTAAATATCGGACGAATGTTCGAATGACGTAACTCGCGGTAATTACGCCGTAAGTATCCTAAATTTTGAGGCGAAAGATGTTCCCGCGGATTGGCGCAGTTCGCCGTCCCCGAACAGGTCGGGGGTGATCGGGGTCTACCCCGTTCGCTCGAGCGATCCTATCCCAATATTTAGGGAGATACTACCCCGTATAGTATCGATGAAATTAAGTCTCTCACCCGCAAACCAATTATCGCCTCGAAAACCGGGAAACAATGGAAGGTGTTGGAAGAGCTCGACTCGATGCGAGAAACTAGTAATGGACCGCGTCCCGGGAAAAAAAAAGTTTGGTTCGTTCGATTTGAGGTTTCACGTCCCCGTCAACGCCGTATAGATCATTTTGGGAGGCGTTGCTTCCAGTAGCGCGAGACCTTTTCCGGACATATCTACGACATTTGTATCTCGGAGAATCTTTCTCGGCTACGGAATTTATACGGATATCGCGGGGGCGTAGCCAGTATGCATTATGAGAGTGGAGCGTAAAATGAGAAGCAAATGATGATAGGATTTTTGATCAGCTGTAATTACCCTAAAAATTGGGGTACCTGAAGGGAGGTCACCGTAAATATCCTAAAGTTTGATCTCAAGCGATGTAGCAAACGTGTTCTGGTGGAATAGTGGAATGACAAACAGTGCAGACCCTGGTTAGAGGGATCGGGATCTACACCGTTTTTTTCTGTCCCAATATTTAGGGTAATACTACCCGGTGCAGTCCTGCGATATTGACAAATCGATTGTCTCCGACAGTAGTAGTATGTAAGATGAGAGAGGAATGCTGGATGATAACCGGAAAATGATAAGATGACGTAATTACCTTAAATATCGGGTGAGAGTTCGAATTATGTAAATTAGCGTAAATATGCTGTAATTATCTGTATGCGACGCACAAAAGATGTTCTGGTGGAATGGCGAACATTGCTGACCCTGGTCAGGTCAGGGTGATCGGGGTCTACACTGTTCGCTCAAGCACTTCTATCCCAATATTTAGGGTAATACTACCCGGTGCAGTCCTGCGATATTGACAAATCGATTGTCTCCGACACTCAGCGCGAAACGCTTATCGCCTTTAAACTAGAAAACAATGAAACTCGCTGGAAGATAGCGTTTAGAAGGCTGATGTTATCGTTTAAATTTCTAAACACGCTCGCTTCTGAATGGGCTGCAGCTGAGAAAAAAGTTTTTATCAAACATGTTTGTTCGATTTGAGGTTTAACGTCCCCGTCAACATAATTTAGGTCATTTTGGAGACGTTGCTTCCGAGCCGACATTGCGCTGAAATGACATCTCAATCCCTGCCGCCTAATAAAAACGATAGAGTTTATACGCGTGGCCGGGCCGACTCGCAGCTCTAAGCCCCCGATGGGCGGGGGGCGGATCAATCATTTTGCCCCGTTTTCGACATAGAAATATTTTTACCCAAACGAAATAGATTTAATACGTCCGCAAAGTCTGCGCGGTGTGACGGAACATGGATCCGATGTGCCATAGGATCAGTTTTTAACTAACAGACAAAAGTGATATGCGCCGACACCACCACCCCCTGCACACACACACACACACACACACACACACACACACACACACACACACACACACACACACACACACACACACAAACAACCAAGTCATTTAGGATCCCCTCTCACGTATAATAACCTTCCGGCACCAAACAATTAATTATTGCCCTGTCACCAATATTATATAGAGGGTCTTACACTCGTGGTCACTTCATATGAATTTTATGAAACTCGCCAAAGAATTTGGCTTTGCAGGGGGTGTAAACCTTATTTTCCTTATTAAGACATAGTTGTGGGTACCCGTGAGAACCGCCTCGGCAAGGCTACTCTAACATATATCTATAACATTTGTATCTCGGATCGCAAAAGGGGAAAGAACAACAAAATGATAAACGGATGATGATTAGCGTTATTATCCTGAAAATGTTAGTGAAAGAAAAAAATCGTTGACGCGACGTTGGTGTAACGTTGTATACCACGGCGTCTTATACGCATGTGCGTGTGTACAAGCTTGTCCGTTTTATGTCCAACCAACGACTAAGGGCATAGCGGAGACGGGGTGAAATATAAAGCTTGTCCGGAGCGTACCTCTGATAGTTTTAAAGGTAATTAAGCGAAACTCGATACACCGATGGGGGGGCTATGAGAGAAATCGCGGAATGCGATACACATAACCCTGCTAACACTATTTACGGAGTTACTGCCCTTCTTAATAGGACCCCGCACAGTATTTTGGGTGCCCTAAAGAAATCACAGAGTCAGTCAGTTTGTCGCACCTAAACCAAAATATTTAACCGGTCATTACTTTAAAAGTATTTACCCTACGCTCACGAAACTTCGCATACTTACCATCACACGGCCCCCGCCCATAGGGGCTCGAGGAAATATATGGGCTGCGTGATGCTTCCACGCAGAGTTGAATCCGGTCCGCGCACTAGTACTCGTAAACCGCTTAGAGGATCTAAGCCTGTCCGAGCAGAGCGGTGCGAGTCTGTCAGTTCGCGCTAATAAACCCTATTGGCTTCATCGGGCGACAAGGCTTGAGATGTCATTTTTATAACCGACCAACGACTGAGGACATAGCGGAGGCGGAGCGATAGACGCGCTCGATCAGGGTCAGCTCCGTTTGGTCAGGGGCAGTCGGTCAGTCGTTCACGCGAATTGTTGCGCGTGTTAAACGAAACGACGTCGTTTTAACGTTGTACGCGCGGCGTGTGCCAGTGCACGACAGCAGCACTCTTCCAGTCCAACATTTAGGATATAACTACTGTCAAACGCTGGTGCGGTGTCATGGTCAGCTTAATAAGTGGGATGTTTGGCCTAGACTCTCTAAGCGGTTTACCAGTACTCGTGGGGGTGAAAGACACGTGCAGCCCGATCTATTTATTTGAGCCCTAGAGGGGCGGGGAGCTAAATATCCCATACAGAGGGGCCCTCGCTATAACGACAGTATTTGTTCCCTTCTATGGCACCGTTATAAAGAATCCCGATTTGGAGTATGACGGGTACATTTTAAGGACCTCCTCACCTTTTATCTTTCTCTACAAATGTTACGGATATATATTAGAACCGCCTCATCGAGGCGTGGGTGCATTACAGCGTTTTGAATGTAACCCCCGACGATTTTAACCATTTGTGAAAAAAAATGCCTCACAGATACGTATACGAATGTCCTATATGCCGTAGAAAGAATGTGTTGTATATCGTTTGTCATTTGAGAAAAGTACACCGTGTGACTGTAGAAGACTGGTTGGAGAAATTCAATTTCTAAAGGCGTGAGAAACGTTGAACGATCAGGGTTAGCTCCGTTTGGTCAGGGGACAGTCAGTCCGTTTGTTTGTTTGTTTGTTTGATTTGAGGTTTAACGTCCCCGTCAACACTGTATAGGTCATTTTGGAGACGTTGCTTCCAAATTTGTGGGACTTTTACCCGACATTGAGATGAAATGACATCTCAAGCCCTGTCGTCCAATGAAACCAATAGTGTTTATAAGCATGGACCGTCCGACTAGCACCGCTTTGCCTGGGCAGGCTTAGATCCTCTAAGCGGTTTACCAGTACTCGTGTGGGGGTCGGACTCAGCTCTGCGTGGAAGCATTACGCAGCCCATCTATTTCTTCAAGCCCCCGATGGGCGGGGGCGGTCAGTCAGTCCGTCGTTAACGCAAATTGTTGCGCGTGTTAAGCGAAACGCCGTTGTTGTAACGTTGCACGGTAGCAGCAGTCTTCCATCCCAACATTTAGGATATTACAACTGTCAGGTGCAGGCGCAGAGAAAGTCATCTTAATTAGGTTAACTCCATCAGATATAAGCTGAGCAAGGGGGAGCTGTATTCGATACCTACGAGCGGATAGAAAAGTCCCATGCATTTGAAAGACCCCCATTGTATCCTTACTGTATCCTGACTGTATCCCCATTGTATCCTGACTGTACCCCCCGCTGTATCCTCACTGTATCCCACTATACCCTGACTTCCTGGTGGTGTCTGTGGTGGTGGTTGGTGGGTGGTGGTGGTGGTGGCTGTGGTGCCCACAGTCACCATCACAGCCACCACCACCCTCCAACCACCACCACAGACACCACCAGGAAGTCAGGGTATAGTGGGATACAGTGAGGATACAGCGGGGGGTACAGTCAGGATACAATGGGGATACAGTCAGGATACAGTAAGGATACAATGGGGGTCTTTCAAATGCATGGGACTTTTCTATCCGCTCGTAGGTATCGAATACAGCTCCCCCTTGCTCAGCTTATATCTGATGGAGTTAACCTAATTAAGATGACTTTCTCTGCGCCTGCACCTGACAGTTGTAATATCCTAAATGTTGGGATGGAAGACTGCTGCTACCGTGCAACGTTACAACAACGGCGTTTCGCTTAACACGCGCAACAATTTGCGTTAACGACGGACTGACTGACCGCCCCCGCCCATCGGGGGCTTGAAGAAATAGATGGGCTGCGTAATGCTTCCACGCAGAGCTGAGTCCGACCCCCACACGAGTACTGGTAAACCGCTTAGAGGATCTAAGCCTGCCCAGGCAAAGCGGTGCTAGTCGGACGGTCCATGCTTATAAACACTATTGGTTTCATTGGACGACAGGGCTTGAGATGTCATTTCATCTCAATGTCGGGTAAAAGTCCCACAAATTTGGAAGCAACGTCTCCAAAATGACCTATACAGTGTTGACGGGGACGTTAAACCTCAAATCAAACAAACAAACAAACAAACGGACTGACTGTCCCCTGACCAAACGGAGCTAACCCTGATCGTTCAACGTTTCTCACGCCTTTAGAAATTGAATTTCTCCAACCAGTCTTCTACAGTCACACGGTGTACTTTTCTCAAATGACAAACGATATACAACACATTCTTTCTACGGCATATAGGACATTCGTATACGTATCTGTGAGGCATTTTTTTTCACAAATGGTTAAAATCGTCGGGGGTTACATTCAAAACGCTGTAATGCACCCACGCCTCGATGAGGCGGTTCTAATATATATCCGTAACATTTGTAGAGAAAGATAAAAGGTGAGGAGGTCCTTAAAATGTACCCGTCATACTCCAAATCGGGATTCTTTATAACGGTGCCATAGAAGGGAACAAATACTGTCGTTATAGCGAGGGCCCCTCTGTATGGGATATTTAGCTCCCCGCCCCTCTAGGGCTCAAATAAATAGATCGGGCTGCACGTGTCTTTCACCCCCACGAGTACTGGTAAACCGCTTAGAGAGTCTAGGCCAAACATCCCACTTATTAAGCTGACCATGACACCGCACCAGCGTTTGACAGTAGTTATATCCTAAATGTTGGACTGGAAGAGTGCTGCTGTCGTGCACTGGCACACGCCGCGCGTACAACGTTAAAACGACGTCGTTTCGTTTAACACGCGCAACAATTCGCGTGAACGACTGACCGACTGCCCCTGACCAAACGGAGCTGACCCTGATCGAGCGCGTCTATCGCTCCGCCTCCGCTATGTCCTCAGTCGTTGGTCGGTTATAAAAATGACATCTCAAGCCTTGTCGCCCGATGAAGCCAATAGGGTTTATTAGCGCGAACTGACAGACTCGCACCGCTCTGCTCGGACAGGCTTAGATCCTCTAAGCGGTTTACGAGTACTAGTGCGCGGACCGGATTCAACTCTGCGTGGAAGCATTACGCAGCCCATATATTTCCTCGAGCCCCTATGGGCGGGGGCCGTGTGATGGTAAGTATGCGAAGTTTCGTGAGCGTAGGGTAAATACTTTTAAAGTAATGACCGGTTAAATATTTTGGTTTAGGTGCGACAAACTGACTGACTCTGTGATTTCTTTAGGGCACCCAAAATACTGTGCGGGGTCCTATTAAGAAGGGCAGTAACTCCGTAAATAGTGTTAGCAGGGTTATGTGTATCGCATTCCGCGATTTCTCTCATAGCCCCCCCATCGGTGTATCGAGTTTCGCTTAATTACCTTTAAAACTATCAGAGGTACGCTCCGGACAAGCTTTATATTTCACCCCGTCTCCGCTATGCCCTTAGTCGTTGGTTGGACATAAAACGGACAAGCTTGTACACACGCACATGCGTATAAGACGCCGTGGTATACAACGTTACACCAACGTCGCGTCAACGATTTTTTTCTTTCACTAACATTTTTAGGATAATAACGCTAATCATCATCCGTTTATCATTTTGTTGTTCTTTCCCCTTTTGCGATCCGAGATACAAATGTTATAGATATATGTTAGAGTAGCCTTGCCGAGGCGGTTCTCACGGGTACCCACAACTATGTCTTAATAAGGAAAATAAGGTTTACACCCCCTGCAAAGCCAAATTCTTTGGCGAGTTTCATAAAATTCATATGAAGTGACCACGAGTGTAAGACCCTCTATATAATATTGGTGACAGGGCAATAATTAATTGTTTGGTGCCGGAAGGTTATTATACGTGAGAGGGGATCCTAAATGACTTGGTTGTTTTGTGTGTGTGTGTGTGTGTGTGTGTGTGTGTGTGTGTGTGTGTGTGTGTGTGTGTGTGTGTGTGTGCAGGGGGGTGGTGGTGTCGGCGCATATCACTTTTGTCTGTTAGTTAAAAACTGATCCTATGGCACATCGGATCCATGTTCCGTCACACCGCGCAGACTTTGCGGACGTATTAAATCTATTTCGTTTGGGTAAAAATATTTCTATGTCGAAAACGGGGCAAAATGATTGATCCGCCCCCCGCCCATCGGGGGCTTAGAGCTGCGAGTCGGCCCGGCCACGCGTATAAACTCTATCGTTTTTATTAGGCGGCAGGGATTGAGATGTCATTTCAGCGCAATGTCGGCTCGGAAGCAACGTCTCCAAAATGACCTAAATTATGTTGACGGGGACGTTAAACCTCAAATCGAACAAACATGTTTGATAAAAACTTTTTTCTCAGCTGCAGCCCATTCAGAAGCGAGCGTGTTTAGAAATTTAAACGATAACATCAGCCTTCTAAACGCTATCTTCCAGCGAGTTTCATTGTTTTCTAGTTTAAAGGCGATAAGCGTTTCGCGCTGAGTGTCGGAGACAATCGATTTGTCAATATCGCAGGACTGCACCGGGTAGTATTACCCTAAATATTGGGATAGAAGTGCTTGAGCGAACAGTGTAGACCCCGATCACCCTGACCTGACCACGGTCAGCAATGTTCGCCATTCCACCAGAACATCTTTTGTGCGTCGCATACAGATAATTACAGCATATTTACGCTAATTTACATAATTCGAACTCTCACCCGATATTTAAGGTAATTACGTCATCTTATCATTTTCCGGTTATCATCCAGCATTCCTCTCTCATTTTACATACTACTACTGTCGGAGACAATCGATTTGTCAATATCGCAGGACTGCACCGGGTAGTATTACCCTAAATATTGGGACAGAAAAAAAACGGTGTAGATCCCGATCCCTCTAACCAGGGTCTGCACTGTTTGTCATTCCACTATTCCACCAGAACACGTTTGCTACATCGCTTGAGATCAAACTTTAGGATATTTACGGTGACCTCCCTTCAGGTACCCCAATTTTTAGGGTAATTACAGCTGATCAAAAATCCTATCATCATTTGCTTCTCATTTTACGCTCCACTCTCATAATGCATACTGGCTACGCCCCCGCGATATCCGTATAAATTCCGTAGCCGAGAAAGATTCTCCGAGATACAAATGTCGTAGATATGTCCGGAAAAGGTCTCGCGCTACTGGAAGCAACGCCTCCCAAAATGATCTATACGGCGTTGACGGGGACGTGAAACCTCAAATCGAACGAACCAAACTTTTTTTTTCCCGGGACGCGGTCCATTACTAGTTTCTCGCATCGAGTCGAGCTCTTCCAACACCTTCCATTGTTTCCCGGTTTTCGAGGCGATAATTGGTTTGCGGGTGAGAGACTTAATTTCATCGATACTATACGGGGTAGTATCTCCCTAAATATTGGGATAGGATCGCTCGAGCGAACGGGGTAGACCCCGATCACCCCCGACCTGTTCGGGGACGGCGAACTGCGCCAATCCGCGGGAACATCTTTCGCCTCAAAATTTAGGATACTTACGGCGTAATTACCGCGAGTTACGTCATTCGAACATTCGTCCGATATTTAGGGTAGTTTCGTCATCGTTTCGCTTACGTTTCACCGGAAGTGATACAAATGCTGCGCATGCGCAGTCCGTGGCGCCCAAGAGGCGCCCTTACTACTACTTACTTACTACTGGGTGGTGGTGGTGGTGGTGCCCACAGTCACCATCACAGCCACCACCACCCTCCAACCACCACCACAGACACCACCAGGAAGTCAGGGTATAGTGGGATACAGTGAGGATACAGCGGGGGGTACAGTCAGGATACAATGGGGATACAGTCAGGATACAGTAAGGATACAATGGGGGTCTTTCAAATGCATGGGACTTTTCTATCCGCTCGTAGGTATCGAATACAGCTCCCCCTTGCTCAGCTTATATCTGATGGAGTTAACCTAATTAAGATGACTTTCTCTGCGCCTGCACCTGACAGTTGTAATATCCTAAATGTTGGGATGGAAGACTGCTGCTACCGTGCAACGTTACAACAACGGCGTTTCGCTTAACACGCGCAACAATTTGCGTTAACGACGGACTGACTGACCGCCCCCGCCCATCGGGGGCTTGAAGAAATAGATGGGCTGCGTAATGCTTCCACGCAGAGCTGAGTCCGACCCCCACACGAGTACTGGTAAACCGCTTAGAGGATCTAAGCCTGCCCAGGCAAAGCGGTGCTAGTCGGACGGTCCATGCTTATAAACACTATTGGTTTCATTGGACGACAGGGCTTGAGATGTCATTTCATCTCAATGTCGGGTAAAAGTCCCACAAATTTGGAAGCAACGTCTCCAAAATGACCTATACAGTGTTGACGGGGACGTTAAACCTCAAATCAAACAAACAAACAAACAAACGGACTGACTGTCCCCTGACCAAACGGAGCTAACCCTGATCGTTCAACGTTTCTCACGCCTTTAGAAATTGAATTTCTCCAACCAGTCTTCTACAGTCACACGGTGTACTTTTCTCAAATGACAAACGATATACAACACATTCTTTCTACGGCATATAGGACATTCGTATACGTATCTGTGAGGCATTTTTTTTCACAAATGGTTAAAATCGTCGGGGGTTACATTCAAAACGCTGTAATGCACCCACGCCTCGATGAGGCGGTTCTAATATATATCCGTAACATTTGTAGAGAAAGATAAAAGGTGAGGAGGTCCTTAAAATGTACCCGTCATACTCCAAATCGGGATTCTTTATAACGGTGCCATAGAAGGGAACAAATACTGTCGTTATAGCGAGGGCCCCTCTGTATGGGATATTTAGCTCCCCGCCCCTCTAGGGCTCAAATAAATAGATCGGGCTGCACGTGTCTTTCACCCCCACGAGTACTGGTAAACCGCTTAGAGAGTCTAGGCCAAACATCCCACTTATTAAGCTGACCATGACACCGCACCAGCGTTTGACAGTAGTTATATCCTAAATGTTGGACTGGAAGAGTGCTGCTGTCGTGCACTGGCACACGCCGCGCGTACAACGTTAAAACGACGTCGTTTCGTTTAACACGCGCAACAATTCGCGTGAACGACTGACCGACTGCCCCTGACCAAACGGAGCTGACCCTGATCGAGCGCGTCTATCGCTCCGCCTCCGCTATGTCCTCAGTCGTTGGTCGGTTATAAAAATGACATCTCAAGCCTTGTCGCCCGATGAAGCCAATAGGGTTTATTAGCGCGAACTGACAGACTCGCACCGCTCTGCTCGGACAGGCTTAGATCCTCTAAGCGGTTTACGAGTACTAGTGCGCGGACCGGATTCAACTCTGCGTGGAAGCATCACGCAGCCCATATATTTCCTCGAGCCCCTATGGGCGGGGGCCGTGTGATGGTAAGTATGCGAAGTTTCGTGAGCGTAGGGTAAATACTTTTAAAGTAATGACCGGTTAAATATTTTGGTTTAGGTGCGACAAACTGACTGACTCTGTGATTTCTTTAGGGCACCCAAAATACTGTGCGGGGTCCTATTAAGAAGGGCAGTAACTCCGTAAATAGTGTTAGCAGGGTTATGTGTATCGCATTCCGCGATTTCTCTCATAGCCCCCCCATCGGTGTATCGAGTTTCGCTTAATTACCTTTAAAACTATCAGAGGTACGCTCCGGACAAGCTTTATATTTCACCCCGTCTCCGCTATGCCCTTAGTCGTTGGTTGGACATAAAACGGACAAGCTTGTACACACGCACATGCGTATAAGACGCCGTGGTATACAACGTTACACCAACGTCGCGTCAACGATTTTTTTCTTTCACTAACATTTTTAGGATAATAACGCTAATCATCATCCGTTTATCATTTTGTTGTTCTTTCCCCTTTTGCGATCCGAGATACAAATGTTATAGATATATGTTAGAGTAGCCTTGCCGAGGCGGTTCTCACGGGTACCCACAACTATGTCTTAATAAGGAAAATAAGGTTTACACCCCCTGCAAAGCCAAATTCTTTGGCGAGTTTCATAAAATTCATATGAAGTGACCACGAGTGTAAGACCCTCTATATAATATTGGTGACAGGGCAATAATTAATTGTTTGGTGCCGGAAGGTTATTATACGTGAGAGGGGATCCTAAATGACTTGGTTGTTTTGTGTGTGTGTGTGTGTGTGTGTGTGTGTGTGTGTGTGTGTGTGTGTGTGTGTGTGTGTGTGTGCAGGGGGGTGGTGGTGTCGGCGCATATCACTTTTGTCTGTTAGTTAAAAACTGATCCTATGGCACATCGGATCCATGTTCCGTCACACCGCGCAGACTTTGCGGACGTATTAAATCTATTTCGTTTGGGTAAAAATATTTCTATGTCGAAAACGGGGCAAAATGATTGATCCGCCCCCCGCCCATCGGGGGCTTAGAGCTGCGAGTCGGCCCGGCCACGCGTATAAACTCTATCGTTTTTATTAGGCGGCAGGGATTGAGATGTCATTTCAGCGCAATGTCGGCTCGGAAGCAACGTCTCCAAAATGACCTAAATTATGTTGACGGGGACGTTAAACCTCAAATCGAACAAACATGTTTGATAAAAACTTTTTTCTCAGCTGCAGCCCATTCAGAAGCGAGCGTGTTTAGAAATTTAAACGATAACATCAGCCTTCTAAACGCTATCTTCCAGCGAGTTTCATTGTTTTCTAGTTTAAAGGCGATAAGCGTTTCGCGCTGAGTGTCGGAGACAATCGATTTGTCAATATCGCAGGACTGCACCGGGTAGTATTACCCTAAATATTGGGATAGAAGTGCTTGAGCGAACAGTGTAGACCCCGATCACCCTGACCTGACCACGGTCAGCAATGTTCGCCATTCCACCAGAACATCTTTTGTGCGTCGCATACAGATAATTACAGCATATTTACGCTAATTTACATAATTCGAACTCTCACCCGATATTTAAGGTAATTACGTCATCTTATCATTTTCCGGTTATCATCCAGCATTCCTCTCTCATTTTACATACTACTACTGTCGGAGACAATCGATTTGTCAATATCGCAGGACTGCACCGGGTAGTATTACCCTAAATATTGGGACAGAAAAAAAACGGTGTAGATCCCGATCCCTCTAACCAGGGTCTGCACTGTTTGTCATTCCACTATTCCACCAGAACACGTTTGCTACATCGCTTGAGATCAAACTTTAGGATATTTACGGTGACCTCCCTTCAGGTACCCCAATTTTTAGGGTAATTACAGCTGATCAAAAATCCTATCATCATTTGCTTCTCATTTTACGCTCCACTCTCATAATGCATACTGGCTACGCCCCCGCGATATCCGTATAAATTCCGTAGCCGAGAAAGATTCTCCGAGATACAAATGTCGTAGATATGTCCGGAAAAGGTCTCGCGCTACTGGAAGCAACGCCTCCCAAAATGATCTATACGGCGTTGACGGGGACGTGAAACCTCAAATCGAACGAACCAAACTTTTTTTTTCCCGGGACGCGGTCCATTACTAGTTTCTCGCATCGAGTCGAGCTCTTCCAACACCTTCCATTGTTTCCCGGTTTTCGAGGCGATAATTGGTTTGCGGGTGAGAGACTTAATTTCATCGATACTATACGGGGTAGTATCTCCCTAAATATTGGGATAGGATCGCTCGAGCGAACGGGGTAGACCCCGATCACCCCCGACCTGTTCGGGGACGGCGAACTGCGCCAATCCGCGGGAACATCTTTCGCCTCAAAATTTAGGATACTTACGGCGTAATTACCGCGAGTTACGTCATTCGAACATTCGTCCGATATTTAGGGTAGTTTCGTCATCGTTTCGCTTACGTTTCACCGGAAGTGATACAAATGCTGCGCATGCGCAGTCCGTGGCGCCCAAGAGGCGCCCTTACTACTACTTACTTACTACTGGGTGGTGGTGGTGGTGGCTGTGGTGCCCACAGTCACCATCACAGCCACCACCACCCTCCAACCACCACCACAGACACCACCAGGAAGTCAGGGTATAGTGGGATACAGTGAGGATACAGCGGGGGGTACAGTCAGGATACAATGGGGATACAGTCAGGATACAGTAAGGATACAATGGGGGTCTTTCAAATGCATGGGACTTTTCTATCCGCTCGTAGGTATCGAATACAGCTCCCCCTTGCTCAGCTTATATCTGATGGAGTTAACCTAATTAAGATGACTTTCTCTGCGCCTGCACCTGACAGTTGTAATATCCTAAATGTTGGGATGGAAGACTGCTGCTACCGTGCAACGTTACAACAACGGCGTTTCGCTTAACACGCGCAACAATTTGCGTTAACGACGGACTGACTGACCGCCCCCGCCCATCGGGGGCTTGAAGAAATAGATGGGCTGCGTAATGCTTCCACGCAGAGCTGAGTCCGACCCCCACACGAGTACTGGTAAACCGCTTAGAGGATCTAAGCCTGCCCAGGCAAAGCGGTGCTAGTCGGACGGTCCATGCTTATAAACACTATTGGTTTCATTGGACGACAGGGCTTGAGATGTCATTTCATCTCAATGTCGGGTAAAAGTCCCACAAATTTGGAAGCAACGTCTCCAAAATGACCTATACAGTGTTGACGGGGACGTTAAACCTCAAATCAAACAAACAAACAAACAAACGGACTGACTGTCCCCTGACCAAACGGAGCTAACCCTGATCGTTCAACGTTTCTCACGCCTTTAGAAATTGAATTTCTCCAACCAGTCTTCTACAGTCACACGGTGTACTTTTCTCAAATGACAAACGATATACAACACATTCTTTCTACGGCATATAGGACATTCGTATACGTATCTGTGAGGCATTTTTTTTCACAAATGGTTAAAATCGTCGGGGGTTACATTCAAAACGCTGTAATGCACCCACGCCTCGATGAGGCGGTTCTAATATATATCCGTAACATTTGTAGAGAAAGATAAAAGGTGAGGAGGTCCTTAAAATGTACCCGTCATACTCCAAATCGGGATTCTTTATAACGGTGCCATAGAAGGGAACAAATACTGTCGTTATAGCGAGGGCCCCTCTGTATGGGATATTTAGCTCCCCGCCCCTCTAGGGCTCAAATAAATAGATCGGGCTGCACGTGTCTTTCACCCCCACGAGTACTGGTAAACCGCTTAGAGAGTCTAGGCCAAACATCCCACTTATTAAGCTGACCATGACACCGCACCAGCGTTTGACAGTAGTTATATCCTAAATGTTGGACTGGAAGAGTGCTGCTGTCGTGCACTGGCACACGCCGCGCGTACAACGTTAAAACGACGTCGTTTCGTTTAACACGCGCAACAATTCGCGTGAACGACTGACCGACTGCCCCTGACCAAACGGAGCTGACCCTGATCGAGCGCGTCTATCGCTCCGCCTCCGCTATGTCCTCAGTCGTTGGTCGGTTATAAAAATGACATCTCAAGCCTTGTCGCCCGATGAAGCCAATAGGGTTTATTAGCGCGAACTGACAGACTCGCACCGCTCTGCTCGGACAGGCTTAGATCCTCTAAGCGGTTTACGAGTACTAGTGCGCGGACCGGATTCATCTCTGCGTGGAAGCATCACGCAGCCCATATATTTCCTCGAGCCCCTATGGGCGGGGGCCGTGTGATGGTAAGTATGCGAAGTTTCGTGAGCGTAGGGTAAATACTTTTAAAGTAATGACCGGTTAAATATTTTGGTTTAGGTGCGACAAACTGACTGACTCTGTGATTTCTTTAGGGCACCCAAAATACTGTGCGGGGTCCTATTAAGAAGGGCAGTAACTCCGTAAATAGTGTTAGCAGGGTTATGTGTATCGCATTCCGCGATTTCTCTCATAGCCCCCCCATCGGTGTATCGAGTTTCGCTTAATTACCTTTAAAACTATCAGAGGTACGCTCCGGACAAGCTTTATATTTCACCCCGTCTCCGCTATGCCCTTAGTCGTTGGTTGGACATAAAACGGACAAGCTTGTACACACGCACATGCGTATAAGACGCCGTGGTATACAACGTTACACCAACGTCGCGTCAACGATTTTTTTCTTTCACTAACATTTTTAGGATAATAACGCTAATCATCATCCGTTTATCATTTTGTTGTTCTTTCCCCTTTTGCGATCCGAGATACAAATGTTATAGATATATGTTAGAGTAGCCTTGCCGAGGCGGTTCTCACGGGTACCCACAACTATGTCTTAATAAGGAAAATAAGGTTTACACCCCCTGCAAAGCCAAATTCTTTGGCGAGTTTCATAAAATTCATATGAAGTGACCACGAGTGTAAGACCCTCTATATAATATTGGTGACAGGGCAATAATTAATTGTTTGGTGCCGGAAGGTTATTATACGTGAGAGGGGATCCTAAATGACTTGGTTGTTTTGTGTGTGTGTGTGTGTGTGTGTGTGTGTGTGTGTGTGTGTGTGTGTGTGTGTGTGTGTGTGTGTGTGTGTGTGTGTGTGCAGGGGGGTGGTGGTGTCGGCGCATATCACTTTTGTCTGTTAGTTAAAAACTGATCCTATGGCACATCGGATCCATGTTCCGTCACACCGCGCAGACTTTGCGGACGTATTAAATCTATTTCGTTTGGGTAAAAATATTTCTATGTCGAAAACGGGGCAAAATGATTGATCCGCCCCCCGCCCATCGGGGGCTTAGAGCTGCGAGTCGGCCCGGCCACGCGTATAAACTCTATCGTTTTTATTAGGCGGCAGGGATTGAGATGTCATTTCAGCGCAATGTCGGCTCGGAAGCAACGTCTCCAAAATGACCTAAATTATGTTGACGGGGACGTTAAACCTCAAATCGAACAAACATGTTTGATAAAAACTTTTTTCTCAGCTGCAGCCCATTCAGAAGCGAGCGTGTTTAGAAATTTAAACGATAACATCAGCCTTCTAAACGCTATCTTCCAGCGAGTTTCATTGTTTTCTAGTTTAAAGGCGATAAGCGTTTCGCGCTGAGTGTCGGAGACAATCGATTTGTCAATATCGCAGGACTGCACCGGGTAGTATTACCCTAAATATTGGGATAGAAGTGCTTGAGCGAACAGTGTAGACCCCGATCACCCTGACCTGACCACGGTCAGCAATGTTCGCCATTCCACCAGAACATCTTTTGTGCGTCGCATACAGATAATTACAGCATATTTACGCTAATTTACATAATTCGAACTCTCACCCGATATTTAAGGTAATTACGTCATCTTATCATTTTCCGGTTATCATCCAGCATTCCTCTCTCATTTTACATACTACTACTGTCGGAGACAATCGATTTGTCAATATCGCAGGACTGCACCGGGTAGTATTACCCTAAATATTGGGACAGAAAAAAAACGGTGTAGATCCCGATCCCTCTAACCAGGGTCTGCACTGTTTGTCATTCCACTATTCCACCAGAACACGTTTGCTACATCGCTTGAGATCAAACTTTAGGATATTTACGGTGACCTCCCTTCAGGTACCCCAATTTTTAGGGTAATTACAGCTGATCAAAAATCCTATCATCATTTGCTTCTCATTTTACGCTCCACTCTCATAATGCATACTGGCTACGCCCCCGCGATATCCGTATAAATTCCGTAGCCGAGAAAGATTCTCCGAGATACAAATGTCGTAGATATGTCCGGAAAAGGTCTCGCGCTACTGGAAGCAACGCCTCCCAAAATGATCTATACGGCGTTGACGGGGACGTGAAACCTCAAATCGAACGAACCAAACTTTTTTTTTTCCCGGGACGCGGTCCATTACTAGTTTCTCGCATCGAGTCGAGCTCTTCCAACACCTTCCATTGTTTCCCGGTTTTCGAGGCGATAATTGGTTTGCGGGTGAGAGACTTAATTTCATCGATACTATACGGGGTAGTATCTCCCTAAATATTGGGATAGGATCGCTCGAGCGAACGGGGTAGACCCCGATCACCCCCGACCTGTTCGGGGACGGCGAACTGCGCCAATCCGCGGGAACATCTTTCGCCTCAAAATTTAGGATACTTACGGCGTAATTACCGCGAGTTACGTCATTCGAACATTCGTCCGATATTTAGGGTAGTTTCGTCATCGTTTCGCTTACGTTTCACCGGAAGTGATACAAATGCTGCGCATGCGCAGTCCGTGGCGCCCAAGAGGCGCCCTTACTACTGGTCAAGATCATTCTTTGACCTTGGCCCAAGGTCATTCAGATATGAAAATTAATGTTTGCTTTCCTCAGATTGTAACAAAATTTCATAAAGAAGGAAATGAAAATTAATTAATATGTGTTTGGTCACATAACCAGTATGGACGCCGTGCCCAAATAAGGTTAAAACCCTTCAAAAATCTTCTCCGGAACCAATGGGCCGATTATCATGAAAGTTAGTTTGTAGGATTGGGTGCTCGAGCCAGTCATAGTTTGTTGAAGTGATGACCCCTGGATGACCTTGACCTATTTTAAGCCTTGGTAAAATTTTGTCACATAGGCTTTTGCATGGGAAAAAGACGAAACCATGTAATTTTCAGAACCTATTGCAGCCTGTGATCAGGAAATTGGTAGATGCAGTTAGCTGAAGGAGTAAATTAAATTACACGCGAATTCAAGGTCAAGATCGATCTTTGACCTTGGCCTAAGGTTATCTAGATATGAAAATAAAACTTATTTCCCACAGGAACAACTGGACCATTGGTAATCAAATTTGATATGAAAACCTCAAGTCCACTGTTTAGCACAAACAATGTTATGCTTTGCATAAACAAATGTCTTGATGTTCAGATTCTCTGTTCCAAGATTATGAATCCATTTTTTTTTCATATAACTCTCTATTTTTGCTTGGGGTCTGGGATGCTAATTCCTAGTCCTCTTATCACAGTGCAGTACAGGAAGGCATTCACTTTCACCTCTAAAACACCAAGAGAACATGAGCTGAATAGTTTCCTTAAGGTCACTGCAGGAGATATAATATGTAAAAAAAAGTCTGACACCCTATAAACAACTTTAATGAGCCATTACAGTAAATCAGAGAAACAGTTTAGGAGAAGAATATGATTTTATCATTCCTTAATGGTGTTATTGTAAAATGCATCTGAGAAAAAAAGGTGGTCATTCACTTTTAGGTAAAAAGCCTTCAGAGTTTTTTCTTCAGAACTAGTCGGCTGATTTTCATGAAACTTTGTAGCATTTGGGACTCGAGCCAATCATAGTTTGTCAAAATGATGATCTCTGGGTGACCTTGACCTATTTTAGACCAAGGTAAAATTTGGTTACAAAGACTATTGTATGGGAAAAGTCAAAACTTTTTTTTTTCAGAAACTTTTGCAGCATATGATATGAAAATTTGTTGATGAAGGTTGCTAAATGAGTAAATGAAACTACATGAGTATTCCATGTCAAGGTCATCTAGATATAGAGGATCTTACATGAGTGCTCACGTATTATTGAATTTATTAAACGAGTTGAGGAAAAGGGATAAAATTCGAGGCTTTGCCGAGCATTTTATCCCTTTTCCTCAACGAGTTTAATAAATTCAATAATACATGAGCACGAATGCAAGATTCTATTTATCATATGACATTTAAAACGCATTTTATACACGATTGTTTACAAAAATATCAATATTCCGCCAATAATAAACGCGACGTCGTTAAGAACGTCGTACATGTAACGTTACGGGACGTATCTAGCTAATTTGCATATTTAATCCACTAGTGGATTATCGAAAATAATACATGGCGTTATTACACTCTCAGACGCGACGTCATATGATAAATAAAAATAATACATGTTTTTGTCAGAAAGCACTGGTTCAATTGTAATAAAATTTCATATGGAAGCTTTTAGGAACAAGGAAACGGAAATCAGTGAATATGGGTTGTCACACGACAAATATGACGGCAATGCCCATGTATGGTAAAAAACAGATCAAAAACCTTCTTCTCTGGAACCAATGACTGCCTTGAAATTTGGTATGTAGCATTGGAGTCTCTGGCCCCATCATAATTTGTTCAAATGATTTCTCTAGCTTGACTTTGACCCAATTCACGCAGAGGTTAAATTTGTTTTCATATGCTTTTATATCGGAAGAAGTGAACTTTATTAATTTTTCTGAAACCAATGTTGCCTGTGAACTCAATGTTGCCTGTGATCTTTAAATTTGTTTAAGCAATCACTGGATGAGTGAATAAAGCTACACGAGTAACAGAAGCCTCCATGATGTAGTAGTTATGCTATTCGCCTCATAAATCTTGCATTGCGAAAACACGACACCAATGTATACCATGTGAAATGCCATGAAATATTATCTAAAAAATACACTGTAATCTATATTGCCGAAGAAATGAAAATTTTATGATGAAAAATTGTGATTCTTTTCATATTTCCGCTCAATATATAGATTGTGGGTACTCGTCAGAACCGCCTCATCGAGGCGGTTCTAACAAGTACCCACAATCTATATTTTTGAACAGAAATAAATAAAATAAGATTTATGCCTGTAAACCTTAGTTTTACTATATTAAAGTGGGGATCAAGGGGGTCAGAATTATAAAGGCGTGTTTTCGTGACGGGCTGTGGATTCGATCCTGGACTTCTCCAGACTTTTAGAAGAGTCTTTAAACCGAGATCCCGTCTCCGTATGACCTTTGCTGTCGGCGGGACGTAAAAATTCAAACATATACATACATTAGTATCAAAGGTCAAGTCACTCCTTAACCTTGGACCAAGGTTCTTCAGTTATCAAAATTAAAACCTAATATTCATTATAAACTGCTGGGCAAATTGAAATCAAATTTAATACGAAGCTTTCATGGAATGAAAGGAATGTATTTATTCAAACTGGTCCAGGACACATGGCCAAGTAGCCGTCATGACCATTATATGGTAAAGAATCATCAAAATCGTTCTCTCTAGAACAAGTAGGCCACTTACATTAAAACTTTGACTGTAGCATTGGGGGATCCAACATCATTGTAACTTATTCAAATGATGAGTCTAGGTTGACCATGACCCGTTCTATACCTAAGTCAGTTTTGCTCACTTGTGCTTTTGTATGAGAAAAAAAAGTGGAAATTAATAATAGCATTGCTTGTGAGCTTAGATGATATATGCAATCAGATAAACAAGTTAATGAAGCTGTGTGAGTACCACTCATTGTCCTCGTACAGGGTCACTCAGATAACAAAATAAACCTTTTTATATCCATAATTCGATTTATGAATATCCATAATTTGAATTAGTGATATACATAAATCAGCAGAATAATGGATATCCATATATTGATTTATTGGTATCCATAATTCGAATTAGTGATATACATAATTCGAATTATGGATATCCACAAATCAATCTGAATTAATGATATCCATAAATCGAATTATGGATAATCATTATTCGGCTGATTTATTAGTATCGAATTATGGGTATCCATCAATCGAATTATGGATATCTATAAATATGGGTTAATTAGTAAAACGGAGCCCCATAAGTACAAGAAGGTTCGCCGAGGCGTAGGGAGAATGGGCTAATGTCCCATTACAATAGAATCTGAATTGTTTATGTTCGTTTGAGACGAAGTCGAATTTATACATAAAGTATTTTACTTACTAGAACAATTAACATTTTGACCTCTTAGGAAATCATTAAGCTAAGGATGCTTCCAACAACTGGGCCCGGAGACCAACGGTTGGTTTCTTTTGCTTCAGCAATTCAGCCATTCCATGCGTTTTATCCCAGCATTGGTTTGATTTTTATGATCATGGAGATGTTGCATCAATTAGTAAGAAACCCTTCGGGCGCGCGGACTGAACGCATTATTTGTCTAAACCACAACATAACTAAGGGCCATGGTTATGGTCACAAGTGAAATTTTTACTGACCATTTCAAGGCGTGGTGCTTCTGTTGTGGATTGTTATTATTGCGATTGTGTGTCTTTGCATGTATGCCTTGATACAACTCATGATTTTGTTTTGGATAGCCGGGCTCCCGAACATCGGGGCTTGGAAAAATACATTGGATTGGATGTGCTGAAACCGACCGCACATGAGTACTGGTGGCTAAGTCTGCCCAGGCAATATGGTGCGTGCCGTACCGTCCCTACATTAAACCATTTTTTGTTTGTTTGTGCAGCAGGGCTTGAGATGTCATTTCAGAATCGGGTCAAAGTTCCACAAAATCGGAAGAAATGTATCCAAAATGACCTGAATAGTGTTGACGGGGACGTAAAACCTCAATTCAAACAAAACACATTTTGGATAGCCGTCCGGCATTATTTCTGGAAGAAAGGTCATTTTGGCTTTCCGCTTGTGGTGTTTTGACTGTGGTGTCGTTTTTGTAAGAGAATGGGAACACCTGGCAGATTTTTCCGTCAGTTTTTAAAGGCAGACAACTTTCGCGACTTCCTGTTCGCTTTTCTATAATTTTTTTTTTTTTTTTTGGTTTGGGTTTTACGGCCCTTTCAAGATTATTTCACTCATATCGAGCCGATCGTTAATCAGAGGTGGGCGAAAACCGGAGTACCCGGAGAAAAACCACCTGACCTTTACTTGGCGTCTCACACGTGGCCCGAGCGAGGCTCGAACCTACGGCGGTGAGAGACCTAATGACTAAGAGTCAGCGCTCTTATCCACTAGGCCATGGAGGCCCTCGCTTTTCTATAAGCTGAGTCCCACTGAAAAAGGGATCTACTCTTAGGAGCAAATTCTTTCCTTTAAGAGTTGATCCCTATTGACATGGGCGACAAAAATACTTTTGCAGGAGTTGCCTCCTCTGAAGGTGTGCCCATTCCCCTTAAGAGCCTCCTTCTTTCCATTCGGTGTCTTGGACTGATGGTGCTACATACAGTCAAATTTCTATATTAAGACCACCTTTGGGACTGTTCAAAAGTGGTCTTTAAGACCACTTTTGAACAGTTCCGAAGGTGGCCTCTTGCTAGAGGACATTTGGTGTAGAAAACACAAAGAAAGGACAGCTGAAACCATTTAAATATGCGTTTAAACACAGAATAAGTGTTAATTTTTATCTTATTAGTGGAATTTTTCTGTAATTGTATGGATTCCTGATCATTGTCTTCCTTTCTATTCTTTCTTTCTTCCGGTTTCGCCTTAACCCCAGGAGGGACACAGACGGTGTATATTACATACACTCCAGTTTTGCAGGATGAAAGCCTACACAGTAATCATGTAATTACGGTAGGGTTCTTCAACCTGCAAAGGGGATGGTTCTCCCTGCACAGGGGACCTCCAGTTAACGTCCCGATCCGAAGGACAGTGCACTTTATAACACATTCATTACTTAACTATTTCACTTGTAATATGCAATCATTATTATAACAAGTATCTAACTATTATATTCTTACTATAAAGATACGAATTCACCGAATTCTATGTCTGAACTGTGCTCTTACTTTCAATTGTTTATACTAACTATGCTTCAAGTTTTCAGTTTTAGTTGCCATTCTGTTTCTCTTTTAACTGTATGGGTGATATCATAGAATGCCATGTTCGATGTCACCATCGCCGACGTTGACGTAAAATTTCGACCGTCATTTGGACAATTGCTTGGCCATAGTTCCTTAAAAATGCTGGACAATATATGTTGGGCGTATTTCTCCACCATTCAGATATTTCCCCAAGTAATCACAGCCTTTTCGAGAAGCAAGCTGGTTTGATAAACTTACTGAAAAATAAGGTCGGCAGATACAACTAAATGAACGCGAAAAACGGTTATATGGAGTGGTTAAACCGAGTTTATGTATTCCTGTTTGCTATCCAGGAGAACGTTCGTTTTGCTGGAAAAAGGGAACGATTTAACATTTAAACATTTTAAAGAAACATTTAAACGAAAAAAGGAATGAATATGGAAACTCTGATTATCACATGTTTGGGAACAGGGGGACTTGGTCCATTCTTTTAAGGGGCCTAAGGAACATGGAGCACCCCCATCTGGGAGGGCTTCATCGTTTGGAATGCACATACTGTTCGTAGCCTTCATCTTGCGTTTTGCAGTGCCCCGGCTAAAATACGAGCGTGTGGAGCATTTGCTTCGTTCCCTACAGTGTTTTGAAAAATAAGTACTAGCAATCATATATTTTTAAAGTTTTTATTACCGTCCTTTAAGGAAGATATTGTACAAAGATTACAAGTATAAAAATAAAGCTTATTATAATACCCCGTGACAAGATAATATACAAATATACACTTGTTTGTACAGAACATATATTATGAAAACATATCCGTGTGCTGAAATGGGAGTTTTACAAAGGGCCAATACATCATTTGTCTTATTTTTGCCCGAAACACAAATCGTGGGTACTCGTGATCACCACCCAGACGAGGCGGTTCTAACGAGTACCTTTTAACTTTGTTTGTAGCAGAAATAAATTATTTTGGTGTTCATTTTTTTTTTAAATAAAAATGTGATATTTGTATTTATTTTCCAAATAGAAACTGCAGATTCTTGTTTGAAACGCCTTGTGGAGGCATTTTATAACGAATACCCTTTACCCTTTGTAGCAGAAAAAATTGCGTTTAGTGAAGGACATTTTTCAAACAAAAATGTGCTATTTGTATTAAATTATGCTCCAAATAGAAACTGAGCGTTTTTGTTTGGACCTCCTTCTTGAGGCAGTTATAAGATCCATGGTTTCGAGCAAAAGTGAGAAAAAGAATTTCAAAGCACTTGCGTGTGTAACGCGGTGTCTTATTAAGAAATGAAATTTATTTTTCTGCAGTTCATAGAAGTATGAACCCAGTGGGTCGCATGCAAAGTAAATGAACCTCGAAGGGGTTCATGTAAACTTTGCTATCGACCCACTGCCGTTCATACTTTCATGAAAAGCAGAAAAATTAAGTTTATTTTTTATATTTACATTATTTGCCCGTCATCACTAGGCGAAAAAAATGCTTGTAGGGCAAACTTTTAAAGCTAAAAAAACATTTATACGCTGTTTTTCTACAATGAGCGGAGCAGCGTTGACGTTATCAACGCCCGTAGAGAACAATGGTTCAGAATGACGTCACTGAACGTCACTGAAAATCATGTGATTCGATGCGTTCATGGAAGTATGAACGCAATTGTTTTCTATAGGTTTACATTAGACATTACACTGGAAATGTAAAAATTTGGATAACGTTAAAAATTTGCGAGTGTATATTCCGCGATATACTGTCGCAAACTCAACGTCATCACGGAACGCCTTCATTGACTGGCATCGGGTTTTACGCAGTTCACAGGGCCCGTCGCTATGAGGAAAAAAGCACACTTTTAACAAGACATCTTAAGTAAATTAATAGGTGCATTAGAATGGGGATAGCTGGGGATAGCTGTATTGAAATTTGTCATTTCGGGAGGTAAATCGTCGGTTTTACGATGGCAAATTCCATTTTACGGCTCCGCTGCCGCGTCGCCGTAAAACGAAATTTCCGACTGTAAAACCGCCGATGACAATTTTGAATACAGTTATTTCCTAAATTCCCTTGTAATTCATATATTTGTCAGCCGTCCTCGGTAGCTTAGTCGGATGCGCGTCTGACTGGTGATCAGGAGGACGCGGGTTCGATACCTGCCGGGGTTGGCAACATTCTTTCGTGGAGATCCTCCTGATCACCAGTCAGACGCGCATCCGGCTGAGCTACCGAGGCCGGCTTCGTTTTCTCATGACATGGCTCATACAATCTATCTTCACATAATGTGTCGGTCATCTATGACCATTATTTCAGTTTCTAACACTGGTCGCCTTTATAGCCAGTGATACATCGACTGATAAATCACTGGCCGTAAGAGCGAGACGCGAAAAGCAGCCTTTTTATCCTGTTTCATGATGTCATTTATTGTTACGGTGTAACGTCGTTTATTTGTATCAAATATGTTATGAAAACAGATAAACGCTTGTGATAACCTCTAATTATATTCACAGGATTCATTTAAACAACGGCGGAAGGAAGGGACCATCTAAATGAAACAACTGCATTTTCGTCGATTTTCAGAGTGTTAGAATCGAAATTCGGTCAGTTGTAAGCAGACAAATCACTCGCGCTACGCGCTCGTGATTTGCTCTACTTTTCAACTGACCTCCGAACAGTAATACATCACTCAAAAAATCACTGCTGGAGCTTATCTATTTCTTAAATATAAATTTGGGATTTTTTGGTCCCAGGCCTATCGGGGCTTGGAGAAATAGATTGGACTGCATGTTGCTCCCAAGAAAAAGTTATAGAGACTGCACCTTAGTACTGGGAAGTCGCTTAGAAGGTCTAAGCCTGTCCAGGCAAAGTAGTGCGAGTCGGACCGTCCATGCATATAAACCTTATTGGTTTCAATAGATGACAGGGCTTTAGATATCATTTCATCTGTCGGGTAAAATTCTCACAACAATGGAAGCAACGTCTCAAAAATGACATAAATAGTGCTGAAGGGGACGTTAAACTTCAAATAGAAAAAAATGGGGATTTCACGGACTTGCTCATATAATGAATATGAATATGGGATTTCACGTACTTGCTCATGTAATGGATATGAATATGAATATATCTGAATAGATCATTTGTGTAATACATTTATTTACAGCAATAGCAAGGCTAATGCAGATTTTTTAAGGAACTGAACATCTTGATACTTTGATCCTGGAATTTGCTTTCACGCCTTATTATTCAAACGTTTACAAAGCATGCATAAGAGAGCATTTATCTTTGTTACGAGGATAAGACAAACACACGAGTCTTGGAGCATTAACAGAAATGATTATTGTCCTTAATTCAGCTCCAAATATAGACAGTGGGTACGCGTTGGAACCACCCCTTTCTAGAACATATTATACCTACAATCTATGTTTTAGAGTGAACATAAAGGAAATAACGCATACCCTTCTACATATCACTTTTCTCTATATAAATACGGGTTTGCTTGGGTGATTATTTCACAGACGTGTTAACGTGATTGGTCTTGCAAGAAGTTTCGCCTTTTGCTCTTTGCTTAGTCCAAAATGCTATTGAAATTTTGTGGGAACTGCGGATACTCAGTTCAGCCTGCGCAGGTGCAGGGTGATCTGAGTCTTTGCTGTTCGCACATGACTTACTGTAAGTTTTAGCAATGCAACTTAGATTCATCAGTAACTTTGGGTCGATTGACAAACACTTTGGCATACATTGTCAAGAAATGTCGGGATTGTCGGTGCCCAAATCTGACTTGAATATGTTCTAGTATCCTTTGGAAGCAAGGAATACACAGAACTGAAAAGTATATGGAATGTACATGTACGAGTTTTCTGCGCCAGACTAGCTTTTTTCTGTCAATTAAGTTCTACGCTAACTGATGCCAATAATGACGGTTGGACGAACCATGACAGTTGCCAGATGGATGGACGGGAAACGGCGTCGATTTAATACGCCACGCTGAAAGCAGGTGCGATTTAAGAAGATGAAAACTTGTCGGATATTTCAACATTGCGTAGAATTGTGTTTATCGTGAAATTTGGATATGGCCCCGATGCCATATCTAGTTCCGACTCATTTAATAATGGTAGCGACTGGCAGCAACTGGTAAAGCCGACCTTCAGGTCATTGTTACTAATCGTACATTTCCGGAATGTGACGAAACCAAATCTGAAATTATTTTTGCTAATCTATAACTTAATTAGAACTTTCATCAGACAACCTAGCTCGTTCTGAGGCAATGGGCATAAGTGGGGTTATTATCGAATACACCGTTGAACCTATATCTCTTATCATAACATATATTAATCAAATACAGAATATGGTTTAGAAAACAGGAGCTATTAAAAACTTGGAACATAAAATTAACAGTCCGTGGCCTTGACCTTGAGGGCATGGGAACTGCTGAATGTAACGTTGGACCTATTTCAATCATAGTACCAAATACGAACTAAATCCATCGTATGGTTTGGAAAATATGCGGGATATTGCTGAATAAAACTTTTGATCTATTATTGTCATCCTTCCAAAAATGAACCAAATCTATAGTTTGGTTTTGAAAATATGAGCTGTTAAAACATTAACATTAAATTTTCTAAGAATGTGACTGAATAAAACTTTAGACAAAAATCTATCATCATTCCGAACATAAATCATCCTGCATACCTAGAGTATATGTAATGTACACCTGCGGTAATGGTCAAATGTGACCGACGCAGTATCAGTAGAAAGAAAGGAAGAAAGAAAGAAAGAATCAAATTCACCATAAGGTTTGGAAAAATTGAGCTGATATTTTTTGTTCTTAACAATAGAATTTCTTAGTCCATGACCTTGACCTTAAGGTAATGGGCATGAGCAGGGTTACTGCTGAATAAACCTTCGGGCCCATATCGGTCATTATACGCAATAACAACTAAGTCTATCAGATCATTTGAAAAATATGAGCTCTAAAACAATTTACAGTACATGTGTACGCCCACACCGATTCCCAATGCCAAAGCCGACGCCGTGGGTTTCCTGAACTTCGTCCAGGCGAACTTAAAAGGATCAAAACATTTTACGTCAGTAGCAGGGTCTGACCTTAAGGAAAGTGATAACAATCACGCAGTCAATCAAATCTCAAAATCACATAATTGTGGTACAGAACGTATACCACTATGTCAAATTTATCGTCAATTTACTATACGTTTTTATTATTTCAAAAGAAGTAAGATATAACCCAACAAAGGACAAACATGTACTGGCGATAATTCTATGAGAAAAAATATAACAATGGAATCTGGAAATAATGTTGCGTTCAGTGCTGACTGCAAAGAGCTCCTATATTTTTTTCTGGAATAAGTTCTTTAAATGGCATCTTTCTACGTTAACGTTTTTTTTTGTTGTTTGTTTTTCGTGCTTTTTTTAAAAATCATTTTGTCCAGGCATTAGCAAGTCTCAGTTATCAAAAAAGTTGGCAATGTTTAGAAAACAAAATTGATGGAATGTACATGAAACATTATCACAACACCTAAGTCGGTGGTCTTAGCTAAGAAAAAAACAACAGCATTATGATACAGTGCAAAAAGATGCATCCAATGAAATGGCATATAACAGACAAGGCAATAACTGTTATCAATAAAGCTATCCTACCGATATCATGTTTCGAAATGAATGGTATGTACATTTATACACATATATAAAGGGCATGATATTCAATGATAGTGATTATTTCAATGATAAGCCCCTCTTCTTAAGACATACACCAAAAACGTTAATTCCTTTTGCAACAACACAAAAGCTCATGTTAAGCAAATATTATCTTATTATCTAACGTCGTTGTTATTTAGTGGATAACATCATGTAATAAAAATGATATGACATCACGAGAAATAACTCATGGTTATTGGCGTGTAACATCTTAACACCGTCTCTGACGACCCCACGTTTTCTACGTTTTCTACTGAAATTCTTTTTCAATAAAATCGATCTAAACTCGTTACATGATAATCAGAATCTTACTCTTGTGGTCATTGTGTATGATTATCTATATACAGTCATCTAATTACATACTATTATACCACAACCTCTTTATTATACTATTAATTGGGTCCAAAGCAGAAACTGTGTTAGTTAACCGACCATGTTATATCAAAACAAAAATGTATAGATCATATAGAAAAAATGACCATTTATGGTTATTTTTCTATATAACCTTTACATTTTTGTGATCCATCTTGAAACCATGCTCTTTCAAAACCGCGTTAAAACGAACAGTGTTATAATGAGGTTGTGGTGTATACAGATTAGCGTTTCAGCAATAGCAAATACAGTGAACTTCAAATGACTCGAACATTGATGGTGACCATGGTGATTCAATCTCATTCTTGATCGAGGGACTACGGATTTTTGTCAAAACCCCAGGGGCCAATAATATTGACATCGTTAGTTAACGTATCATTAAAACTTTGATCCGTTAACTTAGCAAATATACCAATAATATGCATTGCAGAAAGATTTAGCAACCAACGCGCCAATGTATAGATCATATAGAAAAAATGACCATTTATGGTTATTTTTCTATATAACCTTTACATTTTTGTGATCCATCTTGAAACCATGCTCTATCAAAACCGCGTTAAAACGAACAGTGTTATAATGAGGTTGTGGTGTATACAGATTAGCGTTTCAGCAATAGCAAATACAGTGAACTTCAAATGACTCGAACATTGATGGTGACCATGGTGATTCAATCTCATTCTTGATCGAGGAACTACGGATTTTTGTCAAAACCCCAGGGGCCAATAATATTGACATCGTTAGTTAACGTATCATTAAAACTTTGATCCGTTAACTTAGCAAATATACCAATAATATGCATTGCAGAAAGATTTAGCAACCAACGCGCCATCTCTTGTTCCAATGCGCTACACTTGTTCTGTCATTTTCTCATGTAGACCGTACGTGTACTATTGAGGTTAGTTTTGGACAGAAATTAGAAGCAGTAACCATAGCCTGTTTCACAAACGCAGTCACTGCAAACAAACATCTGTAGAAACAGCTAGCAATTAATGTTCCGCGAATGATAGTCCCAGTTTCCAAATCAGAACCCATCCCTTTCATTTAAATGATTAATTCTCGGAAATCCAAGCTAAGGGTTGTTCTTAGACAGTTTGACGTAATTGGGAACAATTACTGTGTTTAAACATGCCGAAAAGTTTCCCAGCTTGCTAAATCGTTTTGCAATGCATAATATTCTTGCATAAAAAATGAGCAGCTTTTGTTCACTGATCACATTTCCCAGCAAACACACACAAAGAATAACAACAGCAACAACATCATGGTGTCTGGTATCGTACATGCTATAACAGTTAACATTTTTACCACTTTCGAGCTCGTTAAACTAACGTTGCTTTGAACAACTGGATCCAGACATCAATATATTTTAAACAAAATCGCCTTGAAAATGAATGAATTAGATAATCCCTCTTGAAAATGAATTGTATTATGGCCTTCGTTTGTTTAGGTTTCCATTATAGTCTGGTCGCTTAATGTTTGTGTTTCTTTCCCTTTGGTGTCTTTGATGGGTGGAGTAAGTTAATTGTATCGGTTCCTGATCTTTGTTTTACTTCTAGTTTGCTTCCCTCTTTAATTGCACGCCGGTGGGTCAGGCCTCAGATTCTTTGACGGCTCCAACGTAAAGGCTTATTGAGAATTAGAGAGATCTAATTCTTGGTAATGTTGGTTGGTGCCTGATGCTCTGTCTCTGGTCGGGCCCATCGGAGTCTAACTGTTGGTTTTCTTTTGCTCCAGCATTTCAGTGGTTTCTTGCTGTCGAGTCCTCACCGTTGTCTCATCTCTGTGGTTCTTTGATTTTTTTGTGTTCACGGAGATGTTGCACTGATGAGTTAGGAGGCCTTCATGCGGACTGAACAAATTATTTGTCTAAATCGCGACGGAAGTAAGGGGCGAGGATTGTGGCCACGTAAAATCGATTAAAGCCCCCCAGTGGAAATCTTTCCGCTGACCGTTCCTAGGCGGTTCTTCTGTGGCGATTTATTTATGTTGTTGTTTGTTACTTACTGTGTGTATCACTTGTGTCTTTTAATTTTGGATGACCATATGGCCATTTTGTGGGAAAGTAACTGTCCTTATGGCCTTCCTTTGTTTAGGTTTCCATTATGGTCTGGTCGCTTAATGTTTGTATTTCTTTCCCTTTGGTGTCTTTGATGGGTGGAGTAAGCTAACTGTATCGATTCCTGATCTTTGTTTTACTTCTACTTTGGTATGTATACGTGTTAGAATAGTCCCCAAATGAGTCGATCCTAATTAATACATACATCATACCTTGACAGATAACCCTCTTTATTCCGACATTTAATATAATGAGAAAACTCGTTACAAGGCCAATTTCAATGGAGAGAAATAAAAATCAAAAATTAGTTCCTTTAAGAGCAATGAAAACATTCATAAGAAAAAGGATGGGTCATACTACGTAGTTTCGGCTAATGAAGCCTCATCATTGACCCTGTAATGATCCGGCAAAGAAAGCCAGAGGAAACACTGCAATTTTGCAAATTTCGAATGGGCAGTCGATACAAAGACTGATATAAATCAAATTGGGGTCCAAAAAATTAAAAACCTGTCTAGAATATGAGTCCTTAAAGCACAAGATGTGAGGGGTTCATGGAGATACTCAAGCATATTGTACTTATTACTGAAAACAAAAGTTTCTGATATTCTATCTATGTTTTTCAGTGAGATGATTCTAACAAATGCCCATAAAATTTTTTTCTCGAGTAATTGAGGATAAAAGTCCTTTAATTACCTTTTATGCTACATATACACCATGTTGAGATTCTTTATAACGGCATATTCTGTGCATCGGTAAATTTTTAGGGAACAAAAGCTGCCAATTTAACGAGGGTTCTCTTTATTTAATATGAGATCGAAAAGATATTACAGGATCATCCCCATAATTTCTCCTGACACGACAGTACTATTAACCCTAAGTGGGTAATACTACAACGGTCCTGAACACACTTCCAGGGCTCCACTGATGTTTGAAACATTGAAGGCCGGCTGTATTGGCAAACCTTATTCAGGAACTAGAACCACTGAATACACTTCAGAAGTATGACATCTTGTTTAGAGTCTCAACGATCGTACATGTAGTGCATTTTGTTTCTGAAGTACTTCAAAAGTAGATGAATAGTTGATCTCTTTCATAAGGTAGGTTAATTTGCAAACAGTTCAAACACCTTGTATACATAAGCCTCTTTATAACACTATTTATTATCCCGCGATTTTTGATACCACACGGTTAAAATATGGACACCCAACAATGTATAGACTATGTACAAAAATGACTATAGATGGTTATTATTTCTATATAATCCATACGTTTCTGTTTGGATATAATATGACTGCTTAACTACCGTGTTTTATTAATGTGGACCTAAGAAATAGTACTGTAAAGAGGTTTAGAGTACTAGTAACAGTCGCATACAGCAGCAACCCATATGGAAAAAGAATATAATACTGTGTTTTGTTTGCGTATTGATATAATTGAAATTGTTATACAAATGAGCTAACAATGCGCTTAGCAAAACACTAACAAGACACTGTAACAAAACGAAAACAATGCAGTTTGACAAGACGCTAACAAGACAGTTGTAGTAAATCGCTAACAAGACACAAATAAAACATGAAAGGTGAAATAAGTGTCAGTGTTAAATGAAGTACACATACATAAATCCTTGAACTGTATAAATTGTGTTGTTCATTGTTTTCTACATACAACAGAAAATTGTCAAGATTTAATGAGCTGGTACTTTTCAGATTTTATACCTATACATCAGCCCTAAATTCTTGATCATATGAGCCACTTATATATAAATTGCATTCTAACTACATATGCATTTAGGGCATTTCAAAGATTAAATCAATTTGTGCATTTCATTTAATCAAGCATATGTAGATATCACTTTTTTCATACATATAATTCTTTCCTGGTAATGATAACAATGCAGTTTTGACGCAATCCAGCGTATTGATAACCCTTTCTAGAGCATATTTGATGATTTTAGGACTTGAGCTTCTTGTAAGGAGCTTAGGATCGACTTCTGAAATCTACAAATTCTGACTACATGCATGCGTACACAAATTTAGGTCAAGATATTTATAGATGTCCGCATAAATGCCTATCATGCAACTGACTGAGATGTGATATATTTACTGAATTGTCCATGATAAATTCCATATAAAAATGCAAATGTAATTAAAATGCTTACTTGTACTTGAAATGACTTTTTTCAACCAGTTTCAACAAAATAATCTTTCAAACCAAGTAAACCAATTTCTCTTTGTTTTGATAAAACTGGAAGTGAGTCATAAGTTTACTCCTAAGATGCTTTCTGGGAAATTTCACAGAAGCAAAATACTAATAAAACACAAATAAACTGCTATTTTGAAAAGTTAAGTGAAACAATGCGCTATCAATACATTTATAATTTAACTAAACAAAACAAATCGCTAACACATTACTATTATAAAAACTAAGCGAAACAAAACTCTAACAATGTGCTTTTTCAAGTTATGTTTTGAAAGCATTTTGTTCAGCTCCTTGCAACAATCTGATGTTACAAGACGCAAAACAGCGTATTGATAGCGCGTTATATACGCCTTTTACGTGTTTTACTTCATTTCTTTGTCATATGGGTAGCTACTGAATTTAAGACAGTGCTGTATATTAACCTGGTCTGAAGGTTTAATAATCCTATCTCCAGGTTCTTCTGTTGCACACTGTTTGTCATCACATTAAATATAAGGGCTTAGTCTTTGAGCGACCATCTCTTCAACAGGGAACTGATCATTAAATACTATCTATTGTTTTGAAATTGTCTTTTAACTGCTGTGCAATAATAACAATCGAATAAGATTCAAACAAGACATGAATAACATTCAAAGATGGCTTTTTTATTAATTAACATTTGCCGAATTCATCGGAAGGTGTTGCAACTCGTATGGTTTGATTCGACCTTTAAGACCTTACCTGGGTTTCTGCAAATGTTAATAAATAGAAAAGTATGTTTGAACCCAATATCAAAATTTATCTCACGCATTTTGTCTCAAGCTTTCTGAGGAAGACAGTGTTTTTCAATTTCAGAATCCATCTTAGAAATACAGTCTATGAAACTTCAATATCTCGAACACTGATGAAATAGTTACTATTAGTGATTCAGACCCGTTCTGAGGCCACTAGCAGGAATGCTAGGATAAGATAAGATAAGAAACACATGTACTTGACGACAGTTGATTACAGATTTTTTTTATATCTTGGCGTATGCTGTGTGCTCTGGTTAGAATCGCCCCATGAATACAATTTCAAATTAATTAACACAACAAATATTTACTGTATAGAAGTTCGAAATATATCACCCTAATCAGGGCCTCTGACAAACGTGTTCGAGCCATTGACGTTTGACTCCATGGACACTCCTTCACTTCAAACCCACACAGTTGCATAACTGTTGGTGGTCAACACTGAGATTGGTGGCCTGTTGTGGCTCAGAATCGGTTGTCATGAATATGCCATTGATATAGTATATTACAAACATGCCTGTTCAGCATTTTATAATTACCACTTAATCATTACACGGAATGTCAGACTTTCTTCTGCTGTCGTGTACCTGGTTACACATTATTAATATACCAAACTCCTGATTATTCACACTGTATCCATGAGGCTTGGAATGTGCAGAATCGGTGTTAAGTTAGATCTAGTACTTTTGATTCCGAGGATCCATGGCAACTGTGTGAAACATGACATCATGTAAATATTTATAATGCTCCTGAAAAGAGAAAATATCACTGTATAAACCGTATTTACACCTTAATTCGGACACCTATTATGTGCTTTATAGGGTAGTATAATGAATTATTCACTAGAAATGAAATTTGCTAATGCTTACTTTTACGAATTTTTGTATCCTTATATTTAGCGGAAATAGGGTAATGGTTTGTAGCAAGACGCAGCATGTCTTCAGACATGTGGTCCCCGGTATTTGCGCATCTGTGCAGAGTGATCAGAATTTTCACTGTGTCTATTAATAGGTATTAACCGAAAATTTTCCATATAGAGAAAGGAATTTGTATATGTTTACTTCGTCTGTTTGCAGACTGTACCAAGGCTTCCCTTTGGTATCACTGATGGGAGCTGTGGGTTAATTGTATCGATTCCTGAACATTGCCTTCACTTCTCTTTTAGGCAAACACACTGTCCAATACTTGGGGGTCTTTTCATTGTATTCAATTTATCAAACATTTATCGAAAGCTTTTATTAGTGCGGTAAAATTTTCAGCTTAAAGAAATTCTTTGGAAACACTTATAAAAACGCAGAAATTTTAAAATCATAGAGTGTACAAGTTTTCTCTGGACCAAACTAGCTAGTTTTAGCCAATCAGGCCTTATCAGCCTTATTTTCAAACTTCAGCAGAGGAATCAAAGATCCTAAAGGGCTAAAAATATAACCCACACTGTTATGAAGGGCAGGGAGACATTTTACGGCCCCACGCATTCCCTAAACCCCAGCTGTGGTGAAATTAAATGTTTTGTATAACGGTAATCATTTAGAAGTAAGATAAACAATACAACTGAAAATCGCAGAGTACACACATATTTTTCTCTGGGTCAAACAAGCTGTTTTGACCAATGAGGCCACATCAGTGACCCTCATATATTTTCAAGCGTTCATATAATATTCTAGAGAGGTTGCACAGGATAGATAGACAAATAAATAGACATAAAAAGAAATGTGAAGCATCATTTCAACAAGCATGCCCCATTATGCATACAGAACACTGTTGTTAACGCCACTCTATAAAAAGTGTGGGGTTCACAAGAATATGTATTATCATTATTAATCCTATAGATTGTGGATACCAAACGTGGCAGTTCTAACGAACAAAAATTCACACATAACACGTACCTCTAATAAGAAGGACGAAAGAATGATTCAAATCATGCCAACATGTCCGTAAAATGTACACCCCGTGAAACCCCACTTTATAAAGGCAAAAGATGTGGATTACTTGGGTTTACATTATTTTCGTTATTTTTTCCCAGTCACATAGATTGTGGGTTCTCGTGAAAACCACCTTCATGAGACGGTATCGACGAGCGCCAACACTATATTTGTACAAGAATTAAGAAAATATCAGAAATAATCATTTAAAAAATGCAAGTTCTAGAGATTTGACAGACGCCATTTTAGCACAAGTTTGTGTTATTGTTGGAAATAATTTCTACCCCATTAAGCTTAGCTTCCTCTTTATGAAGTGGGATATACAGGGGTATTCATTACACGGACTTTTTAACGAGATTTGTTTTCTTTATTGGAATTATGTAACTTATAAATGAGTTGACAACTAATGGGAAATGTGTTACACACAAAGGAGTCGATAACTAATGGGTACTATATTGAATACCATCACTTGAACAAGGCCGTGAAATAAAACCCATACAACCCCAATTTATATAGAGAAAACTGGGCTTTAAGGGGATAAACATTATTTTCTTATTTCTGCTCCAAGACATAGGTTATGGGTACTCGTTAGAACCGCCTCAATGAAGCGTTTCTAACGCGCACCTACAACCTACGATAGCAGTACAAATAAGATATCATGGTAATAAATATCACAGGAAAATAAGATAACAAATAAGATGTCAAAGAAAAATAGCCATTTTGGAAATGTGAAACAAATGCACTATGACGAACGAGTGTGTTATCGTAATTTATTAAAATGAACTGACAGACACTTTGATCTGTATTACTTACAAATGAGTTGACAACCTTTCCTACTACTGTCCCACCAGAGTTGACTGCTCTGAGAACATCTATTCTTCCGGTTTCTCTGCACAGTTCAATCAATGAGGCACACACACAATATATAACAGCTTGGTCATGAATGTTTCTAGCAAAATAAAAAATAGAATGTAAAAGTCATAATCCCGTTATGTAGATTTAAAAGAAAGAACAGAACTTATATCGAGCATTTAGTTTACTAAGAAATAATTAAGGTCATTCATAACATCACTGAAATCCACAAGGCCTGACCCGATTTGAATGTACGATACGGTGTACAATAAAATGTGTAGGTTGTGCAATATATTTCAAGCGACGCAGCCGAATTTATACGATATTACGGATCAACCTGCCTACGGAACAAAAGAATGCGTGTCTATTGGTTAAGAACGTGAAACAATTTGCTCGACATCCGGTTTGAAACGGTGAACTTTGCATTTTCTGTGTTTCATAAGTGATATAAGTTTTTTGAGAAAGTGATTTAAAATATAGATTCAACTTCGGTGAAGTTGATTTCGCACCTGCCCGCCTACTACACACTCCATCCCACCCAAGCCTCCCCCACACTGAAAAAGTAAAGCTTATTTCAGGGAGAAGAAATAAATATAGTTATGACATTGAAAGCACATGAATCTGATATGTTACATTAAAAAATCTGGCCATCGGGGCCTGAAGAAATAGATGGGCTGCATGATGCTTCCACACAGAGCTGAAACCGACTGCACACCAGTATTGGTAAACCGCTTAGTGGATCTAAAAAAGAAGTTGAGGCAATGATCAGGAATCGATACAATTAACGCACAGCTCCCATCAGAGACACCAAAGGGAAAGAAACACAAACATGAAACAATGTGTGTGTGTGTGTGTGTGTGTGTGTGTGTGTGTGTGTGTGTGTGTGTGTGTGTGTGTGTGTGTGTGTGTGTGTGTGTGTGTGAATTCGGGTTTAACGTCGCTTTCAACAATTTTTCAGTCATATCACGACGGTGTCTGGTTGCGACAGGGAGCTCAATGCTCACGTTTATAGTGCTGCCTCACTGAAGTATCATGTCCCAGACACATTACATGATACCACACCAAGTCACATTATCCTGACACTGGATCGACCAGTCCTAGCTCTACCCCGTAAATCTGAGTGCCAAGCGAGGAGCAGCTAGTACCATTTTTAACGACTTTGGTATGTCGCGGCCCGGGATCGAACCCGAGACCTCCCGTTCCCCGGAGCGGACACTCTACCAACTGAGCTAACGGGGCCGGTTAACATGAAACAATAGACCCAGTGGAAACATCAACAGCGGAAAGCCAAAAGGACAGTTACCTTTCCACAAAATGGCCAGTAGGCTATCCAAAATAAAATAATATAAGCGACACAAACAGCCAAAGACAAACCCTAACAAAAATAAACATTGACAGAAGAACCGCCTTGGAATGGTCACCGGAAACGAATTCCTCCAGGGGGCTTAAAACGATTTTACATAGCCACAATCCTCGCCCTTACAACCGTCGCGATTTAGACAAATAATTTGTTCAGTCCGCATGAAGGCCTCATAACTCACCAGTGCACCATCTCCGTGAACACAAAACATCAAACAACCACAGAAATGAAACAACGGCGAGGACTCGACAGCAAGAAACCACTGAAATGCCGGAGCAAAAGAAAACCAACAGTTAGACCCCGATGGGCCCAACCAGAGACAGAGGAGCAGGCACCAACCAACGTTACATTGAATGAGGTCGCTCTAATTCTCAGTAAAACAGAAGTAGAGACGATGATCAGGAATCGATACAACTAACCCACAGCTCCCATCAGAGACACCAAAGGGAAAGAAACACAAACAAGAAGCAACAGACCCCAACGAAAACACCAACAGCGGAAAGCCAAAAGGACAGTTACTTTCCCACAAAATGACCAAAAGGCTATCCAAAATAAAATAATATAAGCGACACAAACATCCAAAGACAAACCATAACAAGAGGGCCATGATGGCCCTGGATCGCTCACCTGATCCATAGAGTAAAAAGTGGGTCCCGGTGAGGGCCATTATTGACCCCGGGGCTATTATGTGCATAATGTTGAGGGGGGTCAAACAAGGTGAAGCTTTATACCAAATATCAACAAAGGCTATAATTTGAACAATCTTGGCAAAGGTCCACTAGATGAAGCTACATACCAAATATCAAAGACTTGGGCCTTGCAGTTTCAGAGAAGAAGTTTTTTTTTTAAAGATATTCCCTACATATGCCTATGTAAAACCAAATGGTCCCGCGGCGGGGGCATTTTTGGCCCCAGGGCTATAATTTATACAATCTTGATAGAGGTCCACTAGATGAATCTTCACACCAAATATCAAAGACCTGGGCCTTGCTGTTTCAGAGAAGAAGATTTTCAAAGATTATCTCTGTATAAGTCTATGTAAAACCAAAGGGCCCCGGGGCGAGGGCATTTGTGACGCCGAGGGCTAAAATTTGAACAATCTTGGTAGAGCTCCACTAGATGAAGCTCCATACCAAATATCAAAGACATGGGCCTTGCAGTTTCAGAGAAGACGATTTTTAAAGATTTCCCTATATAAGTCTATGTAAAACCAAAGGGTCTCGGGGCGGGGGCATTTTTGGCCCCAGGGCTATAATTTGAACAATCTTGATAGCGGTCCACTAGATGAAATGTCACACCAAATATCAAAGACCTAGGCCTTGTGGTTT
Organism: Lucinisca nassula; assembly: GCA_963580285.1. Lineage (NCBI taxonomy): Eukaryota > Metazoa > Mollusca > Bivalvia > Lucinida > Lucinidae > Lucinisca > Lucinisca nassula. The sequence continues at coordinate 65,149,170 of OY757015.1, forward strand.
CACAGAAGAAGATTTTTTAATGATTTCCCCTATATAAGTCTATGTAAAACCAAAGGGCTCGGGGGCATTTTTGGTCTCAGGGCTATAATTTGAACAATCTTGGTAGAGGTCCACTAGATGATATTCATACCAAATATTAAAGACCTAGGCTTTGTGGTTTCAGAGAAGAAGATTTTTTTCAAGATTTTCCCTTTGTAAGTCTATATAAAACCAAAGGGCCCCGGAGCGGGGGCATTTTTGTCCCCAGGACTATTATTTGAACACTCTTGGTAGAAGTTTACAAGATGAAGCTTCATACCAAATATCAAAGACCTGGGCCTTGCGGTTTCAAAGAAGAAGATTTTTTAAAGCTTTTCCCTATATAAAGTAGAAGTAAAACAAAGATCAGGAATCAATACAATTAACTTACTCCACCCATCAAAGAAGATTTTTTAATGATTTCCCCTATATAAGCCTATGTAAAACAAAGGGCCCGGGCGGGGGCATTTTTGGCCCCAGCACTATAATTTGAACAATCTTGGTAGGAGTCCACTAGATGAAGCTTCATTCCAAATATCAAAGACCTGGGCCTTGTGGTTTCAGAGAAGAAATTTTTTTAAGATTTCCCTATATAAGCCAATGTAAAATCAAAGGGCCCCGGAGCGGGGGCATTTTTGTCCCCAGCACTATAATTTGAACATTCTTGGTAGGAATCCACTAGATAAAGCTTCATACCAAATATCAAAGTCATGGGCCTTGCGGTTTCAGAGAAGAAGATTTTTAAAGATTTCCCCTATATAAAGCCCATGTAAGACCAAAGGGCCCGAGGCGGGGGCATTTATTGCCCCAGCACTATAATTTGAACAATCTTGGTAGAGGTCCACTTGATGAAGCTCCATACCAAATAACAAAGACCTGGGCCTTGCGGTTTCAGAGAAGATTTTTTTTAAATATTTTCCCTATATAATCCTATATAAAACCAAAGGGACCCGGGGCGGGGGCATTTTTGGCCCCAGCACTATAATTTGAACATTCTTGGTAGAGGTCCACTAGATAAAGCTCCATACCAAATATCAAAGACCTGGGCCTTGTGGTTTCAGAGAAGAAGATTTTTTAAGTTTTCGGTGAAAGAAATCTAATTTTGCTCCTGTGACCTAGATGTGCAACGGACCGGAACCATTTGAACCAATTTGAAAGGAGGCCACCTAAGGATTATTCCTGTGAAAAGTAGAAGTAAAACAAAGATCAGGAATTGATACAATTAACTTACTCCACCCATAAAAGACACCAAAGGGAAAGAAATACAAACATTAAGCGACCAGACCATAATGGAAACCCAAACAAAGGAAGGCCATAAGGACAGTTACTTTCCCACAAAATGGCCATATGGCCATCCAAAACCAAAAGACACAAGTGATACACACAGTAAGTAACAAACAACAACATAAATAAATCGCCACAGAAGAGCTGCCTTGGAACGGTCAGTGGAAGATTTCCACTGGGGGGCTTAAATCGATTTTACGTGGCCACAATCCTCGCCCTTACTTCCGTCGCGATTTAGACAAATAATTTGTTCAGTCCGCATGAAGGCCTCCTAACTCATCAGTGCAACATCTCCGTGAACACAAAAATCAAAGAACCACAGAGGTGAGACAACGGTGAGGACTCGACAGCAAGAAACCACTGAAATGCTGGAGCAAAAGAAAACCAACAGTTAGACTCCGATGAGCCCGACCAGAGACAAGTTTGATCAAAATCCGATCAGTGGTTTTTGAGGTGTCGTTTGAAGAAATTGTTTACGCACGGACGCACGCACCGACGCACGGACGACGGACAAATAGTGATCCCAAAAGCTCACCTCGTCACTTCGTGACAGTGAGATGACAAAAATAAACCGCGACAGAAGAACCGCCTTGGAACAGTCAACGGAAACAAATTCCACTGGGGGGGGGAGCTTAAATCGATTTTACGTGGCCCACAATCCTCGCCCTTACTTCCGTCGCGATTTAGTTAAATAATTTGTTCAGTCTGCATAAAGGCCTCCTAACTCATCAATGCAACATCTTCGTGAACACAAAAATCAAACAATCACAGGGAATGAGAACGGTGAGGACTCGACAGCAAGAAACAACAGAAATGCTGGAGCAAAAGAAAACCAACAGTTAGACTCCAATGGGCCCGACCAGAGACAGAGCATCAGGTACCAACCAACATAAGCCTTTATGTTGGAGCTGTTTCAGAATCTGAGGCCTGACCCCCGGCGTGCAATTAAAGAGGGAAGCAAAGTTGTCAACCGTCATTGGGTTAACTACCATGCATGCAGTCTGTCGTATAATATTTATGTTGTACCCAATCTTTTTATATCGAAGAATGATATTACGAAATTGGGTGCTGAAGTCATTGCGGTTATATATTTTTCTGAATTTATATACTAAGTCACCATAAAATTCGGGTTCCGATAGACCTTGTTGCAAAAGAGATTTTTGTCCAATTTCAATCTCAAAATCAAAATCATCGCGTTTATCATCAATTATGCAAGAAGCAAACCCATCCACAATAGATAGATGTAAATCCAAAAAAGGGGCCTCGGTATCAGAAGAATTTGCTTTATTTAACTGAAGTCTTGGGGGTAATTTTGACTGATCAAAAGCAAAAAGTGGAGGCAATGATCAGGAATCGATGCAATCAACCCATAGCTCCCATTAGAGACACCGAAGGGAAAGAAACACAAATATGAAACAACGGACCCTAATTGAAACATTAATAGCGGAAAGCCAAAAGACAGTTACTTTCCCACAAAATGGCCAATAGGCTAATCAAAATAAAACAATAAAAGCTACACAAACACCCAAAGTGATTAACCATAACAAAAATAATCCGCGACAGAAGAACCCCCTTGGAATGGTCAGCGGAAACGAATTCCAACGGGGGGGGGGGGGGGGGGTGGGGGTGGTGGGCTTAAATCCTCGCCCTTACTTCCGTCGCGATTTAGACAAATAATTTGTTCAGTCCGCATGAAGTAGAAGTAAAACAAAGATCAGGATTCGATACAATTAACTTACTCCAACCGTCAAAAACACCAATGGGGAAAGAAACACAAACATGAAGCGACCAGACCATAATGGAAACCTAAACAAAGGAAAGCCATAAGGACAGTTAATTTCCCACAAAATGGCCAAAATGGCCTCCTAACTCATCAGTGCAACATCCCCGTGAACACAAATAATCAAACAACCACAGAGATGAATCAACGCTGGGGACTCGACAGCAAGAAACCACTGAAATGCTGGAGCAAAAGAAAACCAACAGTTAGACTCCGATGGGCCCGACCAGAGACAGAGCATCAGGTACCAACCAACATTACCTTGAATTAGATCTCTCTAAATCTCAATAAGCCTTTACGCTGGAACCGTCATATAATCTGAGGCCTGACCCACCGGCGTGCAAGTAAAGAGGAAAGTGAAGTTGTCAACCGTGATTGAGTTATTTACCATGCATGCAGTCTGTCGTATAACATTTATGTTGTACCCAATCTTTTTTTATTGAAGAATGATTTTACGAAATTGGGTGCTGAAGTCATTGCGGTTATATATTTTTCTGAATTTATATACTAAGTCACCATAAAATTCGGGTTCCGATAGACCTTGTTGCAGAAGAGATTTGAGTCCAATATTGAATTTTGAAATTAAATCAGAATGACGTCTATAAAATTTTGAAAAATAGTTTATGGTACCGATAACCCTGATTAAGAAGTTTAGCCGTTTACAATTTATTACAAGTGTTGAAGTCAGTTTCATGACTACACACTCTGGCAAATCGAATAAACTGCGAAATATAAACGCAATAGGATGGCACACGAGGAACATCACCATCTAAAAAAAAGGAAAATTTACAATCTCAAAATCTAAATCATCGCGTTTATCATAAATTTTGCACGAAACAAACCCATCTAGAATAAACAGATCTAAATCCAAAAACGGGGCCTCGGTATCAGAAGACTTTGCTTTATTTAACCGAAGTTGTGGGGGTAAATTTGACTGATCAAACCATCGAAATAGGTATTATCAGTATGTAATAAATCATCAAAAACACTAGAAGTGGAGCTAAAGGCGTCAATGATTTCAGACTGGTTTTCAGCAGAATGGGACATCATGAAGTCTCTCTCATAACAAACAAAAACAGATCAGCCACATTTGGTGCGCAATTAGTACCCATCGGAATACCCACAACTTGTCTAAATAACTTAGTACCAAATCTTATGCAAATATTGTCAAGTTGAAAGGTGAGAGCTTCACACACTTTCTGACATGACCGTAAAGTATAATTTTTATTCTCTTCAGAAGTAAAAAAAAGCATTTCTTACATTGCATGCAAGATAGAGGGAGTCTTCCCTATGAAATGTCCATTCAATTAAATAATTAAGTTTTTCTTTCATAAGATTATGAGGAAGTGTAGTGTAAAGGGTGGAAAAATCGTAAGGAGACAGACTTGAAGCACGAAAACGCCTGGATTTCAATTCATTTATAACATCATTAAAATTTTTAATAGACCAAAACAGATTTTTACTTTATCTTTCGAAGACTTTGTCGCAATATTTTATCACATGTTTTTGATGGCACTAAAACATGAAGCTAATAATTTGGAGAGTTCAGTGGTGGTACAAGAGCTTGAATTTGCAATAAACCGTGCTTTGTATGGTCTTTTATGACGTTTAGGCAATCTATATAACGCAGGAAGCTTGTCTTGGCCTTCTGTAACACAGGCAGCGAATTTGGTGGCTGAATGACAAATGTGGTCATTAACTTAAGCCCTCTCTACAGCTAAAGGCTGAAGTTCATAGGCCTTAGTACCACCAAGTTCTTGCTGAAGAGTGTTAACATAGTGAAAAGTAGAAGTAAAACAAAGATCAGGAATCGATACAATTAACTTACTCCATCCATCAAAGACACCAAAGGGAAAAAACACAAACATGAAACGACCAGACCATAATGGAAACCTAAACAAAGGAAGGCCATAAGGACAGTTACTTTCCCACAAAATGGGCTAAATGACCATCCAAAATAAAAAGACACAAGCGATACACACAGTAAGTAACAAACAACAACATAAATAAACCGTCACAGAAGAACCGCCTTGGAACGGTCAGTGGAAAGAATTCCACTGGGGGGCTTAAATCGATTTTACATGGCCATAATCCTCGCCCTTACCTCTGTCGCGGTATACACTAATTTTGTTTAGTCCGCATGAAGGCTTCTTAACTCATCAGTGTAACATCTCCGAGAACATACAAATAAAAAAACTACAGAGATGAAACAAGGTTGAGGACTCGACAGCATACAACAATAGAATTGCTGGAGCAAAAGAAAACCAACAGTTAGACTCCGAGTGGCCCGACCAAAGACGGAGCATCAGGCGCCAACCAACATAACAAATTGTTAGTGGCCTTATCAGCTGGAAGTGGAGCTAAAAGCGTCAATGATTTCAGACGGGTTTTCAGCAGAAAGGGAAGGGCGGAGTAACTTAATTGTATCGATTCGTGATCTTTTTTTTTACTTCTACTTTGCTTATCAGCTGGAGCCAAAACAAACTTTCAATAAAATTCTTGAATACCTAGTTTAAGGTGACGAAAAGACGTCTCAGGTTTAGGAGGTAACAAGTTCGTATTTTGCGAATAAAAAGAAATGTGTTTGTTCACTAATTTCAGAATGCTAAGTTTCCATTCCTTAAGAGCTTTATGCTCAACATACTCTCGTTTACACCATCGATTATCCAAATCATTCAAGGTAGCTGCGATTTCATCTCTACATTTATTGAAATCAATTTTAGAAGGAAATCGATATTTCGGTCCTTTAGATATTATATTACGTATCCTAGAATCAGGAATAATTTTTAAATTGCCAGTAATAATATGACCAGCAGCAGAATAGCAATACACTGATTTTTTACAACCACATGTATCAGGAGTGTTAGTGTCAATATCAAAATAAGAAACAAGTTTATTGAAATAAATATTATAGATCTAGCAGGTTTATTGTATTTATAGCAAATTATGGGTGTTTCAGTGTTTTCAAAATAAGCAGGAATGGATCGAAATAGGTATTATCAATAGTTAATAAATCATCCAAATATCTAGAAGTGGAGAACGCATGCCAAATTTCAAAATGATGGGTATAAAACTGTAATAGGTGTTGCGATGATAAGAGGTACCTACCGTATATCAATTGAATGTTAAAAATGACTAAGTTCACAATATGGAAAAAGTCACATAAAATTATCCGAGATTTATATGCAAACCACATGAACATCCTCATACCATTGCGAAAACTCAAAGAGAAATCACAAGCGAAACCTCAAAGTAATTTGTGCAAAACTGTACGAGGAGTTGCGATGGCAAGTCGTCCAGTGTAAACTGGTGGCGAAAAGAAGGACAGACGGACGGAAACTTGCACGCCTATGTCTTCCTGCTAAAGCAGGTGCGACAAAAACGGGAAATTACATTCAGGAGCCCATTAATATCGGCGTCTGTGGATTAAATATCAAGCATTTTGGCTGAATTTAGTATCTTGTAATGAAGCTGAAATGAAGCTATAGAAAACACGCTTTTTATGTGGTGTTTGTTGTCTTTAATTTAATTTTGCGCATTGCTACAATTTCAGAGTATTACCATGTACACACAATAAACACATATGTTTATATGTGATGGGTATTTTGCTTGTCAATGCAGCACTGGCGAGAAATCGCCACGGGAAAGGCCGGATTAAGTGTTCACGCATTAGACCTATTTAAAGATCTAATGCGTGACCAAAGTTTTGTTATCATTTATTTTATTGGTTGGTAGACAGGAACGCGACCAAACTAAGTTATTCAGCCAGGGAAGGAGTAAAATAATAAAAGGAATGGTTTCACCGGACCCAGCATTTTTCACCATGTTTTACAAGGGACATGTTTTACAGTCTGAATTTCCTATGCACTTCCTTATTAGGTCCCTAATTCCCACAAAAGGAAACTGTCTCATTTAAAGGAAACAAAGTCGCTCTTTATGAGTAAATTCTGACCTTTAACAACAGGCACATAACTGACTGCCGTAAATAAATAAAAATCAAAAATGAGTTCCTTTAAGAGCAATTTTGAAAGAATACCAAGTCAGTGAAGATGAGAGATGTAGAACGTTTCACTCCGACTCGAGGTTTTTGGATGCAGTTAACCCTTACCCTGCTGAACACAACCGCCCTTATCTTTGCAAACAGTGTAGATCCAGATAAGGATCTACATTGTTTGTCATTCAGTTTGTGAATTTAAATGAATAACTTACATCAAGTAATTTGATTGGTTGAAATGTAAATGGGTGTGGCTACATTTATGCAGCATTTTATCACAGCGCCATGTCAGGTGGCTAAATTGGGTTGACACAATAATATATTTTTAATTCCCTATAAAACAAGGGTAAGTTGTGTTAAAGTATGTTATGCATTGTGGTTTTATGGCACAGTCAACACATGACAACAGCACGTGGGTCAACGGCCCAGTCTTCAAGTAACCGTCCAGCAAGAGATGGGGCATTAGAAAAGGAAATATAGAATAGAGGAGAAAACAACAATAAAAAGAACAAACAACCCCTATTTCATCCCGCAAATGTTGCAAGCAAAACAGGCTCTTGCCCTACATGACCGGCACTGAAAGCTACAGATCGCCTTCGGACCGAACCAACCTCCCTGAAAGCAGAAGGTTAGTTGTGTACACGCAACATACATTTCATAAGTATAATATCTAATCCCAACATTATTAGTCCTTACTTATTATTAAAGCATAATCAAAAAAAAGGTGATGATCATTTCGAAATACTGCAAACATCCTAAGATTGAAACAGAAGACTCGGCTTCAATGAGCTGGTTTATGAGCTGTGCGGGTACATAAAATATATATGACATCTCAGAATACCCGGAAAAAAACATTCCGAGCTTCTGATGCAGAACTTGGAGTCTCACATGCGGCCGAGCGAGACGCGAACCCCAGCGCTGAGAGACCTAACGATTAAGAGAGCATTCTCAGAGGATTGTTCTGTTTGGAAAATACAAGAAGGCAAGCAAGCATAACAAAAAGTAGAACAGTTGCAAACGGACAGAAGCTCTATCTGCTGTAGAATCTTCATTGCTGCTTTAATGGCTAACCAAGTACCTGTAATTGATCAGGACAGGCCTTTCTCTCTTGGTCTGGTACAGCTGTTGTACACGCTGTATGAATAACAGGAATGTTGGAATAGCTGCAAAATCCTTGTCATTCTCCCATAATTGTGTCTCAATATGTCGGATTGCTCGCCTTCCCTGTGTGCCCTGAAACAGAAAAGTAATGCAATGAACATTTGAACAAACATTTATTTTTGATATCTTGTACTCGGACTCCTAGAAACGTTAAGTGAAGATGAAACCAAACCTGAGCAAACAAAACGTACTTGAAGGCCCCTTCGACCAGACGAGCCACAAATCAGATTCATTTAAGAAATGAATGTATTTAACGTTGACCGAAGTATGAACAACATCTTGGGACAGTTGTTCAAAGCATCGTTAGCTTAACAAGCTCGTTAGTGGTCATAGTGTTAACTGTTATCGCAAATTTAATATTTAAAATTTTGGAGTTTTGCTAAAAAAATGTGAGCAACTTTTGCATATGCAAAAGCTGCTCACATTTTTTTTCAGCAAAAATATTAGCAAATTTGCCATAATAAATGATCAAAGTTTTAACGCTACTTAAACTAACGACGTCGTTAGTTTTGAACAACTGGCCTCTGGTCACGAGTAAAGTTTCACTTGAACTTTAAATAAATTACCTTAATGACTTATATTTACATTATTTCCAATCCATCATATGATAAAAAATTCGTGTTTACGGGCCAAAATGAAAGAAGAACTAGTTAGAAACGGTCAATCAGGAAAGGACGCAGCCGTCTCAAGTCGACTATAGAAATTGACACAGAGGCACACACAAAAACAGACGAAACATGAACCAACTGTACGGAGTATTCCCATCGACAGTGGAACAGCGTGGTTGGCGCAATAACGTCGCCATCGTCCAATCATTTTGAACAGATCCATTGTTTATATCGGCGCCATTGATGTGGCGAAACTGTATGGGATCCTTGTAGTATGAATAACTATTAGTTAACTATAGGGGTTATCTGTAAATGCACCGAGAATGTAATAAACCGATTAATGCAACAACTCAAAGTCAAATGGAATTAATGTAAATGTATCTTATTTGTTTACCTACGATTTAAATATATATAGTGACTACCTGACAAACAAACTGTATACAAAATTAAGATCCCTCACTCCCCGTCGATAACGAAGACAAAGCTAGTGACTATCAAACAAGCAAATATTGAATATAACAACTGAAATGAAAAAAGTGAATAAGCACTGCTTATTAGATACCACCGCATGACACTGGTCACAAATAAAAAAGACCAGACATGTTCCTAAGAAGTTGAACTCATAGCCGGCAACTTGGCCCAAAATTATTGAAACACAAAATCTATTTGAAGACTTTTAAGCATCTGTTCCACTTCGCGCTAATAAGGTACCCACTCCCTATACACTTTAACATCATTAGACCTCAAACAATGGCTTAGTTAAAAAAAGACGAAAGAAAGGGAAAGAAATAATTTTTGGAGTATGAAAAAACTACATGCACATCTTCAGACCTGTTTGAAAACACCTGCAAAGTTTCAAATCGATCCTCCAAAAACTGTGAGAGGAGTTGCGCTAACCAGGCACCCACTACCTGTACACTTTAACATTATTAGACCTAAAAAATGGCTCAGTTACAAAACACGAAAAAAGTGGAAGAAATAATTTTTGGAGTATAAAAAACTACATGCACATCTTCAGGCGCTAACAATGTACCCACCCGCTATGCACTTTAACATTATTAGACCAAAAATAATGACTAAGTTAAAGGAGACGAAAAAAGGGAAAGAAATAATTTTAGGAGTAAGAAAAAACCACTTGCACATCTTCAGACCTATATGAAAACACCTGTAAAGTTTCAAAACGATCACCCTAAAACTGTCCATATACACTTACAAATTATTAGACCTCAAAAAATGGCTATGTTAAATGAAAACCTATCTAGGGACATAACTCCAAGAGTTATGGGCCCTTGATAAATATTTTACTAAAACAGATTCCTAACCTCAGGCACCAAGTGTGAAATAAGTTTCATGAATGTAAAACAATAAATACAAAAGTTATTAAAATTATTAAGCAAGATATACAGGAAATCAAAAGTGTCACGGACAAGTATTCAAGAATTACAAAGGGGAATAACTTTAACAGTATTGATCGCAGGACCGTTATTTTCCTGTAGCAGTAGCATCTCATCAATATTAACATTTAAGCAAAACATGATAAGATTCTGTAGACTATTAAAGAAGATATGCAGGGAAAACCAAAGTGTTACGGACGGACGGACACAGGGACAACGTGAAAACAGTATATCCCCCTTAAACTTCGTTTGCGGGGGGTATAAAAAGTGAAAGAAATAATTTTAGGAGTATGAAAAAACCACATGCACATCTTCAGATCTATATGAAAACACCTGCAAAGTTTCAAAGCGATCATCCTAAAACTGTGAGAGGAGTTGCACTAAAATATACCCACTCCCTATACACTTTAACATTATTAGACCTAAAAGATGGCTAAGTTAAAAAAGACGAAAAAAGTGAAAGAGATAATTTTAGGAGTAAGAAAAAACCACATGCATATCTTCAGACCTATATGAAAACACCTGCACGGTTTCAAAACGATCACCCTTAAACTTTCCCTATACACTTTAACATTATCAGACCTGAGACATGGCTATGTTAGATGAAAACCTATCTAGGGACATAACTCCAAGAGTTATGGGCCCTTGATAAATATTTTACTACAACATATTCCTTACCTCAGGCACAAAGTGTGATATAAGTTTCATTAATGTAGAACAATAAATACAAAAGTTATTAAAATTATTAAGCAAGATATACAGGAAAATCAAAAGTGTCACGGACAAGTTTTCAAGAATTACAAAGGGGAATAACTTTAACAGTATTGATCGCAGGACCTTTATTTTCATGAAGCAGCAGCATCTCATCAATATCAAAATTTATGCAAAAAATGATAAGATTCTGTTGACTTTTGAGCAAGATATGCAGGGAAAACCAAAGTGTTACGGACAGACGGACGGACGGACGAACGGACAGACGGACAACGGAGGCACACACAAAAACAGACGAAACATGAACCAACTGCACGGAGTATTCCCATCGACAGCGGAACAGCGTGGTTAGCGCAATAACGTCATCATCATTCAATCATTTATGACGATAAATTCTTGTTTACGGGCCAAAATGAAAGAAGAACTAGTTAGAAACGGTCACTTAGGAAAGGCCACAATCCAAGAACGCAGCCGTCTCAAGTCACCTAAAGAAAGTGACACGGAGGCACACACAAAAACAGACGAAACATGAACCAACTGCACGGAGTATTCCCATCGACAGCGGAACAGCGTGGTTGGCGCAATAACGTCGCCATCGTCCAATCATTTTGAACAGATCCACTGTTTATTTCGGCGCCATTGATGTGGCGTAACTGTATGGGATCCTTGTAGTATGAATAACTATTAGTTAACTATAGGTAAATGCACCGAGAATGTAATAAACCGATTTATGCAAGAACTCAAAGTCAAATGGAATAAATGTAAATGTATCTTATTTGTTTACCTACGATTTAAATATATATAGTGACTACCTGACAAACAAACTGTATACAAAATTAAGATCCCTCACTTCCCGTCGATAACGAAGACAAAGCTAGTGACCATCAAACTTCGTTTGCGGGGGGTATAAAAAGTGAAAGAAATAATTTTAGGAGTATGAAAAAACAACGTGCACATCTTCAGACCTATATGAAAACACCTGCAAAGTTTAAAAGCGATCACCCTAAAACTGTGAGAGGAGTTGCGCTAAAATATACCCACTCCCTATACACTTTAACATTATTAGAGCTAAAAAAAATGGCTAAGTTAAAAAAGACGAAAAAAGTGAAAGAGATAATTTTAGGAGTAAGAAAAAACCACATGCATATGTTCAGACCTATATGAAAACACCTGCAACCGGTTTCAAAACGATCACCCTTAAACTTTCCCTATACACTTTAACATTATTATACCTGAAAAAATGGCTATGTCAAATGAAAACCTATCTAGGGACATAACTCCAAGAGTTATGGGCCCTTGATAAATATTTTACTACAACATATTCCTTACCTCAAGCACCAAGTGTGATATAAGTTTCATTAATGTAGAACAATAAATACAAACGTTATTAAAATTATTAAGCAAGATATACAGGAAAATCAAAAGTGTCACAGAATTTTTTTCAAGAATTACAAAGGGGAATAACTTTAACAGTATTGATCGCAGGACCTTTATTTTCATGTAGCAGAAGCATCTCATCAATATCAAAATCTATGCAAAAAATGATAAGAGTCTGTTGATTATTAAGCAAGATATGCAGGGAAAACCAAAGTAATACGGACAGACGGACGCACGGACAGACGGACAACGCGAAAACAGTATACCCCGCTTAAACTTCGTTTGTGGAGGGGGGGGGGTATAATTAAAATGAGTTCCTCTGTCTAGCAAAAGAGACAACTTTAATAAAGAATAGCAACATTCACTGCGGAGCAAGCAAATTACCTGTTATCTGAAAACTTGTCAGAAGGTAATCGTAATCCACTGTTATCAGATTATTTTAAACTGAAATTTCTGGATTATCGACATAATCCTATTTCTTGATAGAAGTATTTGTTGGTGATATTTGTTTGAATCATCTCAGTTGAGCTATTCTAACTAGTACCCGTATCTTATCTTAGTATGTAGAAATCGGGAATAAAATTCATTAATTATCCACGAGAAAACAAAAACATACCCGTTTCCGTATTGTGACTCTGGATTCAATATAACAAGGGTTTCTGTGTACTTCAAGACATTCTAGAGTGAAACCACCAATCTCGTATCGTTCCCCAGCCTTGAAAGAGATCGACGCCTCCTGCACAAATAGAGATGCAATACACATATTGGTGAAACGCAATGTTGTCAAAATTATATTGCGTTTTTTAGTTATATTTGAGAATGTAGACAATGGTCCTGTTGTTAAGAGCCGCGTTTGCATAGTGTTCATAGTTAGTTGTCAAAATGCTCACTAAGCCAAAAGAACAGCTACTTTTCCACAAAATGGCCAATTGGCTATCCAAAACAAAAAATATAAACGATACACACACACTAAAAGACAAACAATAACACAAATAAACCGCGACAAAAGAACCGCTTTGGAACGGTCAGTGAAACGAATTCCACTGGGAGGGGGAGGAGGGGGGGGGCTAAATTAATTTTCCGCGGCCGCAATCCTCGACCTTACTTCCGTCGCGATTTAGACAAATAATTTGTTCAGGCGCATAAAGGACTCCTAACTCATCAATGCAACATCTCCGAGAACGCAAAAGTCAAGCAACCTCAGAGATGAAACAACTGTGATGTCTCGACAGCAAGAAACCACTGAAATGCTGAAACCACAAGTCTGTGTCATGAATGCCCCATAGAAATTCCACTGTGTATAGAGAAAAGTAAAGTTCACAAGGTTATACAGTTTTTATACTTTTTTTAATATTTATGCTGAAAACAACATACCTGTTTGTTAATGTAGAATAGCCTCTTGCAATAAACAGGCACAATCTATCTTTGGGATGGCAATGAATTTACATATAATTGTTTCTTTCTGCTGTCATTTTTAAAGCTAAGAAACAGTTCATTGCATAACTACCTTTAATGATAACTTCAACATTGTCATTGCTCGTATTTTATCAGCATAACGACATATATTAATCTACATATCTTTAAAGACACATTTTTTTCTCTATATAAAAGGGGTGGCCTGTTACATAATCTCCAATAATCAAGTCCTTCGGACCATAGTGCACATCAAAGGCTTATCTTATCTAAGTGATTATGAGGTGATTATGAGCAGAGACTCTCTGAGAAATATATTTAAAAGGGGGCTCTATAAGGGGAACTTGTGTGATGGTATATTTTTTACTGAGATTGTTTCCAACTAAATGTTGTTTTAAATTACTTCTTTTTTATTTTTATTTTTTTAAAGTAAAGGATAACACTGACAGTCCTTGTTTCATTAACTCATATCTGAAAAGAAATAAACTTAATGAATTGATTAATTCAACATTGTGTTTGTTTGTTTGATTTGAGGTTTATCGTCCCCGACAACACTGTGTAGATCATTTTGGAGACGTTTGGGGACTTTTACCCAACACTGAGATAAAATGACATCTCAAGCCCTGTCGCCCAATAAAACCAATAGGGTTTATAAGCATGGACTTGCACAAGATATCAGGACTTTTATTATTTTGGTCGTAAAATTTAACCAAGATATTTCAATAGGCAGGTTTTGTAATGATTATAAATAATGGTGACTAAAAATAAAATAATATTAAAAAAAAAACAGATAAAAATGCGGCTGTTTCTTCCATTAAATATCAAAACCAGGACATAGTTATCAAACAAGTAAATAAATAGAATTGCCACTAGGTAATTGTACCCTCTCTTGGACCCCTACTTGTATGAAAGTCAGAATACCCCAAATGTATCTTATCTCAAAACGGATTTCTTCAATAACTGGTCATTAGGGTGTTATGCAATCAAAAAATGTGTCTTTAAGCGTAAGCTATGTGTGCAATATACTAGAAATCCATCACAATTTTCCATAAAAAGGCTCTGTCCTACTGTTGAAGTGCCTGGCCAGTTGTTTTATCTTACAAATAATGCATTAAACAGACCGATACGACCTGTAGCGGTTTTCATATAGTTGCAAATACCCTCAACATGTAAATAGTACTTCAATATATTGAAAAAAAAATAACATGCACTGAAGATCAACTGGCATTTGAACATGTTTGAAACTGATTACCGATTCATGAAATCCTGGAGAATTCCTCACAAAGCTCCATGTAACAAATAATAAGAGATAGTTTGCACAAAAACGTTTTCCTATTTTATCTTGAAAATGTATAATGTTTTAATTAATCCACTTTAAAATAATCTCATCCCAGCTGCCAAAGACTTTCGGACCAACATCGGGCCGACAGCTATGTGTGTGTGAATTCGGGTTTAATGTCGTTTTCAACAATTTTTCAGTCATATCACGACGGTGTCTGGTTGCGACAAGGGGCTCAATGCTCACGTTTATAGTGCTGCCTCACTGAAGTATCATGTCCCAGACACATTACATGATACCACACCCAGTCACATTATCCTGACACCGGGTCGACCAGTCCTAGCTCTACCCCGGAAATCTGAGTGCCAAGCGAGGAGCAGCTAGTACCATTTTTAACGACTTTGGTATGTCGCGGCCCGGGATCGAACCCGTGACCTCCCGTTCCCCGGAGCGGACACTCTACCAACTGAGCTATCGGGGACGGTAGGGCCGACAGTTATACGATGCGGTGACGACGTTGGCTCGCTGTTTTCTGTGCTGGCTTGGATTGAGTCGATTCTGTTGTGTAGCATTAATATATTTTTCATAGAAGTTTGAAAAGATATTCCTAAATTATTCCAATTATCCCTCCTGGTCTGGCACTATGATTAACACTCAGTGATTCGAACATTTCCAAAGTCCAAAATGTGTCTGAGGCACTGACGTTCGACTGTAATTAAGTCATATGGCCTCTTCGACAGTGTATATTAACATTATAACAAAACCATATAAGCAGATACCTAAAATAATAAAACTAGTTAAATACCTTTTCAATACTGACAAAAGTTTCCACTTGTCTCTGTTGCAAGTGATTCCAAACAGCTTCCGATTGGGCACTGGCATTAATAAGGAAAAACCCACTCAGATTGGAACCGAGCTGAAAAAAAGGATTTGCATGCAACAATACATAATCATCGCGAAAACATGGCTATACAATTTTGACCTCAATGATCCCCACTTTTATATAGTAAAACTGGGGTTCACAAGGGTAAACCTTATTTTCTCATTTCTGTCCTAAAACAGAGATTGTGGGTACTCGTGAGAACCGCCTCGATGCGGCGATTCTAACGAGTGCCCACAATCTATGTTTTGAGCAGAAATAAGAAAACTATCGCATTTTTTTCATCTTAAATGTTTTTATTTTTCGGTGGTAAAATTTACTCTGTCTTTGTATAGGCGTGTTTGCGTAATGACAACACTAATTCTGTGTATATGGTATTCAGGTACGCATCAATGACCTCTCTTGTATAACATTTAGAGTACATTTTGCCTGTATGTAATTGCAAGCACTTCACCTTTCTTTAATATGCATTTAAGATTACCATAATGTAAAATGTGTGCAATTTCTGCTTGCCATGAGGGGTTAATTTAGTTGTTCTGGATCAAAATATGTATTATGTTCCAATTCAACAACGTGAAAACGTTACTTATCCAAAGCTTAAAAAACGTCTCTTTAAAATAGCAAGGGACGAAGCGTTTTTTTTATTTCTCATGCAAAATCAAGCATTTTTTCAGATGAACATGTTTGACATTTTTCCTTGTTTCCGAACATTGAATGTGGGTGCTTAATTGTTAGGGTCGTCTCAATAAGGCGGATCTAACGAGTTCGCACAATTTATGTTTTAAGCAAGAATATGGAAAATAATTAGTACCCCCATAAACCCTATTTTTCTCTATGTAAGGTGGGGTTGAGTGGGGTGTGCATAACACAGACTTGCTAACCTGGACCCAGTTGTTCAAAGCGTGGATAGCTTAACGAGCACGTTAGTGGTCGAATTTTGTTATTTTTGCTGAAACAAATGTGAGCAGCTTTTGCAAATGCACATTTGTTTTCAGCAAATATATTAGCATATTTGCCATATTAAACGATCAAAGATTTAATGCTACATTAAATAACAATATCGTAAGTTTTGAACAACTGTCCCCTGATGGCAATTCAAGTACAGATTCATGCATGAATAAATAATCAAATCTGAATTGAGAAATTCTAGCTCAACTGTTTAATCCGAATGGAAAAATTCCAGTTCTGCAGTGTGTCACAACAGAAACTTACATTGTAAAACGATGAGGTTCTACTGGATGAATGTACACGCTAATCAGAGACTGTGCTTATTGCATGTCTTCTTGTTTAAAATACGTTTTTACTTCCAAAGACCATAAACATTACACATTATGGTCATGTCAGAAATTGTGTGAAGTTTTCACCTGCCTACTTGAAAGTATGTTTATCAGAAAAAAAATATAGGCAAATTATGAGAATTCCAATGGGTGCGAATTGTGCCCCATTCCATATTCTGGGAAAGAAACTGTCGTACTGGCGTTTTGCTTGTGGTGTTTTAATTAAGGTAAAGACGATTGATGCTGGTGTTTCTTTTTTATTTAACGTGTTTAGACGGGTGGTGTAAGGAAACTGTATCGACTCCGGATCATAGTCTTAACTTCCATTTTGTTTTACTCTTGTCTGTATGTATCAAATAAAGTATTGTGTATTATTATGCCATCAGGGTCACGAGGAGTTTTGGAACATGCAGTTCATACAAGAATCTAGCCTGATATAAGCAAACAGTTAATCTAGTGGTATGATGTGCACTTCCTTCTATTTTTGACAATCAAACTCAAGTACGGATGTGTTTATTACATTATAAAATAGCTAACAAATACGAGGACTGTTCAAATATGAATGCAAGTAGAACGTTTTCTCATGCACTAATGCGAAAATCACCTGGAAATAAATATAACAGAGAGAAAAACATTTTACCTATACATTGATACCAATACTGTTATAATCCTGGCACTTTAGCCATGTATATCGTTCGATAAACACTGTCTACTCTTGTATACTAATACAAAACATGGTTGGAAGAAGGTCAGAGTACGCCGTTGAAATACGGTCCTATGTTAAGAATCGTTGTATTCTTGGTATACGGTCAAAGACATTTTTGATGAAATATGTTCGGTTTATGGGCATAATGAAATGTCTTTTCCGACAGTTTTTCGTTGGTGTAAGAAATTCAGCTGTGGGCTAGGCTCAACAGAAGATGCACCACATGATCGTCGGCCGAAAAGAGCAACATCTGCCAAGATGGTTGCTAGAGTGAAAGAAATAGTTGCTACCGATGCACGATATACCACTAGGCAAATAGCTAGTATGGTTGGCATCTCATTAGGAGCAGCTCATACAATTCTGAAACGGGATTTGAAAATGAGAAAGATCTGTGCTGGTTAGATTTCCCATCTGTTGACAGATGAGCAGAAAAAGACACGCGTTCAGTGCGCCAAGAAGTTGCTTTAAAAGTTTCCAAATTACAATGCACGGTCTTTCGCTAATGTCGTTACAGGTGACGAGACATGGGTTCACTTTTTTGAGCCAAAACGAAAGATTCAGAACCAGATATGGACAACCAAGTATTGCAAAAGATCATGCATTGCAAAGCGGACCATGAGCGTCAAGAATGTAATGTATGCCATATTCTTTTCAAATCAGGGCCCTGTTATTCAGGTTGCTGTGCCTAAAGGCAAATCTGTAAATGCGAAGTTTTACAAGAATAAAGTTCTTCGAAAATTGAAGAAATATTTCAAAGAACGAAGACCCGCAACTGGTTTGGCCAATGTCAGATTGCTACAAGACAATGCGTCATCGCACAAGGCGTTCATTGTGCAAGACTATCTGAAGCAGGAAAAGGTTGTTGAACTCCCTCATCCAGCGTATTCCCCTGACCTTGCCCCGTGTGACTTTTTTTTTGTTCCCGCGGCTGAAAAAATACCTTTCTGGTCGAAAATTTGTACCGCGCAAACACCTCGGTTCTGCAATATTCCAGTGCCTTCATAGTATACCTCGAAAAGACTACCAAATGCATTAAATGATTGGATCAGAAGACTGAAAGTTTGTATATCTGTTAAAGGGGAATACTTTGAGGGGACAAAATAAATTTTTCATCGAAATCTATCACGGAATCATTTTTATGTGCTTAGTTGCATTCATATTTGAACAGTCCTCGTATTGAGACATTCACACCCTTGTGAGACAATTGTCTTGATAGAATAAACAATAACTTTTGAATTGTAGACTACTACCATCAATTCCTAAACTAATGTTGTAAAGTGTACATACCGGTAAGAAAGCCGGAACACGTGGCTGTGATCCAGGCATATCAACTTCTATTTCGTCAGTACGAACTGGAATGAAAAACTGGAAATTTAAGATTTGCAAACGAAATCCATTATAATCTAAGCAATACTGTTTATGATCACTACGATAAGAGTATCGTCATAGTGTTTTCCCCATAAGATATGTTTACTGTAACTATTAGAATGCAATATTATACATTTCTCTTTGTAATAACCACCACAATACTATTGGGCACAATCATGGAGAAACTTGTGTATTTGCATATGTATGTCGTCAACGTTAAGCCTCACTTTAGATGAACTCCTTTTAATATATGCAGTTTCTGATGACCAATATTTTCATTTTAACCCTTGTCCTGCTGAGCCCGGATATGTCTTGCCTTTCAAACAATGCAGATCCAATTAAGATGGCTGATCAGGATCTTCATTGTTTGTCATTCACTTTATGAATTTTTGCAATAATTTGCATCAAGTAATCTGATTGGCGGATAATCAGTAGTGGGTGTGGCATATTTAAATATTCAGCAGGGCAAGGGTTAATACAGAAAGAAAACGTTACTCTGAAAAAGCAACCAAGATACGACACAACCATCTCTTCCATCGAGAAAAGGGAAAGACTTAACATGACAGCACCCACAAAATATCATGTGCACCACAACATTGTGCCACTGAACATATAAGACAAGTCAAAGGAACGATCACTTTAGGACAGTCAGCATAAAATAAATATTTAACCCTCACCCTCAATTCTAATGTAGATTCCTACAAAATAATAATACAGCCAAACCTGCCTTAAGACCACATGTGAACAAAGACCACCTGTCTACAAAAACCACTTCCAATTCCTCCCATTAAATTAGACTATATAATGGACCTGTCAACAGAGACCACCTGTGCACAAGGACCAGAGGACAGTCAAAATCCTTCACAAATGCATATTTTACCCTGAACAAAGACCACTTTGTGCTTTAAATAGCATTGACCAAAGTTTAAATTGGGCAATTAATTGTTTGTGGACTTACTTTAATGAGCCAAATTAATTTTTAGTGATCCATTATTAAAACCTGACATAATGTTACCTTTAAGGGATTTAATCAGTGAATCATTCAGTTGTGACTGGGTTTATCCAATACATATCTACATAAATGCTGTAAAGTAATCCATGACTTCTAAAGAGGTAAAGCAGTTGATGAAAAACTGACCCTCTGTATAAAGACCACCTGCGAACAAAGACCATATTTCTTCTTTCCATTGAGTGGTCTTTGTAGACAGGTTAGACTTTGTAACAAACTGATTGTATGGCGAGATACAAGCTCCACAATGAAAACAGCAAATACCAGGTTAAGCTTTGTCTAAATTACAAAAAAAAATCATGAATCCGGGTTAAGGATTTAACAACATTATTCCATATGAGCAAAAGCAAATACCAAGTAGACTAGCAGATGTCCGAAATGAGGGCATCAAAAATGGGCGCCGTCCCTCTAAAATGATTTAGGACACAGCCATCATAGAGTTTGGAGTCCGATCCATCCGTCAATCGGGGCTTGGAGAATTATATTGAGCGGCATGGTGTTTCTATGTAGAGCAGAAAGCGACCACACATGAGTACTGATAAACCGCTTAGGAGGTCTTAGCCTGCCCATGCAAAGTGGTGCGAGTCGGACTGACCCTGAATATAAACCCTGTTGGTTTGTTTGGGCGGTAGCGCTTGATATGTCATTTAATCACAATATCAGGTAAAATGGCTACAAAATTAAGCAAAGTTCACCAAATGACATAAATAGTGTTAACAGGATCGTAAAACCTTAATTCAAACAAACAAAACAACCAACAAGAGGGCCATAATGGCCCTAGATCGCTCACCTGATCCACACTGTAGCAATGAAATGGTAGGTAATACAGTAAGGTGCCTTGTCAGAAGGAAAATACAGGCCCAATATGAAGGCTCTATCTCAAATGGTTCAAAAGTTATGACAAAGTAGGTCAAAGATCAAGGTCACAGATCAAACTTTTTGTATGGATGTAAAGCCATTGTCACAAGGAATATACATGCCAAATATGAAGGCTTTATCTCAAATGGTTCCAAAGTTATGATTAAGTAGGTCACAGATCAAGGTCAAGGTCACAGCTCAAATTTTTTGCATGAGTGGGAAGACCTTTTCACAAGGAACATACATGCCAAATATGAAGGTGCTACCTTAAATGCTTCAAAAGTTATGACAAAAACGATCAAAGGTCAAGGTAAAAATTTTTGCATGGTTGAGAAGCCCTTGTCACAAGTCATGTCAATATGAAGGCTCTATCTTAAATGGTTCAAAAGTTATGAGAAAGAAGGTCAAAGGTCAAAGTCACAGGTCAAAATGTTTGTGTGGGGGAAGTCGTTGCCACAAGGAACATACATGACAAAGATGAAGGCTCTACCTCAAATGGTTCAAAAGTGATGATAAAGTAGGTCACTTGTCAAGGTCAAGGTCACATGTCATTTTTGTATGACACAAGGAAACTACATGCCAAATATGAAGGCTCTATCTCAAATGCTCAAAGTAGATCAAAGGTCAAGGTCATAAGACAAACTTTTTGTATTGGTGGGAAGACCTTTTCATAAGGAACATACATGCCAAATAGGAAGGCACCATCTCAGATGGTTCAAAAGTTATGATAAAGACGGTCAAATGTAAAGGTCACATTTTATGTATGAATGGGAAACCCTTGTCGCAAGGAACCAACATGCCAAAGATGAAGGCTGAATCTCAAAAGCTTAAAAAGTTATGACAAAGTAGGTCAAAGGTCTAGGTGATGGGTCAAAATTTTTGAAGGGCTGGGAAAGGCTTGTCACAATGAACATATATGCCAATTATGAAGGCTCTATCTCATATGGTTCAAAAGTTATGATAAAGTAGGTCACAGGCCAATGTCAAAGGTCCAATAGTTTATATAAGTGGAAAGCCCTTGTCACAAGGAACCTACATGCCAAATATGAAGGCTCTATCTCAAACGGTTCAAAAGTTATGACAAAATAAACCAGTGATCTACTTTTTGATTTGACATGACCCATATTTGAACTGAGATATTGTCCAGATGATCATTCTGAGCAAGTGTTATGATGATTGGACTAAAACTTTGGCCCCTAGGAGTGTTCACAACGTTTTTCTATGATTTGACCTGCTGACCTACTTTTTGAACCAACATGGCCCATATTCAAACTTGATCCAGATATTGTCAAGATTCTCATTCTGAGCAAGTTTGATGATAATCGGACCAAACCTGTGACCTCTAGTGTGTTCACAAGGTTTTTCTATGATCTGACCTACTGACCTACTTATTGACCAGACATGACCCATATTCGAAATTAACCGAGATATTGTCAAATGATCATTTTGAGCAAGTTTGATTACAAACAGACCAAAACTGTGGCCTCTAGAGTGTTCACAACGTTTTTCTATGATTTGACCTACTGACCTACTTTTTGACCCAAAATTGACCTGTATTCAGCCTTGACCGAGATATTGTCAATATGATCATTCTGAGCAAGTTTTATGATGATCAGACGAAAACTGTGGTCTCTAGTGTGTTCACCAGGTTTTCTACGATTTGACCTCCTTTCTGACCCCACATGACCCATATTCGAACTTAACCTAGATATTGTCAAGCTGATCATTCTGAGCAAGTTTGATGACAATTAGACTAAAATTGCAGTCTCTGAAGTGTAAACAAGGTTTTTCCATGATTTGACCTACTTTTTGACCCCACATGACCACTTTTCGAACTTGACTGAGGTATTGTAGAGATGATCATTCTGAGCAAGTTTGATGATGATTCGACCAAAACTGTGGCCTCTAAAGTGTTAACAAGGTTTTTCTATGGTTTGACCTACTGACCGACTTTTTGAACCCACATGATCCATATTCGAACTTTACCGAGATATTGTTAGGATGATCATTCGGAGCAAGTTTGATGATGATAGGACCAAATCTGTGGCCTCTAGAGTGTTAACAAGGTTTTTCTATGATTTGCTCTACTTACCTATATTTTGACCCGACATGACCCATATTTGAACTTGACCGAGATATTGTCAGGATGATCATTCTGAGCAAGTTTAAGGATGATTGGACCAAAACTGGGGCCTCTAGAGTGTTAACAAGGTTTTTCTATGATTTGACCTACTGACCTACCATTTGACCCGACATGACCCATATTCGAACTTGACTGAGATATTGTCAGGATGGTCATTCTGAGCAAGTTTGAGGATGATTGGACCAATTCTGTGGCCTCTAGAGTGTTAACAAAGTTTTTCTATGATTTGCCTTACTGACCTTTTTTTTTACCCGACATGACCCATATTTGAAATTGACCGAGATATTGTCAGGATGATCATTCTGAGCAAGTTTGAAGATGATTTGACCCAAACTGTGGCCTCCAGAGTGTTAAGAAGGTTTTTCTATGGTTTGACCTACTGACCTACTTTTTAACAACACATCACCCGTGTTCAAACTTGACCGAGATACTGTAAGGTTGATCATCCTAAGCAAGTTTGAGGATGATTGGACCAAAACTGTTGCCTCTAGATTGTTAACAAGGTTTTCCTTTGATTTGACCTGGTGACCTACTTTTTGACCCGACATGACCCATATTCGAACTTGACCGAGATATTGTCAGGATGATCATTCTGAGCAAGTTTGAGGATGATTGGACCAAAACTGTAGCCTCTAGAGTTTTAACAAGGTTTTCCTTTGATTTGACCTGGTGACCTACTTTTTGACCTGACATGACCCATATTCGAACTTGACCGAGATATTGTCAGGATGATCATTCTAAGCAAGTTGGGGGATGATTGGACCAAATCTGTGGCCTCTAGAGTGTTAACAAGGTTTTTCTATGATTTGCCCAACTGACCTATTTTTTGACCCGACATGACCCATATTTGAACTTGACCGAGATATTGTCAGGATGATCATTCTGAGCAAGTTTAAGAATGATTGGACCAAAACTGGGGCCTCTAGAGTGTTAACAAGGTTTTTCTATGATTTGACCTACTGACCTACCTTTTGACCCGACATGACCCATATTCGAACTTGACTGAGATATTGTCAGGATGATCATTATGAGCAAGTTTGAGGATGATTGGACCAATTCTGTGGCCACTAGAGTGTTAACAAAGTTTTTCTATGATTTGCCCTACTGACCTTTTTTTGACCCGACATGAGACCCATATTTGAACTTGACCGAGATATTGTCAGGATGATCATTCTGAGCAAGTTTGAAGATGATTTGACCCAAACTGTGGCCTCCAGAGTGTTAAGAAGGTTTTTCTATGGTTTGATCTACTGACCTACTTTTTGACAACACATCACCCGTGTTCAAACTTGACCGAGATACTGTAAGGTTGATCATCCTAAGCACGTTTGAGGATGATTGGACTAAAACTGTGGCCTCTAGAGTGTTAACAAGGTTTTCCTTTGATTTGACCTGGTGACCTACTTTTTGACCCGACATGACCCATATTCGAACTTAACCGAGATATTGTCAGGATGATCATTCTGAGCAAGTTTGAGGATGATTGGACCAAAACAGTAGCCTCTAGAGTTTTAACAAGGTTTTCCTTTGATTTGACCTGTTGACCTACTTTTTGACCTGACATGACCCATATTCGAACTTGACCGAGATATTGTCAGGATGATCATTCTAAGCAAGTTGGGGGATGATTGGACCAAATCTGTGGCCTCTAGAGTGTTAACAAGGTTTTTCTATGATTTGCCCAACTGACCTACTTTTTGACCCGATAAGACCCATGTTTGAACTCGACTGAGATATTGTTAGGATGATCATTCGGAGCAAGTTTGAAGATGATTGGACCCAAACTGTGGCCTCCAGAGTGTTAACAAGGTTTTTCTATGGTTTGACCTACTGACCTACTTTTTGACCCGACATGATGCATATTACAACTTGACCGAGATACTGTTAGGATGATCATTCTGAGCAAGTTTGAGGATGATCGGACCAAAACTGGGGCCTCTAGAGTGTTAACAAGGTTTTCCTTTGATGTGACCTGTCGACCTACTTTTTGACCCGACATGACCCATATTCGAACCTGACCGAGATATGGTCAGGATGATCATTCTGAGCAAGTTTGAGGATGATTGGACCAAAACTGTGGCCTCTAGAGTGTTAACAAGGTTTTCCTTTGATTTGACCTGGTGACCTACTTTTTGACCTGACATGACCCATATTCGACTTGACCGAGATATTGTCAGGATGATCATTCTGAGCAAGTTTGAGGATGATTGGACCAAAACTGTGGCCTCTAGAGTGTTAACAAGAAAAAGTTTACGGACGACGGACGACGACGCCGGACATCTCACAGTTACAAAAGCTCACCATGATCTTCGTTCAGGTGAGCTAAAAAGCGAAGCAAGGTATCCACTGTAGTCTGTAGAAGGGTCGATAGCCAAGCATGTTGTCTGCACATGGCATCTATGCTATATTTTAAGTTTTAGTATTTGACAAAAGTAATAATTGATTGCGTTCATAAACCAAACCTGATCTTGCGTCCCTTCAGGAAATCATTCGAATACTCAAGATGAAAAAAAGCGTTGACTGAGGAAGATTTGGAAACGCGAACTAGTGTCCCATTGAGGCTATTGCAATGTGCACTAACATTTTTTATTATTTAATTTGACGGCTGTAAAATAATCCGTATTATGCCTACTTATCTCGGGCTATAAATAAATTTCATTGGACAGACCTTCACTTGTCTATGCCAAATTTTAATGGCCCCATATGTGTTCAAGCATTTGAACAGAATTGAATGCAATGATCAGAAAGCGACACAATTACCTAACATTTTCCGGCCAAGACACCAAAGGTAAAGAGGGTTGACTTGAAAGCAACGGCTTCAAAACACCAAAATCAGAACGCGAAAAGGATAGTCGATTTTCCCAAAATTGCCAAAGAATTTCTAATATTAAAATATAACCATGATATACATGCTAAGCCATACAACCACATAAAAATACAAAGCATAAGAAGTACCGCTTTGAAGCCGTCAGAGAAAAATTTAACTGGAAGTCTCAAATTGATTTTACGTGATCACAACTTTTGTCCTGGTTTACACAAGTAATTTGTTTAGTCCACATGAAGGGTTACTTAAGAGCAACATCACATCCTGAGTATGTCCGATTACAGTACCCACCTGCATTATTATAGAAGGCATTCACACCATTGCTATTTGTTCCTTTTTGGTTGATTGGGTTGTATGTTGGGCGTTGACGAAGAAAAGACTGAAACATGGAAAAACAATCCACAAAGTTACCATTATACAACCAGGATTATTCCTTATAATGAACACTCCTGCAAATCCTACTATATATCGAGAAAATGAGAATTACACGGGTACGTATATCCTTTCTATTCAAAAATATTAATTGTGAATATGAGGCACAACCGTCAAATAATGTGGTTCTAGGAGGCAACTCTAATTTGTGCCTAAAGCTTACATTAGTTTTCTTTACAAATATTCAAAACTTGACAAAATTTTAATTTAAAGATCTTGCAGAGGCAAAGTATAAAGAGGCTTGCTTATGGTATTATTAACCTCTACTAGCCTACCATTCCCTAAAAGAGGACACTGTCAATGAAGGCCCGAATCAGCAGGCTTAAATTGTTGCTTACGTACAGTTCATGAATTTTTGTGAACTCACAATAAATAGAAATACATAGACACCACTTAAACATGCAGTACACTTGCCACAAGCTGTTAGGTGAAAGGCTCTATATGTCATACGTTTACATATATATAGCACAGCTATACCTGATAGGAGGTTTCCAATTTTGCTTTTCCCTCCGGATCTGTTTCTTGAAGCTGTAGGTAAATACGTGAAAAATCGCCCTGTGGCAGTGTATTAGAAGATATTCCAATGCACTCATATAAACGACGGTAGCCCTTCCCTGGAAATAATAACCGAACATATTTGGTGCAATCTCATGAGAAAAAAAGAACATCAAAAAAACAATAATTGGACAACTCATTAAAAAGACGGCATCCTTTCGTGGAATTTAAGAATCAGGGATAAAGAGTAATTGTTCTCATCGCCTTGGCGACCGCATACTCGCAGACTCGCTAGGACCTTTGCTGATCTCAAACATACAACAGAGACACTGTTGTATCTTAATACAACTAGGTGAAGAAGTCACAAACATACAACAGAGACACTGTTGTATCTTAATACAACTAGGTGAAGAAGTCCAACGCCTAGCCCTTTTAGTTGGCTTCAAGGGTGCAGACGCGCCCTGGCTTTAAGGGCGCAGATGCGCCCTGGCCTTTCAGGGCTTGGAGAAATAGATTGGGTTGTATGGTGCTTCCACGCAGAGCTGATGCCGACCGCATATGAGTACTGGTAAACCATTTAATTTAGAAGGTCTAAATATGTCCTATAAAAGGGTTATCCTTTGGAAGCAAGGAATACACATAATTGAAAAAAATATGGAGTGTGCATGTTTTCTGGGCCAGACTAGCAAGTTTCGGCCAATTAGGCCTCATCAGTGACCCTCAAATGTTTTCAAAATTCAACAATGGAATCAATGGTCCCAAAGGACAAAACAATATAAACTACATTATGATGTAGGGCAGACAGACTTTTTACGGCCGTTAAATATGTTCTATAAAAGGGTTATCCTTTGGAAGAAATCAATGGTCCCAAAGGACAAGAAAATACAAACTACACAAAGATGTAGGGCAGGGAGACTTTTTACGGCCGCCACACATTCCATGACACTAGCTGATGCCGACCGCATATGAGTACTGGTAAACCATTTAATTTAGAAGGTCTAAATATGTCCTATAAAAGGGTTATCCTTTGGAAGCAAGGAATACACAGAATTGAAAAAATATGGAGTGTGCATGTTTTCTGGGCCAGACTAGCAAGTTTCGGCCAATTAGGCCTCATCAGTGACCCTCAAATGTTTTCAAAATTCAACAATGGAATCAATGGTCCCAAAGGACAAAACAATATAAACTACATTATGATGTAGGGCAGACAGACTTTTTACGGCCGTTAAATATGTTCTATAAAAGGGTTATCCTTTGGAAGAAATCAATGGTCCCAAAGGACAAGAAAATACAAACTACACAAAGATGTAGGGCAGGGAGACTTTTTACGGCCGCCACACATTCCAAGACACTAGCTGTTTTGACGTTAAATGTGTTCTATAAAAGGGTTATCCTTTGGAAGCTAAGGATAACTAAGCCTACCCAGGCAAACTCGCATGAGTCGGACTGTCCCTACATATAAACCCTATTGGTTTGTCGCAGCGGCAAGGCTTGAGTTGTCATTTCATCTCAAGTTCGGGTAAAAACCACAAATTATGAAGCACAGTCTCCAAAATGACCTTAATTGTGTTGACCAAATGTAAAATCTCCATTCAAACAAACACATAAGGACGCAGCAGAAGAAGAAACTTGATACTGATTCGGGCTCTTTTCTAATGAGCTGGCTCATAAGATACTCATGGTTTTCTTTTGCTCCAGCATTTCAGTGGTTTGTTGCTGTTGAGTCCGCAACGTTATTTCATCTCTGTGGTTGTTTGATTTTTGTGTTCTCCGAGATATTGCACTGATGAGTTAGGAAGCATTCATGCCGACTGAACAAATTATCTGTCTAAATCTTGGCGGAAGTAAGGGCCAGGAGTGCGGCCGCGTAAAATCGATTTAAGCCCCCCCCCCCCAGAGCTGTGGGTTAATTATATCGATTCCTGATCATTGCCTTCACTTCTAAATTACGTCGTCTGATGGTCTGGTTTAGCGCAGGTTTGAAGGCTGCAAATACTAATACAATACAACAGAAACAGTATCTTAGTTTATTGATTTTGTTATGTTTGTTTGAGGTATAACGTCCCGTCAACACTGTATAGGTCATTTTGGAGACATGCTTCCATTTTTGTGGGACTTTTACCCCACAATGAGATGCGATCCGACTCGCACCACTTTTCCTGGGCAGGCTTAGCACGGTTTATTGCAAATTCTAGCTCTTGCACTACCACTGAACTTTCTAAATTATTAACTTCCTGTCTTACTGCTATTAAAACGCATGTAATTAAATATTGTGATAAAGTCTTTGAAAGATCAGGAAGAAATCTGTTTTGGTCTATAAAAAATTCGAATGATGTTTTAAATAAATTGAAATCTAGACAGTTTCGTGCTTCTAGTCTGTCTACCTACGATTTTTCCACTCTTTACACTACACTTCCTCATAATCTTATAAAAGAAAAGCTTAATGATTTAATTGAATGGGCTTTTCACAGAGAAGATTCTCTCTATCTTGCATGTAATGTCAGAAATGCATTTTTCACTTCTAAAGAGCATAAGAATTATACACTTTGGTCATGTCAGAAAGTGTGTGATGCCCTCACCTTTCTACTTGACAATATTTATATTAGATTCGGTACTAAGTTATTTAGACAAATTGTGGGTATTCCGATGGGTACTAATTGCGCACCTCTTGTGGCTGATCTGTTCTTGTATTGTTATGAAAGAGACTTCATTTTGTCGCTTTCCATTGATAACCAATCTGAAATTATTGAAGCTTTTAGCTCTACTTCTAGATATTTAGATGATTTATTAAATATTGATAATACCTATTTTGATGGTTTGATCAGTCAGATTTACCCCCTAGAACTTCAGTTAAATAAAGCAAATTCTTCTGATACCGAGGCCCCGTTTTTGGATTTACATCTATCTATTGTAGATGGATTTGTTTCGTGCAAAATTTATGATAAACGCGATGACTTTGATTTTGAGATTGTAAATTTTCCTTTTTTGGATGGTGATGTTCCTCGTGCGCCATCCTATGGCGTTTATATTTCGCAATTAATTCGATTTGCTAGAGTGTGTAGTCATGTAACTGACTTCAACACCCGTAATAAATTATTAACGGCTAAACTCCTTAATCAGGGTTATCGGTACCATAAACTACGCAAAGCCTTTTCAAAATTTTATAGACGCCATTCTGATTTAATTTCAAAATTCAATATTGGACTTAAATCTCTTCTGCAACAAGGTCTATCGGAACCCGAATTTTATGGTGACTTAGTATTTAAATTCAGAAAAATATATAACCGCAATGACTTCAGTACCCAATTTCGTAAAATCATTCTTCGATATAAAAAGATTGGGTACAACATGGATATTATACGACAGACTGCATGCATGGTAGTTAACCCAATCACGGTTGGCAACTTTGCTTCCCTCTTTAATTGCACGCCGGTGGGTCAGGCCTCAGATTCTATGACGGCTCCAACGTAAAGGCTTATTGAGAATTAGAGAGATCTAATTCAAGGTAATGTTGGTTGGTGCCTGATGCTCTGTCTCTGGTCGGGCTCATCGGAGTCTAACTGTTGGTTTTCTTTTGCTCCAGCATTTCAGTGGTTTCTTGCTGTCGAGTCCTCACCGTTGTCTCACCTCTGTGGTTCTTTGATTTTTGTGTTCACGGAGATGTTGCACTGATGAGTTAGGAGGCCTTCATGCGGACTGAACAAATTATTTGTCTAAATCGCGACGGAAGTAAGGGCGAGGATTGTGGCCACGTAAAATCGATTTAAGCCCCCCAGTGGAAATCTTCCACTGACCGTTCCAAGGCGGCTCTTCTGTGGCGATTTATTTTATGTTGTTGTTTGTTACTTACTGTGTGTATCACTTGTGTCTTTTAGTTTCGGATGACCATATGGCCATTTTGTGGGAAAGTAACTGTCCTTATGGCCTTCCTTTGTTTAGGTTTCCATTATGGTCTGGTCGCTTAATGTTTGTATTTCTTTCCCTTTGGTGTCTTTTATGGGTGGAGTAAGTTAATTGTATCAATTCCTGATCTTTGTTTTACTTCTACTTTGCATATCAGGGCTGTTTTGTTTGTGCCGTGTGGCGGCTGTAAAAGGTCTCCCCGTACATGCATTTAATGCTCTTATTTTTCCAATCCTCAGGGATTGCTTATGCAATTGCTTTTCACTGTTCCATCAATTGACATCCTTTAGATACCTGTTGAAGGTCATTATTAAACCGATGTTCGTTCCTCGTTGTATAACAACTGCTTGTTTGACATCCCTGTACTTTAAGTAGACTAGGATGTTTTGTGGGCTTTTGTTGTACCTTCCTTCTATTCGAAGGAATCTTCTTCAGTATTTATTTAATAACCGGTATGAACATCGCTTTAGTTTTGACGGTATCACAACCTTATTAACCAAAATGAGTATTACAAATACATTTAAAATATCAATATCACCCCTTAGGTTACACTCTGCTTCTTCTGTACGGATTCCCCATTCTATTAAGAACTTTAATACTATGTTGCCTTCGGTATTGGTTAGACCCTTAAATTTGTCTTCTGTAACTTCAGTTAATCTCAAAGGAGCAGGCAATACCAATGTTTTTGGGAGTAGTCTTCGTATAAGACTATCTCCTCTCAAATCGCCCATCCTTCGAAAATATACTAATCCGTGGAAAAGAAGTGGAATGTATCCTAGCATTTCTAAGTGCAATGCCAAGAGGTGCAGATGTTGTTCGCATTTAAGCACTGCGTCTACCGTTACTTCATCTGTAAACGGTAGACGCTTCTCTGTAGTTAACATGTCTGATTTGACATGACAGTCTACAGATTTAATTTATCTAATTACTTGACGTGCTGCAAACTGTAATATGCAGTACGTCGGTCAAACTAACCGCATGCTTAAAACTAGATTGAACGAGCATTATCGTAGAATGAGTAAGCCTAAGAAAACTGACACTTTCTTGTACCGTCACTTTCGACGTACAGGTCATTCTGTAAATAACATTGTTATACAACCAGTGGAAAAACTTTATTACGATGCAAATTCTACAACTAGATTCAAAATAATCAAAAGACATGAAGCTGAACTGAAATGGATTAAATTTTTACAGACCCCTTTTCCACTGGGATTTAATGACAACATTTATCATGAGGGTAATATTTCCAGAATGCCGGACTTTGATATTTTCTCAATCCTGGAATGTCGAAAACGCAGAACTAGATCTCACGGCACCAGGAAAAATGGTAACTTTAAACGTAAATCACGTGCGTTTAAACGTAACAATACTAGACTGAAGTGACTGTCTATTATATTATTAAATCATGGACGCCACTCTATGCTTTCATTTTTAAGTTCATTACCCGTTTCTGTTTTACGTCTTCTGGACACCGAGGCGAATAAATTCTACGATAGTTCTCATCAGTTATATGATGCGGCTCTCTTAACTAGAGGCTATACTCAGCATACTCTCCGTCCTTACATTGATTCTGAAATTAATCATAAACGCCATTTCTTCAAAATATCCTTCATTAATAAGGGTATGGATTTTATAGATTTGCCCAGTATCTTCCGTGAGAGATCCGTACTTTCTTCCATTCCTGCTTATTTTCATAATACTGAAACACCTATAATTTGCTATAAATATAACAAACCTGTTCGTTCTATCATTTTTAATTTCAATAAACTTGTTTCAGATCTTGATATTGATACTAATACTCCTGATTCATGTGATTGTAAAAACTCAAAGTATTGCTATTCTGCTGCTGGTCATGTAATTACTGGCAATTTGAAAATTATTCCTGATTCAAGGATAAGGAATATAATTTCTAAAGGACCGAAATATCGGTTTCCTTCAAAAATTGATTTCAGTAAATGTAGAGATGAAATCGCTGCTTCATTGAATGAATTCGGTAATCGATGGTGTAAGCGAGAGTATGTTGAGCATAAAGCCCTTAAGGACTGGAAACTTAGCATTTTAAAACTAGTGAATAAACGCATTTCTTTCTATTCTCAAAATACTAACTTATTACCTCCTAAGCCCAAGACGTCTTTACGTCATCTTAAACTAGGTATTCAAGAATTTCATAAGAAGTTTGTTTTGGCCCCTGCAGACAAGGCCGCTAACAACGTCGTCGTTGTGTGACGGCTCCACTATGTTAACACGCTTAAGCAGGAGCTTGGTGGTACTAAGGCCTATGAACTTCAGCCTTTAGCTGAAGAGAGAGCTATAGTAGATAAACATGTTTGTCTTTCAGCCACCAAGTTTGCTGTGTGTGTTAACGAAGGCCAAGACAAGCTTCCTACGCTATACTGGTTACCAAAACTTCATAAAAAACCTTACAAAGCACGGTTTATTGCAAATTCTAGCTCTTGCACTACCACTGAACTTTCTAAATTATTAACTTCCTGTCTTACTGCTATTAAAACGCATGTAATTAAATATTGTGATAAAGTCTTTGAAAGATCAGGAAGAAATCTGTTTTGGTCTATAAAAAATTCGAATGATGTTTTAAATAAATTGAAATCTAGACAGTTTCGTGCTTCTAGTCTGTCTACCTACGATTTTTCCACTCTTTACACTACACTTCCTCATAATCTTATAAAAGAAAAGCTTAATGATTTAATTGAATGGGCTTTTCACAGAGAAGATTCTCTCTATCTTGCATGTAATGTCAGAAATGCATTTTTCACTTCTAAAGAGCATAAGAATTATACACTTTGGTCATGTCAGAAAGTGTGTGATGCCCTCACCTTTCTACTTGACAATATTTATATTAGATTCGGTACTAAGTTATTTAGACAAATTGTGGGTATTCCGATGGGTACTAATTGCGCACCTCTTGTGGCTGATCTGTTCTTGTATTGTTATGAAAGAGACTTCATTTTGTCGCTTTCCATTGATAACCAATCTGAAATTATTGAAGCTTTTAGCTCTACTTCTAGATATTTAGATGATTTATTAAATATTGATAATACCTATTTTGATGGTTTGATCAGTCAGATTTACCCCCTAGAACTTCAGTTAAATAAAGCAAATTCTTCTGATACCGAGGCCCCGTTTTTGGATTTACATCTATCTATTGTAGATGGATTTGTTTCGTGCAAAATTTATGATAAACGCGATGACTTTGATTTTGAGATTGTAAATTTTCCTTTTTTGGATGGTGATGTTCCTCGTGCGCCATCCTATGGCGTTTATATTTCGCAATTAATTCGATTTGCTAGAGTGTGTAGTCATGTAACTGACTTCAACACCCGTAATAAATTATTAACGGCTAAACTCCTTAATCAGGGTTATCGGTACCATAAACTACGCAAAGCCTTTTCAAAATTTTATAGACGCCATTCTGATTTAATTTCAAAATTCAATATTGGACTTAAATCTCTTCTGCAACAAGGTCTATCGGAACCCGAATTTTATGGTGACTTAGTATTTAAATTCAGAAAAATATATAACCGCAATGACTTCAGTACCCAATTTCGTAAAATCATTCTTCGATATAAAAAGATTGGGTACAACATGGATATTATACGACAGACTGCATGCATGGTAGTTAACCCAATCACGGTTGGCAACTTTGCTTCCCTCTTTAATTGCACGCCGGTGGGTCAGGCCTCAGATTCTATGACGGCTCCAACGTAAAGGCTTATTGAGAATTAGAGAGATCTAATTCAAGGTAATGTTGGTTGGTGCCTGATGCTCTGTCTCTGGTCGGGCTCATCGGAGTCTAACTGTTGGTTTTCTTTTGCTCCAGCATTTCAGTGGTTTCTTGCTGTCGAGTCCTCACCGTTGTCTCACCTCTGTGGTTCTTTGATTTTTGTGTTCACGGAGATGTTGCACTGATGAGTTAGGAGGCCTTCATGCGGACTGAACAAATTATTTGTCTAAATCGCGACGGAAGTAAGGGCGAGGATTGTGGCCACGTAAAATCGATTTAAGCCCCCCAGTGGAAATCTTCCACTGACCGTTCCAAGGCGGCTCTTCTGTGGCGATTTATTTTATGTTGTTGTTTGTTACTTACTGTGTGTATCACTTGTGTCTTTTAGTTTCGGATGACCATATGGCCATTTTGTGGGAAAGTAACTGTCCTTATGGCCTTCCTTTGTTTAGGTTTCCATTATGGTCTGGTCGCTTAATGTTTGTATTTCTTTCCCTTTGGTGTCTTTTATGGGTGGAGTAAGTTAATTGTATCAATTCCTGATCTTTGTTTTACTTCTACTTAGAACCTCAAAGCGACTTACGAGGTCTCAATCAGATACCCCTAAGCTTAAACAGTGACTCATTCACTATAACAAAAGACAACTCAATCAGGATAAATGGACCAAAACACCATTCTGCATTATTAAACCAATGCGGGTCTGATACTTGACTCTCGTAAAAGACTGATTTTCTTGTCAAGTATATTTATTCAAGTTAAAATAAAAATCAAACCCCAACAGGACAAGGGGGTTAGAATAGATTTTTTTTGGTATTCAATAAACAGTCTGTATAAGGAAACCCTTGTATGCCCCACTATATAGAGAAAAAGGGGGCTTAAAGGGGTATTTTAGTTTTCTTATTGCAGCTCCAAGATAAAGTTTGTGGGCATCCATACTCTATGTTTGTAATATTGGTATGCAATGCATATTATCATAGCTACTTTTTAATAAGATAAATTTCCTTGTTAGAGTGATGAAGGAATACATTATGTTATCTTAATGTAACAAACAAAATGTGACACCTTTAAAATTGGAAATTGAACTGTCTAAAGCTACTGAGATGAATATTGTGTGTTTGTTTGATTTGAGGTTTAACGTCCCCGTCAACACTGTAAAGGTCATTTTGGAGATGTTGCTTCCAATTTTGTGGGACTTTTACCCGACATTGAGATGAAATGACATCTTAAGCCATGTCGCCCAATGAAACCAATAGGGTTTATTAGCATGGACGGTCCGCCTCGCACCGCGGTTCCTGGACAGGCTTAGATCCTCTAAACGGTTTACCAGTCCTAGTGTGCTGGCCGGATTCAGCTCTGCATGGAAGCATCATGCAGCCCATATATTTCTTCAAGCCCCTATGGGCGAGGGCCGTACTGAGATGAATAGTCCATGTGTCATATATGGGTCAGTTTGTGTACTGTTAAAATTTAATGGGCACTGGGTATCACGCGGACGATCCGAAGTAGATATCCATTACGAAAACACACCTATTTAAATATATTTGTAAAATTTTACCACCAAAAATAGTTTTGTTTTTGATAAAAAGCCTGCTTTATTCATATTTCTGCTCGAAACATAGATTGTGGGTACTCAGTACAAGCGGTTCTACTCACAATGTGTTTGAGCAGAAAAAAAATAATATATATACCCTGTTAACCCCAGTTTTTTCTGTACAAAAGTGGGTTTTAAGTGGGGTCAAACTTATATAGGTGTGTTTGTGTAATGACTGCCAAGCTGATATAAATGCAGACTAGCCTGGATTGATGTTCTTACCATGTCTTTTACCAGGAGGTGGCTGTCCTTCAAATCCCCCATCGATGTCCGGAGCCCCTCCATCTGTTTCAGCGTGTTCCTGGTACCTGTTTCTAAATGAAAGACGTGTCAAAGACCGCCGGAACGAACGTCGAATCGAACTTCTTGCTTTACCCATCCAATCTGGTTCAAGACTTTGTCTAAAAGAATCAACATTTATAGTGTAAGGATTAGTTACATGAGAGTTATATCGCAACGTTTAAACTGTTAAAACGATTTGAGACTCATCCTTTGGTTTGAAAAGCGATCTAGCTTCCGTATTGATACTTGAGACCAATGGTTTAATTCTGTTTAAAGGTCCATGTTATGATTTACCCTTGTAACCCAAACATCGACCTCTTTTGTGAGATTTGGGCACCAACATGACCTTGTGAACGAATGGCATTTGTTGTATCATCAGTTTGTTTGTTTGATTTGAGGTTTAACGTCCCCGTAAACACTATTTAGGTCATTCTGGAGACGTTGCTTCAAATTTTGTTGGACTTTTACCCGAAATTGAGATGAATGATATCTCAATCCCTGCCGCCAAATGACACCAATAGGGTTTATAAGCATGGACGCCATTGGACGGACCGACTCGCAGCAACTTTCCTGGGAAGGCTTAGACGTTCTAAGCGGATTACCAGTACTCATGTGCGGTCGGTATCAGCTCTGCGTGGAAGCATCGTGCAGCCGAATCTATTTCTCCAAGCCCCGATGGACGGGGCCGGGATGTATCATCAGTAACAATTCTCTGGGTTTTCAATAGTATACATAGTTTTCCTCAAAAAACATACTTTATACGCAATTATTAGAACCGTCTAAATGACACACAATGATTATTTGAAGCAGAAATAATAAAACAATAAAAATATTTGTTCACAAAAAGGTGTGTTATAGTATGCGAAGATTAATCTGATTCGTTTCTGGTCGAAAAAGTCATAATGAAGAATTGTCAAGCTCTGGCATAGTTACAAGGCTAGAACCAGAAATCATTTTAAATACACAATTTTTCTATATATAAAAGGGATGGCCTGTTTAATAGTCTCCAATAAACAAGTCCTTCGGACCATAGTGCACATCAAAGGCTTACGTATCTAAGTGATTATGGGGTGATTACGAACAGAGACTCTCTGAGAGATATGTTTAAAAGTCTAAAAGGGGAACTTGCGTGATGGTATATTTTGTACTGAGATTGTTTCCAACAATATTTTAAAAAAATCCTTCTTTTTTCTTAAAAAAGTAAAGGAAAACACTGACACCCATTGTTTCATTGACTCAAAAGTGAAAAGAAGTAAGCTAAATAAATTGGTAATTTCAGGATTTAATCAATCAATTAACATTTATTTAATTTCTATTTATGTATGTTATACAAATCATATAATGTCTAAAAAGCTTCAGCCAAGATGCAACTATAAAAAATTTGTTTGTTCGTTTGATTTGAGGCTTAACATCCCCGTAAACGCTGTAAAGGTCATTTTCGACACGTTGCTTCCAATTTTGTGGGACTTTTACCCGACATTGAGATGAAATGACATCTCAAGCCCTGTCGCCCAATGAAACCAATAGGATTTATAAGCATGGACGGACCGACTCGCACTGCTTTGCCAGGGCAGGCTTAGATACTGTAAAAGATTTACCAGTACCCGTGTGCGGTTGAATTCAGCTCTGCATGGAAGCATCGTGCAACCCGTCTATTTCTTTGGGCGGGGGCTGACAACTTCAAAATGTTTCTTGTTTTAGACATAGTCATATCAGATAAGACTACCCATTAAACCCCATATTTTATACAGTAAAACTGGGGTCTAGAGGGATATACATTATGTTTCTTATTTCTTCTCAAAAACATATTGTGGGTCCTCATTAGAGCTGCCTCACAGAGGCAGTTCTAACGATTATTCCCAATGTAAAAATATATTGTACATTAAAACTAGGGTTTAGATGGGTATACATTACTATTTTTATTTCTATTCAAAACATATATTGTGGATCCTCGTTATAACCCCCTCTCAGAGGCAGTTGTAACGATTAGTCACAATGTAAAAACATATTGTACAGTAAAACTGGGGTTTAGAGGTGGTATACATTATTTTTTATTTTTACACAAAACATATATTGTGGGCCCGTGTTTGAACAGCCTCACCGAGGCGGTTCACATGAGATCCAACAATATTTGTTTTGAGCCGAAATATTAAAAATATCAGAATTTTTATCATGTTTGGTTGCAAAATTTAACAATGGTATTTGAAAAGGCATGTTTTTGTAATGATTATAAATAATGTTGACTAAGTAAATGTATAGATGTGAATTGTCAAACTTATATCTCTAGGTAATTGCCTACCCTCTCTTGGAACCCTACCTGTATGGCAGCCAGAATACCCCAAGTGTATCTTATCTCAAAACTGCATTCTTTAATAACCGGCCATTATGGTGATATGCAAACCAAAAAATTGTCTTAAAGTGTTAACCTTTCAACCCGGAAATTCAAAAATGGATTCTACTATTTAAAACTTTTAATTCGCCTAGAATAACCAATATGGGTTGAAGTAAATAACAAGCTGTGATGAGACGTCTATAGTAATATGAATCTACATTGTTAACAATGGTATTTGTAACTGGTTCTGTCTGTAGGATTGAAGGGTTATTGCAGAAACTTGAAAATATTTGAGGGTCACTGATGAAGGCTAATTGGCCGAAACTAGCTTGTCTGGCCAAGGACAAATATGTACACTTCATAGTTTTCACTTCTGTATTGTGGGATAACCTTTTATGGAACATTATTAAACAACTATGGAACTACCAGCATGTATCATTACAGCCTAAATAAATTGGATATTCTGTGGATTAATAAAATGAATTTGAAAACCAAAAATGTTTAAAGATATAATAAAACAATATTAAACAGTTTTAAAACTCTGTAGTATTATATAATGATTACCCTGTTTTCTTTCTGTAAATAATCCATATGACAATGGCAATAGCCATCAATACTAATACCACACCCAACACGACCATGCCTGCCACAAACTGTTTGTCAACCGACTGTTCTATAATAATCTCTGGAAACAGAATACATACCAGGTAAGGATACTTAAACATAATATTATTTCTATCTCTTGCTTTTTCATAAGAGTGTCACCGATGAGGCCTATTTGTCTCTTACAAAAGAAAAACGTAGTTGTTTAATTGAATGCACCTTTCATTGGTAAGATTCCCTCTGTCTTGCATGCAATGTAAGAAATGTTTTTTCACTTGTTTGAAGCCTTTAGCTCGACTTCTAGATATTTTGATGATTTATTAAATACAGTCTAACCTGTCTACAAAGACCACCCAAGGGAAAGAAGAAATGTGGTCTTTGTCCACAGGTGGTCTTTATTCAGAGGGTCAGTTTTGCATCAACTGCTCTACCTCTTTAGAAGACAAAGATTACTTCACACCATGCATGCAGATATGTATTGGATAATCCCAGTTACACCTGAATGATTTATTGATTAAATCCCCAAAAGGTAACATGTCAGGCTTTAATAATGAATCATTAAAAAAATTGGCTCATTAAAGGGTGTCCACAAACAATTAATTGCCCAATTAAAACCTTGGTCAATGCTATTCAAAGCAAAAAGTGGTCTTTGTTCAGGGTAAAAATATGCATTTGGGAAGGATTTTGACTTCCTCTGGCCCTAGTGCACAGGTGGTCTCTGTTGACAGGTGCATTATATAGTCTTATTGGATGGGAGGAATTGGAAGTGGTCTTTGTAGACAGGAGGTCTTTGTTCACAGGTGGTCTTTAAGACAGGGTTGACTGTATTGAACATACTTATTTCGATTGTTTGATCAGTCAAATTTACCCCCAAGAACTTCAGCAAACAAAACTCTTCTGATACAGAGGCTCCGTGTTTGGATTTGCATCTATCTATTGTAGATGTTTTGTTTTCCTGCAAAATTTATGACAAACGCGATGATTTTGATTTTGAGATCGCAAATTTTCCTTTCTTGGATGGTGATATTCCTCGTGCGGCATCCTACGGCACTTATATTTCGCAATTATTTCTATTTGCTGGAGTGTAAATGCATGTAAATGACTTCAGCACTCGTAATAAATTGTTAACTGCTAAACGTCTTAATCAGGGTTTTCCGTATCATAAACTACGCAAATAATGCATAACTATACCAAATTTAGTGACACAAGGGCCTTTCTGATATTTAATCTTCATCAGTGTGTCTAAACCCCAAAGTTTTGAAACCGAAACGGATGATGGACAAGACCCGGCAAACACAATACACCCCCTTCCGAGCACACTTGGACCGAAAGCCTTTTCTAAATTATATAGACAACATTCTGATTTAATTTAAAAATTCAATGTTGGACTTAAATCTCTTCTGCAACAAGGTCTATACGAGCCCGAATTTTATGGTGACTAAGTGTATAGATTCAGAAAAATATATACTTGCAATGATTTCAGTACCCAATTTCGTAAAATCTTTCTTCGATATAAAAAACTTGGGTACAACATAAATGTTATTCGACAGACTGCATGCACGGCAGTTAACCCAATCACGGTTGATAACATTGCTCACTCTTTAATTGTACGCCGGTGAGTCAGGCCTCATATTCTATGACGGTTCCAGAGTGAAGGCTTACTTATGTAATGTTGGTTGGTACCTGATGCTCTGTCTCTGGTTGGGCACATCGGTGCCGAGCTGTTGGTTTTCTTTTGCTCCAGCATTTCAGTGGTTTCTTGCTGTCGAGTCCTCACTGTTGTTTCATCTCTATGGTTGTTTGATTTTTGTGTTCTCGGAGATGCTGCACTGATGAGTTAGGAAAAGTAGAAGTAAAACAAAGATCAGGAATTGATACAATTAACTTACTCCACCCATAAAAGACACCAAAGGGTAAGAAATACAAACATTAAGCGACCAGACCATAATGGAAACCTAAACAAAGGAAGGCCATAAGGACAGTCCCACAAAATGGCCATATGGCCATCCAAAACCAAAAGACACAAGTGATACACACAGTAAGTAACAAACAACAACATAAATAAATCACCACAGAAGAGCCGCCTTGGAACGGTCAGTGGAAGATTTCCACTGGGGGGCTTAAATCGATTTTAAGTGGCCACAATCCTCCTCTTACTTCCGTCGCGATTTAGACAAATAATTTGTTCAGTCCGCATGAAGGCCTCCTAACTCATCAGTGCAACATCTCCGTGAACACAAAAATCAAAGAACCACAGAGGTGAGACAACGGTGAGGACTCGACAGCAAGAAACCACTGAAGCCTTCATGTGGAATGAACAAATTGCACGACCCGCAGAAAAAGCGACTGACTGAAGTCGGTTGATTTTCTAAGAGTGCCATAAAATCACCGTGTCATTCTGTCAGTCTGTCCGTCCGTAACCCGTCTGTGAAAATTGGTGATAGTGACTTAACCGCTTGGAATATTTAAACAATTTTTGGCATACTGATAGATATCAATGAGATCTAACCAATGAACTTGCGAAATATTACATTCCATTTAGTATAGCCTCGCCGAGGCGAAAAATGTGAAAATTTTCGAACTGCTTCCCTCGGAAACCGTTGGGCCGATTGAAGTCAAATTTCATATGGAGCCTCTATGGGATGGGGGAAACCAAAATTTGCTCATGGGGTCCAGGTCACATGACCAAAATGGCCGCCAAGCCATATATTGTAAAAACCCTTCAAAAATAGTCTTCTCCAGAACCACTGGGCAGATTTCCACGAAACTTTATAAATAGCATCTGGGACGTAGGCCCATCATAAATTGCTAAAATGGTGACCCTGGGTTGGCCTTGACCTTCTTTGTGCCTAGGTCAATCTTTGACAAATATGCTTTTGTTGGAATATTTAAACAATTTTTGGCAAACTGATAGATATCAATGAGATCTAACCAATGAACTTGCGAATTTTTACATTTCCATTTA
Organism: Lucinisca nassula; assembly: GCA_963580285.1. Classification (NCBI taxonomy): domain Eukaryota; kingdom Metazoa; phylum Mollusca; class Bivalvia; order Lucinida; family Lucinidae; genus Lucinisca; species Lucinisca nassula. The sequence continues at coordinate 65,191,599 of OY757015.1, forward strand.
GTATAGCCTCGCCGAGGCGAAAAACGTGAAAATTTTCGAACTGCTTCTCCTCGTAAACCGTTGGGCGGATTGAAGTCAAATTTCATATGGATGGGGGAAACCAAAATTTGCTCATGGGGTCCAGGTCTCATGACCAAAATGGCCGCCAAGCCATATATGGTAAAAACTCTTCAAAAATAGTCTTCTCCAGAACCACTGAGCATATGTCCACGAAACTTGATAAATAGCATCTGGGACGTAGGCCCAACATAAATTGCTAAAATAGTGACCCTGGGTTGACCTTGACCTTCTTTGTGCCTAGGTCAAACTTTGACACATATGCTCTTGTTGGAATATTTAAACAATTTTTGGCATACTGATAGATATCAATGAGATCTAACCAATGAACTTGCGAAATATTACATTTCCATTAAGTATAGCCTCGCCGAGGCGGAAAATGTGAAAATTTTCTAACTGCTTCCCTCGGAAACCGTTACGCCGATTGAAGTCAAACTTCATATGGAGCCTCTATGGGATGGTGGAAACCAAAATTTGCTCATGGGGTCCAGGTCACATGACCAAAATGGCCGCCAAGCCATATATGGTAAAAACCCTTCAAAAATAGTCTTCTCCAGAACCACTGGGCAGATTTCCACGAAACTTTATAAATAGCATCTTGGACGTAGGCCCATCATACATTGCTAAAATGGTGACCCTGGGTTGACCTGGACCTTCTTTTGGCCTAGGTCAAACTTTGACAAATATGCTTTTGTATTTTATCCTGCAAACGATTCAGAATACAGTACTTAAGTATAAGATATATTTTTGCTCCTTACGATAAGGCGCATTTATTGGGGGAACCGTTTTATGTCCAGGTCATAATACCAAAATGGCCGTCATACCCATATATGGTAACACTCATAAAGCTAAAAGCATCCGGCGGGTCGTGCACTTCAGCTGAAGCACTGGTTATTTCTTTAAATTGCGACGGAATTAAGGGCGAGGATTGCGGCCGTGTAAAATTGATTTACGCCCACAGTGAAATTCTTTTCACTGACTGTTCCAACGCGGTTCTTCTGTCGAGGGTTATTTTTGAAATGGCTCGTCTTTTATTGTCTGTATTGCTTATATATTTTTGTTTTGGATATCCAAGTGGCCATTTTGTGGAAAAGTAACTCTCCTTTTGGCTTTGCGCTATTCATGTATCCTTTAGAGACTGGTTGTTTCGTGTTTGTGTTTCCGTCCCTTCGGTGTATCTGATTGGAGGTGTCGGCTGATTAAATCGATTCCTGATCATCGCTTTCACTTCTATTATGAAAACCAAATACTAAAGATGTATTTCAATAAACGTACTGACCTTGGGTACAATGGTCTCCTTCCCATCCTTCTGCGCAACCGTTGATACACATTCCTGTTATTTTATCACAAGCGGAACCAGCGTTACAATGACCACAGATATTGGGACAGTCGGGTCCGTAGTTGCACTCTGAAACATATACAACTGTAGTAAAATTTCAATGACTCGAACACCGATAATTCATTTGTCATGGTTGTTTCAAACTCGTTCTTGAGTCCCTATGGGATTTTGCCTATAGACCAAAATTATAAATGCATGTATTTAGGGATTTTCATTATGATAACACACCCGTGCGAGACAGTGCATTGTTTCACATCTTCAAACTGGCTACTTTTCTGATGAAAATCCATGATTGTTTTCATATTTATACTACAAACATAGATTAAAGTGCTCGTTTGGGGCGGTTCTGACGAGCACCCAGAACCTATGTCATGGGAAAGAAATAAGGAAAATGATGTATACATATACCCCCTTAAACCCCAGTTTTCTCTATAAAAAGTGGGGATTAGGGGTGTAAATTTGACGGACATATTCACGTGATGTCTTATTTAATCTTGAAAGTGTATATTGTATTTCCTTATCAAAATCACATCATCAAGGAAATTATAATGACTATACACATTCATTTTACCTAAGATGGATATCCCGGAATATTCATTGCTATGTTTCTAGCCTAGCATATGATAAACCCTTAGTGGCTAGAACTACCCTGAACCAATTTTATATGTCCTAAAGGTGTATGAGTTACTGGAGATCGGCTGAAAAGTAGCAGCCATACATATAATATACCTTAACAAAACTAAAACAAAATTTGACTTTTATCATAAATTAGCTGTATGGGCTGTATGAAAACATCTTTGGATACGTTGGCACAGCTGAACTTCAAATCAGCCCGTGCATCTATGCATGCTTATCACCAGAGTCTTTACGATCTACAAAATGGATGCATACTAACCCAAACTATTTTAATGGGGAAAGTGAAATGTGTGCGTTCTGAGTTAATGCACAGGCTGATTTTTGTCGTTCTTGGTTCTTGTGTGTAACATCCAACGTCAGAAGTGATAAATAAGAGGGTCATTATATCCAGGATCCATCACCTAAGTCATTTTGTACCTGTTTGCATTTGGCGCTGAAAAGTCTTTTAAAATATATCATCCTTATCTAAACGTCTTTCCTGTCTGTGTTACAGCAGAATCTATCTGTCTTATCAGACATTTGTTTGTCAAAATATGCGTTATTCTAGCAATGGAGATATCTTAAACAATTCTTTCAAATTTGCTCATAACTAATACACTACCAAACTCTCACGCCTAATGTAGTCATAATTATCAATCCTTGAAGCAATTCGATACTAGTAGTGTGTCACTCAAGTTAGGCCGTGGAAAATATCCTTGAAATATTGCCCAGGATGGCTGGGTATAACTGCAGGGATCGATCCAAACGTTTTAAAGGGAACTGAAAATAGTCTTAAGAGGATGCTTCCAGAGAAAGGTCATTTGAATAGGTCGTGTGTTTTCAGAGAAAAATAAATTTAAGTGAATTGTGTTCGGATGATGTACGACGGACATCAGACGATCACAACAGCTCATCAGACGAGCTAATATAGAAGATGCTAACACAGGGCCTATAATACAAAGTATAACTGCAGTAGAAATAGTAAGTTCAGGAAATCCGGGCTTTCAAAAATGAAACCAAAAATGACGTGTTTGAAGTGCTTTATCAATGCAATCTAAAACGTACCCACGTCACAAAAAGAACTAAGGAAACTTATTCCTTCCATCACGAAAACACGTCTATATAACTTTGACCCCCTTGAACCCACTTTTATATAGTAAAACTGGAGTTTCAGGGGGTATACGTTATTTTTCTTATTTCTGCTCTAAAATATAGATTGTGGGTACTCGTCAGAACCGCCTCGATGAGGCGGTTCTAACGAGTGCCCACAATCTATATTTTGAGCAGAAATAAGAAAATGTCACAATTTTTCATCTTAAAATTTTCATTTTTTCGGCGATAAAGGTGGCAATGCATTTGTATATGAGTGTTTGCGTAATGTTAATCCTTGTTATCACTCCTTAGCTGTATCTGTACTTAACCATCTGATTTGGATTGATCCATCTTTAAATTTGGATATTAAGTCGGTTCATATGAATAACGGCGCTTGGGAAGGGCTTGTGTGACAACAACAAATAGAAGTTAATTCTTATTAGATGGCTAATTAAGCCCCGCCAAGCGAATTTGTGTCTTCGAGCATTCCGTCATGACAAATTTTAACTGCGCATGCCCAGCCATTCAGAGGGACCAGGGATATGGCTTTCTGTCTGAAGGTTCCTCTTGATTCGCTGCTTGTATGAGCGAGCAGCGAAGGTTCTGGTGAGCCTGCGCGTATGCGCAGGCTCACCTGAACCTTCGCTGCTCGCATAGGCGATAAGTACCAAGATCGCTTGACGGGGCCCAATTAAGGAATAACACTTCTGGATATCTGCATACATGTATGATTCATTGGAAAAGGTAAATGGACCTGTCTAAAAGGTTGCGAGGTGTGATGTACCACAATAAATGTCGCCATTATTACACAGTGAGCTAGTCTGGCCTCCACTACATGCACTTCTTCCGACATGCTTCTAATACTTTAAGTGGTAACCACATCATAAGAACTACGACTTATCCGAACATTTTGCATAACACTTCCATTCCTATGAGGTTTCTGATTTGAATTCATATTTTTTTATTTGGATTCGTCCTTCATGCTGCAGTGAAAATCATTAATTGGACAAAAAACAGTGATGTTTCTGGTTAGACGGCTCTTAAGGTACCTTTTCTTCTGGATATTTGGATATCCCTTGTTTGCAATGCTATCTTGACTTAATGTGCTATAATGTAACTCACGGTCACTACAAAGTGGGCCTGTCCAGCCTCTGCTACAAGTACAACTTCCATCCTCATTGTTACACTCCCGGCTAATACAGTGCTCTGGACAATGCTTTGTGCAGTCCTGGCCATACTTCCCAATGTCACAGGCTGGAAAATAAAGCATGGGCTGGAATTATATAAGATATTGTTCACCATAGGTGGTACTCTTGCCGTCTTGGCTCTGAATCGAGCTGTGGGTTAATTGTAACGATACCTGACCATTGCCTTCACTTCTAGTTTGAACAAATCTTCTCTTATTTTATAGTATCTCGTTCTTTTACCTTAAATTGTTGGTACCCTAAACCAAACATCCCTGTCCCTTGGAACCTGGGGTAAACATGGAACAGACTTGAAGCAGTTCAGGTACATTCTTTTTATATTTAGGCTCCTAAATGATAAAAACGCCACGGTTTTATTTTGCATATTCGGAAGCACAAAACCATAAGTTCTGAATTTATGGTTGACCACATCCTATCAGAGCTGTGAAGATAAAATATTAAAAATGTAAAATGTAATAACATTTCAAACCTTTCAATATTTGCTAGTCTGTGTAGCTGACCAGATCAGTGTGTATGATACCTGGTCGCAAACATAGCATCCTGTCTCTTTCTGTATATGTATGCATATATAGTTGTATAAATCTGTAAATGTTTGTCAAAAATCCAGTATTAAGCCGCTGAAGACAGGGGCTAGTGACTCGCTCAATACCCTACAATACCAAAAATGAAATCACAAATTGCTCATACCAAGGACACTCACAAATAATTTGAAGCCAAACTTACCTCCCAAACATCCAGTAATTTTTATGCTGACCTTCAAACAGCAGTGCAGTTTCTTATACTAGACTATCAAGTGAGCATATGCTCACTAATACCCCCGGCCAAAGCCATCGGCAACTTTCTGGCAATTCAAAGCCATCAAGTTTGACAAAAACCTATTATGAACACAGAATTAATCTTGCAAAAGTAAGGAGAATACCATTACATCTAAATAACTCACCTGATAACTAATGAGATCTTGAACAGATGTTTTTCAAAGGGCAATAACTCTTGAAAGGAGCATAATCCGGACGAGAAAAAAAATACGTGTCGGCTAATTTTCCATGAGGAATCCATATATGAAATTTCAAAACCCTAGCATACACGGTTCTAAAGTTATGCTATGCATCACTTTTACCATACAGTACAATGGCACAAATTACCAAAATGACAAAGGGCCATAACTCACAAAGTAAATTTCGGAATTTTGTCAAAAGTTAATCAGTTCATCTACTCATCACCACCAATCTATTCACCAACTTTCAAGGCTCTAGCTCCAATAGTTTTTGAGATATCTTGCTGACAAAATTTTATAAAAAAAATATAACAAAGGGGAATAACTCTAAAGAACCTGGCCCCACAGCCCCAATTTTCTTTCCCACAATACAACTAGTTATGCATGTTGTTTGTACCAAATTTCAAGTTTCTAGGTACAGTAGTTCCTGAGAAATCTTTGACACAAAATTTAAGGTAACTCACAAAATACACATCTCAGTAGCAAATATAACAAAGGGGAATAACTCTAAAGAACCTGGCCCCACAGCCCCAATTTTCTTTCCCACAATACAACTAGTTATGCATGTTGCTTGTACCAAATTTCAAGTTTCTAGGTACAGTAGATCTTGAGAAATCTTTGACACAAAATTTAAGGTAAGTCACAAAATGCACATCTCAGTAGCAAATATAACAAAGGGGAATAACTCTAAAGAACCTGGCCCCACAGCCCCAATTTTCTTTCCCACAATACAACTAGTTATGCATGTTGTTTGTACCAAATTTCAAGTTTCTAGGTATAGTAGTTCCTGAGAAATCTTTGACACAAAAAAAAGTTTACACACACACACACAGAAAAGACGAAAACTATATACCCCCATGGCATACTCCGTATGCCGGGGGTATAAATATGTTAATTTACACTGTGTGTTATTGTACTTGATCTGTCGCTATGCCATCATCTTTTCTTGGTGGAGTGATATGGTTGTATTCTGCAATTGAGTGTGGCTCTTCCCTAGTATCCTCTGTCTTTGTATTTAGTATTTACATCACAAACGTCATTAAAACTTAAATGACTCGAACACAATTTGAACAATTAAAAGTTGTTCCAGACAATGAGGCTCTGTTATAAAGCCTTGTCAACAGGCTCAACAGTTCTATGACGGTTTCAGTGTAAAGGCTTATGTTGATTGGTACCTGATGCTCTGTCTCTGGTCGGGCCCATCGTGGTATAACTGTTGGTTTTCTTTTGCTCCAGCATTTCAGTGGTTTCTTGCTGTCAAGTCCTCACCGTTGTTTCATCTCTGTGGTTGTTTGATTTTTGTGTTCACGGAGATGTTGCACTGAAGAGTTAGGAGGCCTTCATGTGGACTGAACAAATTATTTGTCTTAATCGCGACGGAAGTAAGCGCGAGGATTGTGGCCACGAAAAATCGATTCAAGCCCCCAGTGGAATTCGTTTCCGCTGACTGTTCCAAGGCGGTTCTTCTGTCGCGGTTTATTTTTGTTGTGGTTTGTCTTTAGGTGTTTGTGTCGCTTATATTATTTTATTTTGGATAGCCTATTGGCCATTTTGTGGGAAAGAACCTAGCCTTTTGGCTTTCCGCTTTTGATGTTTCCATTAGGGTCTGTTGTTTCATGTTTGTGTTTCTTTCCCTTTAGTGTCTGTGATGGGAGCTGTGGGTCAATTGTATCGATTCCTGATCATTGCCTGCACTTCTGTTAAGACATGTGTCTTGGAAATGCCTTTTCGATTTTTTACGACAAAAATGGTATATTGTATGTACTATTTAGAATCGCCTCGATACATATAACATACATTTTCTCGATGAAAAAATAAATACGAAAAACCTCCATTATTTATCTATAAATATGTGTTATCTGGAGAGTTTGGAAAAACTCCATAGGGACTCAAGGAACGGTTTGAAGCAGCGAAGGTAAACGAACCATTGAAGTCTGAAACATTTACGTTTCACAGTATGTTACCTTTTTTACAGTCATTGCCCAACCATCCTGGGCTGCAGCTTCCAGAGCACAGACCTGTCGCAAGGTCACATTTGATATCGCTGCAGTGACCACACGCTTCTTCGCAGTTTGCACCATAAAAGCCATCATCACAGGCTGCAACAAACAACAAAGAATGCATTATGGAAACAAAACGGGTGTCATTATTTTACTGGCCAGGCTAACCGGATTCCAACTGCTGGTTTTCTTCTGCTTCCGTGTTTGCGTTATTTCATGCTGTCCTCAACATTGTTTCATCACTGAATTCATTTGATTTTTACTTTTTCAAAGATGTGTTGCGCTGATGAGAGCCACAAGCGAACAAGTAACTTGTGCAAACAACGACAGATATTCAGGGGAGGGTTGGGTCCACATAAATCGATTAAAGCGCCCAAAAAATATTTTACTGACTGTTCAAAGGCGGTTCTTCTATTGTGGTTTATTATTGTCATTGCTTGTCGTTGCATGTATGTATTGGTAATAATTTTTGGATAGCCTCTTGACAAATCATCGGGACAAAAACTGTCTTCATTGCTTTATGTTAGTTGTGTTTTACTTATGCTACCGTTGGCTTGTATGTTCACCCTTTTCTTTTGTTGTCCGTCTTGGATAGAAGATGCAAGCCTATTTTATCGATCTCTGATGATTGCCTTCGCTTACATTAATAAGCAGTATTCTAGTTTGCATAAGAACTTACTGTACATCCCAACTAGTACGACAAAAAAAAAACATGTATTGTTGTGGATTGTTTTATCACTCTAAGATGACATGCGCTCAGGAGGTCGCAGTGCCGATTCAGTAAAATTCTTTCGTAGACAGTGATTATGAAATCATTTTTTACAGCCATTTTTAAGAAGGGCAGTTGTCGTTTCTGGATTGATTGGTTTGGAGTAAATCATTCAGTCTACAATTTATATCATAGCTATATATCTACGACAAGCTTCTTTGTCCCCGCCCAGGGGCTTCGAGAAATTATACTCCCACGCACAGCTGAAACCAACAGCAGATGAGTTCTGGTAAACCGTTTAGAAATAAGTTCTGAAGTTATATCCTTTGGAAGCAAGGAATACACCAAATAAATAGCAGACTCGGTTTTATTGAGTCTGTTCATGACCAGTACTGAAATGTGCAACACCGGCCACGCCCTCTAGTACCGGCTTAAGCAGAACTCTATTTTCAAAATGATACCAAATGAACTCAATGATACCAAAGGACCAGAAAATACAATCTGCACTATGATGATGTACGGGGAGACGTTTTACGGCCGCCACACGGCACAACACCAACTACAGTGAAAATAAATAAGTTCTGAAGTTAGATCATTTGGAAGCAAGGAATACACCAAATAAACGAAAATAGCAGACTCGGTTTTATTGAGTCTGTTCATGACCAGTACTGAAATGTGCAACACCGGCCACGCCCTCTAGCACCGGCTTAAGCAGAACTCTATTTTCAAAATGAAACTAAATGAACTCAATGATACCATAAGGAGCAGAAAATGCAATCTGCACTATGATGATGTATGGGGAGACGTTTTATGGCCGCCACACGGCACAACACCAGCTACAGTGAAAATAAATAAGTTCTGAAGTTAGATCCTTTGGAAACAAGGAATACACCAAATAAACAACCATAGCAGACTCGGTTTTAATGAGTCTGTTCATGACCAGTACTGAAATGTTGAACACCGGCCACGCCCTCTAGCAGAACTCTTAAGCGGAACTCTATTTTCAAAATGATACCAAATGAACTCAATAATACCAAAGGACCAGAAAATACAATCTGCACTATGATGATGCACGGGCCTGCCCAGGCAAAGTAAAGCCAGTCCCTGCATTATTTGGATGTTAGGGCTTGAGATGTCATTTAATCCCAATGTCAGATAAAATGCCAACAAACTATTAAGCAACGTCTCCAAAACGACCTAAATATTGTTGGAGTGGTTGTTTGTTTGTTTGTATTGAAGTTTAGCGGCCCGGTAAACACTATTTAAGTCCTTTTTGAACCGGTCAGTTTACCTATCCACACTTTGCCTGGGCAGACTTAAACGTAGGCGGTTAACCAGTACAGTGCACATTCTTTCGCCAGAAATTTACAACTGCCCTTCTAGAAGAGAAAGAAGCCTCCGTGGTGTAGTGGTTACGCTACTCGCCTTGAAAACCAGGGATCGTAGGATATATCCGGGCTTCTCCAGACTTTCGGATGAGTCTTTAAACCGAGGTCCCGTCTCCGTATGACCTTAGCTGTTGGTGGGACATAAAACTTAAACACTCACTCACTCTAGAAGAGAATGACCGTAGAAAAGATTTCAAGATCAATCTCCAAGAAAGAATGTTGCCGACCCCGGCAGGTATCAAACCCGCAATCTCCTAATCAACAGTCAGACGCGAATCCAACTGAGTTACCAAGACCGGCTGTTGGAGGGGTTATAAAACATCAATTGAAAAAAAAAACCGTCAAGCTTCCATTTCATTACATCCCAAACCAAGAAATTAAATGACAACAAAAAAACAACACTTTACATATGACGTCGTTGATAAGCCGCGAATAACGTCGTGTGACCACACGCGTAATAACACTTTAGTCGGATTAAGTAACGTTAGACGACGTCCATGTCAAGCATGCATTTTTTGTGGACAAATTGTCAAATTTAAAGGCGATAAAATCCAATTTAAAGTGGTTGTATGATAAACGGAACCTTTTACTCGTGATCATTTCATATGAAATTCGCCGAAGGCTCGTTTCATATATTACATATGAAATGATCACTCGTGTAAGATCCTTTATGTAAATATTTCTAGCACTTTCATTTATCGATGCTTAACCAATCATCATTACTTGCACTTGCTGATAATCGGTGCCACAGTTTTAGCAAAGTGCAATCCCCAGTGATCAGATGAACAATACTCACTGTCTTTGCATACTATGCCTTTAAAACCAATACCACATCCATCCTGACACAGACCAGCCTCGGGATGGCATATTGTGTTGTTTATACAGTTCCCACATGTCTCCGAACAATCCTGTCCGTACTTCCCTTCCGGACATACTACAATAGATATGAAAACATAAAAATAAATATGAAAAGGTTGTTTTGTTTTTTAATTTCTTTGGAATCGGCAATAAAATTCGATTAAATTGCTTTATATTCAAACAGCACCTTAATTCGTACACGAAATGACCACTCGTTTGAGGTTGTGTATATTCGTAATATGTGACATGCCAATAAAATTTGCCTGCAATTTAACTGATGGTTATCATTAATCAGATGCAGGTCTAATGATTTTTATAGTTTTAAAATATGTCAGAAGAGATACATCCTTTAAAGGTGTATCCACGTGGTCCCCTTAACCCTTGTCCTGCTGAATGAATTGATTAAGCTAAACCTATTTCTGACTTTCAAACTATCTGATTACTTGATGATGAGCGATAAGGCCCATTATGATTAGCGCTCTATAATCAAGCTGACATTGTTATTGGTTTTGAAGAAACAGTGATTGGTCAATTCTGTCTCTGTTTTTCTGTGGTCACGGGCCGTTGTAAAGATGCGAAAGCTGATTGATTCCTACTGGCAAACCAGCTTTTGCAGCTATACATGGCCCGCCACCAATGACTAGAATTGACAAATTACATGTACTAGATGTTTCTTCAACACTGATAAAATGTTGGCTTCATTATAGAGCTCTGACACAAAGTTGGCCTTTTTGCCCAACATTGATGGGCCGTGCAATTCAGTGTAGCTACTGATCAGATGGTTTACATGGTTCACAGAGGTACAACATATCCTAGTTCACCAGGACAAGGATGAAATCTACAGCAATCTCAGAGGATCTTATGTGAGTGTTCATGTATTATTGAATTTATAAAACAAGTTCCGGAAAAGGAATAAAATGCGATGCTTTGTCGAGCATTTGATGCCTTTTCCGCGGCGTGTTTCATAAATTTAATAATACATGAACACTAACATAAGATCCTCTGAGGTTGCTGTAGATTTCATCACATGAGCAAGATTGAAAGATTCTATTTATCAGTTGATATTTTATTCACGATTTTTTTTTCATAAAAATGTCAATATTCCACAACAATTACATGCGACATCGTTAAGAACGCCGTATGTGTAACGTTAAGGGACGCATCAAACTAATTTGTACGTTAAATCCACTAATGGATAACCGAATTTAATTCATGGCGTTAATACATTTTCAGACTCGGCGTCATAAATAACTAGAGCTGCCGCCTAACGGGCGCCAATTATACCCCCGCTACAGACAAATTTTTACAAGTATTTGACCTTGAGGAAGGTCAACGTAAAGGTCAAGGTCAGGTTTGTGTATATCAATCTTAAGTACTAGTGGCAAGGTGTGTGGTGTGTGAATATTAAAGAAATCGGTCAAAGAATAAGGAAGTTATGAGCAATGTTAAAGTTTTTTTGTAACGGACCGACGACAGACGACAGACGACAAGCTGACTCCTATATACCCCCTTCAAACTTCGTTTGCGGGGGTATAATTATGGTGAAATGACAAAATATGCTTACTCGTTTTGCAGTAGACGTCAGTGGTATCGTACCCTGGTAAACAATCCTGTTCACACGTACCGTTGACGTTGTTACAACTACTATTGAAGCAGTTTCCGCACGCATACAGACATGAGTCGCCATACTTATCACTTGGACATTCTAGGAGGAAGAAACAACAATACAGTCGAACTTCAATGGCTCGAACACCTTTGGGACCTCGAAAATCTGTTCGAGACAGGGGTAGTTCGAGCCACTGAGGTTACTGTCAAGAGGCATAACGAGATACTTTTAGACATCTTTTCTGTGTTCTATTATGAATATGTATGCTGTGTGTACTCATTAGAATCGCCTCATCGAGGCGATTCTAATGAGTACACACAGCATGCATTTGCAAGATAAAAGACTAAAATCTCCTTAATTGTCCCCCACTATTTCTAGGGGCTCAAGAATGGGTTCGACTCATCCATGGTAAACGAGCCATCAGTGTTCGAGCCATCGAAGTTCAACTGTACATGAAACGAAGAATGAAGAAAAACCAGTACATGTATGTCGTTTGTACTCATTAGAATCGCCTCATCGAGGCGATTTCAATGAGCCCACACAGCATGCATGTTTGTTTGATTTGAAGTTTAACGTCCGTGTCAACACTGTAATGGTCATTTTGGAGACGTTGCTTCCAATTTTGTGGGACTTTTACCCGACATTGGGATGAAGTGACATCTCAAGCCCTGCCGCCCAATGAAATGATCAATAACATATCTAATATATATTACTGCAATGTATCTGCAGTGCTGTGAATTTTTTTCTAATGACTGCAGAACTGTAATTCAATACAGCCGAGGTAAACGTGTCAGTGGGGTTCGAACATTGATATCTCACTGTATGTCGCTACCTCAAGGTCACTTCTACATACACAGGCTCATCAGAGTCTTTGCTGCACCCATGCAGTGAATATCCTTTTCTCATGAGCTCAGGCGGGCTTAAATAAAACAAATACATGAACTGTTCCAAAACAGTACAGTTCGCCTGTTAGCTGACAGCACTGATGGGTCAATTGTCTGTGAGTGTTGACAGGCCCCGAAACCGGATTTTAACCCTTAACGTTTATCATGCTGAATACATTAATTTAGCTACATCCAATTCTGGCTATCAACCAGTCAATTTACTTAATAAAATGTATTCATTTAATTCATAAACAGAATGACAAACTGTGTAAATCTTGATCAGTTAACCGATCAATCCTTTTTGGAAGCAATTTTCACAGTCTTTAATGGGGACGCCCATCAGTTTGATAAACCGCAAGTCTGAGGGCATTTCTCTAATTATATATTTTTCCAGATAATAGTCATGAAAAACAGAGGAAGCGTAGGATTTTCCGACTCCAAAAACTCGATCACAGGTGTGCCTTGTGAGTATCAGGTGCAAGTTCTGTTTTCGGGCGGAGGGTATCTTCCCAGCAGGCACATGACGTAATTGTGACGTCACATCAACGTCGGTGCAACGTCTTGATGTTCATGCAACGTCACATCAACGTCGGTGCAACGTCGTGACGTTGCATTTACGTTGATTTGACGTTGCCATAGCGACGTGTGCCTGCTGGGTTAGTATTTCTTCTATTTGACTTTGCTGTCACTGCTCTGCCTTTTGGCACCGGAATTTGCATGACTGATTCTTACTATCAAAGGAAATAAAATATAAAACCTTCTTCACCCTTCGTGTTTGTTTGGCAATAATTGGCCCTCGCGCATTTTCGGTGGCCAGAATTCGGTTGGAACACTTCCACCTTGTCCAAATAGTAAACCCAGGTCTCATCACAAGTGACTAAATTTTCGGAAGCCTATATCTATATCTTGGATACATTTTAAAAGCTTTTTTATGTATGTTTTATTTATTTTTTTTCATTGGCTATTCGGGTACTCTTTTTGCACCTATCAACAAACGGGGTATACATCTTGCATTTATTTTCCATAGTTGTAAATGCTTCTCATTACGCAAACACGCCTATACAAATACATTGCCACCTTTATCGCCGAAAAAAATGAAAATTTTATGATGAAAAATTGTGATATTTTTCTTATTTCTGCTCAAAATATAGATTGTGGGCACTCGTTAGAACCGCCTCAACGAGGCGGTTCTAACGAGTACCCACAATCTACATTTTAGAGCAGAAATAAGAAAAATAAGGTATACCCCCGGAAACCCCAGTTTTACTATTTAAAAGTGGGGTTCAAGGGGGTCGAAATTATATAGGCGTGTTTTCGTGAAGTTAAAATACCATTCACCCTCGGTAACGACAGGTTTGTCAACATGGCTAATTGCCTCAATGTGAAACGGGCATCTTTTCGTAGAATACTGCGGATTTTTTCGATGTTACTTTTAGTTACTATTTTTGCAGCCGCCATGTGTGAGCAACATCTTTAAATTGCTACTGCCCACTCCTTAATTAAGCAACCCACCTGCAAACCATCTTGTAAGACATTTGGTCCACCCATAGATATTGCATACTTCACGCGGTGGAAGTCTGCATGGTTTGGTTTGTTTGTGGCGGGGGCCACTACAGGGTTTATACTGAGTTACGGCCTTTATATAGGTATTTTTGTGAGCACGTTAGGTCTTTTCCCAGTCATTTATGGTATAGTGCAAGGAAATGTACACTTTACAAAAGTCAGTGCAGATGTTAGCAATGGTTTGGTTTTAGTTTCACGGCCCTTTCACGATTATTTCACTCATATCGAGCCGATCGTTAATCAGAGGTGGGCGAAAACCGGAGTCCCCGGAGAAAAAACACCTGACCTTCCGTTATAGAAACTTGGCATCTCACATGTGACCCGTGCCAGGCTCGAAACCACAGCGGTGAGAGACCTAATAATTAAGAGTCAGTGCTCTTATCCAATAGGCCACAGAGGCCCGTGAAGATGTGAGCAAGGTTTCACTCTCCCGACACGAGGTGGTTTCGAGCACACATTTTATGACTGGTGCGAAATAAAACTACATTGGCATCAATTATTGGGCAAGCCTCGTTAGGAGTGTTACAATTTATTTATTTATTTATTTGTGGCCTAATGGATAAGAGCGCTGACTCTTAGTCATTAGGTCTCTCACCGCCGTGGGTTCGAGCCTCGCTCGGGTCACGTGTGAGACGCCAAGTTCTGCAACGGAAGGTCAGGTGGTTTTTCTCCGGGTACTCCGGTTTTCGCCCACCTATGATTAACGATCGGCTCGATATGAGTGAAATAATCTTGAAAGGGCCGTAAAACCCAAAACCAAATGTATTTATTTATTTTACATACACTTACCTTCAATACAGTCGTCGCCATACCATCCAGTTTCACATGCATGTGAGGAAGGGCAATATAACTTGTTGGTGCAGTTCACATTTGGACACTCTTGCTGGTTACAATAAGCTCGGCGAGGGCAGTTCCCTGTGTCAAACTCACAAACGCCATTATTACGGCAATGGCCACAGGGCTTGCAACCTTCACCGAAGGTCCCTGTTTGACAACCTGAAATAGCGCAATACAACAGAGCTATTAAAGCCATTGCATGCGGGAAACCCCTAAAGGGGTACATTGGCAAACAGTGCAGTCGCGTCTGATCAGGGTCTGCACTAATTGATAACAGAATTTTCCATCAAAAGTAGAAAACAAAAAATAGGTCTACCACCCCTTACATGACAAATGGACTTGTCCAATATATAGAAATAGAAGAGGCTTTGTTTGATTTTCTTTGATTTGATGTTTAACGTCCCCATCAACACTAGATAGGTCATTTTGGAGACGTTGCTTCCAACTGTGTGGGACTATTACCCAACGTTGAGATGAAATCACATTTCAAGCCCTGAAACCGATATGGTTTATAAGCATGGATGGTCCGACTTGCACCGCTTTGCCTGGACAGCCTTAGATCCTCTAAGCAGTTTACCAGCACTCGTGTGTGTTCGGATTCAGCTCTGCATGGGAGCATCATACAGCTCATTTATTTCTTCAAGCCCCGATGGGCGGGGACCAGCAATGGAAGAGGCCACTAGTATAAAATGGGTTTAAACCTAATTTTTGTATTGCTCATCTGAGTATGAAATTTGTTCTGCTGACAATTTTTTAAATGCCAACACATATTGGCATTTTTATACTTGTGAGGAGGGCATTGGCTTTTATATAATTTGTGAGCTGGAAATTGTCATTTTTAACCCACAAAATATGCATCACTACAATTGTCGTCTGCTTTGCCATCTGCCGAGTAGCTTAAAAGTATTTTTATTTGGCAACAGTGAGTACCCACAATCTATTCTGAGAAGAAATAAGAACAATATCTCATTTTTTTCTAAAAATTTTCGTTTTTTTTCAACAATAACCTATGTTCTATAAAAGGTTTATCCTTTGGAGGCAAAGAATACACCACAGAACCGACAAACATGGAGTGTACATGCCTTCTGGGCCAGGCTAGCTAGTTTCGGCCAATTAGGCCTCATCAGTGTTAAAAGAATTTGCAATATATTTGTAAAGGCGTGTTTTCGCAATGTTTTCTTGTCGCCCAGTTCTTACCGTAGGTTTTGCATGTTCTCTGAGATGTTGCACTGATGAGTCAGAAATGCTTCGTGCGGATTAAACAAATGGTAAAAAACTTTTTACTGACCATTCCAAGGCGGTTCTACTGTTGAGGTGTATTGTTGTAAAAGTTCGTATTTGCATGCGTGCATTGCTAATATCTTTCTGTTTTGGATAGCCGTTTGGCCATTTTGTGGGAAAGTAACTTATCCTTTTTCGGCTTGTGTCGTTTTCATCATGGTGAAGTTGTTTTATGCTGGTATTTCTCTCCCTTTTGTGTCTTAGAAGGGATGTGTGTGGTAATTGTATCGATTCTTGACCATTGCGTTAACTTCTACTTTCTCGTGCTCTTCCTCAAATACATTCGGCCCCCGCCCATTGGGGCTTGAAGAAATAGATGGACTGCATGATGCTTCCACGCAGAGCTGAAACCGGCCGCACACGAGTACTGGTAAACCATTTAGAGGATCTAAGCCTGACCAGGAAAAGCGGTATGAGTCTCCATGCTTATAAACCCTATTGGTTTCATTGGGCGACAGGGCTTGAGAAGTCATTTCATCTCAATGTCGGGTAAAAGTCCCACAATATTGGAAGCAACGTCTCCAAAATGACCTATACAGTGTTGGCGGGGACGTTATTAATTAAACTTCAATTCCAACAAAACAAACAAAATGCTCAAATACATTTGTCATGTTTCTTATCTACAGTTGCCGCAGAATTTCAAATGCGAGTTTAATGCGACGTCTGATATTGGATAACGTCGATAATTCGGCGATATTCTGTCGCAAACTCGGCATCAGCGTGTCACTTCTGATGGAAGGTTTTCGGAACTCACAGCGCTTGCTGCACTGTGCAGATAGATAGTGCAATCTGTTAATAAAACATTGAATAAATGCATTAGAATGGAGATCACTGTATTGAAAATTGTCATTTGGGGCGGTAAATCATCGGTTTTATGTGGTCGACAATTCCGTTTTACGCATCGATGTAAAACGAAATTTCCGACCGTAAACTTGACGATTTACCTACTCAAACGACAATTTTGATTACAGTCATTCCCTAAACAAACACCTACTTTCAGTACAGTTGGGCGCAATGAAACCCGGATCACAGCCATACAGACAGTCCCCAGTGTCCACCTCACAGGTGCGGTTGTCTTTGCACTGACCACATATACCAGTACATGCCTCCCCGTAGGTACCAAAGTCACAGTCTGAAAAAGAAATCAAAGCACTGACAACATTGTTGTAAGCTTGAAAATGGTCATGAACGAAAACTGGTCCATTTATAACCCCTGGAATTTCTTTACTTTAACCCATATATGACAATGGAATCTTCCACTTAGTAAGTTTGAAGTTGTCCGTTTCCAATTATAGGGGTGTCAGGTTTATTACTGTTTGTGGCAAATTTTACAAAAATGAATGTTCTTTATGCAAACAGTGTAGACCCAGATCAGACCCCGCTTTCTGTGCTAAACGAATGGTGTAGACCCTGATCACACACCGCGTATTTTTATTATATTTATTAGTGCACAGTTTAAATTAATTGGTCATCATTAATCAGGCGGAAAACACCAATTTAACTTGCTGGAGACGTATTGACTTGTATGAGTTAAGAAGTCTGTTAACTGTAAAAACAACTCAATTTTGTGTGCAGAAAAAAATGGATTAAACTTTTCGAGGCTTTGTCCTGTAACATCACCGTTCCCAGCTGGGACTCAACGTTGAGCTAACGTTGAAACAACGTTGAAAACATTGTTTCAACGTTAGTTCAACGTTGAGTCAACGTTTTGTGCCTGCATGGGTTATTCAATAGCTAATAATAATAGTTTGTCTGTCATTACTCACAATGATCAATCTTAATAACATGCGAGAAATGCTACTATTTGTGTGTTCTAAGATGAGACCAATTCTAGCTATTTAGTGAATAACGTTATTTTTCACGTTATTTTTCACATGACGTAATAACACCATGTAATAAATTCGATAATCCACTAGTATATTTAAAAATATGCAAATTAATTAGATACACTCCGTAACGTTACACGTAGGACGTTGCTAACGACGACGCGTTTGCTAATGGCGGAATATTGATATTTTTGGTCAAAAATCGTGAATAAAATGCGTTTTAAATGTCATACGATAAAAAGAATCTTGCATTCGTGTCCATGTAGTATTGAATTTATTAAACTCGTTGAGGAAAAGGAATAAAATGCTCGGCACAGCCTCGCCTATCATCCCTTTTCCTCAACTCGTTTAATAAATTCAATAATACATGAGCACTCATGAAAGATCCTCAATATAAAAAAAAATCGTATGACCACACTATCTGGCGCGTAACGTCATGACGCCGTCCATAGCACCCCTAGGTCTTTTGAAATTCTTTGACAATCAAATCAGATTTTGGAGTCGTTATGTAATTGACATAATCTAACTGGTGTGGACCATTTCATACGATATTTATGAAACTCGCCACCGGCGAGTATCATAAATATCGTATGAAATTACTACTGATGTAAGATACCGGCCCCGATAGCTCGGTTGGTAGAGTGTCCGCTCCGGGAACGAGAGGTCACGGGTTCGATCCCGGGCCGCGACATACCAAAGTCGTTAACAATGGTACTAGCTGCTCCTCGCTTGGCACTTAGATTTACGGGGTAGAGCTAGGACTGGTCGACCCAGTGACAGGATAATGTGACTGGGTGTGGAATCATGTAATGTGTCTGGGACATGATACTTCAGTGAGGCAGCACTATAAAAAGTGAGCATTGAGCTCCCTGTCGCAACCAAACACCGTCGTGATATGACTGAAAAATTGTTGAAAACGACGTTAAATCCGAATTCACATACACACACACACACACACACACACACACACACACTGATGTAAGATCCTCTAGGCCTATAAACATTATATTTTTTCACAGTTCCAAAGTGCAGACTGTGGGTACTCTGTATTGTTACTGGTGACACGTCAAATGGCACCCATTCACCAGGAATGGTACTCGTCAGAACCACTTCACTACCAAATTAACCCTTATCTTGCTGTTCACGACAACCCCTATCTTTGCAAACAGTGTAGATCCAGATCAGATGGCTTCTGAAGAAGCCATCTGATCAGGATCTACACTGTTTGTCATTCGATTTATGAATTTGTAGCAATAAATTACATCAAGTAATTTGATTGGTTGATAGACAGAAATGGGTGTGGCTTAAATGAATATTCAGCAAGATAAGGGTTAAAATCTCTATGAAATGAACACCTTTAAACAGGTAAAAAGTGGCAATGGTATGCATCATGTTTTTTTTGTTTTGTTATGTTTTGTTGTTTTTTTTTTGTTTTGTTTTTTTTTTTTTCATAGAAAATAAGTATGTATTGGAACCGCCCAAATAAGGCGGTTCTTACGAGCCAAACCTAATGTTTGTAGCGTATCGCAACCATCACTTGGAGTCCCAAACATCAAGAAATCACGCCTTTTCAAATATATTGAAAATTAACCAACAAAAATTGAAAATTTTCATACGAAAATTTCCAATATTTTTCATATTTCTGCTCAGAACATAGATTGTGGGTATTCGTTAGCGACTAACTACAAACTGTATTTTTGAGCAGAAATAAGAAAAATAATGTATACCCCTGTAAACCCCAGTTTTACTGTATACAAGTGGGGTTTAAGGGGGTCAAAATTATACAGGCATATTTTCGTGATGAGTTGGTATCCGAATATTAAGGATAAATATTGTATAACTCACCTTCTTTGCAGAGGGGCATCTTGAACCCTATATCGCACCCATTAGGACACCGCCCAGTGGTTTTGTCGCAGACGTTCACCGTTCTGTTAGTGCAGTCCCCACATTGATGTTCACAGAAACTCCCGTAACGCTGGTCCACGCATTCTACCAAAAAGCAATATGTTAACTCAGGTTAAGGTTCATGAGTTTATAGGCAGCGAAAAAATGCCTTATAGATATACAACAACAACAAGGTTAAGGTGAATATATACACTTTCAGACGATGCAACTCCTGCCAAATTAATTTTGTCTCCCATATCAACAGAGGTCAACTCTTAAAGGAAACATAATTTAATTCTTTCCTTTAAGAGTATACCCCTTTTTCAGTGGAGGAGAAGTTATAGAAAAGCGTACAGGAAGTCTCGAAAGTTGTCTTCCTTTGAAAAACGGCAGTAAAATCTGGCAGGCGTATCCATTTCCTGTAAGGTACAGCTTCAGGGGAGGCAACTCTTGCCAAATATTCTGTCTGTTTTTTTTTTTTAATTTGGTCCATTCCAAAAGGAAACTAAGAATTTGCTCTTCGGGAGCCTATTAAGAATCTAATACGGGGTTCTGTTGTAGATGGGCGTTTCCAACCCGTGGGATGACCTTGTTGAGCGGAACCGAGGCTACGTCGAGGTTCCGCTCAGCACAGTCATCCCGAGGGTTGGAAACGCCCATATTTAACAGAACTTCATATCCTTTATCCTTGCACAGCACCGCCGAAAAAAGGTTCATTTTACTTTATTTAACGTCTGAGTTTTCACGCACTATATTTATGTAGTTTGCCCGGGTAAGAACACTAGGGTAAGATTCTTTCAATTTCTTTCCCAGGCTAAAACCACGGATTTGCTAATCTGGTGTGCAAGAAAATTCGTTTTTGGGTCAAACGTTTATCAATAGACCCAAAGTTACCAAACACAGAGACTTCCCGCGGCGTTATCTCCCTGTGACGTCTGTGTAGACAAGGCTCTGTACTGGGACATTTGACAAACAGTATAGACCCAGATAAGACGCCAATGAACGCGGCGTCTGATCAGAGTCTATACTGCTGGCTTAAAGTATTAAATAAAACGGAAGTCCCCGTTTAGAATCATTTTTCCAGCCTTTTTGATTGTTTGTTTGAGTTGATGTTTTACGTCCCCGTCATCACTGTATAGGTCATTTTGGAGACGTTGCTTCCAATTTTGTGGGACTTTTACCCGGCATTGAGATGAAATGACATATCAAGCCCTGTCGCCCAATGAAACCACTAGGGTTTATAAGCATGGGCGGCCCGACTCGCACCGCTTTCCCTGGGCAGGCATATATCCTCTGAGTGGGTAACCAGTACTCGTGAGCGGTCTGATTCAGCTCTGCGTGGCAGCATCATGCAGCCCAATTATTTCTTCAAGCCCCGATGGGCGGGGCGGATTTTTCCATCCTTCCAACACCAATACACGCAAGTATAATCATGATAATTTGACCGCCTTAAACCCAACTTTTATACAGTAAAACTGGGGTTTACAGGGGTATACAATATTTTCTTATTACGGCTCAGACACATAGATTGTGGAATATGCAATGTACTGGTTAAATGTCTATGTTTGTGCCTACCCTTTTAGAAGCACCCCCCCCCCCCCCCCTGGCGCAGTGGTTATGCTACTCGCCTTGTAAACCAGGGATCGCAGGATCGATCCCGGGCTTCTCCAGACTTTCGGATGAGTCTTTAAATCGAGATCCCGTCTCCATATGACCTTAGCTGTTGGTGGGACGTAAAACTAAAACTCACTAATTTTTGTCTACCCCACTCAGGAAAAGTGTGATTAAGTAAAGCAAACGGCTTCATATACATAAACAATGTTGACCGGGTCGTTTAAACCCCAAATGAAACAAACTACCCTGTCCAAAACAACTTTATATAGTCCAAAAGGCGATCGAGGCACTGAAATTCGACTGTATAGCTAACAAAACAAGACAACAACAACAACAACAGCAGCAAAACTTACCTCCAAACACTCCAACGTCACACAGTCGAAGCTGAACCTTCGAGTTCTCGTCTTTATGCAGCGTGATCCTTACTCTGTCCCCTGTCACTCTCCGCCTACAATTGAGTACGTTTCTAGTCATCACTGGTGGGTTCGACACATCTATACACATCTGTTTGTTATTCTCGTTGTAGACTTCTACAGTCATATGACCCATATTAGCTGAAAAAAAAATCAAAGTACACTAGAACTTCGATGGCTCGAACACGTTGGCTCGTTTACCATGGCTGAGTCGAACGTGTTCTTAAGTTCCTGGGGATTTATCTACATATAAATAGTGAGGGAAAAATTTAGGATATTTTCGTTTTTTATCTTACAAATGTATGTTGTGCGTACTCATTAGAATCGCCTCAACGAGGCGATTCTAATGAGTACACACAGCATACATTTATATTATAGAACGGCGGAAAGAGGTCTCAAAATTATTCCCTTAATGCCTCCTTGTAGTAGCCCTAAGTGGCTCGAACTACCCTTTCTCGAACAGAATTTCGTGGTTCCAATGGTGTTCGAGCCATTGAAGTTCGACTGTACTAACAGCACAGGTTGGTAGACTGTCACTGGATAGGCTGGGAAAATAGTCAAGCTGTTCTGTTTAACCCTTAAATTCCAGTTTTTATGCATAAAGTGTAGATCCCGATCAGACTCTGCGTTTTGCGGAGGCTAAACCTTAAATTTCTACACTGTAAGAAAACAGTGTAGATCCTGTTCTAAAGCATCTCATCTGTGTCTAAAGTGCTTGCCAAACCCAACATATGATTCCAGCCCAGATTTTAAAGATTACCCTATTACAAAACACGCTAAGCTAACAGCAATTTTAATAACGTAACTATTTTCTATTAATAACTGCTACCTGGATTTCCTAAAAATCAGTGATAGTCCCGTGGACTAAAGCACAGAGGAGCTTTAATGCTTTGTAACTTTGGGTCGATTTACAAACAATCGACCCAAAAATGAAAGAAAAACCATGTGAGCCTCGTCACGACAAAGCGTGCCTCCGGAGTTTGCGTCCAGCTAAGACACACACCACCCTGCTCAGCAACGCTGACAAACAAGAGTTGTGTGGCAGTCAAGAGAATGTGTGGCGGCCATAAAAAGTCTGCCTGTCGTCCATCATAGGGTAGTATATATATTTTCTAGTCTTTCCATTGTAAATTGAAAAAAATTGCGGGTCACTGATGAGGCCTTATTGGCAGAAACCAGCTTGTCTAGCCCAGGAAACATGTACACTCCATACTTTACACTTCTGTGGTGTATTCCTTGCTTCCAAAGTATAATTCATTCACAGAGCATTTAAAACTAAAAATTGAGATATTGTTCTAACCAAACAAGAATCATAGCTCCAGATTGGGTGGAAACTGTATTTGGTGACAATTAAAGAATGATGTTCCTTATTTCCCGATATAAATCTATGCTGTGGGCATTCAGTTGCACCGCCTCGCTGAGGCTGTTCAGCTGAATACCCACAACATAGGTTTTTATCGATAACTGACAAAAACCAACCTTCAATTTTTACCAAATACCCACATTAACTGTATATACTAAGATAGGCCCTCACTTTTTGCTTAAGCCTCAACACATGGGCCCCATCCAGTTTTACAGATAACCATCTATACACGGCTTGAAGAAATAGATGGGCTGCATGATGCTTCCACGCAGAGCTTAAACCAACCGCATGAGAATACTGGTAAACTGCTTAGAGGTTCTAAGCATGCCCAGGAAAAGTGGTGTGAGTTGGACCGTCCATGCATAAACCATATTGGTGTCATTGGGCGGCAGATGTCATTTCATCTCAATGTCGGGTAAAAGTCCCACAAAATTGGAAGCAACGTCTCCAATATGACCTATACAGTGTTGACGGGGATGTTAAACCCCAAATCAAACAAACAAAAGCACGCCACTCTGATAGCGATAAGAAAAGCTCAGCTATAACTAACCATAAGATTTAATACAAATGCTACTTTTACAGTTGAGCCAGCGCATGACAAAATCTATAAAAAGACACGTGCGCCCAACGAAGACTCAGATCAGCATGCGCATCCGCGCAGTCTGATCAGAGTCTTCGTTGTGCGCTCTAAAGATAGCTAAGGGCCCCATGCTCCTTCATGCAGCAAGAGAAGACTCCGGTCAGACTACGTGGATGCGCAGGCTGATCTGATTCTTCGCTGGTCGCACATGTAAGTTGTAGGAAATGCTGTGCCCCGGCTCATTTGTTCAAAATGACATATACATTGTTGACGGGGACGTTAAACCTCAAATCAAACAAACAAAACATCCTCGCGCATAAATCTGAATATACAGTACAGTCACTGTAGCCGGTTTCGACGTACCTAAATTATCAAATGGGGCTGTTATCACCACCCCCTCCACAATAAAGTTGTAGCCGAGGTTCACCTCCCACCATGGTTGAGCTTGAAAGGACGTACGAGAACAAGTTGTGTCATTGTTGTCTATAACAAGAGCTGCATCCATCTTAGTAAACGGATCACTCTGTTCCGCTGTCTTGTTCACTGTGAAATCATCTGAAATGCAGAATAGGTCAGAAATAAGGATGATGATGATGATGATGATGATGATGATGATGATGATGATGATGATGACGACAATGACTGTGATAATGAAGATGACGATAAAAATGATGATTATGACGACGACGACGATGATGCTGGTGATGGTGATGATGATGATGATGATGATGATGATGACGATGATGGTGACGATAAAAATGACTATGATAATGAAGATGATGATGAAAATGATGATGATAATGATGATGATAATAATAATAATCAAGAAATATGCCCCTTTTAGTTGGCTGCGCTTACACATATATATTCATTAAATGGCTCATAGAAGACACCGTCCGGTGTGCCTGCTCCGGTTCAACCGACACCGCAAAAAATTGAATTTCGTAGGTTCTTTGTGTTGCGATTAAAGTAATAATGGGCTTAATGACGGATGTATGAATTCTCGAGGTATGATGTTTTCATATAAAATAATATACATGTTTATATGCGCACAATGAATTGTGAAGGCCACAATCCAGACTACACAAGGTCGATCAGAGTCTTTATCGCTCGTCGATCTTTACAGTATAGCGTCCAATGAATCTCTAAGGCTGGTCATTCTAGGTTGGTAAAATGGTATCGAACATGAACTGTTTTATTCATGTTTGCAAGTGTCACATCTATGGACCTTAAGCGTATGGGTTAACCATTTAAGGGGGATAGGAACACCTGGCAGATTGTTCCGCCATTTTTCAAAGGGAGACAACTTTTGGGACTTCCTGTTCGCCTTTCTATAAGACCTGTCCTACTGAAAATGGGGTCGGAAGATCTCAGGAGCAAATTCTTTCCTTTAAGAGTTGACAACTATTGAAATTGGAGACAAAACTACTACATTCTCCTTTAATCCCTGCTAGCATTCTACATAAATCTACAGCGGGCCGTTAGCGGCCCGTCAGCTACCCTGACGGACCGCTAACGGCCCGCTGTAGATTTATGTAGAATGCTTACTGGGATATTGAAAAATTAAAAAATAAAATAAAAAAAAAAAAACACTTTCCGTCAATTGCGGGCCTTTTATTTTTATTGCGCTCTGATTATCCAACTACAGTAAAACTTCGATGGCTCGAACACCGTTCATGAAGTCGAACACGTTTTTGAGCCCCTAGGGAAATCCTCAGTATGAGAAATTGTGAAGGATAGTTATGGAGAATTTCGGCTTTTATCTTGCAAAAGTATGCTGTGTGTACGCATTAGAATCGATTCTAATGAGTACACACAGCATACATTTTCGTTATGGAACATCGGAAAGATGTCCAAAAGAATTCCGTTATTCCTCCTGGTTTCCCACGCCCATCGGGGCTTGAAAAAAATAGATTGGGCTGCATGATGCTTCTATGCAGAGCTGAAACCGACCACACATGAGTACTGGTTAACCGCTTAGGAGGTCTAAGCCTGCCCGGTCAAAGTGGTGCGAGTCGGATGGTCCATACATTGGGGGGCAGGTGTTACGATGGCATTTCATCTCAATGTCGGGTAAACGTTCCACAAAACTGAAAAAAAACGTCTCCAAAATACCCCTAATAGTGTTGACGGGGACGTCAAACCTCAAATCAAACAACCGATTCCTTCTGGCAGTAACCCTCAGTGGGTCGAACTACCCTTTTTTCTAACAAATTTTCGAGGTCCCAAAGGTGTTCGAGCCATTGAAGTTCGACTGTATACATTAAGGAACAGTTTTTTTTATAATTATTTTTTGACAAGTTTTGTCTTCCTAATTTCATATTAGAAAGGTATGCTATGTGTACTCATCAGAATCGCCTCAATGAGGCTATTCTAGTGTGTACACATAACATACGTTATATTTTGTAGAGGACATGACAGCCCTCCGTGGCCTAGTAGGTAAGGGCGCTGACTCTTAATCACTCGGTCCCTCACCGCTGAGGTTAGAATCTCGCTCGGGTCGCATGTGAGATTCCATGTTCTGCAACGAAAGGTCAGGCGGGTTTTCTACGAGTTCTCCGGTTTTCGTCAACCTCTGATTAACGATCGGCTTGAAATAAGTGAAATAATCTTGAAAGGGCCGTTAAACCTAAACTCAAAATGGAACAAAAAAAAAAAGATTGAAAATATATTTCTGAAACAGCCCATAATGCGGCCGGGACTCGAGGATATAAAACGTTTTTCATGCTCTACTCAATTGAGCATGAAAATTGTAGTGCTCTTAAAAATCAAAATACAAACAAATTGTTCTCAGTTAGCAGAGAATGTTATTTGTGCTGCTCACAAATTTTAAAATGCCAACAATTGTTGGCATTTTAAAATTTATGAGCAGGACAAATTTCATGCTCAGCTGAGTTGAGCATGAAAAAAGTTTTATAACCTCATGACATGACCTAGCGGTAAGAGAAACCCTCTGTGACACGAACTGTCCTTTTCTCGTAACAATTTCCATGACCCAAAATGTTCGAGCCATCGAAGTTCGACTGCTTATACACGTATACTTACATTCTGAGCAGGAATGCCCCGTCCTATCATTCGTGCAATACTGTGCGAAAGACCCAGAGTACACTGCAAAAGAATAGATAAGAATTGTAGTTAAATCTTCACTGAAAGATAACCAAAGGACTGACAGCGCTGGTAGGTCGATCGATTCTTAGGCTGGAAAAATTGTCCTGAACGGCGACTTGGACATTATCGTTAACCTTAAGTGCACTAAAATTCCTATATTAAGACCACCTTTGGGACTGTCTTAAAGACCACTTTTGAACAGTCCCAAAGGTGGTCCCTGATCGGCGGACATCGTAGGCAGAAAACAAAACAAAGAAAACTTAACTGTACCCTTCAAAATAAGCTTTTTATAGCAGTATTAGCCCTAACTTTAGGGGGTCTTAATAGCGTAATTTCCCTGTACTTAAGGAAACAGTGTAGACCCTGATCAGACCAGCGTTTTCGGGATACTGATCCAGGTCTACGCTGGTTACTAAATCCAATATATGAGCCCAGTCCAGATCGATTCTACAGGTACATGTGGCCCTCTTTAGACAAAACTCTGACCACACATCGATAAGAGAGATGTCATTTCATCTCAGTGGCGGGTCCCACAAAATTCGAAGCAACGTCTCCAAAATGACATATAAAGTGTTGACGGGGACGTTAAACCTAAATTCAAAGAAACAAACAAACACAACTATAAGAATATGGCGGCTAAAATAACTGTTGCCTGGATTTCCTACAAATCAGTAATAGTCACGTGAACATCCGCAACGTAAAGCGATTGTGCTGAGTAACCTTTTTTTGTCGACTGACAAAGTAAAGCATCAGTTTAACGATGTATAGTGCACCTATAAACCCTGCTTTAACGACTTAAACTTTATTTTCTATTTGAGTCAACTGTTATCAATCGACCCAAAGTAACTAACTGCAGAAGTTTCCCGCCCGCTCTTGTCCACGTGACAATCGCTGACCAAGTACCAAACCAGGAGCGACCCCGCCCACACGGGCTTGGAGAAAGAGATTATGCTGCAAGGTGCTTCCACGCAGAGCTGAAATCGACCGAGCACATGAGTACTGGTAAACCGTTTAAAGCCCAGATAAAGAGATGCGAGTCGGACAGTCCATGCATATAAATCCTTTTGGTTTCATTGGGCGGCAAGGCTTGAGATGTCATGTCATCTCAATGTCGGTTAAAAGTTCCATAAAATTGGAAGCAACGTCTCCAAAATGACCTAAATATTGTGGCGGGGACATTTAAATCCAAATCAGTCAAACAAATAAAACAGAGCCAGGTAAAGAGTAAAACCTGGACCGAGCTCGTGTAATGGGATATTGTCAATCTTCAATGTTTGCTTAAAAGACTGGCATTTAAGGGATAAAAGATACAGTAGTAGTCTCATTTGCGGGCCAATCGGCCAATCAGTGCTGTCAGTGTTTTGATTTCTTGCGCACCCACAAAGTCTCGTCAGAGGCCTCCTTTCGTACGGGTCAGGACCCTAAGGTACCCCAAAATGAGAACAGGCGTAGGTTTTGGTAAAGAACGCTTTGGTCACAATGGCTGGAAGCCCAGGCTGAACCGCGTCTCTGTTTGTGACATGAGCAACATCTCACAAATAAATAAAACGATACATTGTCAACACTTCATTTTGTAAGATACACGTAGAAATGTGACAAACATAAGATTATGTGGGCCCCGACAAGCGATTTTGGTACTTATCGCCTATGCGGGCAGCGAAGGTTCAGGCGAGCCTGCGCATCCGCGCAGTCTCGCCAGAACCTTCACTGCTCGCTCATACTAGCAGTGAATCAAAAGGACCCTTCAGACAGAAAGCCATATCCCTGGCCCCTCTGAGTGGCTGGGCATGCGCAGTTAAAATCTATCATGACGGAATGCTCGAAGACACAAATTCGCTTGGCGGGGCCCATGTATTCCTAATATAAGGGAGTTTGATACACTAAATTTTTCTTGTCGCTATTTTTAAAATAAAATAAAAGGTTGGTTTGAAATGCGTTCTCAGTTTGCAAAGGGAACCTTTTTAGCATTATTTCAACTGTTTGTCTCCTTAAGCCATATATTTTGACAATGGAACCTTTCACCTAAGAAGTTTGTAGTGGTACATTTTCAGTAACAGGGCTGCATTACGAAAACACGCCTATACAAATACATTGTAGCCTTTATCGCCAAAAAAATGGAAATTTAAAGAAGAAAAATTGTGATATGTTTCTTATTTCTGCTCAAAATATACACTCAGTGGACATAAATGAGTTCCCAAAACTGTTTGACGTCATGATGTGCTTAAGTCTGTGACTACATTTCCAGATCAAATTACTTAAAAATAAAAGATCCAATGCATGTTATGTTTACTGGGTGATGTTGTTTATTCATTACCAATAACAAATATAACAATTGTTCTTAGAAATCTCGCCATGCATAGCTCTGGTGTATTCTTCATTTAGAGTACCGTGGTTTTAAAATTGGATTCAAAAATCTGCACTGGCTCACAGATTTCTTCTTATTCTGAATGATTAAGATTTTAATTTATAATCTATATAATTTTGGTTACTCTGATATCTTTTTAGTATGATGGACAGCTAAAAAACCAACTAGGTTTAAATTTTCCCAATTGAATTAATACATTATTAGAAGTGGGTGGGGTAATTTTACCCCTGACCGTAGAAATAGTTGCTATGGAAACATTAAGTAAGTAGGCCGCAGTGTTTCTATCTAAATTACTGGCACACTCTCCAATGTTCTAGTAACAATCATTGAAAAGAAGTATCTTTCTCTGATATATGAAATGTAGCTATCAACAGTGAACAAACGTCTAGATGGGCGTTAGTCTTTATGGGGGTACCCGTAGAGTTTGACGCATTTATTTGACACTGTTATACGAAAGACGAAGTCTTTTGTAAAAATATTGTCCAAAATGGTGCTTTAAGTTAACAATACTATTTACAAAATTTTACAACATATTTTTATGTTGTTTTATGGAGCGCAAAGAGTGCATGGCTGATCAAATAAACCAATTTTTTCCTGGATCTCCTTGCTGCTGCAGTCCCCTCAGATATATTCAAAACAACAGTTTTTGCTAGAAACTATGATTCAATATCTCTCAAATCAGATATATCACAAAGTCCGTTTTCTGTCTCTTTCCTTAGTGTCTATCACCAAAAATATTTGCTTTTCGAGGATTTTGACGAATTTATATAACATTCGAAAGCAGGTCAGATTTCCCATTGTGTATTGTCTGTAGGTAAAATTGTACACAATCAGATTGTTTTTCAGTATGATGCCAATATTTCTACCAATTTATATTTAAAAAGATCAGAAATTGATAATTTTATAACTCTTTTAGTACACCTACCCTGATTTTTCAAAAGGAAGGTGCTAATCTGTATGCTGTCTGGTGTTGCCATGGCAACTGATGACATCATCATTTTACTAAGTGCAGATTTAAACATATACCCTAACTAGTGATATCGGCCAAATAGCATTTGAGTACGATTTGTAATTAGGTACGAAATTGCAATTATTTCAGACCATAATTTTCTCCAATTTCTTGTCAGCCATTTTGGGAACTCATTTATGGCCACTGAGTGTAGATTGTGGGTACTCGTTAACGAGTACCCACAATCTATATTTTACCCCTGCAAACCCCAGTTTTACTATATAAAAGTGGGTTTCAAGGGGGTCAAAACTATATAGGCGTGTTTTCGTGATGCTTTGAATTGATGTTTAACGTCCCGGTCAACACAATTTAGGTCATTTTGGAGACGTTGCTGCCAATTTTGTGGGATTTTACCAAACATTGAGATGAACTGACATCTCAAGGCCTGCGGCCCATTGAAACCAAAATGGTTTATATTTTTGGACGGTCCGACTGGCATCCGTTTGTCTGGGCAGGCCTACACCCCCTATGCGGTTTACCAATATACTTGCGTGGTCGGTTTCAACTACGGGAAGCACCATGCAGCCCAGTCTATTTCTCCTGCACCGATGGGCGGGGATCTTTTTGTTTTTGGCAAGTTTTACGAAAATGTATGGACTTGAAGAAAACTGCAGACCAAGGACACACGCCACATTCAGTGGCGCTGTAACGTAAAAAAAGTGGACCGTGAAAAAATGAGACATTTCCGCCACTGCGCATGCGCAACACATTTGCTCCGCCTACCTTAGATACGCGTTTTATCGGATTGCTATTTGCTTAAATATCGTGTAGTCAGAGAGTAACCTCCCCTCAATCGCCCTGTTAGCGAGCTTTAGGTGAGTTCTCCTTGTAACAGCGTTTGCAGATGGAACAGACACCACCACCAAGTCACTTTCAGTTTTAAAGTCTGTAACAATGTATGACTTCTTAAAATTCTCACATCAGTTTCTTTTGTATTCACACATACACACACACGCACGCACGCACGCACGCACGCCTTAACCTTTTGTACAACTGTACAACGACCCATCATTATTCTCACATTACGATGACACACCCGTGCAATTTCTTTTTCCATGCAAATTTGTGATATTTGTCTTATTTTTTACTCCTAAAATAGGTTGCGGGTGCTCGTACGAGTACCCATGACCTATGTCTTAGAACAGAAAAAAGCAAAATAACTTATACCCCTGAAAACCTCAGTTATCTCTAAATAAAGTGGGGTTTAGAGGGTTTTAATTTCACGGACTTGTTAACATGAAGAAAGGTGTTGGAGATATTGTGTTGCCAAGATTATATTCTCAGGGATGATAACTAAAATACCATGACACCCAGAGTTATGGTTCTTGCTCATAACACGTCTTTTTCCCTCATGTTTTCTTTGTTTTAATTAGTGTATTACGTCCCCATCAACACTATTTAGGTTATTTTGGAGAGGTGGCTTCAGTTTTGTGGGACTTTTACCCAACATTGATATGAAATGACATCTCAAGCCCTGCCGCCTGAACAAGCCAGAAGGGTTTATATATAGGTGGCGTTCCGGTTTACAACACTTCGCGTAGTCAGGCTTAGATCCTCTTAGCGGTTTACCAGTAGTCCTGTGGTCGGTTTCAGTTATGCGTGCAAGCATGATGAACCCAATCTATTTCTCCAAGCCCCGATGGGCGGGGCGTAAATCTTCACCTCGTGTTGGTTGGTTGATTTGAGGTTTAAAGTCCCCGTCAACACTGTAAAGGTCATTTTGGAGACGTTGCTTCCAATTTTGTTGGACTTTTACCAACAATGAGATGAAATGACATCTCTAGCCATGTCACCCAATGAAACCAAAAGGGTTTTTTAGCATGGACGGTCCGCCTCGCACCGCGGTTCCTGGACAGGCTTAGATCCTCTAAGCGGTTTACCAGTACTAGTGTGCGGGCCGGATTGCGCTCTGCGTGGAAGCATCGTGACTAAAAAGTGAAGCACCAGATCAAACAACATATTTTGCGGCATCGGAACTGTTAGTCTATGGTCTAAATTTGAAATGCCAGGCTAATACGGGTTAATCGGCGTCTGACCTGGGTTTGCACTGTTTGCCAGTCCTGAAAGAAACGCTTAGCTTACGACGTTAAAGCGGCGTCTGTCCTGGGTCTGTGCCATTTGCCTTAGTCCTAAAGTAGAAGCGAAAGGCTAACGGTGGTTAAGCAATGCCTGATCTCGGTCTGCATTGTGTGCCTAAGCCTTGAAATGGTTATACTACTCGCCTCATTGACCAGGGTTAGTTGGTTCCATCTCGGGCGTCTCCAGACTTGCGGATATTAAACCGAGGTCCTGTATCAATATGACCTTAGCTGTTGTTAGGACGTAATACTCAAACACATACA
The DNA here is from genome assembly GCA_963580285.1 of Lucinisca nassula. Taxonomy (NCBI): domain Eukaryota; kingdom Metazoa; phylum Mollusca; class Bivalvia; order Lucinida; family Lucinidae; genus Lucinisca; species Lucinisca nassula. The sequence goes on from OY757015.1 coordinate 65,224,531, forward strand.
CAACCCATATAAGCTTAGTGTCTCTTAGGACATAGGCAAACAGTGCAGACGTAGCTCATATGTTCCTCAACCCAATTAAGCGCAGAATATCTGTTTGATGACAAAGGCAAACAGTGCAGACCAGATGATGCCCCGTATTTTTACATTTGGCAATGGGAAAGAACTGTGTCTATTATGCAACAAATCACGGTCCGGAAAAGCGGGCCGAGTGAAATCATTTAAAGCTGCAAATTTATGACGCCATGCGTAGATTCGTTGACGCTAGAATTATCCGTCGTAAACCCGCCATCCCTCTTCGAGACATTTCAGATTCACTGTACATAGCCTAAAATCAGCCTGTTGCCAAGGTTTCTTCACATATTGTTTGTACGAGCCCCATATCTTTTACTGCGCCGTAATGTTCAATTCGTCTAAGGCCTTATACACTACGTATAAGTAAAACCAGGCGATTTTTTTCTGGTTTTTAGACCCATTTGTTTTCGAGCAGACCGTTAATTAACGGTGGGCGACAACTGGAGTACCTGAAAAATATATGACCTTAACTTTGCGTCACACATGCAAGGTGATTAAGAGTCGAAGCTTTTACCCACTAGATCATGAAGGCCCCAAAAAGGCAGTATACACTGTTTTATTATTTACAAAACGCAATGAGAGTGCAGGATAACCAAATACCTGCTAGTTATTTTGTTCGTTCGTTTGTTTGTTTGTTTGATGTTTAACGTCCCCACCAACACTATATAGGTCATATTTGGGATGTTGCTACTTTTACTCGACATAGAGATATAATGTAATCTCAAGCCCTGCCGCCCAATGAGACCAATAGGGTTAATATGCACGGATGGTTTGACTCGCACCACTTTGCCTGTGCAAGCTCAGACCCTCTAAGCGGCGAACCAGTGGTTTCAGCCTTGCATGGAAACATCATGCAGCCCAATCTATTCTGCCAACCCTGATGGGCGGGGTCCAAGTTTTTGTTCGGTAGTTTGTGTGGAGTTTAAAGGCTTTGGCAACACCATTGAGACAACAACGAGCAGGCCATCTTACCTTGGGCAGACATGCACATCAGTGGTTGACCAGTACAGTGACCATTCATTCGACAGAAACAGAGGGAAAAGCCACAGAAAAATCAAAGCAAAACCACACAAAGCAAAAAAACAAGAGGCCCATGAGGTCCTGGTCGCTCCCCTGAGCCCTGTGCAAATTTGGTAGTACTCAATCACCTGATGCTATAAACCAAGTTTCAAGACAATCAGTCAAGTGATTCCGGAGTTGAAGATTTTTTAAGGTTTACACAATAACAGGGCATGGCGGACTGGTACCTTTTCAACCCTTTTCACGCACATCTTCTCTTTTTCATTCCTTTTCTTTGTAGAAGCCTCCATGGTGCAGTGATTACGCTATTCGCCCTGTAAACCAGGGATCGCAGGATCGATCCCGGGCTTCTCCAGCCTTTCGGATGAGTCTTTAAACCGAGGTCCCGTCTCCATATGACCTTAGCTGTTGGTGGGACGTAAAACTAAAACTCACTCACCCCTTTTCTTTGTATTTCTTTATGTCCACTTTTTTCACGGAAGTCCACTTTTTGCATGGATTGTTGCCTTATCTATTTTTCTTTCACGTCAGTGTACATTTTTCTTCGAGATTATCCTTATCACGCGCACCTTCTTCTTTCTCGGACTGGTACCTTTTCAACCATTATCACGCACATCTTCCTTTTTTATTCCATTATTTTGCATTTCTTTATGTCCACTTTTTTCACGGATGTCCACCTTTTTTCACGGATTGTTGCCTTATCTATTTTTCTTTCACGTCAGTATACATTTTTCTTCGTGATTATCCTTATCACGCACATCTTCTTCTTTCGATGACAGGTACCTTTTCAACCCTTTTCACGCACATCTTCTTTTTTCATTCCTTTTCTTTGTATTTCTTTATGTCCACTTTTTTCACGGATGTCCACTTTTTTCACGGATTGGTGCCTTATCTATTTTTCTTTCACGTCAGTGTACATTTTTCTTCGGGATTCTTCTTTTCACGCACATCTTCTGCTTTCACGGACTGGTACCTTTTCAACCCTTTTCACGCACATCCATCTTTTTTTCATTCCTTTATTTTGCATTTCTTTATGTCCTATTTTTTCACGCATGTCCACTTTTTTCACGGATTGTTGCCTTATCTGTTTTTCTTTCACGTCAGTGTACATTTTTCATCGTGATTACCCTTTTCACGCACATCTTCTGCTTTCTCGGACTGGTACCTTTTAAATTTTTTCACGCACATCTTCCTTTTTTCATTCCTTTTCTTTCTAGAAGCCTCCGTGGTGCAGTGGTTACACTACTCGCCTTGTAAACAAGGGATGGCAGGATCGATCCCGGGCTTATCCAGCCTTTCGGATGAGTCTTTAAACCGAGGTCCCGTCTCCGTATGACATTGGCTGCTGGTGGGACGTAAAACAAAACTCACTCACTCCTTTTCTTTGTATTTCTTTATGTCCACTTTTTTCACGGGTGTCCACCTTTTTCACGGATTGTTGCCTTATCTAGTTTTCTTTCACGTCAGTGTACATTTTTCTTCTTGATAATCCTTATCACGCACATTTTCTTCTTTCACGGACTGGTACCTTTTCAGCCCTTTTCACGCACATCTTCTTTTTTCATTCCTTTTCTTTGTATTTCTTTATGTTCACTTTTTTCACGGGTGTCCACTTTTTTCACGGATTGTTGCCTTATCAATTTTTCTGTCACGTCAGTGTACATTTTTCTTCGTGATTATCCTTATAACCCGCATCTTCTTCTTTCTCGGACTGGTACCTTTTCAACCCTTTTCACGCACATCTTCTTTTTTTTCATTCCTTTATTTTGCATTTCTTTATGTCTACTTTTTTCACGGATGTCCACTTTTTTCACGGATTGTTGCCTTATCTGTTTTCTTTCACGACAGTGTACATTTTTCTTCGTGTTTATCCTTCTCACGCACATCTTCTTCTTTCACGGACTGGTACCTTTTCAACCCTTTTCACGCACATCTTCTTTCTTCATTACTTTTCTTTGTATTTATTTATGACCACTTTTTTTCACGGATGTGCACTTTTTTCACGGATTATTGCCTTATCTATTTTTCTTTCACGTCAGTGTATATTTTTGTTCGTGATTATCCTTATCACGCACATCTTCTTCTTTAACGGACAGGTACCTTTTCAATCCTTTTCACGCACATCTTCCTTTTTTATTCCTTTATTTTGCATTTCTTTATGTCCACTTTTTTCACGGATGACCACTTTTTTCACGGATTGTTGCCTTATCTATTTTTCTTTCACGTCAGTATACATTTTTCTTCGTGATTATCCTTATCACGCACATCTTCTTCTTTCGATGACAGGAACCTTTTCAAACCTTTTCACGCACATCTTCTTTTTTCATTCCTTTTCTTTGTATTTCTTTATGTCCACTTTTTTCACGGATTGGTGCCTTATCTATTTTTCTTTCACGTCAGTGTACATTTTTCTTCGGGATTCTCCTTTTCACGCACATCTTCTGCTTTCACGGACTGGTACCTTTTCAACCCTTTTCACGCACATCCATCTTTTTACATTCCTTTATTTTGCATTTCTTTATGTCCTATTTTTTCACGCATGTCCACTTTTTTCACGGATTGTTGCCTTATCTGTTTTTCTTTCACGTCAGTGTACATTTTTCATCGTGATTACCCTTTTCACGCACATCTTCTGCTTTCTCGGACTGGTACCTTTTAAATTTTTTCACGCACATCTTCCTTTTTTCATTCCTTTTCTTTATAGAAGCCTCTTTGGTGCAGTGGTTACACTACTCGCCTTGTAAACAAGAGATGGCAGGATCAACCCCGGGCTTCTCCAGCCTTTCGGATGAGTCTTTAAACCGAGGTCCCGTCTCCGTATGACATTGGCTGCTGGTGGGACGTAAAACAAAAACTCACTCACTCCTTTTCTTTGTATTTCTTTATGTCCATTTTTTTCACGGGTGTCCACCTTTTTCACGGATTGTTGCCTTATCTAGTTTTCTTTCAGGTCAGTGTACATTTTTCTTCTTGATAATCCTTATCACGCACATTTTCTTCTTTCACGGACTGGTACCTTTTCAACCCTTTTCACGCACATCTTCTTTTTTCATTCCTTTTCTTTGTATTTCTTTATGTCCACTTTTTCACGGGTGTCCACTTTTTTCACGGATTGTTGCCTTATCAATTTTTCTGTCACGTCAGTGTACATTTGTATTCGTGATTATCCTTATCACCCGCATCTTCTTCTTTCTCGGACTGGTACCTTTTCAACCCTTTTTACGCACATCTTCTTTTTTTTCATTCCTTTATTTTGCATTTCTTTATGTCTCCTTTTTTCACGGATGTCCACTTTTTTCACGGATTGTTGCCTTATCTGTTTTCTTTCACGACAGTGTACATTTTTCTTCGTGTTTATCCTTCTCACGCACATCTTCTTCTTTCACGGACTTGAACCTTTTCAACCCTTTTCATGCACATCTTCTTTCTTCATTACTTTTCTTTGTTTTTATTTATGTCCACTTTTTTCACGGATGTGCACTTTTTTCACGGATTATTGCCTTATCTATTTTTCTTTCACGTCAGTGTATATTTTTGTTCGTGATTATCCTTATCACGCACATCTTCTTTTTTAACGGACAGGTACCTTTTCAATCCTTTTCACGCACATCTTCTTTTCTCATTCCATTTTTATTTGTATTTCTTTATGTCCACTTTTTTCACGGCTGTCCACTTTTTTCACGGATTGGTGCCTTATCTATTTTTCTTTCACGTCAATGTACATTTCTCTTCTGGATTGTCCTTTTCACGCACATCTTCTGCCTTGACGGACTGGAACCTTTTCAACCCTTTTCAAGCACATCCATCTTTTTTCATTACTTTATTTTGCATTTCTTTATGTCCCCTTTTTTCACGCATGTCCACTTTTTTCACGGATTGTTGCCATATCTGTTTTTCGTTCACGTCAGTGTACATTTACATTTTTCTTCGTGGTTATCCTTTTCACGCACATCTTCTGCTTTCACGGATTCGTACCTTTTCAACCCTTTTCACGCACATCTTTTTTCCATTCGTTTTCTTTGTAGAACCCTCCGTGGTGCAGTGGTTACGCTACTCTCCTTGTAACCCAGGGATCGCAGGATCGATCCCGGGCTTCTCCAGCCTTTCGGATGAGTCTTTAAACCGAGGTCCCGACTCCGTATGACCTTAGCTGTTGGTGGAACGTAAAACTAAAAGTCACTCACTCCTTTTCTTTGTATTTCTTTATGTCCACTTTTTTCACGGATGTCCACTTTTTTCACGGATGTGCACTTTTTTCACGGATTATTGCCTTATCTATTTTTCTTTCACGTCAGTGTATATTTTTGTTCGTGATTATCCTTATCACGCACATCTTCTGCTTTAACGGACAGGTACCTTTTCAATCCTTTTCACGCACATCTTCTTTTTTCATTCCATTTTTATTTGTATTTCTTTATGTCCACTTTTTTCACGGCTGTCCACTTTTTTCACGGATTGGTGCCTTATCTATTTTTCTTTCACGTCAATGTACATTTCTCTTCTGGATTGTCCTTTTCACGCACATCTTCTGCTTTGACGGACTGGAACCTTTTCAACCCTTTTCAAGCACATCCATCTTTTTTCATTACTTTATTTTGCATTTCTTTATGTCCCCTTTTTTCACGCATGTCCACTTTTTTCACGGATTGTTGCCTTATCTGTTTTTCGTTCACGTCAGTGTACATTTACATTTTTCTTCGTTATTATCCTTTTCACGCACATCTTCTGCGTTCACGGACCCGTACCTTTTCAACCCTTTTCACGCACATCTTTTTTCCATTCGTTTTCTTTGTAGAAGCCTCCGTGGTGCAGTGGTTACGCTACTCTCCTTGTAAACCAGGGATCGCAGGATCGATCCCGGGCTTCTCCAGCCTTTCGGATGAGTCTTTAAACCGAGGTCCCGACTCCGTATGACCTTAGCTGTTGGTGGAACGTAAAACTAAAAGTCACTCACTCCTTTTCTTTGTATTTCTTTATGTCCACTTTTTTCACGGATGTCCACTTTTTTCACGGATGTGCACTTTTTTCACGGATTATTGCCTTATCTATTTTTCTTTCACGTCAGTGTATATTTTTGTTCGTGATTATCCTTATCACGCACATCTTCTTCTTTAACGGACAGGTACCTTTTCAATCCTTTTCACGCACATCTTCTTTTTTCATTCCATTTTTATTTGTATATCTTTATGTCCACTTTTTTCACGGCTGTCCACTTTTTTCACGGATTGGTGCCTTATCTATTTTTCTTTCACGTCAATGTACATTTCTCTTCTGGATTGTCCTTTTCACGCACATCTTCTGCTTTGACGGACTGGAACCTTTTCAACCCTTTTCAAGCACATCCATCTTTTTTCATTACTTAATTTTGCATTTCTTTATGTCCCCTTTTTTCACGCATGTCCACTTTTTTCACGGATTGTTGCCTTATCTGTTTTTCGTTCACGTCAGTGTACATTTACATTTTTCTTCGTGATTATCCTTTTCACGCACATCTTCTGCTTTCACGGACTCGAACCTTTTCAACCCTTTTCACGCACATCTTTTTTCATTCCATTTTTTTTTGTATCTCTTTATGTCCACTTTTTTTCACGGCTGTCCACTTTTTTCACGGATTGGTGCCTTATCTATTTTTCTTTCACGTCAATGTACATTTCTCTTCTGGATTGTCCTTTTCACGCACATATTCTGCTTTGACGGACTGGAACCTTCTCAACCCTTTTCAAGCACATCCATCTTTTTTCATTACTTTATTTTGCATTTCTTTATGTCCCCTTTTTTCACGCATGTCCACTTTTTTCACGGATTGTTGCCTTATCTGTTTTTCGTTCACGTCAGTGTACATTTACATTTTTCTTCGTGATTATCCTTTTCACGCACATCTTCTGCTTTCACGGACTCGTACCTTTTCAACCCTTTTCACGCACATCTTTTTTCCATTCGTTTTCTTTGTAGAAGCCTCCGTGGTGCAGTGGTTACGCTACTCTCCTTGTAAACCAGGAATAGCAGGATCGATCCCGGGCTTCTTCAGCCTTTCGGATGAGTCTTTAAACCGAGGTCCCGACTCAGTATGACCTTAGCTGTTGGTGGAACGTAAAACTAAAAGTCACTCACTCCTTTTCTTTGTTTTTCTTTATGTCCACTTTTTTCACGGATGTCCACTTTTTTCACGGATTTTTGCCTTATCTTTTTTTTTTTACGTCAGTGTACATTTTTCTTCGTGATTATCCTTATCACGCGCATCTTCTTCTTTCACTGACAGGTACCTTTTCAACCCTTTTCACGCACCTTTTTCTGTTTTCATTCCTTTCCTTTGTATTTCTTTAGGTCTCTTTTTTCACGCATGTCCTCTTTTTTTTCACGGATTGGTGCCTTATCAATTTTTCTTTCACGTCAGGGTACATTTTTCTTCGTGATTATCTTTTTTACGCACATCTTCTGCTTTCACTGACAGGTACCTTTTCAACCCGTTTCACGCACCTTTTCTGTTTTCATTCCTTTCCTTTGTATTTCTTTATGTCCACTTTTTTCACGGAATGTTGCCTTATCTGTTTTTTTTTTCGCCAGTATACATTTTTCTTCGGGATTATCCTTTTCACGCGCCTCTCCTTCTTTCTCGGACTGGTACCTTTTCAACCCTTTTCACGCACATCTTCTTTTTTCATTCCTTTTCTTTGTATAAGGCTCCGTGGTGCAGTGGTTACGCTAAACACCTTGTAAACCAGGGATCGCAGGATTGATAACGGGCTTCTCCAGACTTTCGAATGCGTCTTAAAACCGAGGTCCCGTCTCCGTATGACCTTAGCTGTTGGTGGGACGTGAAACTAAAACTCACTCAATGCTTTTCTTTGTATGTCTTTATGTCCACTTTTTTCACGGATGTCCATTTTTTTCACGGATTGTTGCCTTATTAATTTTTCTGTCATGTCAGTGTACATTTTTCTTCGTGATTATCCTTATCAGGCACATCTTCTTCTTTCACGGACAGGTACCTTTTCAACCCTTTTCACGCACATCTTTTTTCTCCATTCCTTTTCTCTGTATTTCTTAATGTCCACTATTTTCACGGATGTCCACTTTTTTTCACGGATTGTTGCCTCATCTATTTTTCTTTCACCTCAGTGTACATTTTTCTTCGTGATTATCCTTATCACGCACATCTTCTTCTTTCACCGACAGGTACCCTTTCAACCCTTTTCACGCACATCTTCTTTTTTCATCCCTTTTCTTTGTATTTCTTTATGTCCACTTTTTTCACGGATGTCCACTTTTTTCACGGAGTGGTGCCTTATCTATTTTTCTTTTACGTCAGTGTACATTTTTCTTCGGGGTTATCCTTTTCAAGCACATCTTCTGCTTTCACGGACTGGTACCTTTACAAACCTTTTTATGCACATCCATCTATTTTATTCCTTTATATTGCATTTCTTTATATCCACTTTTTTCATGCATGTCCACTTTTTTCACGGATTGTTGCCTTATCTGTTTTTCTTTCACGTCAGTGTACATTTTTCGTCGTGATTATCCTTTTCACGCACATCTTCTGCTTTCCCGGACTGGTACCTTTTCAACCCTTTTCACGCACATCCTTTTTTCATTCCTTTTCTTTGTAGAAGGCTTCGTGGTGCAGTGGTCACGCTACTCGCCTTGTAAACCAGGGATCGCAGGATCGATCCCGGGCTTGTCCATACTTTCGAATGAGTCTTTAAACCGAGGTCCCGTCTCCGTATGGCCTTTGCTGTTGGTGGGACGTAAAACTAAAACTCACTCACTGCTTTTCTTTGTATTTCTTTATGTCCACTTTTTTCACGGACGTCCACTTTTTTCACGGATTGTTGCCTTTTCAATTTTTCTGTCACGTCAGTGTACATTTTCTTCGTGATTATCCTTATCAGGCAAAACTTCTTCTTTGAGGGACAGGTACCTTTTCAACCCTTTTCACGCACATCTTTTTTCTTCATTCCTTTTCTTTGTTTTTTCCTTTATGTCCACTTTTTTCACGGATGTCCACTTTATTCACGGATTATTGCCTTATCTATTTTTCTTTCACGTCAGTGTACATTTTTCTTCGTGATTATCCTTATCACGCACATCTTCTTCTTTCACCGACAGGTACCTTTTCAACCCTTTTCACGCACATCTTCTTTTTCCATTCCTTTTCTTTGTATTTCTTTATGTCCACTTTTTTCACGGCTGTCCACTTTTTTCACGGATTGTTGCCTTAGCTATTTTTCCTTCACGTCAGTGTACATTTTTCTTCTGGATTGTCCTTTTCACGCACATCTCTGCTTTCACGGACTGGTACCTTTTCAACCCTTTTCACGCACACCCATCTTGTTTCATTTCTTTATTTTGCATTTCGTTATGTCCACATTTTCACGCATGTCCACTTTTTTCACGGATTGTTGCCTTATCTGTTTTTCTTTCACCTCAGTGTACATTTTTCTTCGTGATTTTCCTTTTCACGCACATCTCATGCTTTCACGGAATGGTATCTCTTCAACCCATTTCACGCACATTTTCTTTTTTTCATTCCTTTGCTTTGTAGAAGCATCCGTGGTGCAGTGGTTACGCTACTCTTCTTGTAAACCAGGGATCGCAGGATCGATCCCAGGCTTCTCCAGCCTTTCGGATGAGTCTTTAAACCTATGTCCCGTCTCCGTATTACCTTAGCTGTTGGTGGAACGTAAAACTAAAACTCAATCACTCCTTTTCTTTGTATTTCTTATGTCCACTTTTTTCACGAATGTCCACTTTTTTCACGGATTTTTGCCATATCTATTTTTCTTTCAGGTCAGTGTACATTTTTATCCCCCGACCGAAAAGGTTCGGGGGATATAGCGATCAGCCTGGCGTCCGTCCGTCTGTCCGTCCGTAGACGCAACCTTGTGATGGCCATAACTCCTATACCCTTTGAGATTCATTGATGGTTTTTGGCACAATTGTTCACAAGGCCAAGACGGCGTGTCATGCACAAGAACCAGAACTCTGGATGCCATACTTTTGTAGTTATCTCCCCTTTTAATAAAATAGAATGACTACTTTGTGATGGCCATAACTCCAATACAATTTGAGATATATTGATGGTACCTGGCACAGTTGTTCACAAGGATGAGACGGTGTGTCATGCACAAGAACCACAACTCTGGTTGCCATGGTTTTGGAGTTATCCCCCCTTCCAATAAAATAGAGTGACAACCTTGTGATGGCCATTACTCCTATACCCTTTGAGATTCATTGATGGTTCTTGGCACAATTGTTCACAAGGCTGAGACAGAGTGTCATGCACAAGAACCAGAACTCTGGATGCCATACTTTTTTAGTTATCTCCTCTTTTAATAAAATAGAATGACTACTTTGTGATGGCCATAACTCCAATACCCTTTGAGATATATTGATGGTACCTGGCACAGTTGTTCACAAGGCTGAGACGGCCTGTCATGCACAAGAACCACAACTCTGGTTGCCACGGTTTTGGAGTTATCTCACCTTCCAATAAATAGAGTGACAACCTTGTGATGTCCATAATTCCAATACCCTTTAAGATATATTGATTGATACCTGGCACAGTTATTCGCAAGGCCGAGTCGGTGTGTCATGTTGTCATGTATAAGAACCACAACTCTGGGTGCCATGGTTTTTTAGTTATCTCCCCTTCCAAAAATATAGAATCACTACCTTGTGATGGCCACATCTCCAACACTCTTTGAGATATATTGATGATACTTGGTACAGTTTTACATGAGGTTAAGCAGGTGTGTCAAGTGCAAGAACCACAACTCTGGGTGCCCTGGTTTTTTAATTATCTCCCCTGACAATATAACCTTGTGATGGCCATAACTCCAATACCCTTTGAGTTATATTGATGGTACTTGGCACAATTGTATACAGCATTGAGACGACGCTTCATGCCTAAGAACCACAACTCTGGGTGCTGTGATATTTGAGTTATCTCCCCTTCCAATATAACAGTATGACAACCTTGTGATCATCGTACCTCCAATACCCTTTGAGACATATTGGTGGTACTTGATGCAGATGTACATGAGGTTCAGCAGATGTGTCATGCTCAAGAATTACAACTCTGGGTGCTCTGGTTTTTTAGTTATCTTCCCTGGCAATATTACCTTGTAATGGCCATAACTCCAACAGCCTTTGAGATATATTGAAGGAACTTGGCACAATTGAAAACACGGTACAGAAGGGATGTCATGTGCAATAACCACAACTGTTGGTGCTGTGGTATCTGAGTTATCTCCCCTTCCAATATAACAGTATGACCACATTGTGATCACCGTACCTCCAATACCCTTTGAGACATATTGGTGGTACTTGATGCAGATGTACATGAGGTTAAGCAGGTGTGTCATGCTTGAGAAGTACAACTCTGGGTGCTCTGGTTTTTGAGTTATCTCCCCTGACAATATAACCTTGCGATGACCATAACTTCAACACCCTTTGAGATATATCGAAGGAACTTGGCACAATTGTATACAAGGTACAGAAGCAATGTTATGTGCAAGAACCACAAGTGTTGGTGCTGTGGTATTTGAGTTATCTACCCTTCCAATATAACAGTATGACCAGCTTGTGACCACCATATCTCCAATACCTTTTGAGACATATTGATGGTACTTTGTACAGAAATACATGAGCTTAAGCAGGCAAGTCATGCGCAAGAATCACAGTTCTGAGTGCCCTGGTTTTCTAGTTATCTCCCCTCACAGTATAATCTTGTGATGGTCATAACTGCAATACTTTTGTGATATATTGCTGGTTTAATTCTGGTGCACTCTCTATTGGTGAACAATCTTCCGAAGGCCATATTGGCTTTTGGTCGGGGGATTTGCCATCTCTTCCGAGGGCTATTTTTCTTCGTAATTATCCTTATCACGCGCACCTTCTTCTTTCTCGGGTTGGTACCTTTCACGCACATCTTCTTTTTTCATTCCTTTTCTTTGCATTTCTTTATGTCCACTTTTTTCACGGATGTCCATTTTTTTCACGGATAGTTGCCTTTCTTATTTATCTTTCACGTCAGTGTACAATTTTCTTCGTGATTATCCTGATCACGCACATTTTCTTCTTTCACTGAAAGGTACCTCTTCAACCCTTTTCACGCACATCTTCTTTTTTCATTCCTTTTCTTTGTATTTCTTTATGTCCACGTTTTTAACGGATGTTCACTTTTTTCACGGATTGGTGCCTTATCTATTTTTCTTTCACGTCAATTTAAAATTTTCCTTTCCACGCACATCTTCTGCTTTCACGGACTGGTACTTTTTCAACACTTTTAACGCACATCCATCTTTTTTCATTCCTTTATTTATGCATTTCTTTATGTCCACTTTTTTCACGCATGTCCACTTTTTTAACGGATTGTTGCCTTATATGTTTTTCTTTCACGTCAGTGTACATTTTTCTTCGTGATTATCCTTTTCACGCACATCTTCTGCTTTCCTGGACAGGTACCTTTTCAACCCTTTTCACGCACCTTTTCTTTTTTCATTCCTTTCCTTTGTATTTTTTCAGGGATGTCCACTTTTTCACGGATTTCTACTTTTTTCACGGATTGTTGCCTCATCTATTTTTCTTAAACGTCGGTGTACATTTTTCTTCGTGACTAATAACTGATTATCCTTATCACCCCCATCTTCTTCTTTAACGGACAGGTACCTTTTCAACCCTTTTCACGCACATCTTCTTTTTTCATTCCTTTTCATTGAATTTCTATTTGTCCACTTTTTTCACGGATGTCCACTTTTTTCACGGATTATTGCCTTATCTATTTTTCTTTCACGTCAGTGTACATTTATCTTCGTGATTATCCTTTTCACGCACATCTTCTTCTTTCGCGGACTGGTACCTTTTCAACCCTTTTCACGCACATCTTCTTTTTTCATTCCCTTTCTTTGTATTTCTTTATGTCCACTTTTTTCACGGATGTCCACTTTTTTCACGGATTGTTGTTTTTTCTGCTTTTCTGTCACGCAAGTGTACATTTTTCTTCGGGATTATCCTTTTAACGTGCCTCTCCTTCTTTCTCGGACTGGTACCTTTTCAACCCTTTTCACGCACATCTTCTTTTTTCATTCCTATATTTTGCATTTCTTTATGTCCACTGTTTTCACGCATGTCCACTTTTTCACGGATTGTTGCCTTATCTGTTTTTCTTTTACGTCAGTCTATATTTTTCTTCGTGATTATCCTTATCACGCGCACCTTCTTCTTTCTCGGACTGGTACCTTTTCAACCCTTTTTCACGCACATCTTCTTTTTTCATTCCTTTATTTTGCAGTTCTTTATGTCCTTTTTTTTTCACGGATGTCCACTTTTTTCACGGATTGTTGCCTTATCTATTTTTCTTTAATGTCGGTGTACATTTTTCTTCGTGATTAATAACTGCTTATCCTTATCACGCACATCTTCTCATTTCGCGGACTGGTACCTTTTAAACCCTTTTCACGCACATCTTCTTTTTTCATTCCTATATTTTGCATTTCTTTAGTGTCCACTTTTTTCACGCATGTCCACTTTTTTCACGGATTGTTGCCATATCTGTTTTTCTTTCACGTCAGTCTACATTTTCTTCGTGATTATCCTTATCACGCGCACCTTCTTCTTTTTCGGACTGGTACCTTTTCAACCCTTTTTTCACGCACATCTTCTTTTTTCATCCCTTTATTTTGCAGTTCTTTATGTCCACTTTTTTCACGGTTGTCCACTTTTTTCACGGGTTGGTGCCTAATCTATTTTTCTTTCACGTCAGTGTACATTTTTCTTCGGGATTATCCTTTTCACGCACATCTTCTGCTTTCACGGACTGGTACCTTTTCAACCCTTTTCACGCACATCCATCTTTTTTCATTCCTTTATTTTGCATTTCTTAATGTCCACTTTTTTTCACGCATGTCCACTTTTTCACGGATTGATGCCTTATCTACTTTTTACACGTGTATCTCCTTTTCTACGCATGCTGCAAATTAGGGTTTCTCATGTGTACTGATCAATAGCTCGTCTACGTAACTCAGAGTGAGGATGTTTCGTTATACTTCAGCATATGCAGGATCTTCTCGTTGTTAATGTTACTTTTAAAATGCATCGATACTCTTTTTTTTGGCATCTGTACACAGTTTTCGAGGTAACAAAATCATAATTGCCCTCCCAGATGGATTAGAGAAATACTCAGAGAAGTGTAATACTAAACTAAACAGAGGGAGAGGTAGAGGTTTAATAATAATAATAATAATAATAATAATAATAATAATAATAATAATTAAAAAAAACAAACATTTTTTTCTATGTTTGTAGTGGAGTTTAACGGCCCAGTCAACACCAGTCAGGTCATTTTGAGCCGGTCAATTTACCTATCCACACTTTTTCTTGACAGGATTATACGTTACCAGTTAACCAGCACACTGCACATTCTTACGCCAGAAATTGACAACTGCTGTTCAAGAGCAAAATGTCAGTAACAGTCACTGAGTTGAAACTTTCATTGCATGGTATATCGTATACTTCCCAGCTATTACGCAATAGCCGGCCAATATGGGGCTGAGAGCGAAACGACGTTGATACGTCGTATCGCTGTCGACCCGACGTTGGTCCGATGTTTTTGGCAGGCTGGGCAATAGTTCATTCAAGGAGGATTGAAAATGTGACTATTGATTTGTTTATCGTGCAAGCCCCGCCTTAAAAAATCGGTTAACGCCCACTTAGCAACGCGCATGCGCAGTGGCGGTAATGTCGCATTTTTTCACGGTCCACTTTTTTTACGTTACAGCGCCTGATTACAGGGTATATATTGTTTGCCAATGTCCCAACATGGGACGCTAGGCACATATGGATTAATAAGGTAGCGGCGTCTAATCAGAGCCTCCACTATTATCGTACAGAATTTTCCGCCAAAATAGAACATTAACGAAGAAATAGGCCTGACACCACTTATATGATAAATGGCCTTGACCAACATATATCAATGGAAGAGGCCTCGAGTCCACTAGTTTTCAATGGGTTATACCCGTTATCTACAGCTCGGGGACTGATAATCGTGATGGAGTTTTAACGACATGTCAACCCTTGTAGGTTATTTTGTGTCGTCTCCCAGGGAAGGGAGAAAAGACAGACAAGACAAGACAGTAGATGAGATGAAAGAGAGGGATAAGGAGGAAAGAGACGACAAATGAAAGTGAAGAAATGGGAGAAATAACATCCTTCCCCCTTCTACTCTTACCTGCTGCAAGGACAGCAGTGTTACAATGCATTATGAAGTATTCTAACACAGCGCGCCTATAGGCAATGGAAATAACTGTGTTTTATTATACAACAAATCACCACAAGGAAGAGCGTGACGAGTGACGTCATTAAAAACTACCAATTTCTGACGTCACTAGTCGATTTCCTTGACGTTAGATGGTGTAAAGTCATTTTCTCGCATCGAAATCGTTAGAAAAAGATATAAATGCATGTGGTTCAGTCGATAATTTTAGCGGAATTTCTTCTAATAATGGCGAAAAGTTATGAGAATTTGATGGAAACAACAGCATTATTGCCTAGTTTCAGCGTGTTAGAATTGAAATAGATCAGCTCTAGCCAGTGATTTGTTAGATAATAAATCACAGTTTGTCGGTCAGTTGTAAGTAGACAAATCACTCGCGCTACGCGTTCGTGATTTGTCTACTTTACAACTGACCTCCAAACTGTGATTTATTGCTCAACAAATCAGTAAGAGATGATCTATTTCTTAAATGAATTATTTTTTTTTTTTTTTTTTTTTTTTTCATTTTGAACTTTTTACTTCATTTTGCGTTATAAACAGTCGATGCGAAATGACATTAAATGTACTTCTTTTTGTGTCGATACTATGAAGTTTTATCACAATGAAAAAAATTATTTCATTTTGCGATGATAGGTGGCATATTTAATTTTACTTTGTAACACAGCAGGCCTTGATCAACTTAAGTCAATATCAGTTTAGCGCTCACTTCACCCAACCACCTCAAGAATTCCGTAGGAACGCAAGAAGGATTTGGAATCATGCATGCTAAACCAGCCGTCGAAGTTAGAATGTCTGTATTTTCGCAAAGATGCCTGTCTTGAATGAGCACCCGTTCGCCTCGATTTCAAAATGTGTCGTCGGCCTCAGCCCACTGGGGCTTGGAGAAATTAATGGGCTGCATGATGCTGATACCGACCGCACACGAGTACTGGTAAAACGCTTAGAGGATCTAAGACTGCCCAGGTAAAGCGGTGTGAGTAGGACCGTCCATGCTTATAAACCCTATTGGTTTCATTGGGCGACAGGGCTTGAGATGTCAATTCATCTCAATGTCGGGTAAAAGTCCCACAAAATTGGAAACAACGTCTCCAAAATGACCTATACAGTGTTGACGAGGACGTTAAACCTCAAATCAAACAAACAAACAAAATGCGTCGTCTCTAGTTTCAAGATGCACGCAAACCAGTTTTACACCTTCATGAGGTATCACTTAATATTATTTTTCATGTTAGCCGCGTCTAGGTCGAAAGTATCTCTGTATTTATGACTTACAAGAATCCTCGCTATGGGCATTATGAATGCCTGAACCGGGGACATTTTCAGCTTCTTAAAGTTCAATTTGTCGTGTATTTTTTAAATGAATGTCTGACCAAGTCGCACTACGATAAACCGCCCGTGTACTAAATTAGCGTAGGATTCCGTGGTGTTGTGGTTACGCTACTCACCTTGTAAAATAGGGGTCGCAGGATCGATCCCGGGCTTCTCCAGACTTTCGGATGAGTCATAGATCCCGTCTCCGTATGACCGTAGCTGTTGGTGGGACGTAAAACTCAAACACTCACTCACTCACTAAATTAGCGTCTTTCCTATCTCTAGATCCAGCATTTTTCAGATGAAAAAAAAAAGATATTTTTCTTCTCTCTAGCACAAATATAGATTGTTGGTGCTCGTTAGAACCGCCTCATTGAGGCGGTTCTAACGAGCACCAACAATCTATGTTTTTTATGCAAGAATAAGGTCATAATGTATTCCCAGGTAAACCCTACTTTGCTCTATATAAAGTAAGGGTTGAAAAGGGTGCCTATTACACGGTCTTAGAAAGCTGGTGCAAACCCCGAAGGCATATTTTCTTGTGTCAGGGATCATATTATTGTTGACATGCTGCACATTCATTCATGTATGTATATTTCATGAGTCGAGTCAAGCGAAACTATATATTTTGTCATATGTGATCAGTGAAGACTCAAAATCGGAGAAGACTAACTATCTTTCATACGGTATGACTCATTCATGACACAGCAGTTCCTATCTGCATGAAGAAAATATGAGACAACGGGGATCCAGGTTGCGCAAACCACCAACAGACTCTGATCAGACTTCGCGACTGCGCTGGTCAGTGCTCGTTTGTTTTGTTTGATTTGAGGTTTAACATCCCCGTCAACACAATTTTAAGTCGTTTTGGAGACGTCGCTTCCAATTTTGTTGGTTTTTAACCCAACACTGCATGAGGTGAAATGACATCACAATACCTGCCGCCCAGTGAAACCAATACGGTCACTTATTCCGATACGCACCACTTTGCCCGGGTAGGCTTACACCCTCTAAGCGGTTTACCAGTACTTATGCGGTCGGTTTCAGCTCTGCGCATCATGCACCAAAGGTAGAGGAGATTAGCATTCAAAGGTTTTGCTATTTTTAGCTCCGTCGGCCATTTTATTCATTTCAGCACAACCTTTATATCTATTTTGTAGAGAGTCACCCAAGCAACAAGAAACGAATTTGTCAATTGAAAAGGTTTTTTTTCTATACTTAACTCTGGCGGGCACCATGTTCATCAGAATGGAACCATTTTAGCTACTTTGGTAGAGAGTCACCTAAGCAACATTCCTTTGAACTTTGAGTGAAATCAGACCAAGGTGTATGAGAAGTTGTTATTTAAAGGTTTTCTATTTTTAGCTTCTTAACCCATTCAGTACCAGAAGCCCCTAACGGGGTACCTTGGCAAACAATGCAGGCCCAGATCAGACGCCACAGAATGTGGCGTCTGATCAGGGCCTACACTGTTTGCAAAAAGTTAAGCCATTTCCCGAATAAATTTTGAAGAAAACACAACCTGACACCCCTAAATTTTTAAATGAACTTCAGCTATATATAAGGTGGACGATTCCATTTGGTACAAAAAGGGTAAATCAGCGGGAAACCCGTCAGCTATTTTGGTAGAGGGTCGCCACAACAATCCTATGAAGTTTGGTTGAAATTGGCCCAGGGGTATAAGATGAATTGTTGATTAAATATTGTTCTATTTTAGCTCTGCTGGCCATCAGGAACGACTTTTGCTATTTTGTTAGGGAGCCACCTGGGCAACATTCTTGTGAAGTTTCAATCAATTCGGACGAGATGCCATTTAAAGCAATTTGTTTTGTTAACGTATTCCTATTTTTAGCCCTGGTGGTCAGTTTGTTCATGTGAGTGGAATTGGTAAAGAGTCACCTAAGCAATGACCTATGGAGTTGGAATGAAATTGGTCCAAGAGTAATCGAAAAGTTGTCGATGAAAGAAATTTCAATTTTTTAGCTCTGGCGGTCATGTTGATCATGGGAGTGGAATGAGTTTAGCTATTCTGCTTGGGAGCCACCTAGGTAACATTCCTGTGTAGTTTGAAAAAGTTTGGGACAAGTTTACATTTAAAGCAAATTGTTGATGTTTTTCTTTTGTTAGCTATGGCGGCCATCTGGTTCATCCATTCGGAACCGGTTTAGCTATTGTTGTAGAGGGTCACAAAAGCAACATTCTTGTGAAATTTGAATGAAATTAGCGCAGTGGTAGAAGTGGTTATCGTTTAAAGATTTTGTTAAATTTTTAGCTCTGGCGGCCATCTTGTTCGTCAGAGGGGAATGATTTTAGGGATTTTGGTAGGGAGCTACATAGCGAACATTCCTGTAAAGTTTGAATCCATTTGGCCCTAGGGTTTAGGAGGAGTTAGAATTTAAAGGAAATAGTTGACTTTTTTTTCTAATTTTAGCTTTGGTTTCCATTTTGTTCATTGGGGCGGAACAGTTAAGAAGGTCTGGTCGGCAACATTACTATTAAGTTTGAATGACATTGGCCCCGGGGTATAGATTTTGTTTGATTTGAGGTTTAACGTCCCCGTCAACACTGTAAAGGTCATTTATGAGACGTTGCTTCCAATTTTGTGGGACTTTTACCCGACACTGAGATGAAATGACATCTCAAGACCTGTCGCCCAATGAAACCAATAGGGTTTATTAGCATGGAAGGTCCGCCTCGCACCGCGGTTCCTGGACAGGCTTAGATCCTCTAAGCGGTTTACCAGCCTACTAGTGTGCGGGCCGGATTCAGCTCTGCGTGGAAGCATTGTGCAGCCCACATATTTCTTCAAGCCCCTATGGGCGGGGCGACCCCTGGGTATAGAAGGAGCTATCGTTTGAAGATTTTTTATATTTTTAGCTCTGGTGGCCATCTTGTTCATCGGAGCGGAACGATTTAGCTATTTCTGTAGGGAGCGAACTGGCTCAAGGGTGTAGGAGGAGTTGGCAATTAAAGCAAATTGTTGATGGCGCACGACGCACACCCTCATCGGAATCTACACTGTTTGCACAGGTGCCTCTACCAGTATACATAGTAGCCTAATCTGCTTTAGACTGGAAACAGTCCATTCATTTACCTGCTTTCATTCATAAGAATATTAATTTTAACTCGTCTGAAAAGCATTGCCTTCTATCTGATAGTACCATATGAATGAAAAGTTTTGGAGATAATGAAAAAGTCAGAATGATATAAATTCAGTGCTAATACAAATGAGAAGATATTGGTTGAACTAGACTGAGTCTAAATTTGCATATATGTTGGAAACTTTGAAGGAACATATGGTACTTTAGTCGTGACATTAAACAAAATACGATTTATTATTAAAAGAGGACGCATGTAAAATAACTAAATTTGAAACCACATGATGTGTGTACTCATTAGAAACGCCCCTCCTCGACGTGGCGATTGGGAGGCACACGGCCTACCTTTATTTCAATTAAGATGAAGAAAATATCCCTTCATTACGAATAACACGCCTATACAGATACATTGTTAATGTTACCGCTGAAAAATCGAAAATTTTAAGATGAAAAAAAAATGTGATATACATGTATTCTTATTTCTGCTCCAAATATAGATTGCGGTACTAGTTAGAACCGCCTCATCGAGGAAGGGAGAGAATGACCGTAGAAAAGATTTCATGATCAATCTCCACGATAGAATGTTGCCGACCCCGGCAGGTATCTAACCCCCGTCCTCCCGATCACCAGTCCGACGCGCATCCGACTGAGCTACCGAGGCCGGCACACACATTATTATACAGAGAAAACTGGGTGGGAAGTAACTATCTTTTTGGCTTTCCGCTATTGATGTTTCCATTAGGGTCTTTTGTTTCATGTTTGTGTTTCTTTCCCTTTGGTGTCTCTGTTGGGAGCTGTTGGTTAATTGTATGGATTCCTGATCATTGCCTCCACTTCTATTTTATGGGGATACATTATTTTTCTGATGTTTGCTCAAAGACGTAGGTAGAAGCCTCCTTGGTGTAGTGGTTAAACTATTCGCCCGATAAACCAGGGGTCATATTTTCGATTCTGGACCTTTCCAGAGTTTCGGATGAGTCTTTAAACCGCGGCCCCGTCTCCGTATGAACTTAGTTGTTGGTGGAGCGTTAAACTCAAAGGCATATAGAGAAACTAACCAGTTTGGAGATATTGAAGATTGCTCTATGCCACACGGGTGTGTTAGAAATAGAGGATCTTGTATGAGTGTTCAAGTATTATTGAATTTATTAAACGAGTTGAGGAAAAGGGATAAAATGCGAGGCTTTGCCGAGCATTTTATCCCTTTTTCTCAACGAGTTTAATAAATTCAATAATACCTGAGCACGAACTCAATTTTCTATTTATCATATGGCATTTTAAACGAATTTTATTCACGATTGGTTTATATAAACGTCAGTATTCCGCAATAAGTAAACGCGACGTCGGACGTGTAACGTTACGGTACATATCTAACTAATTTGCATATGTAACCCTTTTTGTACCAAATGGAATCTTCCTCTTTATATATAGCAGGAGTCCATTTCAAAATTTAGGTGTCAGGTTGTGTTTTCTTCAAAATTTATTTGGAAAGTGGCTGAACTTTCCGCAAACAGTGGAGGCCCTGATCAGACGCCGCGTTCTGCCGCGTCTGATCTGGGCCTGCACTGTTTGCCAGGGTACCCGTTTTGGGGTTTCTGGTATTAATGGGTTAATCCACTAGTTGATTATTGAATTTATTACATGGCTGTTATAACATTCTCAGACGCGAGGTCATATGATAAAGAAGCTTTATCAGTCCGTTAAGAATTTTTTTGGCGACAACTCTGCGCTGCCGGGGATCGAACCCGCGACCTCTCGATCCCGAAACGGACGCTCTACCACTGAGCTATCGGGGTAGGTAACACAACGTGTTTTCATAATGGTTAATTGGTATTGATGTTTAAGTGAAAAAAGTTGAATACAACACAGGGTTGAAACCCAAAAATTGATATAAAACATTTCGATGGCTAATGCCAAGCTCGGCAAAACTTGGTGTTCCCTCTATCACCTGTGACTCAAAAATATAGGTGACATTTCCAAATACATTGTGAAAAAGTTGTTTATTTCTTTTTAACACATTACTCCCGGAAAAAATCAAGGGTTTAATACTTACCCAGAAAAAGAAACAGAAATATACAAGAGCCTCCTGACAGCATTTTTGAAAGATTTTATGTATATCCTGTTGATAACAATTCACAAAATTAAGGATTGCCTTTCAACTGTCCGCCATTACAAAAATAGAAAAAATAATAAACATGGATGTAAGCGGGTTTTGTGTTTAACAGGTATGGTATCAATTTTTCGCGTTATCTAGCATAGAACAGGTAACCACTGTTTGTCAAATCGATTTTACCTGTACACACTCGGAGCTATTTGCGACTGAACCAAATAAATAGTCGCGTCAGCCACATGAGCCATCATCTAATAAAATGCTTCATGCCACTGAATACATGATATATTTAGTAAAGCTGAGATTACACGGTAAAACTTTATTGTCTTATTTTCTAAACATTTACCTGTGGGTACTCGCTAGAACCGCCACCCACACTCTATGTTTGAAACACAAATAAGAGAAGTATTAAACATGTACACCTAAAGCATGCATGCCATACTTTCAGTCATGGCAGAAAGCATTGTCTCACACGGGGAAGATATCTTTATGAGCCAATCAAATAAGTTAAATAATAATTCATCTCTGTTTCCAAAATTTTGTTTTGTTTGTTTGATTTGAGGTTTAACGTCCCCGTCAATACTTTATATGTCAGTTTGGAGACGTTGCTACCAATTTTGTGGGACTTTTACCCGACATTGAGATGAAATGACATCTCAAGCCCTGTCACCCAATGAAACCAATAGGGTTTATAAGCATGGAATGTCCGACTCGCACCGCTTTGCCTGTGCAGGCTTAGATCCTCAAGGCGGTTTACCAGTACTCGTGTGCGGTCCGTTTCAACTCTGCGTGGAAGCATCATGCAGCCCATCTATTTCTTCAAGCGCCGATGGGCGGGGTCTTTTACAGAACATATCTGACTGTTTACAGAACATATCTGACTGTTTCCAAAATAGCAAACCTCTAATAAAACATAACATACAAGCAAAAATTAGATTAAAAATATCATATTGCCTTGAAATATAGCAATGGGGTTGGGCTTCAAGTTCCCGCAACATTAGTTACAGCCTTTCACCCACAGATACTTTGGGTCACTAGAGTTTCTTACAGTTTTGGACTGACCTCTTGGAGTTGTTTCTCTTTATGTTTTGCATTTTATTATATTAGAACAACACCTTGAACCTTACCTTGCTGAATATTCATCTAAGCCACAACCATTTTGTTATATCAACCTATCAAATTACTTAATGTAATTTATTGCTACAATTTCGTAAACTGTATGCCAAACAGTGAAGATCCTGATCAGATGGCTTCTTCAAAAGCCATCTGATCTGGATCCACACTGTTTGCAAAGATAGGGGTTGTCGTGAACAGCATGATAAGGGTTAAGTCATATACCGGTAAATGATTGTGTGAGTGACGTCTATAAATCGTTTGAAAAATAATGCTATTCTATGAATGGAATATAAGTACGTACATCTACTACCTGCCGGAAAGCTCTAC